>OY282597.1:10120489-11320489 GCA_958298965.1 Chrysolina haemoptera | reverse complement strand
TACATATGAACCATTTGAAAATTTCGTGAATCCAGTGGTGTAGTCAGTTTTTTCATAAAATGATTGCTAGTAATTTTTTTAGATTTTTTACATTAAAAATAAGATATGTTGGCCCTGGAAATGGATTCATTCATGAAGTTTGGTGACCCAATGGACTTTTTGAATGTCTACCAATCATTTAAAAATGGATATTTTGTAAGGGTGTGTTATCATAATAATGGGTCATGATATAATACGGTATCTACTGTAATGTTCCAGGTTGAGCCCCTGTTGGTAGAAGCCATTGAAACACTTGAAATCTTCGTCCAGAGTATTTATTTCATTCTCTCGAAAAGATTGGTTTACAGGTTGACAGGTTGAAGTACATATCTGAACTATCCAGTTTTCAATAATCGATCAAAAGTAGAACAATATTTGTCAGCACTAATTAGCTATAAACATCGACTATAGAAATGCGGTTGTTGCCCTCATTTATAAACAAGAAGTAACTGACTTACTAACAATTTGATGAATGTGTAGATTGTAATAAACTGATAATATAAACTATTCCTTACATCTCCCTAGGGGAAGAAAAAAAAAGAAAATTTTTCCCAGAATTTTTTTTTTTTTTTTTTTTTTTTTTTTTTTTTTTTTTTTTTTTTATACTAAATCCCAAATCATACAATACTTAATCTATCTATAATACCTCTTGACCCTGTTTTTATGCACAACAAATGTCCTATTTTTATCATTTATTTCTTGCACAACTATGTTCGTATTGTCATCGCGCACTACCCTGTATGGTCCTTTGAAAAGTTCTGCCATCTTACTTGTAGCGTTATCATTTTTCACTAACACTAAGTCATCCTTATTAAACTTAACATTACAAATATTAGATTTCCTATCGTCATACATTTGTTTTCTAGTAAACTTTGATTTCTCTAAATTTTGTTTGGCTTCGGTACTAGCTTGCTGTATTCTAAATTTTAGTTCTAGTGGGTAATTATCGAATGAGTATAAAGGCTCTGCTGTTTGCAGTACATTTGAAGGTAATCTAACGGTTTGTCCGTACACCAGTTCAAATGGTGTGTACTTGGTTTCTGTATGGACAGATGTATTGTAGAAGAAACACCAGAAGGGTAGCCAACTACTCCAACTATTGTGGTATTTGGATACTTGCATCCTTAAGTAAGAGCCTAGATGTTTGTGTGAGTTTTCAATACTCCCTAAAGTTTGGTGGTGATGGGCCGTTGAATTCAAATGATTAATTTCTAAGATTTTGCATGTATCACTAAAAAGTGAGGACATAAATTCCGTTCCTTTATCTGTCACAATGTCTTTTGGCACTCCATACCTTAAAATAAAATTTCTGACTAATGAACTTGCCACTGAAGCTGATTCTTTATTATTTAAAGGGTATGCTTCGACAAATTTCGACAATTCACATTGTACTGTTAAAATGTATTTATTATCATCGAAATCCGGTTCCAGCGGACCCATTAAATCTAAGAATATTTTTTCAAAGGCTGTGGATGCTGTCGTTGTAATAGTTAACGGTTGAATTTTTGGAATTGAATGTTTATATCGTTGACATTGATCGCAACGACGTACAAATGATTGAATGTCGGTAAGCAAACCTTTCCAATAATACAACTTTTTTATATTATTGAACATTCGATTAATTCCAGCATGTCCCCCTGTAGGTAATAAGTGGAAGTCATTTAGAATTAATTGTCTTATCTCATACTCTTCAATATTGTTAACGTCCTTTAAAACTGTTATTTTAACGTTTTTTCTTGTTACTATATCCGATAGTTTAAGTATTTTATCAATTTTACTTAATGCGCATTTTTTCTTCATTAACAACAATTCAGTTATGTCATGTTTTTCACACAATGTTTGGAGATCTCTTAACGACGACCGAAGTTCAGGCGTTAAACAAGAATCATCCATTTTTATATAAATTATTTGCAACGTTGCTTCGAAAATAATTTTATCATTAAAAATCCTATAGTCCTTTCCTTTCTCGTATTTTAACTTGTTAAATTCCTTGGTTGCAACCGGTCGCAGTTCAGTTACATTTTTGGGTTTTTTCAACAATTCAACGACGCCAGGATGGCCAATCCTATTGTTCTTCGTTGAATTGTCTGTCTTAATCGAGTTTTTAACTTCATCAGCTGATTGATTTGCAAGTTGTTTAGTTCGAGCTCGAGTGGTAACGTTCACTTTTGCATGTGTGTTAGTCATTTCTTTCAAATCACTAGCTGATAGTTCTATACGTGATAGAGCGTCAGCGACATTTGATTCGCCACGGATATATCTGATAGTAAAGTCATATTCTTGTAGACTTAGTCTAAATTTTGTAAGTCTGCTTGATGGATTGGTCATGCTGAATAAATAGACCAATGGACGATGATCCGTCTCTAGTTCAAATTTCCTAGCATACAGATAGGGCCTAAAATGCCCTACAGCCCACACAATTCCTAATAATTCTTTTTCTATAGTGCAATAATTAATTTCCGATTTATTAAGACTACGACTCGCATAAGCGACTGGTTTCCCATCGTGGTTACATAACACCGCACCTAGCGCAAATCCACTGGCGTCAGTTTTTAAAATGAATATATTACTCTCTGAGAAATTTGGATAACTAAGAATTGGAGGGTTTAATAGTTTCGATTTAATGGTTTCAAATGCATTTTGACATTCCTGAGTCCAAACGAAAGGAACACCTTTCCTGGTTAACTTATTCAAAGGATTAACAATTTGAGAAAAATTTCTTATAAAAGACCTATAGTAGTTCGCGAAGGCTACAAATCTTTTTGTTCCTTGAGAATCTGTCGGAACTGGGAATTGTTGCACTGCTCTAGTTTTTTCCGGATCTGGCATGATGCCTTTTTCTGAAATTACATGACCTAGATATAAGATTTCCTTACGCAAAAAGTCACATTTGGTCGGGTTTAATTTTAGATTGACTTTTCTTAAGCGTTCTAAGATTTTTACTAAGTTTTTATTATGGTTTATTAAATTATTTCCAAAAACAATTAGATCATCCAGGTAGACAAAACAACACTCATAACTTAAGCCCGACATTGCAATTGTCATGGCTCTCGAAAATGCGCTTGGACTGACCTTTAACCCCATCGGCAATCTCGTCATCTGATACTGACCTTTATCTGTAGTAAACGCTGTGCATGCTCTACTTGAAGTATCTAATTCGACCTGGTAATAACCTTGTGATAAGTCTAAATGTGAAAAATAAATCGCACCGGAAAGTGAATCCAAAATTTCCGTGATATTTGGTAAGGGAAACTTGTCATCTTCAATTTTTTTGTTCAATAATCTGTAATCGATTACTATCCTCCATTGTTTTTTACCCTCTTTTGGTTTTTTCGGTACAATAAGTAAAGGTGCTGACCAAGCTGATTGCGCTGGTTCAATTATTCCGTCATTTAACATTTTTTGTATTTCTTTGTCTATTTCAGCTTTTTGAGCATGAGGTAATCTATAAGGTTTTGAATATGAAGGTACTGCATTATGTTCCAAGTTAATTTTGTGTTTGTAAACATTCGTGACTGTGAGAGGATCGTTTGGTAAATGAAAAACGTCTGCGTATTTTGCGAAAATATGCTGTAATGAATTTCCTTCTTCTTTAGTCAAATGATTTGTCTTAACCGATTTAATTACTTCCTCAATGCGACTTGGTGTTTGTGTTCTATCTTTATTGAATTCAATTATTTCGAAATTTTCGGAATCTACCACGTCTGGTTGAAAATTTCTTAAAACAATTTCTCTATCATTGATGTTTAAAATTTGAACAGGTACGCAGTTTCCTACCGGTCTCGCTAAAGCACTTGCAATGAAGATACCTTGAGCTATTTCCTGTGGAAGTATTACGCAATCTTTATTGCAATTTACTTTGAAATATTTAATAATTTGACATCTGGGAGGGATTTTAGTGAAATTTTGAAATTTCGATTCCATAGATAAGAAAACTCTGACATTGTTAAGAGCAAATGAAAAGTGATAAGTCTCATAATCAATTTTACCCGAAAACTTTCCAAAGAAATCTGACCCTAAGATACCGTCAATTGTATCATCAAATGAATTTATCAAAACAAAATTGTGCATAAACTGACCTTGCCCAGCTTGTAATGTAATCTGAGCTGTTCCGCACGACTTTGTTGAACCTGATATACCGTCTATGTCAATAACATTTGAATAATCTATTTTTTGCAACTCTTTATTTATTTTGTTTATGAAGAATGCACTTATAGAAGCACCCGTATCTAACAAAAAATAAACGTTTCTGTTATCGTAGATAAAATTTACATAATGTAGACTATCAATTCCACAACCTGTTCCGAAATTAATTTTGTGAGTGGGCTCGAAAAAACATTTGAGTTTGTGGTGAGGTTTGCTCACTCACATCGGAGGAAGTCGCAGGTGACTCCCGTTCAACTGCTGTATAAACAGATCTACGGCCTGATCCTGTAAAAGTTCTGCTGTTCCTAAAATTATTCCGACCCCTAGCTGAAAATGAACCCCTATAATTATTATTTTTATAATGATTGTTATTATTATTGTTTCCGTTATATTTATTATTATTATTATTAAAATTTCCTCTGAATGACCTACCTCTAAAATTATTAAATCTCCTATTATTAATATTATTATTCGTTGGCGTGTTTCCGTATTTATTGCCGAAACCACGATTGTTATTTCGCTGCATGCTGTAGTACATTGCCGGGGTTTGTTTTGCAATGCATACTTCGTCCTTTGCCGCGTTTAGAGCTTGATTTAAAGTTTCAAAACGTCCCGCTTTAATAATAGTACGCAGTTCCGTATTGCGTATTCCTCTAGTAAACACATCAACTGCTAACTTTTCGTTTTCTTCCTGAAAAATAGGCAACGCGTCAACATTTTCGCCGGTTTGTGCAATTGTGAGATTTGACATTAATTCTTCTATTTTCCTACCATATTGCTCGATATCCATCTCGCCTTGAGTGGTACCTTGCAATCTAGCCATTAAAGCTGTTGAGGACTGTCTCGGTAAAAATTGTTTTTTGAGGTCTACTATTAAGAGTTTCGCGGTAGCGTATTCTTTTTTCATACGAATACTGTCCCTATGAGAAATACAAGCTTTCAACACATAATTAATCAAAAGCGGTTTATTTGTTTCATTTAAAGTTGGTTCGTATAGCTGAATTCCTTCTATCAAATTATATACTGATTCGGAATCACTAGAACTAAGTTTTGGCAGCAAACTAGCAGCCGTTTTGAAATCAAAATTTTGAGCCATATTATATATATCTACAATCCCACCTTGGACAGAATTGTTTTCTAAATTATCATTAGCGTGTAATCCTAATTGAATATTTTGTATACTTATTGCAGAATCCCTATCATAATCTTTTACCTCGATATCAGCAACATTGTTTCTTTCGCTTAAAATGAGTTTTGATTTCTGTATTAGTTCCTCTATTTTATTCGAGTAAACTGATATTTTGGCAACAAAATTTGAATCGAGACTTTTTCTACCAAACCTTAATCTTAAGTCAAGAAAACTTAAACTAAATTTATCCAACCTTGATATGCGGCGCTGTGTAGCATCCTGGTCTTTTCGTTTTTCAATAGGGTCCTTCCGTAAATTGCTCTCGAATCTCGCAATCTCGTCTTCGAATGATTTGAATTCACGTAGAAACGATTCTTCGCATGGCATTTAAACTCCCATTTGAGTACATTCAGAACAATTATCCCAGGTTTAGTTTGCTTCGTTGAGTAGGGCACGGGATCTCCTCAGTTCATGCATTTCAATCTCCTTGACCACTGATGATTTCATATTTTTACGTATTTTCTTGATGATGACGTATATTATTGTTGCAATCACCAAAATAATTAGCGCTAATACCATATAATCAGTACGCGTAAAGTTCGATGAACTACTTTGTGAAGCATTGTTCGAGCCGACTCCTGCAGCCTCAATTTGGATTTGCTCTCGTTGATTCACTTTTGAGTTACACATTTTGCACCGTTGACTTCCTTAAAACTGTATGTCCAAAGCACCAAATTTGAAGATTAACTAGCACATTTACAGGACTGGCAGGATCGCCATGTAATGTTCCAGGTTGAGCCCCTGTTGGTAGAAGCCATTGAAACACTTGAAATCTTCGTCCAGAGTATTTATTTCATTCTCTCGAAAAGATTGGTTTACAGGTTGACAGGTTGAAGTACATATCTGAACTATCCAGTTTTCAATAATCGATCAAAAGTAGAACAATATTTGTCAGCACTAATTAGCTATAAACATCGACTATAGAAATGCGGTTGTTGCCCTCATTTATAAACAAGAAGTAACTGACTTACTAACAATTTGATGAATGTGTAGATTGTAATAAACTGATAATATAAACTATTCCTTACACTACGCTCATAATCTAAATTATTGGAATAAACAGTTTTCCTCTTTGATTTTTCTACCTCATATTCTAAAAATAAACGTTAAAAATATAGAAGATATATATGAAGATTGGGGATCTGAAATGTCAATGAAGAAGGCATTCACTAATTCACGGCTAACTCTTTTCCAAGCAAGAATAATTATAGTGTTGTTAATAGACAATCAGACTTGTAAAATATTTCAGCGAACGGGGAATTAGAGTTCATGGTCTTATCTGTGGCTGAAAACACAAAAATTATTCAATTCAGTGAAAAGATCGTTCGTCATATATCTGACCTACATGTGAATTCATGTGTATCAATCATTAATTATATTATTTATACGATTGAAACGATGTAGTGACAACTGAGAGGTGTTTATTGTTTTGGGAAGATAATTATTGAGTCCTACGTTTTTCTGCAAAAGGTTCGCAACGTTTGACTCGATAGTAGAAAATGTATTAATTTTTTTCTCATACATTATTTTCCTGAATTTTCTGAATGATTATTGCACAGATAACCTTAAGTTTGCAGTTTAATTTTCCTTTTCAAACCAACTTTTTTCAATCAGTTCATGATGTTTCAAAAATTTGTAGGATAAAAACACACAGATGTAGATATTCCAGGAAGTGTCAGTACACTTTATGATAATATGAACAACATTGCTAAATTCTGGCATCTGCTATATGAGGAAATGTAATACCCTGTTGAATTTTCTTTAGAACGGTAATGGATGTGGTTCACTTTTGTCATTCACTTCATAATGTACATTCACAAAATTGGTACTTACAGCCACCTCCAGATCTTCTACATTGTATCTGGTCGAGTCCAAAAAATAATACCACAAATAATATTTTAGTTCTCCACAACATATCTCTCGTTTAGATATACTAATTCACTTTTGCACAAACCACTAGATTGAAACACTGTTATCTAAAGTCTTCAGAACACATTATCGAAAACAGACAAGAGGTTATAATAACATTTGAAGATTTGTTGTTCTTAAATACCAGTGACAAACAGTCGACTGTTTAGTGTTCAACTGGGTTTGAAACAGAAAAACCCAACAAAGCGGCTGCCTAGACATTACTGTATTAAAACCACTATCCATACAGTGTCGGACTCGGAACTGACCAAGAGGTTTGAAGAGAAAGTAAAGCGACGTAATTTTGCGAATTTATTGTGAAATATTTAGTTAGGCAAGGAATCGCAGAGAGGACACTATGAAAATAAAATTATAATTGTTAATTAAAACTGAAAATTATACACAAATGCAAGTTTAAACTGAAAGTTATATATATATTTGTAAGTTTAAAGTTATATTTATACATAATAATTGTCATTTTGAACTTGCATTTAGGTATAATTATCATCAGTTTGAATTAACCTAAAGATTGCAAAAAGCACTAGGGTTGAAATGATGGGGTGAACTTGTGACAAAAAAAATAAAATTTCGGTGATTTTCTCGTTGCTACCAAAGGTCTGCGAATGCTGAAGTTAGGTTAGGCTTTTTATAAAAATGAAAATCGAATTTTCTATATGAAAACCACATCTTTCAATCATCTCAAAGGAATAAACGAGAAAATCGTCTCCTAAAATCAAATTGTGGGAAGTTTGTCTTCAAAAAAAAAGCTCATTGAATTTTGTCCCATTTTGGGATTTTTATTAGCATACAAAATTTTAATATATGTATAATAAAAATATGTTATTCAGAAAATGTATTCATTTGTTTCTGATGTTTTAGAAGTAGTATATCAAACATTAAATTGCACCAGGAAACAGTTCGAGGTGTAAGTGGCTTCTTCACTACAAGCAGATACGGTCAAGAGAAGAAAACAAAAATACATAAGTTCGAAAATATGACAATGATATTCATAAAATCTGTAGTGGAATCATCTGCGACTGAAAGACAAACTTTAGTCGCTATTTTCCATCGTTCAGGATAACCTCTTGGAAGGTATTCATGTTGAAAAGGGGAACATTTTGAATGAAAATTGAAAATGAAAAATGAGATTTATTTGTAATATCTAACAGAAAACAACTACTTCCCCGGCACAAGCCACGCTGGACATTGATCTACACATGATAGATATTGTGAAAAGAAAAAATGTGAAATGAAAATTCGCATTTTCATCATATAGCTGATTTTTTAAATTCTCTCTAGTTTTCATTGAAAAAATCATTAAATAAATTAGATGAGGAGAATGTTATTAAAAATATCACTCAAAGAAATCGTTCAGTTCATTGAAGCAAGGTTCGCTTCTCTCGCAGTTAATCCCCAATACATTTTGGTCGACGAAAATGTATTTATAAAAATCACATTTTTTATTTTTCAATTTTCATGGAGAATGTTCCCATTTTCTACATAATATATGTTCAAAAATTCTTCAATTCCTCAAAATATTACATACTTATATGGATAAATCTCTAATGTGTGGAGTTTTATTGGTATGCCGTTTATCTGATAATTAACATATATTTGAAGAATAGAAAATAGTACATAGGGCCGGTTTCTTTTTTTGGAAGATCCGTTTTCCTGAAACTTGATTTGTTTGGAAATCTAGAAACTAGGAAAATGGACTCACTATAGTTATAGCTCAAAAATCAGTCTTATGCAGTAACTATTTTTTTAAATGTTGAGTCTCAACAAAACAAAAATGCATGTTATAAATATTACATCAATATTGAAAAATAACATTGAGAGAACATTTTATAGTAGAGATCACATAATAACGTAGTGCCTACATTGCACAGATCCATGAAAAACAACCAACTTCTTATGGTTACATTTTGCAACATTACACAGAAATTATATGGCGATATTACTAGTACGTAGTGTAAAAGTACTGTGTTGCGGAAATTTGGCGGTTGCAGGGAGCTCCCACGAACATTTAAAGTACATTGGATGGAATGTTCGATGCCTCTGTGTAACATTACGTTACAAACAGGTAATGTTTCTGTGCTTGCAGGGTAGTAACTCTGGATTTTTAGATGGTGCTCTAATAAAGGTTTTCAGATGCAAGAAGATTGGCGACTATCATGAAGATATGAACACTGAAGTTTTTCAGTTTTTAAAAAGTGGTTTTTGTCAGTACTGGTGCGCGTGAAGCCCGGTTTGGTTATCGTTACAGATAATGCGCTGTATCGCAGTTGGCGTGTAGAAAAGGCACCCACGTCTTGGCGAAAAGCCGACTTGAAAGACTGGCTGAAATCAAAGACATACAATTTGAAGAAAATATGCTTGAAGTACAATTGCTGTATATTGTCCGTGTACATAAAGAACGGTATATTAAATATACCTTTTGTCGATGAAATGGCGCATAAATGTGAACTCTATCGCGATTACCTCCATACCACTGTGAACTAAATCCGATAGACCTTATATGGGCTCAGATAAAAGGTGGAGTTGCCAGAAAAAACACAACAGTTGAATTGAGTGAGGTTAAACTTTCGTTAAAATAAGCTATTGATGGCGTGACAGCGGATAACTAGGAGAAGTCATACATAAAAAAAGCAAAAAATGTTAGACTTGGATACTCACGTTAAACTTATGACATTTAATGAAGCTATTGAGTGTCAATTATCGCAGGTAAAATTGTGTGTAGATGAGCGATTGTAGTATGACAGAAATGCAGGGTTAATTTAGGAACCATCTCACTGAATTGAAAGTTCTACATTATAAGGTTTTCCGTTCCCCGTATCTAGTTCTAAACTCTACCGTCTACCTTCATTCTTTCTTCTACGTACACCGCTTATATAGTTATTTATGCAACAAGTGCAAAAAGAACGTGTTTATTGCACTCGACGTGAAATTGTTCGACGAGGCCGTTAGGCCGAGTTGGACAACACGTCCAGTACAATAAACAATTTTTGCACGAGTTGCATACAACATTTTTTCTACGTTCATGCAAAAAGCAAAAAATGAACTATTGAGTTGCGGCACTAGGTGTAGGAAAATGAAAATCGCAACTTAATCAATTATTACTATCGATTTGCATTGAAACAAATCACTATCATCTATTTTTCCATTATTATTACTCATTTTGAAACTTTCAATTTTGTAATTGTCAGAATCAATTTTTGACTGACGTTTCTGTAACTACACCTATGCATTATAAAAAACAAAATTATAGTACCCGTGAGCGCGTATGTTATCACGAGGTGTTGTCATAGTACAGACAGTTTGCTCTATGCAGGTAGGCGATTCAGAACAAAGCGGATCAGTTTTGATTATGGAGTTATTCTCGGAAAGACATTCTTTTTTGAAGTCTGGCTGCTAACATTAATACAAAATAATATAAAATATGTAACTGTTTAAAACTTATTGCCAATCTCACAGAATATCTACTTAATTTGGAGTAGGCTAGAACGTTTATGCTTGTCATGATGACAGCACGTTGAAGTAGAATGACAGATGAGTGCAATAAACACTTTATTGCACTAGTGCAATAAAGAACTTCTTTTTCCACTAAATATAGTTCAATAAAGTTTTGCTTTTTGCATGAATGTAGAAAAACGTTATTTTAGGTATAAGTTTTCGTTTACTGTATCATCTCCACAGTGCATACACATACCGATACTTTGGAAAGCGTTGACTACATGGTATACTACCAGATAGTTCTACATAAGTGTGTGATCGCCCTACGGCTTATTTGTATCCAAACCTGTTGCATAGTTGTGAGTTATAAATGTGACGTCACATATATATAGCTTTTACTGAATGGGTAATTTATTCGAATAATATTATTATCTCCATTCCAATTACAATCACAGTTCATGTGAATATAAAATAATTCTACCTACTGCGCTGTGTGGCACTGTGCGTAATGTATTTGTCGATACCCATATTTTATTTAGTGAGAGACATGACTATTAGGGTAACCTGGTAAACAGTGGATCGGGAAATTATTCAAAGCATATATCTCCGAAAATAGAATGCGTATTGTGACCAAAATTAAACCCAAACTACTTTATTTCAGAATGATCCATTGTGCACCACGATGGTACACAGTGGATTGACCTGTGGTTATCAGTGGACCATAATACTGCAGATTTTAATTTTAATTTGAAAAAGTAATAACAAAAGAGACGGATGCTTTAACGTTATACTAAACATATTTACTGTGTAAATATAAAACAAAAGTTGAAAAATATCACTAATCTTCTTTGACTAAAAACACTTCGTGACTTCAAAGTAACAAATAATAAAACGAACCACTGTTCCAAATAAATAAAAATATCAAAATTTATTATTTAACGCATATTTAAGAGCGAAAAGTGAACTGGAAATTTGTAATAAGCCTGCCTCTTTGTTGATCCACAAAATCAACGGCTTCGGAAGGAGGATCGACTGTGTACCACATGTAAGTGATCCACTGTGGACCTAGCTGTTAACCTATTTTCAAACAATAATTTTGACAAAAATAGGTAAAAGAAAGTAGATTTTTACACGCAGACACATACATTATATGTATTTGAAACTACTACCCAAGTATTGTTTCTGAAAATATTTTATTTACAAGATTATGAAAAAAATTGTACTTAGGTGGAATACAGAAAAAAAAACCACCAAAATATAAATTTAACCGAAACACGTGCAATTCTCACGGCAGCTTCTCAAACACTGAGCTCAATCAACGACACACTAAAACTCAACAATGTTGCCAACCCCTGCACATTTTCATTAGATAGTTCAAATAATAGCCACCTGATTCAGTGTGTACCACTGATCCACTGTTAACCAGGTTACCCTACTATATTCTGGTCCAAATAATCCAAAAAATATAGGTCTAGAAGAAAAAAGGATCTCCACTTATCTATATGATGTCCCACTAAACATGATACATAATAAAAACATTTACCAGAGATAACTTTATTAATATTGCCATCTAACAGTACATTAATGTTGTCATGATTTTTCTTACATTAGGTTTTCAGCTATACGTTTATGACACATCTGAATAATATAACAAATCATATTTAATGAAAGATGTACAAAATGTTGAGTATATGTTCCTCAGATGTGTGTCAGACAGAGAGTTATATTATTTGTACAATGTTTGTGTTTAACCACTTCAAAATATTACTCACTTGTGTACTGAAAACTTGGAATTAATATTATCTTAAAATGTTTTCTGAATGAAATTTTCCCATCCATTTTCATAAGTGAGTGAGTGATATGATTTTCGTACCAGCTGAAGTATAGTAGAAATAATGAAAACATGAACAAACAACTTGATATTTGTTCGCAGTTGCAATATTCATAATTGAAAAGGCTTTATATGGTCGAACTCAGAAAGACTTTCACACAAAAAAATTTGAGAACTCATTTGGAAGTAAAAGTTAACACGTCAGGTGACAAAATGTAGATAATTGGAATCAGTCATTGACTTGCTTTCAATAAACCACTTAAAAGCTGAATGGGGTTAGTTATAGGGTGTTCGTCTAAAAAGATAGTGTTACTCGTTTAAAATGAAAGCACACTTATAAAACTCACACTTCTCAACCGATTGGAATGATTCTTCTTTTATTAGGTAGATATTCAAAAGTCCACTAGTACACGAAATTTCATGAATAAATCTTCATTTTCAAGGCCAACTATTATTATTTTTCAATGTGAAAAATCCAAAAAAATTACTCGTAAATTTTTAAGAAAAAATTCGACTAAACCACAGGATTTTCGATATTCTCAAATGGTTTATGCTGAACTGGATGTAGGAATAAAACAGTTATATATAGGGGAATGAAATTTGAGGAATATGACTTTTAATCAACCCACTACTTTAATTTCAAAACTTTCATCAGAACTTCTACTAAACGTCTTCAAATATCACTGATCGAAATTTATTCGAAGTTTTTCAATAAATAAAAGAATAGAGAATTATAATATTTTCCTAAAATTCCAAAAAAATATTTTTCAAATATTATCACCTATCTTATGATTTTATTATTGATAAACAGTTTTCGATGAAATTCGGACCAGTGATTTTTGAGACTTCCTTAATACAGTGGCGTATTCATAATTTTAATGAAAGTTCTGAAAGTGAATTGATGGGTTGATTAAACGGCAGAATTTTCAAATTTCATTCAATTTTATTGATTAACGCATTCCAACGTGATTTCAACACGAATCAACTGAAAATCTCGCGAATCCAGTGGCGTAGTCGGATTTTTTCTGAAAACATCAATTTAAAAAAATAGTTTTTCAATTTTCCACCAAATCAGAAAACGATGATATTTTATTATTCAGGACATCATATTTCAGTACATTTTTGCATTGAAAAGTACCAAAATCCTTAGGTTAAAATGATACTTTGAAAACCGTAATTTCTCTCAACCTAACTTATAGGTTGTATCCAAACAGGATCATGTTTCCGTAATGTGTATAAAATTCGACTGTGAATTGTCCATCCCGACACATTTGAAAATAGAAGAAACAATTGAGAGTAAAGTTCCTGAAACATAAACCAATAATTCACTGTAATGTGACTGAAAGGTCACACAGACACATTTTAGTAACCTATAGGACCGAAGTTCATAATTATGGCCGAAATGTGTGTCTATTTAGCAGAGGGCACATATCGGAAGGATTGTGTCTGAAATGCGACCGAGATTTGAACACACTCTCATTTCATAAACTCACCTTTCAGGATTTATTTTCATATAATTCAACTCCACGTTACTTTTTATAATGTCATTTAAAACCAATAAAACAACCTGATGGAGGTTTCTTGTTTCTCCGTTTTAGACCCCGAAATAAATATGAATTTTTTTGTATTAAAAACCATTTATCGTTTTCTTTCGGAATGAATAAAATTAAAATTATCTTTTATAGAAACGAAATGGAAATTATGTATGTGAAATGTTTCTGTACGGATACGTATGTGCCCGTACGACACATTGCAGAAACAATGAAGACTCTATGTTTAGCATGTACCCAAATTTAAATTATTATGTCTACTCAACTCATTTCGGTAACAAAATAGAATAGTCGTACTACGAAACAAATCATTCAAACTTGAGTCTATTTAGTGTCGACGCGCCTGGAGTGCTATTCTTGACCATTCGCAATATGAACGAGTGATCGTATCGTTACATTCTGATTTACTGATAGCATTTCAACGCCTTGCAGAGAACATCAGAATGTGAGTATACGAGTCCACGTCATCATTGCGAACGGGCAAGAATAGCACCCCTATGTCTATTTGAGGATTCCAAACCAATATAAAGTAGAGCCATTTTAAACACATGTGTTGGAAAAGAGAATATCCCTATTTATATTCTGTCGAAATGGAGATTCTGAGGATGGGAGTTACCCTATAAGTATCCTGCCGACCGGAAAGATTTTTGTTTTTTTGTTTTTGTTATGACATAGATTTTGTTCTATTGATGATTGATGCCAAAAAAGTTTATTCCAATTCGATTAAAACATCCGTTAATTACGTTTTACATTATTATATTAGTCCATATTTCTATATTTTCTACATGTGTTTTATTCTTATTCAATATCGCTATTTTATTACCAACTACATTTCATTACATCGCTGTTTTGTACATGCCATAAAAGTACATCACTACTTTGAAAGTCGCGAATTCGTAACCCGCTATTTTAATAATAGACATTCTGTACATCGCTATATCATTCCGGAGCCTTATGAAAGTTAACAACATCAATGCAAATGAATTCATGATGAACGAAAAATCACTAACAAAATTTAGGTTTGCCGAAACTGAAACCAAATCTTCTACCAGTCAGTGTACTGATTTGCAAAATGAAAATAACCAAGCCTATCTTTATTCGACGCATTTTACGCGTTGTATGGAGACTCAACACAATGATTATAATGACTGGTGATAGTATTCTTGGCATAACACTGTTAAGTATGTTATCTAAATCGCCATAGGTCAATATAAACAGGATTTCCCATTGAATTATTACCACTCACCACAAAGCGATTTTGAAAAACATTGCAAGAAAGGAATTAGTAATTAACTGTACCTACCATTCCATGAAACAGTGAGAGAGGAGGATATATGGATACCATTAACCAAAAGGGCACTAACTGCCATTTCAAGGAAATTGAGTTGCATACACAAAACGCTTCTTTATTGTCACTTGGTTCCCTGTATGTGTCGATTGGGTCTTTTTTAAAAATAGGTAATATTTCTTTTCTTTCTTTTGTACAGTTGATAACAGTTATTTGTTTATTGTAATATCCAATCATAAGTATTAAGTACTCACTTCAAGTGTCCAAGAATTCTATCAAAGAATGAGTAGGGGCCGGAAAAAATTGGATATGTATTAATAAAGAAGTACGTTCTCAAAATACTGTTTTATTTGGAAAGAGGGAGAAGCCTCGCGTGATGCTCGAGAATTTGGTTCCTGTATCAAGAAATATATTGAAAATTATACGTCACTAAGAAAACTGAAGAGCTAATACTTTAGTCTGATTCATGCGTTAGGCAGAATAGAAACATCAGAATGGTCTTGATGATAAAATCGAATTCAGACACTTTGAAAGTAATTTATATGAAGTTTTTGATTCCTGGTCACAGCTGTTTTCCCGAAGGCTCAGATTTTGAAGACATTAAGAGTTCGCTGAAATATTATCAATGGATCTATACACCAGAAGATTATGAGAACGTTCTGTTGACAAGCCGAAAGAAAAATGCTTTTATCATAGTCAGATGTATAACGCAGGACTCCGTGCAGTATAAGCGTAACCTTTCGATGCCTGGATCGATTACCGCAAGGCGTTTGATACAACCTCGCATAAGCTTATTTTGTATTTGCTCAGATGCCTTGCGGTGCCCAATCTGATAGTGAGATGCATTAGACAACTTGCTTCACCATAAGATCTGGTCAAGTTAGAGTCCGAACAGAGCAGATAATCTTTAGAAGGGGCGTATTTCAGAGAGATTCCCTCAGCCCTCTTCTTTTCTGCATCACACTACTGCCATTGTCCGATAAACTCATAAACACCCGTGGTTACAACTGCGGTACCCCCAGCAACCAGGTGGATGGATGGATGGGTGACCTGGAAATATATGCCTCCAGAGGAAATGCGCTACATCAGTCCTTGATGGTGGTGCAAGAGTACACACATGGTATCGGAACGGAGTTCGGGATCGACAAATGTGCCACGGTTCATCTTAAAAGAGGACGATGCGATGAGTACGGAGAGGATGTCCAGCTCGTGGATGGAAGCATCCTACATCATCTTGATGCCGGAGAGACGTACACTCATCTAGGGGTGGAACAGCACCGCTCCGAAGAGGTAACTATTGACAGAACTGTCGGGGGGGAGAACCAAGTTGCTTAAACTAATATGCTTGCCGTTTCGATCTCACTCTACTCCTTTGGAGTGGTGAAATGGACTCGAAAGGAACTGCGACAACTCGACGTGTAAACTCGTCCGTTCCACAGTTGTACTTTCCCAGACAGCAGGGAGGCCGTGTACTTTTGGGTCTACATAACAGAATGGTACTGGATGGAGCCTGTAACGTTAACATGAGTTCAGACTCCCTTCTCTGCTTGGTCTGTGACCATGAGAAAGCAGGGATCGGAGGACATTTCTTTTTGAGGCTGCAGCCCGTGCAGCCGATGAACTTGGTCTCGTTTTCAACTTTGAACGGGTTAATCCAAACTCTGTCACCGAGTTGGAGCCCGTTCAGCAAAAGGCTCACACTAAAGCTGCGGAGACTGGAGTGCTCCTGCAGGTGCATAACTATGTGCCAATGCTCAGGTCAAGTGAGATGAAGTCGGAGACAGATGGATTCATGATGACCTGGCAGAGTCTTCAACATCTTGGTCTACCGTGGTCGCGTGATGGGTATAGAGGTCCCGGACACTAGACGCAGAGTGTGTCGTGGGGCTCCTGATACCATAATGCATTTGCTGTCACAGTGTATGTGGCAATCTACATTTTACATCTATGCTCGCTGAGTTACCATGGAAACCATAATAAAAAAACGTCAAATATTTGTTTATGAGTTATTGAATAATACTAATATAATCCAAATATCTTGTCGTTTTACGAATAAAACAGGTTTCATTTCAGGGTTTGTATAAGCAAGGATGATCCGGGACAGGCATCAGCTTTTGTTTTGGTAAGATATGGTGGTACTTGGTAACAACACGATACTGATAGAATTACTATCTATTCTATCGATACTGTCGATAGTATTGCGAGAACTCATGGTATTATCCTCGATAGTTCAGCGTGTGTCAAGCATATCAAACAATATTTCATCGAATAAACAATCGGCATACGTGTCGCGTGGGTCCTAAGAGTCACCATATGCCCTAAAATGAGTGTGCCAAAATCCTAGAGAGCATACGTTATAAAATCATCACACATTTTGGTTGACGTCCTACTTATAGGTATTGAAAAATTGTTTTCTTTTTAAATTGTCCTTGAAATTGTTTCTTTCGTTAACCAGCTGTCGTCTCACCCTTTTAAAAAATTTGCATTCGCTTGATTTCAAACCAGCAATCGGCGGAGAGAGTGATTGAAAGATCGGTGCTTTTTACTACTTGCTACCTAGGAATACAAAATTCATGTTGCTTCCTCCTTTCACACTTGCACACAATTAATAATTATTTCAATATGAGACTCTTTCATAGTGTGGGTTGATGATCCATAAAATCTGTGGATATTCATATTTGATAATTCTATACATTTTTTTTTCGCAGATGCTGGTCCTTTCACCAGCTACACCTCAGCCTCTTGGGCTTATTGAGTTTTCCGTGTTAGTTTAACAGCACCCACTCCGTAACTCTAGTCCTCTGTACCAGTCTAAACAGGTTCTTCACCGGTTGACTGTTGTATTCTTCCGGAGTTAGTCTGGGTTTCCCGAATATTGCCTTCTCTTGCGGTCTAATGCTTTGCATTCTGGCATTACATAATTATCTGCATAGGTGTGGAAACAATAATTTATCTAGATTGAGTTTATCCTCTTCACTTTTCGTTTGGGTCCAGTTTAGGCCTTCTTTCACTTATCATTACCACCTTCTTCCTTATCTTCCTTCTTCCACTATTGTTCCTGTTTCTGTTTTGTCAATTCTACCATGCACCTGGTCTTTCAAGGAACCACAGTTTCTCTATTCCATTTTTCAAATACTATTCTCAGTAGAGAGTAGGGTGCCTCTCCCAAATTCCAAAAGAGAAGAAGTGTTATCTCACTCAAGATGTTTTCAGGAGTAATACCACGAGTGATAAGTCTGTCGATTTATTTCTGAAAGAAACTGAATTGCTTCGTGTTTTCTCAAAACAATTCAGTTTCGTTCAGAAATAGAAGACAGACTTATGAGATAGATTCAATCAGGAGTTGAATTTTATTAGACTGTTTCACGAATAAAGTTTCTTCATTAATATAACAATGTATGACAGTCATAAACAAATTATTAAAATCATATTATAATGTTTCGTTTCATAATTTCATTTGAATTTGCAGTGAAGCGACTCATTCTGACATATACAGCTATATTTATTATTGATCGAACTGTCAAACGTATTCATTTCGTCATGGTTACGTCGCTGAAAACACCGAAGCTGATCCTCCAATCAGAATTGAAAGAAAGCTGGTGTTATCGCGATAACACGAGTTGTCCTTGGCTTCCGATTGGTCAGATTAGGTTAGAATTTTAAGATGAGTGAACAAACAATAAGAGCTGTGCGAGAGTAAGAATGGGGAAAGTAAGTGTGGACAAATCAACCAACGACTGGTGAATAGAATAATCTATTAATGGTTATTTACGTCGAGAAAAAATGACGTCAGTTCGTTCAATAGCGATGAAACTAGTCAAATATCATTAAATCGCTATTGAACGCATTTCATTAGGAATTTTGAACGTTATTATGTCGGATATACAATATTGCCCAACATGTCGCCAATCTGTTGACATAAATAATATCCTTTATACATAACATGTAGTCATATTCATTCAGTAGCCTCTGATTATGACGCACCCTATATCGAACATGTTCTTGTATTCTTTATATAAAGATATGTTGGATCAAAAAGGAAATGAAGAGAATTTTGAATTTGAATTGAAGTTTTGAAAAAACCGAAACATAAACACAAATATTTGTAGTCCGCCCCTGTTCCAAACAATCGATTCCGTAGTATAAGCGTGCGTCAGAATTAAAAACATAATCTTGTTTTAGTAATCTCCAGGAACTCATTGTGGCTCCGGTGACTTGTGTGACGTCATTGATAAACTTTCGCTTCTCGCTTTTTCGTTGAAGATAGCATGGCCAAACCATTGGTCTAATCAAATTCGTAGAGCACTTTTCGTACATGAAATTGATATACACATACTGCATAAGTACAGGTATTTTGATATATCTTGCTTATAGACCGGGAGATGATGACAGATTTTGCCTTTGAGAGGACTGAAAGATATAAGAGTGCTGATGAAAATGATGGAAAATTTGAGCGGTCCCCGCGTGGCTTTCATATGGAAAATTCAATTTTTATTTTTCAAAAAATCCTAACCTCACTTCGGGATTCACTTACCTACTGCCAATTTTTTCATGAGCATTTTAATAATGAAAACTTTCATATTTTCAATAAGGATTACAAGTGGCCAAATGGTTGAAACGATGAGGTGAACTTGTGACCAATTGATAATATGAAAGTTTCCATCATGAAATGTTCATACAAAAATTGGCATAAGGTAAGTGAATTCCGCAGTGAGGTTAGGATTTAAAAAAAAATTAAAATTGAATTTTCCATATGATAGCCACGCGGGGACCAATCAAAATTTCCATGATTTTATTCAGCACATTCATATCTTTCAGTCCTCTCAAAGACATGAACGAGAAAATCGTCACCTAAAATCTGTCATCATCTTCCAGTCTATAAGACCAGTGGGAGATCCATGCGATGGCCTCCGGTGAAAAAATACCGTACGACTACTACGACTCGCAACAAATGGGTGATAATATAATGACGTACAGGGGGCCCATCAGAGTGAAGAAGAACAATATATCGCCTATCATAAGGAACATTTTTTCGGAAGTATGAAATAGTAGAATCGACAATGTGGAAGTACCCTTCTCTGGTGGAAAATATGAGGCAAACATCTGACAGAAAACAACTACTTCCCTGGCTAATACCACGACGGACATTGAATTACATCTGAAAGATATTTGTGCAACGTTCTTCCAAGAAGACCCAGTTGCAAATGCTTATTGTAATTATACAGCAGATTATCCCTCATTTGGCTGGGGAAGACCACCTGCAGACGCGTTTCGCGGTTCTTGCCGCTCGTCAGTGACAGGGTAGGTCGGACAACATTGAAGTCGTCCTGCCCCAGCTCAATGAATTATAATTCACTGTATAACTAAGTAATCAGACAAGTGCATTAAAACTAACGATAATTTTCAATGAAAGCATGTTGTCTAAAAACTGTATGAGTTAATTTTCATATTTTGCCCGACTCCGAAGGAATAGGGCTCTTTTTACAAAATATGAAAATAACTGAATGCAGTTTCTTACTGAAAACATGCTTGAATTGAAAATTATCAGGTTTATTTTGATGCACGAGTGTAATTCGGCGGAATATTTCCGGAGTAAGAAGAAAATAGTTTGTGCAACTGTTTCCATATATACAGGGTGTCCCAGAATAAAGGGGACAAACTCCGAGGGTAGAATCCTCACTTCATTTTAAGGCTGAAAGTTTTATTAAACATATACCCTAAAATGAGTATTAACCGAATTACAGGGTGTTGAAAGTGACACAAAAAATATATTTTCCAGAATAACTCCATAACGGCTTAACTTTTCTCAATGAAATTTGGTGTGTCACTTGACAGCATTCGGTTTCATATTTCAAGGCCAATCATGTGTTTGTAACTCCAAACGGGGGCGTACGGCATGTGGGTACCTCTATTCGCCCCTCCCCAACTTTCACGTCACTGAATTAATATCGATTTCGTCTTCTTTTTCTTTATCCCCAATGTTTCCTATACAAAAAAGGAATACGTTTCGTTTCACAAATATCAACGGTTTTCGAGATATTTGAAGTTGAATAAGTGGGTGCGTATGTGATACGCGGATACTCATTAGTGATTATTTTGTTAGTGGCTATGTAAGTCGGGAAATTTTCGTGAACTAAATCCCTCGTAAATGCCAACAATCTTTGAAATATTTGAATTTGTACTCATTGCCAGGTATGAAATATGTTGGTTATAATGTTATAAATAGTTACCTTCAAAAATAGTGATGATTTTGATACTCACGCACTTATTCAACTTCAAATATCTCGAAAACCGTTGATATTTTTGAAACGAAACGTATTCGTTTTTTTTATAGGAAATATTGGGGATTATCACAGCCTTATTATCTCGTCTACATTGGGAAGGCAATAGCGTCCAAAGAGCGACCTTTGTCTTAATGTTCCGAAGTTTTGAATCTGTTCTATTCCACTCACTTTGCCATACCTCTAGGAACATATATTTCAGATGGCGTTTTGTCATCTGCTCTCACAGGTACATTTTTTATTATATCTGCTTGCGCAGCTGCTTCAGCTGCTCTATTTGCTGTTTCGTTTCCTTCAATTCCGTAGTGTAAATGAACGTTGTGAGTACTGTGCTTTAGGATTTCTATAACTGAAAATTCTATGCGTATATGAATCGCATTTTTAATTATACCAGTATGACTCGAGCAGGGCGATAGTTTCTGTAGTTTTTGTTAGACCAAAGTAATGCTTTCCGAAATAGTTACCTTTCTGCTCATTGATAGTCTTCGTATATCTTACGGTTTTGGATAAAACAATTTTGCCACATAATGAGGGAAACGTCCTGTTTTCTTGTTTGAAAGTTGGTAGCAGTGATTTTGCCCCCAATCACTGTACAGACCAAGTGACCACGAGCTGAGGTACGCCCCCAATTTTTCTATAGTTTTGAAGATACAGATTTCAAATTTGGTGTGTCGCTATAGTACTTGAATAAGCATATTTTGAAGCCTTTTCAAAATTGAAAATCATCAGTTGAAAAATGGCGGAGATACAGTTGATTGTTCAATCGAACAAAGTTGGCCATGAAACTCAAACTTAAAACATCACAATTGACAAGCGACATCAGAAAGCTTCGAAGTGCTATATGTACAGTTGAAAACTGAGGTTCTCATTTAGTTGCAGCTCCCATATATTCCTACAATTATCAAAAATTACCTAAAAACGGAATGGTATCCATAAAGAAATGTGGTGTAAGTTTTGCTAAATACGAAGATATACGGTTGCTTGAAAAAAAATGGCAGCAGGTGGTTGCCTTTATTTGAAATCATTACTCTCGCTCCAGATGAGTATGAACCAGAGAAAATCAATGCACGTGCTCCTGTTTTGTAGATATATCTAGTCAGAGTTTTTTTTTCTTTCCCACTCGTGACGCAAAGATTTTTGAGCATCATGAAAATGTTTCCTACGCATTTGAGGAAGGAATATTTTTTTTTTATCGACTATGTCCAGAAAAAATCGAACTCCTTTCTTCTGTTCATGCCAAGAAGATAATAGCAAGAGATATCAAATCAAACAGACCAAAGAGAACCAAAGAGAATGAACTCTCAGTATTAACGAAGAGGTGGTGTTGTAAAATATAAAAATTCCTTATCTTTCATCACTCTATATTATAGGAAGTTGTCGTGCAAAAATATAAGTGGTGGTTAACAATCAATGACATATAATCATGGGTAATATAATAAGTGGTATGATTATTACCGATAATTTTTTGGAATATTAATGAAT
The DNA here is from genome assembly GCA_958298965.1 of Chrysolina haemoptera. Lineage (NCBI taxonomy): Eukaryota > Metazoa > Arthropoda > Insecta > Coleoptera > Chrysomelidae > Chrysolina > Chrysolina haemoptera. The sequence goes on along the minus strand of OY282597.1, from coordinate 11,297,322 downwards.
TGCAATCCCAAAGCTGTAAATACAACGAGTCCGATTTGAAATAAAGAAAAATCTTGTCACCTGGTAATTGATGCTTTACTTCTAGCCGTATTCAACGGAATACTCTTTTACACGGCCTCATCTGTGATACCAATGGACATTTGTCCCCAACGATCGCTCATATTGATAAATAAAGATAACTAGTCAAAACACATAAATTTGACGTTTATAATTTAAATCATTTTCACTTGACAGATGGTAAAACAAAAACTAAGCAGGTTTATCACCGTGAAAAACAGCGACAAGCTATTTTCACTGTAGTTCTGATTCTATTGGCTGAATTTCAAAATTTGAAATCGAACATAAACTAAAAAATTGGCAAAGTTGCGAAAAGCGGATACAACTGCCATTTCTTAAATGGCAACATAATAAAAAATCATAAATTCTCAGTTTACTCTTGTAAAAATTTTTGGAGAAAACGCAGATACAATCAGGTTTCATGAGGAGTGTTCCTAAAGTTGAAAGTTCTTCAATGTTGATATCTACTATCTACTGGATTTTAATGAATAGGATATTCATGAAATCTGTTGTGGAATCATCTGTGGCTGAGAAACAAACTTTAGTCGCTATTTTCCATCGTTCTAGATAACCTCTTGGGAAGTATTCATGTTGAAAAAAAGGGGAACATTCTCCATGAAAATTGAAAATTGAAAAATGTAATTTATTTGTAATGTCTAACAGAAAACAACTACTTCCCCGGCACAAGCCACGCTGGACATTGCACTACATCTGATAGATATTGTGAAAATACTCGAACTGAAAACAAAGGAAAAAATCTGAAAGTGAAATTTCGCATTATTTTGTTCTACTCATTTAAACAATGCTGCTTTTTTGTTTCGCTTTTTTATGTTCATAGTCGCCTTCGTTGAAGAATATCTAATTTTGAGAACGCTCATGATAAAATATCTTGTATTTGCGATTTCTTTCGGAATTCTTCAAAATTTTTCACACGAGTAAACTGATGAATAATTATTTTTATCATGAGAAATAGCATTTGTGAGCATTTCTTTATGGGTACTATTCTGTTTTTAGTAAATTTTTGATAATTGTTGAATTATGTGGGAGCTGCAATCACACGAGAAACTCAGTTTTCAACTGTATCACACTTCGACGCCTCCTCTGATAACTTCTGATGTCGTTTGTCAGTTGTGATGATTTGAGTTTGAATTTCATGGTCAACTTTGTTTGACTGAACAATCAACTATATCTCTCCCATTTTTCAACCGATTTTCAATTTTGAAGAACAATGTTATCACAAATTGCGAGCTCTTTCGGATAGTGAAAAAATATGTACAGGGTGTCATTTGAAAAAAAAAAGTTTGGGGTCACTTCCGGTTAAACCGGAAGTGGTGAATTTTCAGTAGAGTGGTCAAAATATGCGTATCCAAGTACTATAGCGACATACCAAATTTGAAAGCCGTATGTTCGAAACTAGAGAAAATTTAAGAGCCGTACCCCACCTCGTGGTCATCCGGTATATTTTCGACTATTGCACATTTACAACTTTTTTTGTCTCGAAAGAAATTTGATAATTTTTTTCAATTTCGTGTTCAGGAAGGGTATAATATTCGATTGAAGATTACTTGTCCTATAAAGTGGTTGTTGTGCTTTAAACATGACTTTCAGTGCAAAATATACCCAACGCTGCAAAAAAATTGACATGTGCGATCCATTTATCAAAAATCAATTGAAACTTCTCTATACAGTCTGTTTCAAAATTCAATATCAAGAATTATGGGGCGTATATTTCAGGTCAAAATAAGACTTTATTTCCTATAAACATATGTCCGCAACTGCTTAATTTCTAAGATACAGGGTGTTGAAATTTAACAAAAATGATAATGATACGCTACTGTTTTTTTTAAATGAATATTATATTTTTTATGAGTGTCCTCTATCTATTCATAAAAATGGACCCTTGACTTTTTTCCCTACGGAGAGCAGTTTTCGATTTAAAAAGCAAAATGAGACATACAAAAAATCGCATAGGCACAAGCGTATGACGACCTTTTATTTTTTAAATCGAAAACCGTCCGTCGGACGGAAAATAGTCAAATGATACTCATTTGACAAAAAAAATAGTAGCGTATCATTATTTCGATCAAAAATGACAGAGCATGTTTACAGAGACGCCACTGATGAAAATTATAAAACGTTCGCAATGGGAAAAATGTATTTTTATGTGTACTTTGCATGTACCTAAATTAAAAAGAAAAGCCAAAGTGGTTGAGAGATATTGAAAAAGAACTGATTTTTTTGTTAAATTTCAACATCCTGTATCTCAGAAATAAAGCGGTTGCGGACACATGTTTATGAGAAAGAAATTCTTTTTTTGACCTAAGAAATACGCCCCTGAAATCTTGATACTGAATTTTGAAACACCCTGTATAGTTTTCAATGACCCAGTTTGTATTTATGGAATATTATTTCTCGCATGAAGTTTTCCCAACTTATGTTGAGTGAAATAATAATAGAGTACTTCAAATTAGGTTTATGACCGGATACTTTTTACTGAAGTGTTATTCAGGAATACTATTTTTAATTTTAATTGCATATAAAAATTGAACATTCTGGAGTACGGCAAAAAATGATTTTTTATTCAACTTCAAACTGAAGCAAGCGGTTATATTTTATATAATGGGAATTTCAGAAGCACTTGAATCTGTGAGAGAGTATGAGCTGGAGTATTTCATTTAATGTAAGTACGTCGGCCTCGAGTTAAATTCATTATGCGAGCATAAAAAAGTTATTAGAAAACATGAACATTGAAGGACGAAAAAAAGAACAAAATGTTATTCCCAGTTTTCTTCGGTCTTTCACGATCTAAATCCGGATGTCGAAACCACTTATTTAAAAAAGTATAATTTTGAAATATCAGAAATATTTTTTAGAAAATTATCACCGTGTTCAGCTATTTCAGGAGCATCGCAGGAATGGAGGCAATACTAATCAATCTTTATGAAAATCCATTCAAATGTAAAATACACAAATAAAAAATGAAACGAAAGTAATACAAAATATGAAACAGCAACAAAAATTATTTGGCGCTCCGGGGCGACTTCATTGATTCCAGTGGAACATTTGCTTTTTCAGCTGCAGGAAAACCCGGAAAAACCTACAGCACCCGATCCCAAAGATCCCGATCTGCCAATGTCTTCTTTCTTATAAAATAAAATGTAGGGCGTCTCCAGAGGCTCCAATAAATTGAAGACATCGTCAGAACATTCAATGACACAACTATCGTCAAACTTAAACCAGTCCGTTTTGTTTTTGGCCAATACGTAATAATGACCACATTCAACGCCAGAACCTGAGTGGACAATGACTGCATAAAGATTATGATAGTGGTCCGCTTGATTGAGGTGTTCATCTTTTTCGAACTTTCGTAAGAGTTTGGTGCTTCCCCTAGAGATTGAGTCATATTTGAAGAGCATCAGTGTTATTAGATTGACTGGAACCTCAGCTATACTTATTGTCTTATTGTAATCAGTTTGGCGCATATTCGGCGATACAGCCGATCATCACCAGTTGAAAATCTATTTTCAGATGATGAAACAGTAAGCTTTGCACGGACTGGTTATCAGTTATATCAGGAAATGCCAGTTGAAGCTCCAGAAAGTCACATATGATTTGGCTAATTCTTGAACATGTACTCCAACTGAAACTAGTGAGGATTTTTCCAGCAAAAGATCCACAAACACAAGCCAAAATAGACTGTACGGAATCATTTAAGTTAGAGAGGTCGGGAGAATCGATTTCGTTATTTTCCCGCTCACGGAGAGTATTCAACAAAAACCTCAAGAACAATCCTCTTGTTGTCCTAACGAGTATCTAGTGGACTTCAAAGACTCCAGGAAATTGGTTGGTGCATGGAAATTATGATACATTCTTACGTAACTCTAGCTGCATGAATAGGTGTTTGAGTTTTGTGAATAAGTAGGAAGCATTCTCATTCATCGTTAAAATCTCGTTCTTGAAATTCTTCGTCATGAATAACTGCAGTTACGCTGACTTTAAACTTTCGGCTAGATGATAAACTGCGACCGTGTCAACGCAAGTGAGGTTGCATACCACAGGTTTACCGTATTTCCAGGGTATGAGAGACATACCATCTGGTAGTTTACCATCATCTCGATAAACTTCCAAATTCGATAATAGAATATAATCACTACAATAATTGGGTTTCCTTAGAGGAACGTTGCACAAATATATGTCAGATACAGGTCAAATTCCGTCTCAGTATTAGCCAAGGAATAATTGTTTTCTGTCAGACGTTTTCCTCACATTTTTCACTTGGGGGATATATTTTAATGAAAGGGCAATTCGACACGGTCAATATCATTAAATTGATCTTTCTCGCTCGACAAAAATGTTCGAATTCATTGCAGTAACTCTTCCTAAAGTTTTTGTTTTCAAGGACTGCTTCATGATCTTCCAGACGGGCGACGCTGCGACTAACTTATAGTAAATATTGGCTTCATTTGTTGGGAGATATTAGTTAAACAATTAATTGGTTCCTTGGACTGAGACAAGATGACACTTATGTTGTCCGACCTACCCTTATTCTGGCGAGAGACAAGAACTCCGAAACTTGTCTACAGGTGGTCATTCCCAGCTGAATGAAGAACAATCTTCAATGCAAAAAGCATTTGCAATTTGATCTTTTTGGAGGAACGTTGCACAAATATCTGTCAGATGACCTAAGCTTTGGAGCTAAGTAGATGTAGATATACAGCGTGATTCACGGTCGGTGGTAGGTTGGACGTTTATGGTAAACGCAACGCAGGATTTTTCTGAAAATTTCACATCTTAAAATTCCTTACCTGTTCTATCGATCCAAAATATTTTTTAGCATTGCGACATTGCCACTTCTATCAAAAAGTCTTAGCAACTTTATTTTGTTAAATAGAACACCTCGTATATTCACATATTTTTGAATTGCTCTTCAATTATAATATTTCTTTGTCAATAATGCCCTATACCTATCCCTATCGGTTATCGAGATAAAAAATAATTTGTGTGATATGTGGTCCAAACCATAGCCTTAATTGACCTTAAGTACATCAGTACTAACTCTCAATTCATGAAAAGTTGATATTTTGATGATAGTTTGGACAAACTCAAAATATTCAATTGAGACCACGAAATCGACTCCATATCACTCTAATTTGTTGAGGTCGACGAAAAAATTGAAATGCACCTCGGCGAAACACTGTCTATTGTCTCGCCTGCTTGCTAGCCTCGGCTGCGCCTCAGCTATCAATATGCAGGCTCGACTTTAATAGACGGTTTTTCGTTCTTGGTACATAAATAACTAAGGTAGGTGAGCCATTATTATTATTATTGCCATGCTCTTAATATTGCCTTTTTCCAAATATTCGCGAATTCGGTCCTTGCATCACAGATGCCATTGTCAGATCAACTATCGTTTTAAGACAAACACTGTGGAAACATTTCAGATGTATCCTGTAAGTAATTGCATTCGTTTCAAAGTAGTGTGTGTTCCGTGCATTTCTCTTATTAAAAAGTTGAAAACTGTACTGCTTGTTACAAGCGTGTTAATACCGATTACTGCAAGGTGAGAACGTTATAAGGTAGGTACAATCAAGTAGTTTCTCAATACATATTTTGCTCAATTAAATATGAAAGCAAATGAAACATTATTCGCCTTTTTTTGTCTGAGTAGCTGTGATCCTAATATTGCCATGTGAATCAGTTCAAAATATCGACATGGCAATATTTGGACCTTTCCATGGTTATATTTGCAACTTACCCTGAAAATTCATATTTGATTAGTAATAGATTTCTTTCCAACAGAATGGAAGCAGCATAAGCCAAGCTTCAAAACGATATGAAATTCCTCGAACGACACTTGGACTACATTATCGAAACCAAAATTCGGTTAAACGCCTTGGAAGGAAAAGTCTTTTGAGTCTCGATCAAGAAAATGATCTAGTGGCGAGGATTCATGAGCTAGCAGAGATAGGCATGCCCATAACAAGTAAAATTGTAATAAGAAGTATATTTTCATATTCGATAGCAATGAACATACAAACTTTTTTTCCATACTTCCAAATTAGCAGGAAGGAAATGGCTTCAATTATTTTTTGGAAGACATCCCGATGTGGCCAGACGTAAGGCACAGCAAAAGAAAATAAAAATTCTGGAGGTCCATACCAGACTTTGAAGCAGAAGCGACCATAACCGGGAAGAGTTTTTTGCGAAGAGGTAAGTGGAGACTATTATAGGAGCCTCATTTTAAAGTTTGGTTTCTTTTTGAAAAGGTTAGCAAATATTGCCCGAATGGATTTTATGTATTACAGCAAAATATTCTTTCAGGTGAAGTGCAGCTGTCCATACGCTTGTAAAGTAATCACAGTTGCTGCGAGGAAACATTGTTTGAGCAGTTTTGGAAACTGGCAGATTATAATGAGCAGCAGAACTTTTTATGTTGCTTTATTCGACCAACTCTAATCAAACGGAGAAGTCATGGAAATTACGAATATCCCGCACTCTTTCAAATATTGTTTACCTCTTCCTGGAGAATCTGAAGCTCAGTTATGTAAAAGTACATTTTGTTTAACTTTTGGCATTACACAAAGAAGATTGGAGATACTTAGTCAGCGATTACTGTCCACTGGAATATCTGTTCGTGACAAACGAGGTGGCAAACGCCCTGGCAGAAACAAAACACTTTGGAAACAAAAAATTATTGATTTCATTGGATCAATGGTCAGAGAAAGTCTTTATGGCCGAGAACGAATTTCAAACCACTGATATCTTTCTGAAGATTTGAATGTACGCAAACTATATACTGCCTTCCTTGAAAAACATCATCTTGATACAAAAAAACCTCCAGTTTCTCGACAGTGGTTTAATGAAATTTTTGAAAAGGAATTCAGTTTAGCCTTTGGCGCCCCAAGAGTGGACACCTGCCCTACTTGCGACAAGTACAAAATAGCTATAGCTGCTAACAAGACTCCGGTGGAAAAGGATGAATTACAACTAAAGCGCGATTTGCATCATCGTAAAGCAGAAAGCGCTCAAGAAATGATGTCCCAAAATATATTAGAATGCAAGAGTCCTCTGTCATGTATGTGTGCTGTCTTACGATCCACAAAAGCAGATGTATATTCCTGGATTGACTCATACCCAGATGTACTACAGCAGGCAGTTTACTTGTATGAATCTGGGAATTCATTCAGAAGATGAAGGCAAAGGTTTTATGTACCTGTGGGATGAAATAACTGGGAAACGAGGATGTAATGAAATCGGCAGTTGTTTGTATGGTTATGTTACAGAACAGCTAAAAACTACAAAGCGAAAATTGGTTCTGTGGTCCGATAACTGCGGAGGTCAGAACAAGAATCAGGGAAAAGGGAACATTCTCCATGAAAATTGAAAAATGTGATTTATTTGTAATATCTAACAGAAAACAACTACTTCCCCGGCACAAGCAGTTTTCTGTTAGATATTACAAATAAATCACATTTTTCATTTTTCAATTTTCATGGAGAATGTTCCCCTATTCAACATGAATACCTCCCAAGAGGTTATCTTGAACGATGGAAAATAGCGACTAAAGTTTGTCTTTCAGTCGCAGATGATTCCACAACAGATTTTATGAATGTCCTATTCATATTTTCGAACTAAAATCAAAATGCTCATGACAGGTCTATGTCAAAATAGTTATTTATGATACAAGTGTTAAAAGTGGCATTTTATTTTGTGAGTGGGGAATATTGCGAAACGAGCGTTAGCGAGTGGAGCAACCCCACGAGCAAAATAAAATCACTTTTAACAAATGTATCATACAAAATTTTTTGTTCAACAGTTACTGCTAGTAAGAAAAAAACAAAAAAAAAATAAGATCCATAAGGATTCGAACACACGATCTTTGGATTACAAGGCTGACTGACAGATACTTCAAATATAATAAACCCCAACGCACTTTATTTATGAATGTCATTATTTGTCAGTGATGAAGGACATTCTACAGTTGGACTAAATACTACTTCGTTTGTAACTTCAAAAGGAATTAGTATTATCAATTGCGCAAACGACCAAATACATGTGTGAACTTTTATAAACGATTCCTCTTGAGTAGGGGTTCTGATTATAATATCTGATTGAAGTGTTTCTATTAGAGAGATCTATATTACTGAGTATCCATCATCTCATCTGTCATTTTACTTTTAACACTAGTGTTAAAAGTACTTTTAACACTAGTGTTAAAAGTGATTTTGTGAAAACGTCAGTTTTTAGTTCATGTGTCAATGAATTAAAAACGTCATTTTTAATGTCAGTTGTACAAAAAATAATTTTTAAAGTGTCACCGCAGAAGAAATATTTCCCTCATAACCATCATCCCTGATGTGTATGCTTCTGAAGAGCCTGTTTTATTTCAATCCTTTATCAATCCTCCTGAAGAGCTTGGCAAAGCGAAATAGATTTTTGTCGACCAAAATGTATTGGGGATTAAATGTGAGAGAAGCGAACCTTGCTTCAATGAAATGAACGATTTCTGTGAGTGATATTTTTTAATAACATTCTCCTTATCTAATTTATTTAATGGTTTTTTCAATGAAAACTAGAGAGAATTAAAAAAAAAATCAGTTATTTGAATAAAAATGCGGATTTTCACTTTCAGATTTTTTCTTTCCTTTTCAGTTAGTCTTTTCACAATATCTATCAGATGTAGTTTAATGTCCAGCGTGGCTTGTGCCGGGGAAGTAGTTGTTTTCTGTTAGATATTAAAAATAATTCACATTTTTCATTTTTCAATTTTCATGGAGAATGTTCCCCTTTTCAACATGAATACCTCTCAAGAGGTTATCTTGAACGATGGAAAATAGCGACTAAAAGTTTGTCTTTCATTCGCAGATGATTCCACAACAGATTTTATGAATGTCTTATTCATATTTTCGAACTAAGAATCAGGGAATTTTGGCTGTTTATATCACCCTGGTAACCAAAGGTTATTTTCATGAAATAGTGCACAAGTTTCCACAATGTGGCCACACATTTTTGTCATGTGATCGGGACGTTGGCTGCATAGAGAAAGCCAGAATAGGTCTCAAGCCTGAAGTACCAATGGACTTGGTGCGTATAATAGCTGGTGCGCGATTGAAAAGTCCGTTTGTAATTAAATGCAATAGTAGATTTTTCAATTGGATGGAACTTGCGAAAAATACCCTAATAACATCCAAGCTAGGTATTACGCAGGCTGTTATGCTAAAAATCTCAAAGGACTGCTTAGGGCATATTGAAGTCAAAACGTCGTATATAGATATCGCGCCATGGAGCAAAGTGAGTGTGTTAAAAAAAAATGTTGCAATATTTTGAAAATTAAGTCTTTATTAAATTAAGTAAAAACAAAACATAATGCAAAGTACAAATAAAACATAAAACATTAAATAAAACTAAGTATGATCTGAAAGATGTGTAGTGCTTTCCTGCTCATAAAAGAGAACATAGGCATCTCCGCCCATGATGGATTTGGATGAAATTGTATTCATGCCACGTGCTCGCATACGGATGTCTACAGTAGGCTGTGTAGTGTCCGCTGTATGTAGTTCCTCTATGATTAGACAATGCATACAGATTATAGCAACAAGGGGCAACGTTGTCTGCTGCATAATTACTCATGTCCAATCCCTCTATAGGAAAATCGATGGCAACATTCAATTTTCTTTGGAATCTTTCTGTCGAATAAAACCGTTTTAAATGGATTACTAAAATTTTCGGGAACTTATGAATTGTTATGGATTTCGTGCACTTCCTTCTCTCTTTACATTTCGTACATGTCGGTTTCTCGTCACCATCCAAAGTTTCTTTCCTTTTGAATATATCCAAGCATTGTGATAGTCTGAAACTACTCCGAAGACGATAGCAATGGAAAACGCAGCACAAACCGTTTCAACTCCATCAGGCCCGTAGAACATAGTATTGTCAAAACTCTCGGTCTTAATGGGTTGGAAAATATTGGTAACACATGCTTCATGAATAGTGTTATCCAGTGTTTATCGAATACAAGATGGTTATTGGAGTATTTGGAAAAAGACGCCTTCACAAGGGATATAAACACTGGCATATATAGAGAGGGAGCTTTAATAAAAGCATTTGCCGAGGTGATCAAGGAACTTTGGTCAGAAGATTTGTCAAATAAAGTTGTGAATATAGTCTCCTTGAAAATTCAGATCCAAAAATTCGCTCCTCGTTTTATCGATTATGCGCAGGAAGATGCACAGGAGTTCTTACGATTCTTGTTAGAAGGTCTACATTCAGACGTCAATAGAGCAACGGATAAGCCGAAACGCATTATGACAGAGACGGATGAGAAATTAAGTGACAGTGAGAAGGCTCTAGAATCATGGTCAAGATACTTAAGGTCGGACAATTCCAAAATTGTGGATAACTTCGTTGGCCAGTTAAAATCTACATTAAAATGTACTTATTGTGGTCACTGTTCAGTTACTTTCGATCCGTTCTGGGATCTTTCCCTCCCATAATACTCTTTTTATTATTAGAGAATTTGTATTTCATAACACGCTTTTTAGCATTCACTGCTCCATGTGCAACTTTATGACACATACTACGTTTCGAAAATTAATGCCGAATAACAAAATAATTGACATTGGTTTCATCAAAATATACATTATAATATATGCGTGTATCTAAAACGATACCAGAGTTAGCCATGAATATTTCGTATTTGTTAATAAAGTAAACTACGGCATATAAATGTGTCTCCTGTAAAATTTTCAAATTTGCACATACCACCTTTTGCATATGGCACCCTTCAAATGGCGATACAGAATATTACTCAACCAACGGAATAATTTATGAGAACACACAAAAGAATCCATCCAAAAACGTATTTCAGAAAATATGTATCATTAATGGCAATACATGTCACTCGGAATATTTATTTTTTACCAGAGACGCGTTGAACCGAATAACGGATACCATCCAAACTCAATAAATTTCGCATACAGATTCGTCTTTCGTCGATTCCCATGCATCACTCTTGGACTTGATTATTTTCAATACATCAACCGAATATGAAAATCGCAAAATTTCGTGTGCTATATATTTAGACAGAATTATTTCTAGAAGAGTATATTTTTCTAACTATGCATATAAACTGGACGTGTGCTCTTCTCATATTTTCGATCGATACATTTTCGCTTTCCAGTTAAAATGTGATCCTCGACGCGGGAACGTGTGTGTATGTGTAGGTGCGACGGAATTTTATAAACAAACGTTTTTTTTGACTTAGTGGTTAGTGAAGTTGGAAAGTGTTTCATTAGGTGATGATGTCGGGTTTATAGTTGAAGAAGAAATTTGGAATGTTCCGTTCTTTTCATCGAAGTAAGTTATAGATTTATAGATGGGTAACATGAAGTCTTTGTCTGGAAGTGGTAGGAAGTATCTGATGAGATGATTTTAATCGGTGGTCTTAGAACTCACTCAATGGGTTTATATTTCGGAAATTTCAGTCTCTTTCAGTTAAACTAGTCTCGCTAAATAATTTACAGTACGTAAAATCAGTATTTCGATCTGCACTGAATATTTTATAGTTATTTATTGTATAAGTGTTTTACATATCATTTTATTTGCGCAAGAATGTTTAAACGCGAGAATCAGAATCGCGGAAATTTTTCATCACAAAATGATTTGACGTTTTGCTCTAACAGCGGCTGTCACCTCCTCAAAAATCATTGAAATAACATACAAAAATATCGGGAGGTGTTGAATGGTTGCTATGTATTTTTATGTATTATTCCACTAGTGGAATAAAGTAATTTCATTATTCTACTAGTGGATAAAGTGATACTTTATACGGTTCATAAGTGTGGATAAAACTTCAATTATAAGGTGATTGTGGATAAAATTGATTTATTACTACAGTATTTGGTTCACTAATCCTTTTATCGTCTCTAGTCATTCAAATTCAAGTATTAGATGACTCAACTAGGGAAGCTCAATCCAAATTAAGCGAGCTGTTCTTTCCTCGTGAATTAGATTGTAACCGCCACTGAACTCGCCTAATTATCAGTGCACAATAACATTTTTGGGGTTATGTTAGATGTATGGGGCTAAAAATTGGGCCTCATATTTGGGCCTCATTATCCTATATGTATACCAGTATTCGGGCTTTTGACAGTGACTGACTTATGAGGAAGGAGCAGCTCGCATGATTTGGATTGAACTTCCTCAGATAAGCCATACCTCGCAGAAGAGTACTTCGACCACGCCACTGAAGATGACTGCCGCAGCTGCAGTTTGAAGATTTTAACCGAAGAAGACGTGAGAGCCTACATTCCTAGATAATATTCATTTTGAATATTCACAACATATATTAATTTTTTAATTCATTGAAGATTTCGTTAAATCACACATTTCACCCATTTCTACCCACTATAAATCTATGATTTGATATTTTCAACCGGGTAACTCCGGATATTGCAGCTATCTTTATACAATGAGGTTCAAAAAGTTTGCACCAAATGGAAACCTTTTTTATTATGCATCAATTCAACAATGGAACTTATTTTTTTAAAATTATTTTTATGTAGCCTCTAACAATGAATAAACAAAATAAGAAGGATAATTGCCTATTTAACGTTTTTAATTTTTTAGTGCTTCATGCCTTAAATTGATAATGAAAGAGCAAAAATCAAAATTTTTAGATTAACTTTGGGTAACAAAAACATAGTTGATTGAGAAATTGGGGTAAAATTTTTGTTGATGGATTTATATTTATTTATGTATTCAGATAGTAAATTCTTTATCCCTTACTATTCATATTGATTCAGTTGAAGTATTCTTCTGTCTTCTGAATTTGGGTACCACTATCTGGCGTTTTTTCTCTCTTGCATCCTCGGACTCCAACATGCGTTTCTAGACCCCAGTTTCCAACTGGCCTAGTATGATTTAATCGTTGGAGAATAGCGTTCGACTTCCTGCCATGATGGGTTGCACTTTTTCCAGCCGATGACCAGATGAAGGTCTGGATCTTTTTCTTGGTCTTTCTGGATTTTATCATCTTTTCAGTAATCGTCAACCACCGTGGTCCTACGAACGGCTGCGTCCTTCTCCCGGCTCGACGACAGTGTGAGCAATCGTCTCGACATGGTCTCCGTGATAGTGCATCGGCGTTCTCGGGACTGCTCCCTGCTCGATGTTCGATGTCGAAATCAAATTCTTGAAGTCGCCCGATCCAGGGTGCTACCAGTCCTTCGGGGTTTTTAAACTGAAAAAGCCATTTGAGCGCTGCATGGTCAGTCCTCACCAGCAACTACAGCCAATAGTTCCCGTATGGTAACACAATAATTGCGCTCCGGTTTGCTGAGGGGTTTTGCTGAAATACCTATTGACCTTATCTTGTTCTTCCTGGATCAGGGATATGACGGCTCCAAGTCCTACGTTACTGGCGTCAGTGTCCAAAATGAATTTTCCACTGGGTAATGTATAGATCAGGATCGGTGCGTTGATCAAGGCATCTTTCAGCTTCTTGAATGGTTCTTGGCTTTCCGGAGACCACTGGAACTGAGTCTGTTCTTCGGTCAGTCTGTTTAGTGGTTTGGCGATGTTGGCAAACCCTAACACGTGTCGACGGTAGTAGGTACACATGCGAATCTGAAGATGGTCGATGTCTTTTGGTATGGGCCAATCTCTGACGACTTTGATTTTCTGCTCATCCACTGCTACTCCTTTCCCAGAGACAATGTGACCAAGGTAATGGACTTCCTCCTGGAACAGATGGAATTTCTCAGGGCTCAGTTTTAGTCAAGAGTTCCTCAGGCGCAGGAATACCTCCTCCTCCTCTTACATGACCTTCAAACCATCTGCCAACTACGATGATGTCATCGAGGTATACCATGCAGGTTTTCACACAGACTTCAACACAGACTCCATCAATCTCTCAAAGGTAGCTGGAGCGTTACAAAGGCCGAATGGCATAACTGTGAACTGCCACAATCTCGATCCGATAGTGAAGGCTGTTTTCTCTCTAACTTTTGAAGCTAGTTCTACCTAACTTCCTTCAAATCTAGAGTCGAGAAAAGTGTTGAGCCAGCCAAAGTGTCTAGAGTATCGTCTATTCTCGGGGAGGGTAACTGCCTTCTTCGTCACGTTGTTGAGTTGACGATAGTTCACGCAGAAGCGTGTCCATCCGTCTTTCTTCTTTACCAGTACAACTGGAGATGGCCAGGGGTTGTCGGGAGGTTCAATTATTCCATTATTTTCCCATATCGTTGACAACTCTCCCAGCCTCTTCTTTCTTGGCAAAAGGGAGTCTTCTGGTTAATCGACGGATTGGTCAGGCATTCCCAGTATTGATTTCATGCTGAACCATCTTCGTTCTGCCGCCTTTTTCTTGTCCGGTATCAAATATGTCCTGATACTCCTTGATTAAATTCTTCAATTTGGAATTCTTCTGGCCAGTTGTTGTCTTGGATAACAATACCGCGTACACTCGTGACCACAGAGAAAATGGACGAGCAGTGCCCCAAAAAAGTTTTCCTCTTCAAGGTCACTGAATAATTGACATTCATTACCCTTACTGGCACAAATGTATCAACAAGTAACAAGGTCTTTCCTAGTGCGATTCCTCGTCCAATTTTCTCATCATGAAGCACGGTCTCGAACATCACCACGTCCCCACGGCTCGCTTCGCCATCCATGCGGGCCTCCAGAATCATTTCAGCCCTCTCGAATACGCTTGCATCTTCAGCCAACAGGACACGAATCATTTCTGCGTTTTTTCGATGAAGTACCAGCTCTTCTCCGTTCACACGCAGAAGGCCATCTCATAGTTGAAAACATTTCTTCTCGTCGTATCCAGAGATTTCTACAATTTTTTACCCGCTTCCAGTATAGAGGTCTTAATGTCACCGCTATTACTGCTCTTCTCTCCTAGAATGCGCCAGCCATTCTGAAGTCTGAATATTAGTGACAATATAATTTCGTAGTTTTCTCTCGGCTTTAACAAAATCAATGATTTCTTGAGAGAGTTATTCTTCATTTATATAACATTTGACGCCGGAATTTTCGATTTTAAATAATATTATCCCATCTGAGAGGTCAAATGATGAATATTTTTGATGTAATTTTAAAATAATTGTTATCTCTCATCTCATTTCGCATTTTAATAAAAGCAAAACTTGAAAACAAATCGTTAATTCCTGAGATAAATCAGATAAAGTAGATTAAAAGACAAATTCTCTTTTATTAACTCTTTCTGAATATTGGTGTATTTCAAATCAAACGGATTTTATAGTCAAATCCTATTGAAATCAACACCTGTATAGCAAAATCAGTTTCATCAGAATTTGCATGATTATTCGGTGGTACAATTCTTACTATAATTAGTGGTGGTTAATGGCATGGGTGTGGTAATTCGGAGATATTCTGAAGAATACGTTCGTAAGGAATAACAAAATATTATGGTAATTATATGGTAGTACTTTCAGTTGTGGTCTTATTGATGTTGATGCAAGAATTTGACTCGTTATATGAAATTACTACCTAGATAAACCTAGAGGAAACCATGAATGTATAGAATCCGTTTATGAATCATGAAGTTTTCTGCTGATATTTTCTTATCACGTTTTGCATTTCTGGGTTGAATTGTTCGTGCCAATCATTATTAGCTGAAAAGTTATTTGAAAAGTCGTCTCTCTGAGGGTTGAAACAAATTTAAGTTCATTTGGTATAGTAACTAGCAATCAACATAGTTTCAGAACTTGTTTTTCAACTGAGACAAGCGTGGTCAGATAGGAGAATCTCTTCAGGGAAACATTTCTGTATATCGAAAAACCTGAAATTCGGATTTGATATAGTGTCGTGACTCGGGACTCCCAATATGGCGGGAATTTCGTAAAAATTCATTATGTAGTGCAAACAGTGGGATTATATTGTTATTTTCAAAGATAGCAAAATAAAAATATATGAAAAAGTTGTTGACAAGTGGATTTCAGTTCCATATGTAATATTTCAAATATCTTTCTGAAAAATGAAAAATAGTTTCTTTTGGTGTGTTTTATAGGTTATTACTGTGAGCTTGCTGATATCGTATTCGAACTGAAAACTATGCGCTGCAAACTTTTGAATCTGTAACTCACAGAATAAAGAATTTAAAAAACTTATTTATTACTTTTCAGTGCATTTGAATAAAGGTTTGTACTTAAACAGGTTTATTTTCATCTTATTTTGTATAGAATGTAGTGACAGTGATTTAGTAAAGTGATTCGTAAAGATATGTTACGGGTTCACCTTGCACTATAAAAACCATTTTTGTTTGAAGATAATAACGTTATGGAATCAAATGTCGATTGAGAAAATCCCCCAACTGAAAGAGGAGAGTTCCATGGATTCGATCCATGGACAGTTCCGTCAGTTTCTATTGAGTTGCTTCTAGCTTTTCAGATGTGTGCTACAAGTGTTTTCTGGTTTCCCTGTGGCCTTGATTGTAGAAGCGAAACCGTATTCCATTAAGCCACCTGGAGCCCATAGTTTTGTCATGTCTTTTGTCGTTTTTATATTTGGTTTCGTTCATATAGAGTTTCAATGATTCTACTTATTGATTTTCAAAACCTACAAGAAAATCTTAATTGAAAGTTGCACGTTGTGAAACACATTTGTTCTTTCAATTATTGTTCCAATTATTTATTTCATTCAGCTTGCGACTTAACAGCCATCACACAGAAGATTTCTGAATTTTCCTGAAAGCACTTCGAAACCAACTCGGCGTGGATTCACTTATATGGCTGCGCAGGGCGGACGATTTTCACAGTGCAAGGATATCAATATGGCATAATTCAACAGTAATCAACACTTCCTTCACTTCTTAACGGATATCAACACTGGAAGTATCCAGCGGCTGTCGAGATGGAACCACTGGTGTAGGTGAACGGTGGAATCTCTATTCATATAAAACCCATAGCCTCTGCAGCAAGTCGTAACAAAGTTAATGGAAAACAGCAAAACATCACTCCTGACTTTCAGATACTTAGATCAAAAATATAGCCCTCAAAAATGTTATCTTGGGAATTGTATGGAGGTTAAAACTTTTTGAGCAAGAACCTCTCGACAACAAAAACGGCATAGGTAGGATATTCACCATCCCAAATGAAGAAAGGAACTCAATCAATAAATTCTTGCTTTACGCTATTTTTTCAGAATTATGTTGCCCTTCTTGTACAGGGTGATAGATTTGAGTGATACAACTGTCAACTATGCATATGTAGTGATTCGAAGAGGTCTAACGAAGCATACTCGCATACAGTACAAATGAAAAATCATGGGTCTGGTATGATGCAGTTATGCCAACACCTAGGTGCTTCATTACACTGAATAATATTTCTGGAAAGCTCTTCAATAATGTATCACATATGAGGGGTTACTTTTTGAACTTGAAGGTTTATTGGACCGGAAGGGGTGATAGTGTCAAAGTACGTTCTATGCTATTTTGGTTTCCCTGACCTTGTCTCTAAACAGCTTTGTTCATTACTTGATATTTTTTTATAACGAAATGTTTCCACTGGCAAGTTTAAATTTTTGCACACTGTATATTCCATTAATTATTATTGAGTTGAAGAGAAATATAGCTACTAGACGATATATTGGATGCCTAATGTGATTGAAAAAAAAAATGTATAGTGTAGATGACCGTATGGAACAGCGTAATGCCCCTAAGGCATCGTTACTTCATTATTTCATCCTCATTGAATAGGTTAGTGATGACACGCGATTTTTATAATGAAGAGCATGAAGGTATGATTAAAACCTGAAAATATGGTCGGAGCTGATCGAGACTTCACTTTTGGTTTTTACAACACAACAATAACGTGAAATGAATTTGTAGTTCGAAAATATTGAATTAACTGTGAAACTATCATAAAACCGTGTAATATTGTCGTGAACGATCTCTGAAGGGCGAGTGGTGTTACCTCAAAGCAATTTGATCGAGTTTAAGATTTCTGACAGAATTTTCGATAGTGTTGTGAGCACGAGTCGTATTTATTGAGATGATTTCACGAACAAACAAAGTTAAAAAAGTTTCATTGCCGTAAATTCTTCAATACTCGTAGTTACATCGAATGAATTATAAACATGAAGTCTGTCAATCTGACGTTTATGTCATATCAGTTTACGAGGTATAACATAGTTGTTTATATATTTTTTTTTCTTTAATTCCAGTAAGATCATTTTTACATGATGTTGGAAGAGTTGACATTACACATATAAAACAATATTAAGAATTACATCACAGAACATATAATTAAAATGTATAGTTGATATCCATAATGATAATAATAACAAATATTTTTTTCCTTTGATCGTTGTTACACGATATTGGAGAAGTCATCATAAAAGAGCAGGTATTGTATAAATACGCATGTACATAAAATATATAAAATGGTTCACAAATATCACAGGTAGAAAGAATTTACACAAGAAATATTGAAGTAGTGAGAAATACAGAATAATAAGAAAGAAATTTATCGACAAAATCTATTTTGGCACCATTGTCATTCATCTAGGAATTCATGTACTTTATAGTAACATTTACTTACTAAGAGTTTTCTCAATTTATTTTTGAAAATGTTGTAATTCTTTTCACTTAAAATTTCTTCTGGTAATTTGTTGTATAGTTGTATTCCTGCATAGGAAGGAGCATTTTCGAAAAATCTTGTTTTATGGCATGGTATCTGTAGAATATTGCCGTGTCTTGTATTATAGTTATGATTATCTCTATATGTCAGTAAATTAGGGAGTTTTGTTTTTATTAGAAGTATACATCTCATGATGTATATACAAGGCACAGTGAGTAGATTGTTTTCAATGAAATATGGCTTGCAGGATTCCGTACGTTTCAATCCAAATATTAATCTTATTATCCTTTTTTGTGATATCAGCAGTCTTTGAGATGAAACTGCATTTCCCCAGACAATTATATTATAGTTTAAATGAGAATATATTAGCGCATAATATATGTTGATTAGTTGATGTCTATCAAATATGCTTTTCATCTGTAGAATGGCATAAAATCCACTGTTAATTTTTTTACTGATATGATGTATGCAGCTTTTGAATGATAGATTTGAGTCTAGAAACGTACCTAAGAATTTGGTGTTTTCAGAAATGTTCATTGTTGCATTATGAATAATTATTTCTGTGGGCATATGATTATTGTGATAGATAGAATATTGCATAACGATGGTTTTTGTATGATTGACTATTAGTCGGTTAGTTTGGCACCAATCGCTGAATTTGTTATATAGTTCGTTGAATTTATAATTAAGTTCACGTTGATTTTCACCATGGAATGCTACAGACACATCATCGGCATATAAAACCAGGCAGTCAGTTTCTATATAATCAGGTAGGTCGTTGATAAACATCAAAAATATCAGTGGACCTAGTATCGATCCTTGTGGGACGCTTAGGTCAATATTGTTTATTTCAGATCGGACTCCATCGAGTTTCACAGTAATTTTCCTATGCTTCAGATATGACATCAACCATTTTAGTATATTTCCACGAATTCCTAGGGAGTATAATTTAGTTTCGGTGTAGTTTAGGTTTAGACAATCGAAAGCTTTCGTGAGGTCGAAGAAGAGAGCACCCACGAGCTTTCTTTGATCCAGATATTTGTAAATATACTCGACAAACTTACAAATAGCAGTTTCAGTCGATCTACCCGGGTAAAAACCATTTTGTGAATCCTTGATAATTTTATATTTGTCAAGGTAAGATATTAACCTGTTATACATAGCCCTTTCAATTATTTTACTAATTACGCTAGGCACAGTTATTTGTCTATAGTTATCCATGCAAAGGGGATCATCTTTTTTATAAATTGGTGTCACCATGCCTAGTTTCAAATCTTCGGGAAATTCGCCTAATTCGACAGATGCATTTATTATGTTCGTTATAGGTTCAGCAATTTGACCTGCTATACTTTTGACTAATTTAGTAGATATGCAGTCAACTCCAATTGAATTTGTATTTTTCAGATCTTTTATGATTTGTATAATTTCTAGACTATTTACCGGTACAAAGTAAAAAGAATTACTATTGTTCAATTTGCACGTGGTACATGATTTAATGATGTCATTATTGCTGAAATGGTGTTCAATGGCAAGTTTAGCAGTTTTCGAAAAGTGTTCAGAAAAACTATCTGCAATTCTTTTCTCATCCTTGATGATAACATCTTTACCAATTTTCAATTCTATCTTCCTAGTATATATGTGGTAGACTTGACGACGTGGTCCTATCGCCTCGAAAGGAAGGAAGCGGGTACTATCGCAAAGTCCCATTCTGATTGATCCTCATATCGCAGGAGACACGATATCGTGAGTGAAATAGAGCACTGTCAGCTGACGTCACAACATGGCGGTTATCGGCTGATGGGGGGACAAACAAGGAATATTGTTTTTTTTGCAGTGGTTAGTGGTTAATTGTGATTTGACAGTTGAAAAAGTAAACATATGATCTTCAACCATTAAACATTGTAGATATACCTGTGAATAATGCAAAATTTCTATAAGAATTAACATTATTCTTTATTATTCGCTATAAAGTTTCATTAAAGAGAAAACACAAATTTGTTAAATTAGTATGCATTAACAATTTATATTTCAAAAAACGTAGGATCTACAAACATAGTAAAATTTAAATGTTGCGTATATGTAATATTTTGAAACCATTTTGACATCTGCAGCAGACTTTCTTGGATTTTCGTAAACAAACCATTCGACTCTTACGCTTCCTGGTCGCAATCTTCAATTAAATTCGTTAGATATATTAATTTTGGATGACATATTTGCACTTGACTCAACTCTTTGCAGTATTTACATAAATTGTACTTTTCAAAGCATTTCATTTTTCTCAAATTGTTTAACGCAAATGCTTACAAGAAATGTTTTGCATAAGAATATCTTTTTCTCCAAATGACATTAAAAGCGGCCTTTTAATGACACTTGGCAGGCTTAGAAGTTGTACTTTTAATGCCTAGGCAGAAAAAGTCCACTTTTACTGCCTAGGCAGAAAAAGTTCGTTGCTAGGCAACCTTCCAAGTAATAATTTAAATCAAACTGGTTATTAAAATTGACAATGACATTAAGAAAACTCATAATGATGCTGATGATAATAAACTGGTTTTATTGCATTAAAACTACAAACTACAACACGAAAATTTTATTTATTAGATATATTTATGGTGAATTGTGAACAATGATTTAATACAATTGAACTCTGTCCACTTCCCTCTTTTCCAGTAAAATTAACAACTTTAGTATCAACACTTGATACTCCGGAAACGCCAGAAAATATTTTATTGCCGATGTTCGACTTATTGGCTAGCGAGTCCTCAATATAGCCCTCCGCGACAGCGGAAGACTTCTATCCTCCATGTTGCTTCAACATTGTTATGTCCCCACCAGAATGCACCAGCAACGTGGCCGAAGTTCTGCGAAAGCAGTGCCCGGTATACTCTTTCGCATGGGATAGTCCCAGAAAAGTAGCAATTTCTTCTGGCATTTTACCGAATTTGTGAATGCCAATGAATTGATGACGTGCTTTACCGTTCGCATACTTATAGAAGACACGCCGATTATATAAATTCGAGGGTCTGGAGGCTGCATATTTTCTGTAAACGCTTAAATATTCCGTTACTACAAAAGATCTTGATCTTTTGGTCTTAGTACTTGGTAGCATAATTAGCAATTTGTCGCCCATATCATTTATATCATCTGTTTTCATTTGCAAAAGCTCGTCACATCTACAAGCCCCAGCGACTGCAACAATAACTACAACCTAAAATATAAATAGAAAATTATTTCTTTAATCCATAATTGATGAAATATACTATTTCGTGTCTAGAATATTTCGATTTGAAAAGCTGAATTAAGTTTTGTAGACGTTTTGAAAAACAATATATTTTGACAACCACTAAAACATATATAAACAAAACTCCATGTGAATCAACAAAACAAATATGGACTACTAAATTTGTTCATTTCAATACTCCTCCTAGAACTAATTTTTGCGTAAGCCCATATTGGAAGTACAAAATGAATGCTTCATGGAATTCACGGGTTTTGTCAAAGTATCCGCTACCATCAACTCGGTTTTCATGTAATTTAATTTGATTCTTCCTTCAGATATTTTGTCACGGATAAAATGATGCTTCACGTCAATGTGTTTCGTGCGAGCGTGAAAAGCATTGGTTAGAGCCAATTGTAGTGAACTTTTATTGTCTCCGTTGATTATAATGCACTGGCCGGTGTCTTCAACCAGTTCATTTTCTAACCCTTTCAACCATAATCCTTCTTGAACGGCAGCAGTCAAAGACATATACTCCGCTTCAGTTGTAGACAGTGCAACCGTGGGTTGCTTCCTCGAATTCCACGAAATGGCTCCTCCTTGCATCAGAAATACGTAGCCTGTTGTGGATCGCCTATCATTGATATCATTCGCCCAGTCGGAATCGCAATAGCCGAGTATCTCAGAATTTTCATTTTTGGCATATGTCAGTTTGACGTCGATGGTTCCCTTCAGATATCTAAATAGTCTTTTTACTGCCATCCAATGTGCTTTTCCGGGATCGTGATTGAATCTACTCAAAGATGAAACCGCAAAACAAATATCAGGCCTAGTAACTTGTGCTGCGAACATCAACGAACCCACAGCTTCCTGGTAGGGTATATTGTCCATATCTGCAATTTCCTTCTGGTTTTTCGGACTCATTTCCTTTGATAATTTTTGATTTGTATCCAGTGGTGTCAAAACAGCATTGCAGTCACCCATACCAAATCGGTTCAAAATTGTCTTCAGGTAGGAATGTTGATCAATTGAAATTGTACCTTGGACTGGATCTCGTAAAATTTGCATTCCAAGTACAAATCTTGCTTTTCCCAAATCTTTCATTCTGAAAGTTTGGAATAATTTTTCTTTCAGATCATTTCTCAACTTGTGATCATTGTAAAAAATCATCAAATCGTCCACATAGAGTGCTACAATGAGGAATGTATTTGCATGATTCTTGAAATAAACACAAGAATCAACTCTTGACTGGATTAGTCCGAATTCTTTCAACTTAGAATCCAATTTTATATTCCAGATTCTACTCGCTTGTTTCAAACCGTATAGAGATTTTTTCAAACAACATATTTGGTGTGAACCATCATCAAAGAATTTGGGCTGGAACATGTAGATTTCTTCCTCCAAATTTCCTTGTAGAAATGCTGTAACCGCATCCATTTGGTCAATCTCTAGGTCAAATTTCGATGATAGTGCCACCAAAAAACGAATTGACGTGTACCTGACCACGGGGGAATAAGTTTCCTCATAATCAATGCCCTTCTTCTGAGCACAACCTTTGATTACTAATCGTGCCTTGTATCTTATTATCTTTCCATTGGCATCTTGTTTTGTCTTGAATACCCACTTATTGTCAATTGGCTTACGGTTTGGAGGCAGGTCTGTCAAAATCCAAGTTTCATTTTTGATAAGTGCATCGTATTCCTCTTTCATAGCTTCTTTCCAGAATTTTGCGTCACTTCTAGATAGTGCGTCTTCAACATCCACGGGATCATCGAGTTCTGAAATCGTTTCAGCACTATATACAACAAAATCTTCCATGTTCACTGGTTTTCGTATTCTTGTTGACATTCGTACACTTTTCAACGGTTCATTGTCACTATCAGCAGAAGATGGCAAAATATTCTCGTTGCTATGAACATTCGATTCCAAAATATTTTCAGAACTTTCAACAAAATCAGAGGGACGACAAACGTTTTCGGCAGATGGTACATCTCTATATTCTGGAAGCGCCTTCTCTTTATCTTCTGAAATCATCCCGTCCTCGAAAAAATTGTTGAAATTTTGATTTTCGATGTTTGTCAATTCAGATTTGATAGTTTTTTGACAATTCTCAAAAAATATGACATCTCTACTCGTCAGCACTTTTTTGGTCTCGGGATCATACAAACGATATGCTTTAGATTGGTCACTGTATCCAAGCATAAGACATTCTCTAGATTTGGAATCGAATTTTGTTCTTTTCTGTTTAGGAACGTGTACCAAAGCTTTGCATCCAAACAATCTCAGATGTTCCAAATCTGGTTTCTTGCCTGTCCATAACTCTTCAGGAGTTTTATATTCTAAAACACGGCTCGGAGAACGATTTATCACATATACAGCAGTTGAAACAGCTTCTGCCCAAAATTTGGTATTCAACTCGGCATCAAAAAGCATGCAGCGGGTTCTCTCTACAATGGTACGATTCATTCGTTCCGCTACCCCATTTTGTTCTGGTGTATATGGAGCTGAAGTTTGATGATGAATTCCACTGTGGCGCAGAAAGTCTTTCAAAACTTGATTACAATATTCGGTCCCGTTGTCAGTTCGCAGTGTTTTCATTTTCAAACCAGTTTGATTCTCGGCAAAAACTTTGAAATCCTGAAATTTCTTGAAAACTTGATTTTTGTTTTCAAGGAAATAAACGAACACTTTCTTGCTAAAATCATCCACGAATATGAAAAAATATCTTGCACCTCCCAAGGAACTGACAGACATTGGTCCACATACGTCTGAGTGGACTAACTCGAGCATTTCAGTGGAGCGTGTTCCAATGTGGTTGAAAGGAAGTCGGGTTTGTTTTCCTTTCAAACAAATGGTGCACTGGTCTCCATCACCTGGTGTAAAATGTACACCATTCACAAGCTCTTCAATTTTCTTGAGACTTTGAAAGTTGATATGCCCCATTCTTCTGTGCCACAAATTCTGATCAACTTTTTCGCGGATTGAAAAATTCGTTGCCTGCGTTGGACGATCCAATTTGAACATATTCCCACATAAAGTAGCTGTTGCAATTATGCGATTACGGGAATTGTAAATCTTGCAACCTTTTTCATCGAATTTTACTTCATTGCCATTTTTGATCATTTGACTGACAGACAGCAAATTTGTACAGAGATTTGGTACATATATGACGTTCTTGACTGTTACTTCAGTTATGCCTTGTCCATTGAATAAATTCAATTTCACATTGCCAACAGATTCTACTGACAAATGTGTGTTATCTGCTATTTGAACTTCAGTCAAATCTGGTTTTCTTGGATTTTCTAGCAGTTCCCTTCTCTTGGTCATATGTGAAGAAGCACCGGAATCTATGAACCAGTCATCGGAATTGAGCTGACCGATTACAAACGATGAGTACAAAATGGTCTCCCGTTTAGTCTTATCTTTTTTATTCGGAAATTTACAATCACGGGAAAAATGGCCGAATTTGTTACATGAGAAACATCTTGGACCCTTTCCTTTTGCATGGAATTTCTTGGTATTCCTACCAACTAGCGCTACTGTACGATTTTCAGAGATATCAGGTTTCACATCCTGCAACAGCTTAGTCTTGATCGCATCTGCACTAATTACGATTCCGGAACTCTCCAGTCCCATGATCATAGGTTTATATTCTTCCGGTAAACCTGCCAGTAAGAGTGTGCCGATCCATTCGTCACTGATTTTCATGCCAATTCCAGATAATTTGTGGGCTGTTGAAATTATTTTATTGACATAATCTTCGACAGATGAACTATCCTCTAATTTGGTACTGATTAGAGTTCTCAATAAACCAACTCGTCGGGTGAGACCGGAATCTTCAAAAGCCTTTTGAAGATTTTCCCAAACTTGTTTGGCAGTTTTTGCCTGCTGTACATGAACATAGTTGATCGGATCGATGGAAAGGATAATTTTGGATTTCGCCTTGGTGATTTTTTTATCGTCTTTCTCTTCCTCGGTGATACAGCCCCAGAGCTCCTCGTGTTCCAACAAAGTTTGTATGGAAAACCTCCATGTGTCGTAGTTTTCCCGGCCTCTGAGCTTCTCGATCATAGGTAATGAACTATTTGACGACATTGCCAAAATCAAAACGACAGCTACAACTATTTATCTTCTTCGACGGATCGAAATACTTATTTCGCAAACAAATATAAAATATTATCGGTGCGACTTCAGTTCTTGACTCGGGCGTAGACTGGGCCCATAACCTGATGAAATATACTATTTCGTGTCTAGAATATTTCGATTTGAAAAGCTGAATTAAGTTTTGTAGACGTTTTGAAAAACAATATATTTTGACAACCACTAAAACATATATAAACAAAACTCCATGTGAATCAACAAAACAAATATGGACTACTAAATTTGTTCATTTCAATAATAATAGATCATTTTCAATATATTCCTACCTTCGTATACAAATACAGTTCATCTGGGGCATCTGATAAAAATTTCTCGATTTCTTCTTTTTGAAAAACTCGGGATTTTTTTGCATGGAAACCATCTGACTGGCATTTCAAAAAAGCCCGTTACTTCAGGTATTTTGCCAAATCAATGTTATTTTTTATGTTCAGGGTAGCTTTCAACATCGAATAGGTAGACCATAACGTTGAAGGCTTCATTTTCTTAGAAAGATCGGAAAAATAGACAATCAGCACAATTTTCAGAGAAAGATCCTATATTTTTCTTCTGTCTATATTCCATGAATCTGCTGTATGTGAGTTCATATACAGTTCTTGATTTTTCCGGTAAAGGTTAAATTCCACATCTCGCGCCTGGTCTCTTATCTCAGGTGGTGTTAATTGCATCAGTTCATCCTCACTCTGCAGTAAATCTATTTCTAACATGACAACTTTTCAAAATTGACAATGACAAAGTAAACAAACAAATTCAACAAACGTCATCAGCGGTAAACATAGTAACGCAGGGCCCAGTTACCTTTGATGAAATAATTATTTAGTTATTTGGATATTGATAATGAAACGCAATTTAAATATGAAAAAGTCGATTTTGCGTGGAATTGGAACAAGTTTGAAGAAAAAATTATATGTTTCACACGGCAGAAAAGCAGATTTAATGCCTTGGCTACGCTCGGCTATGAAACACCAGCCGCGGCATTAAATCTTATGCTTTTATGCCTAGTAAAACAAATAACTATTGTTTGCTGGTTTACTATACAGTAACTCAATGTAATTTACCAATATAAACCTCATCTGTCAAAAGCATGGCCGCCTATATCACGGCCACCTACTGCAACATAACATATTAATATTATATTTTTCACATTAGAAGTGTTATGGAATACTTCAACAAAAAATACATCTCTACCACCTTTAGTGACCTAAAATTATGAAAGGGCGATAGACTGATCTAATACCCATCTGAGTTTTAGCATTTGGTGTAACTAAAGTTGGTAGTATTTTTTATTTAACGAAACATGGTGGACTTGACAAGCAGTGAAATTAATTTAAAATTTCAGATAAAAGTCGGGAAATATACACGGGCGAACCATCAGGCTCATCCAGTTATTTTTATATGTAGAAATGGGTTAGTGCAAAAAAAATATAATTTTTTTTTGTAAAAATATATGAATTTGTATTTGAACATAATTAATAATTTGGAATATCTGTTCATTCCAATGATTTTATCAATGTTGAAAATAAGAGAACTTTACAATCGTATCAAATTATGTGGAGAAAAAAGAAGTGTAAATGTACCAGGTATTCCATTTGAAAATCGAAAGATTATGTCAAATTCTATTCTCTCATCTTCTGAAACAAAACAAGTAATATGTCCGAGCCACCTTCCGTATGAACACCCGGTATGGGCAGTTTTGTGAAGAATTGAAGTTAGGGAACAGCAGAAAGGAGTGACAGGTGAGAAATATTGAATAAAAATGGAAATAATCAATTTTCTCGTAATTATAAATGGTGTATCATAAATGATGCCATTTAATTAGGGAGGTGATTCTTTGTTACATTTTAAGAAAAAAAGTTCATATGAACGTTTGTCCTAACGTTTCTGAGTAACAAGGAATCAATGCGACGCCATTCGAATTAAAATTCAAAATATAATTTTCTGAGAAGAAGCCCCTTGTTACTGCTAACAAACATACGAAGTTTAATCAGAATGGCCTTGAAGAATTTTGAGTAATTCATGAAAAACCGATTTTTTGTTAAACTTTTGAGACCGCGTTACTCAGAAACGAAGTAAGTTAGGACACATGTTTATATGAACTTTTTTTTCATAAAATATGACAAAAAATCACCACCAGAAATTAATGACATCATTTAAGATACACACTGCATAATGAAACAGAAACTTTTGTATTTCCAGCTGGTACCATTGGTTTTCATCTTTCCAGATCAGTTGATAAATTTAATAATACTTCTTAAGTTTGTTACTGAAATTTTCCTCTGACAAAATGTCAGTAGATATCGAACTTCAATTTCATTTTGTATCAGATATGTCGACGAATCTTATCGTGTTGATTAAGTCCCATGTAAGTACTTATAAATATCATACTTTTTTATTTTTCTAAATAAAATCTTTATTTGGAGATGAATTCCAACGAAATATTAGTGATACTGTGTATCAGACTTTTTTAGTTTCTCAGAAATATTACTCATTGGAAAAAGTATTAGTGAGTTTCTTTATTTCTTTGAGATACATATATTTCATTCCTAGAAAAAATTGGCAGCAAACCAAGTATGAAAAGTGTGGAATATTAAATATCCCAAGTAATGATGTGTTTGGGAAATCATAAATTTTCTTTGAGTTTTCGTGCGTCTATAAACAACTTTGTATACACTTCGACCAGTTTATGAATCACAAACGATGATATATGAAAGTTTCTCTTATTAAAAATCGGAAACGACTCTTCTTTTTCAAGTACTCTCATGTCAAACAATGTTGGAGGATTTTATCGAATGGTTGATTTTACGATAGTTCAGTTTGATGCATGTTTTCAGTTATACAGTGTGGAAAGTCTAACTGGAACAAATTCTGTAACTTGATGAATAAAGGTTTATCGCAAAGTTCCTGAAACACGTCAATATTCATTTTCAATGGCGCATATTACAAAGAGATTTGTTTATCTTTTCAATTATCTGGGGGGTTGCAGCCACCCCAATTTTTTTTTAATGGAAGGGTAGGTTGATTAATTTTTCATTTGAAAGATTGTTCAATTGCGATAAACCTTTATTTATCAAGTATTTTTATTTTATTTTCAAACTATAGATTAACACAATCTAATTCACCAATTGAATATTTCTCGTTATCCTATTTTGGCCCTCTTTCTTTAAAACTTAAGAAAACCTTGCTCAACAAACTCAATGCTAACAACATTTCAAATCTTGCTATTTCATTCAAAACCTCTAATAATCTCAAACACTTTTTAGTTAATTCCAAAGAAAATTCAAATGCTGAATAAGTCTGGAGTCTATAAATTGAACTGTTCTAACCCTGATTGTGAAGCTTGCTATATCGGCGAAACAGGTCGCAAGTTTAGAACTCGACTAGCAGAACATGTAATAATTATAGATTCCAACTCCGATAAAGGAGAAATTAATTCAAATTCAGTTTTTTCCAATCATATCATAAATGAAAAACATAATTTTGATTCCAACTCTTACTTAAAAAATCTTACATTTGTGTGATAAAGGCAAGAGGCTCAATTTACAAGATACTCTTGAAATTTATAAAGCGATAAAAAATTTGGATCTCCAATGCTTGAATGAACAGACCCACTTTGACAGTTTAAAACTTTTTAACTCTATATTATTTTGATACAATTTTCCCTCCTACATTTCGTAATATTCAATGATTCACTTACATTCCTTTGGTAAAAGTTTTTATTAAATTCCAACAATTTTTACAAAACAAAACATAAATTCTTCTTCTTCTTCTATAGTTCTGTCATTAGACGATACTATGTTTAATGTTGCCTTGTTCCATGGAAGCATGGGACATCTCATTCTAATCTTTGTCACTTTGAACCGGGACTATCCACATGACAGATGTCATTCATGTCAAATTATAACCTATTGTTCCTTCCACTTCCTAGTTGTCTCTCGTAAACACATGGTGCATGGTCTTGTGATTAAAAATATTTCAATTTATTATAATTTTTGGGTGGACCAACCATAGTCCCTAACATAGGTGGACCCCGCTCTAGCGGACCCCACATGGTCATAATTTGGACCATGTAACTTTAATTTCAATAATTTTTTTAATAATGTTTTAAATATTTTCTTGTGAGTTTTCCACCATGATGTGGTAGGTCATACATTTCATCGTTATTCATAACTCTCTGGTAACAATTTTATTTTTCTTAGATCGACTTGTAACTAACCCAAATTTTGCTGAAGATGAAGGATTAATCCTTCGAAACATGCCCTCTCTCTCTCTCAATGTTAGTCTTCCGATTACATTGTATCTACGTGATGTTAGTCCTCTGACTACATGATATCTACAATAAAGATTATTTTTGGTGGAGTTGGATTGAGAGTTTTTTCACCTTCCTATTAAATCTCACCGCCACTGTATGTGATGGATGGATATTGTTATCGGTTCTTGATATGTATACCAAATTTCAGATAATTCGGTCGAATGGAAGTGGGTGAAAATCAAATGTTAACGTTCCATCACAAAGTTACATTGATATATAACAAGTGGAGTTAATGAAAAGCATATTATATTATATTAATATAACGTAAACGTTTCTTTAAACACAGATTTTGAATTTCTGATTAATAAATCAACGCGGTAAATATCCGTACTACAAATGCCATTTTAGTTATGTCAGTAAAAAAAATGTTAAAGTTTGGTAGGAATAGCATAGCACATTCAATGGCGCCATTCTTCGTGTTTTCTAAAGCACTAACTGTCATCAAACTCAATACTGAATAATGTTTTCAGACTCTGCCATGTGGAAAGTACACATTTGAAATTCCAGTACATTTAGGCTACTGACTTAGTTTATTGAAATGGTTTGTTTATTTTGTTGCAATGAGGTCGAGAAAACTTATATATATTTATAGGATTTGTTGAAAGAGAAATTTCCGCAATTCACAAGGAACAGCATTATGAAATTGCTAAGCAACTGCACGTATCTTTTGAAAGAGAAGGCGATGAGTTTTTATATCTAAGTACTGAGTGGCTTATTCCAGAAGATCGCTCAGATTACTTCTGAATTTAACTCGATCAGGTTATACAGGTGAGTCCTCCCCATTTTGAGGTGAAAAGTTTATATCGAGGTATTCCCTAAAATTCATTCCCTCTGAAAGAGGGTATCAAAAGTAGGAAATATATCTAGATTTTTTTTTTCGAAACTCCTGAATAAGGAAATAATTTTAAACTTGGTTTATCAACGTGATAATTTAAAGTGTAAAATTTTCTATATTCCTATAACAGTAGCGTAGTTACGATGGTATGTGGTTATATTATCCTTCATATTTCCTTTGGACAAGTGAGTGGACAAATGACGATTTGATTATCAGTTAGGATCATTGATATTCGACCTAAAAGCCATTACATTCCATGTGCATTAAAGTGGGGGTTTCTCATATAGTTAGTTGATCATTATATAAGTGTGAATCAAAGAGCAATCCTAGATAGCTGGTTTTAGATACAAATTAAATTTTTTTAGTGCAATTACAATTTGCAAAGTCATGACAGTTAGTGGTGTGAATCTTTATTGTATTATTACAGGGATAGGTTCGCTTATTTAAGAGCAAACAATACCTTCGATGACACGAGTATCGGTTTTGAGCGTTCAGTTGATTTGTATGCGAAAATTTTATTGGTACAAATAATTCTATTTGTTCGTAAGAATGCAGGAAATTACCTGATTCCCGCACTCTTAAGGAAATTATGGAACCGGAAGAAGAAACATTTTTTTTTTATAAAATCATTAGTTTTTACGCAAAACCGAAACTACGATTAGGAGCTATCTACCTTATTGGCGCTCCCAGCTGCGTAGTTTTGTTACGAACACGTGCTTCGTTACCTCCAATATCACTCTTGAAAAATATATCCCCTCACTCCTAAGATGTACGGCGCAATGATGAAATTTGACTTTCGTGACGACGCGCTGGTGATGAAGTAAAACACATGAAATTGGACTTGTGTGAACGTAAGGTGTCATCAGTAAATTGATATCAAGCCACGTTTTAACTTCACTCATAGCTACTTCAGCTTTATTATATATAAGATCCCACGTGGTATCAGCATAACAGACCATATCTCGTCCACATACCAATTGAAGTAGACTGTTTATGTAGATGGTGAATAAGACTGGACCTAGCACTGTGCCCTGTGGCACACCACATTCTACCAGGCAAGACTCGCTTATGATTTCTCCAATTTCAACCTGCTGAGTTCTATCACTGGATTTGAACAAGTCTAAAGAAGCGGTGGAGTGTCGCGTCTGGCGTGTGAACTTCACGCGCCGTGAGAATGGTGCAGCTTGCCAAGTTTCGGGCGGAGTATCATGTGCCGTCGATTGTCGGTAAATTTATCCAGTTCAAAGGAAGCACGCCGCGAGAGGAGGGGCGTTACGGAATGTACAGTTCACGGAGCGGCGTGAACCACACCCGGCTTGTCAATCAACAGGCCGTGAGATCGCTAGCGCCCAGGCACGCTATCGGCGTGGCACTCTGCAGTCCGCAGGCCACAGGCCACACAGGCCACAGGCGCGTCTCTCTTCACGACGTGTAATGGCCTCTTAAGGCAATAACTCCGATACCCAAATCGTACATACTGTCTAGTAAGATGCGGTGTGACACAATGTCAAAGGCCTTTGCCAAGTCCAGGAATATTAATGAGCATTTTCTACCATGATGCATATTTTTTGATATGTAATCTATTACCCTGACAATTGCGTCTTCTATCCCAAGCCCTTGCCCTAATCCATATTGGTTGCGTGATAACAGTTTAAAATTTTCTGAATAGTAGACAACTCATAATACTGCACTGAGATGAGAGTTAGGATCTGAAATTATTTTTACGAAAAATTAATTTTTGAATTTGATTTTTAGATTATTTTTTATGCAATCTGCATAAAAAATGAACAAAAATTTTCATTGTTATTCTTTATCAAAAACATGCTGAAAAATTATGTGAGTGGAGTATTATGAATTTAAGGTTATGTTTGTTTATCAGTTGATCTGTCAGTTCAAAGGGAGGTAACTAGTGAATTCACGACACCAATTCGATCAAATGATATGATGAAAGAATGGAGTCATTCTGACTCACCCGTACTATGTTTCCGATTCTTCTAACATTAAAAATGTTTAGGGGGTTGAAAAACATTTCGATAAAGAAATTAACATAATACGATAATTGCACATAAAAAATTACGCCTTGACTATATTCTTTCAGGAGTTTTGGGGAAAAAATATTAAAACTGAAATATTTTCGTACATTTGACACTCTGTATCTCAGAGGGAATGCATTCTGGGACATACTTTGACAGAAACTTTTCACCTCGAAAAGAAATGAGGAATCTGTATTTGGAGTTTGTCGCCTTTTCCTGCCCACTGAGTAGAAAAATTGCGGAGATACAGTTGATTGTTCAATCGAACAAAGTTGGCCATGAAATTCAAACTTGAATCATCACAACTGACAAACGACATCAGAAGTTACCAGAGGAAGCTTCGAAGTTGATACAGAATTATAAATTATCAGTTTACTCGTGTGAAAAGTTTTGGAGAATTCCTAAAGGAACTTAAGATACAATCAGGTTTCAGGCTAAAATTCAATGTTCTTCAAAATAGGCTACCTAGGACATAATTAAGAAAGCAATACACGAAAGCTCGTTTCATTCCAACGAAGTCACAGTTTGTTCCACCCATCTATTTAATGATGCTTTTTGTTTCGCTTTTTTATATTTATGGCCGCCTTCGTTGAAGAATATCTAATTTTGAGAGCACTCATGATAAAAATGGCAGTTGTGAGCATTTCTTAATGGGTACTATTCCGTTTATAGATTTTTTTTTATAATTGTTGGAAAATATGGGAGATGCAATCACATGAGAACCTCAGTTTTTTACTGTATCGCACTTCGAACCTTCTTCTGGTAACTTCTGATGTCGTTTATGACCAACTTTGTTCGCAACTGTATCTTCGCAATTTTTGAACCGATTTTCCAAGAGTAACCAAGAGTAAAGTCTTGGCAAAAACCTTTTTTTTCAGTTCAATGCTGTCTTGTAAGCAGGAAATGAGGATAGTATATTATGTAACAAGGTTAGAATGAAAATTCGATGGTAGTGGAAAGTACCGGAACACGAGCCGAAATGCGAGCGCGAAGAACCACGAGTATCGCGAATTTTCATTCTAACCGAGTAACAGACTATGCTTTCTCTACGATCAAAAATATTAATTAGAAAGAAGAAAAAATACTTATTTGTCCCCACTGCGGTTTGAATTCTAATTGCTCCAAGCCTTCCGTTTCTTTCCTACACTCTGTCATCTCTTTGTATAAATTTGTGACAAGTATATTGTGGGGTCTCTCTCTCTCTACCACGAGAACTACACGGCGCTAGTAAGCGTCCTAATTCAATGAAAATGCAACTCAACAAAAAATTATGGATTTTCATTACATTTCAAGTGGTCTATTTTCATACTTCATTTTTGAATCACTCGATAAATTATTTATGATGAATAAGTTACATACAACCTCTATCAACTTTCTTTGATGACATCAAGTCAAGGATAACGTTACTATTGCTATAGCATAGCAAGAATATTCATTCTTCACAGAATGAAAACCTACATGCAAAATGCATAAGCGTATCACCCTCGAAATTCGGATTTAGCGGGTCAAAATACATAAGAATGACTTGGGTGATCCCGTCGCGCTTCATCGGCTACGAAAACCCTCCCTGCCACCGGACTAAATCGATCACCCAAAATATTTTTTTGGTAAACGTTCGGGCAGTACCTACTTCCCGGACTCTTTCAAAAAAATATTATTTTCCGGACTTGTTCCGTAAATTACTATTTTCGATACTATAATAATCAACTTTTTTTCCATATATTCCGGACTTTTTGGCGGGTACTGTATATATACATATTGTGAAACGCTGACGGTATTTCAGGCAACCTCATGCAGAACCTGCATTCACGAAATCATGCACTCAAGTGGAGTGATTTTGTTTAGTGGTGGCCTTTCCGATGTTGAAGCCAACTATTTCATACTAATCAATTTTCTTCTTTTTTTTTTTCAGAAAGTCCGGCTGAGAATGAAGAAGAAGAAGCGGTTGAAGGGGTGGTGTCCCTGAATAAAATGGGGGGCACCGATACCTACATCGACATGTCTCGCCCAGAAACGACCACCTGTCTATTGGAAAAACCCCCCATTGACAAGAAAGTGAAGGTGAGTAGAAAATGAAGTATAAGGAATGTATACAGGGGGTTAACGAAATTGGGGCCATTAAGAAAATGGATTGTTATTGCGAGATAAGGAAAACTAGACGAGATCAGTACAAAAAATAAGCGTCAATACAACATAAATATTTCAATTTCGTTATTGCGAGATATGGAAAACTAGACAAGAACGGTAAAAAATGAGGCAACACGTCAACATAAATATTTTAATTGATACTCAAAACTCCAATAGTTATGCGAATCAACAGTCATGGTGGTAGCTTCACCTATAAATATTTTAATTCCGTTATTGCAAAATATGGAAAACTAGCCAAGATCGGTAGAAGACATTGAGCGTCACTGCAACATAAATATTGAACATTATAATATTAAACCACCAAGATTTATGCGAATCAATAATCAGAGTGGTAGCCTCAAACCCTAAATATTTTAAATCCCTTACTGCGAGATGTAGAAAACTAGACGAGATCGGTAAAAAATGTGGGCGTCACTACAAAATAAATATTGTAATTGACACTAAAACCTTTACCCATAAGTTTTTTAATTCCGTTATTGCTAAATATGGAAAACTAAACGGGATCGATAAATTAAATTAGGCGTCACCACAACACTAATAATATTAACACCCAAATCACCAAGATTAATGTGGATCAACAGTCGTAGTAGCTTTACTCCCAAATTTTAATTCCGTTATTGCCAGATATGGAAAACTAGAAGTGATGGGTAAGAAAATGAAGCGTCACTACAAGATATAAAAAAACTGAAGAATTAAGTCACTACAACGTAAATATTGCAACTGATACTCAACCACAAAGATTTATGCCAATCACTAGTGAGGGTGGTGGCTTCACCCCCAAATATTTTAATACTGATATTGCGAGATATTGAAAACTAGACGAGATCGGTAAAAAAATGAAGCGTCATTACAACATAAATATGTTTATTGACATCAAAATTTATGCGAATCAACAGTCAGAGTTGTGGAAGACTAGAAGATATCTTCTAGTTTTCCATAACGCTGACTGTTGATTGGTGAAAAATTCAAGGGTCACTACAATACAATACAGGATACCATGCCGACTGTTGATTCGTTCAAATTACGTTTGGTAACAATAATTATAATATTTATCTTATATGGACGTGTTTCATTTTTGACCTCGTCAATTTCAGCGATACATCCTTCTCATTAGGTCAAAATATATGGGTGAGAACCCCCCCACGGTGACTGTTCATTCAGCAGAATTTGTGATGTGGACTGTTGTGCAGAACTTTGGCAGAATCAGAGTATATGCCACAGAAGCCTTGTGCACGTTTCGGGGATGGACAGTGACATTTTCAAAATATTATTTGAGGTAGACCACTAGCTGTTCTTCTATATAACATAGAAACAAGTGATTTACATGAAATGAGCATTTCGTTTGTTTTGTACACTGTACTTTTTCTGCGGCTTTGAAATTATATCAAATTGATCTCACAACAGAACTGAATTGTCATTGTCATTAATCTCTCCATCTTCACATTATGTCCTTTCATCATTCTGGGAGGGCTCGTCAAGGCAAAGGTTTCTAACGCTGGGAGAAGAAAAACCAAGAGCTCCCAGATTCATGGGAGTTCTAAAAACTAGCCTGTGGAGTCTCGTAAAGAAGACAGGGCTAGACAAAGAACTCTAAATGATCTCGAGGACAAACACAATGGATCTGAAAAGGTCGCGGTGTAGAGGCCTGTAGCACGAAAGTCCCTAATATATAATCTATAATCTATCATTCTGGAATTGTACAAACACATGCTGGTTTCGATGCGTCAGTAATTTTTGGATTTTACTTCTCTTCCTCTGCCTGTGATTTCAGTTCTATACTCTAACCAAAAACCACCTACAACAGCAGTCAGTATTGCTTGTGCTTGCTTGACAGCACCATATAACCTCGTTGTGTATTGACCAAATGTACGTGTGCAATTTATGTTCGTCCAAAAATAGTTAAGACAAAGTGTTATTATGTTATTGCCACCGAACAACACTTATACCTGGAGACCGGCCGCTATCGCCAAAAAATACGCATGCACATTGATTGCAAAATTCCGAATATTTTAGTTCGAAAATATGAATAGGACATTCAGATAGCTGATTTTTTAAATTTTCTCTAGGTTTCATTGAAAAAAATCATTAAATAAATTAGATAAGGAGAATGTTATTAAAAAAATATCACTCACTCAGATTTTTTCTTTCCTTTTCAGTTAAGAGTCTTGTCACAATATCTATCAGATGTAGTTCAATGTCCAGCGTGGCTTGTGCCGGGGAAGTAGTTGTTTTCTGTTAGATATTACAAATAAATCACATTTTTCCTTTTTCAATTTTCATGGAGAATGTTCCCCTTTTTTCAACATAAATACCTCCCAAGAGGTTATCTTGAACGATGGAAAATAGCGACTAAAGTTTGTCTTTCAATCGCAGATGATTCCACAACAGATTTTATGAATGTTTTATTCATATTTTCGAACTAAAATCAAAATGCTCATGACAGGTCCATGTCAAAAAATAATTTTCAAAGTGTCACCGCAGAAGAAATATTTCCCTCATATCCATCCCTGATGTGTATGCTTCTGAAGAGCCTGTTTTATTCCAATCCTATATCAATCCTCCTGAAGAGCTTGGCAAAGCGAAATAGATTTTCGTCGACCAAAATGTATTGGGGATCAAATGTGAGAGAAGCGAATCTTGCTTCAATGAAATGAACGATTTCTGTGAGTGGTATTTTTTTAATAACATTCTCCTTATCTAATTCATCTAATGATTCTTTCAATGAAAACTAGAGAGAATTAAAAAAATCAGTTATCTGAATGAAAATGCGAATTTTCACTTTCAGATTTTTTCTTTCCTTTTCAGTTAGAGTCACAATATCTATCAGATGTAGTTCAATGTCCAGCGTGGCTTGTGCCAGGGAAGTAGTTGTTTTCTGTTAAATATTACAAATAAATCGCATTTTTCATTTTTCAATTTTCATGGAGAATGTTCCCCTTTTCAATCAGAATATTAGATTTGAATGAGAAGCTAACTTCAGCCCGATAATGAACTCAGCTTAGCTGTGATGAGAAAATTCATTGTTAAATAATAGATTCCTTTCTGTTATGATACGTTCGTTCTTTGCGAACAAGTAGGTATTGTTTAGTTGGGCTGAGGTTGAGATGGTGATCGTAGTTTGGTTAACACCGATCTGCGGGTGGTGTATCAGCTTTTGCCTTTACATGAATTGATAATTGGACCATTTGTTGCAGACATTAGTTATTGTCGGCAGAGACCTACCCTATACTGATGAGGGCAAGAAACCAGAAATCGATCTATAGGTGGTCCAAATATTTCAATTAACATTTTCCATGTAAACTAGCAATTGCGGAGATAGCCTTGTAGGAACTCTGGCACGGAAATTCATTGGATGTAATTCAACGTTCGTCGTGGTATTAGCCAGGAAAGTAGTTGTTTTCTGATGGATTTTTGACCCAAATGTATTCCTATATTGCATCCTGGTATATGGCAGGATATAGTTTGTATCTGGAAAAACAATTTTATCAGAGTTCGATTTGAACTGAACTGAGTATTTTCAAGTCAGCTTGATTATGACATTAAAGACCAAATTATTTACAATTCATTCCGAGTCATTAGTCACTCGACGATCCCATTAAATGGATTATGGCAACAACTTCAAGCTACAATCATCTGGATACCAAATAAAAATAAAAAATTGATTGGATCGTCGGTAGACGACCCAACGCTGTTAAAATGATTAGGGGCAGTCTAATCATGGGCGGCGTTATTATTCACTATGTCACTTGTTTGTTTCAGTATTTGGTTAAACAATCAAGATTTTAAATGGACTCATAGTATAATACAGTCGGTGTAGAAATTTTCTGTACAATTATCTAGCATGGAAATGTTCTTTTATTAATAACGATCGTCACCGACCGATGTTTTTACCCTTTTTAATCCCATTCACTCCTACAGCGTAGGCTAATTGTCAGAAAACAACTACTTCCCTGGCTAACACCATGACAAGTATTGAATTAAATCCAACAGATACTTGTGCAATGTACCTCATTGCAGAGGAAACAATAATTGCTACTGCTTCCTGTTACCAAATATCAGATCGAGGTTCTTGCCTCGTCATCAGTATAGGGTGGGTCACTACAGACAGTTGTGAAGCCATCTATCTGTTCCTCGTCCAAATCATCTCATCATTCCGTCTATTTGGTCAGTCTGGTCTCGCGCTGAGGAAACGGGTGTAAGCCGCTCCACCTGGTGACGAGGAGATAAGAAGCACTCTGAGTCTCCAGGTTGATGTCTTTTATTGTCGTCTATATTTCAGTGAGTTCACAGTCTCGAGTCGTTGGGATGGCGACTTAAATCACACTCTTGATTGTTTATTATTTCTCTAACATTTCTCCAATTATTTTTTCCAAAAATAGACTTTTATGTCAAACCTGTGAAGTCTGTGATTTGTGCCATTTGTGGTCCTGTGCTGTGTCTTATCTAACCTAACTTATAAACAGAATTTCTGGTTCTGGCGGGGTTTGAAGTTATTTTTACAATCAAAAGAATACGTTGATCTGAGAAAATATAATATCCTGTATTTATTGCTGTTGTGAGCCGTGACTTCTATACTGTTCTATAGGTATTGTTTTGTAATTGTAAATGTAAAATTGTTTATAAATGTTTTTTCGAAAATCACTCCTTTTCCTTTTCACTTTTTCTAGTTGGTATGTCACTTTCTGTTGACTAGGATCATGGGTTATAGAAAACCTTGAAAATTGATATCCTAAAACATCCTTAGGATGTCCAAGGGACGTCCATGGAAGACCTTACAGGGACACATAATGGACGTCCTCAGAACGTTCCAATTTGTAACATGGGATGTCCCCAGGACATCCTAAGGACGTCTTATGTCCAGTAATGAACGGCTTCGGGACGTCTTGCATGTCTTAGATTTATGTCCTGTGGACATACTGAGGACGTCTTTGTGTTATCTGGGCATTTTTTTTTGCAGGGACATGGCTTCACTACCCTTTTGGTCATTTCTGATGAGTTTCTATCTGGGAACCTAGATGATTCGTAAGAGAAAACAAGATATTCGACACATATCTCCTTAATAGTTTGTGTTCTACTACTTTCCTCAACCATTACCTGATTTAAATAAACTAAAAAAATCAGTATGGGGACGGCCCTGATCATGTTTCAACTTCAAATAAAAACTTTTCTGGTGACAAAATGTTCAGCACAAACAATTAATGTTGTTTGTGTATTCATTAAAAATTCATTTATCAGTTGATTTCCGAGTAATGCCTTCAACTGCAAGAGCTCTTAAATATCTAACTTTCTTGGTAGTATCTCTGCGATTACTCCAATTTGGTGCTTATCCAATTCCCCTGGGCACTGGAAACTCCTGACGTAACTTCTTGGAGTTCAGGCCATTTCGAGTCGATTCAATTTACATAATAAGGGATCTTCCGTGATTCGATTCGTTCTGGATATTTCAATATTAGTTTTACATTCTAAACATTGTTTAGTTCGATTTTTGAATAGTGGGAGTGTGGCTGCGGAATAGTGCATCATGTTAGTGTGACTTTCAAGGCTTTAAAAATGTTGATGATGAGAGGTAAGTTTAGTATCTTCTCATCTGAAAGGTTTTTCATCAACACAAACTAAGTTTCGCACTTTTTTCAATAGATTTTCATTTCCATATCGATAATTATTACACGGATAAGTGTAGATGTTCCTCCAGTGTTTATCCTGTGATTTGTTTCGTTTTGATGATGAAAACGGTAAAAATCTGTGACTACCACAAATTACATTGAGCCAAAATAAAATTGACGCATGTTCATTTATCAAATCTTCGAATATAAACTTACAAATTTTTCACCTATAATTAAACCTGAAAATTCCGTTTGAGAGCAAACAATACTTCATTAAACGAAGAAAGGTCTAAATTTTTTTGCGAGATTTTTTTTTGTACAAATGATTCAATCGTTAAATCCATAAGAAGAGAAATCTTTATAAAATAATTAGTTTTTACGCAAAACTACCATACTGGCACCGCCAGTTTTGTTAGAGATAGGCGTATTAGTATGAGGAATTTAAAGTAGTCTGGTTGGCACTAAGTCATGTCATGTTAGAATTAGGAATAGAGTAGTCTGGTTGGCACCATTGCATATCAATCCAAGTTGACATGGGGTCACTGTTCAAGAAGTGATCTATGGTCACTTTGGATTAACAAAGTAATTGGCTGAAATACATTTTATTATGAATATTCAACAAGTATTATTACAACCTGTAAATGACACATTCTCAAGGCGCTTCTTTATCTTCACTATCGTTCTTGAAAAATATATGCCCACGAACCCAAGATGTGCGGTGCCATGATAAAACTTAACTCTCGTGATGACGCGCTGTTAGTGCCTCTCAACGAGTGAAATGAATGAATGAAGGAATGAATGAATTATATTTCAATAAATTATTATTTGGAACCTTTGATGCGAAGGCAATTCAAGGAATAGACACTAACCAAAACTGCATCAATTTCAATCGACGTGCATTTCGTAAACAAAATTAGCATCCAGAAGCCGAAGTTTTTTAGTCGTATCTGCTTCGTGTATTCGTGATCATCATTAGAGACAGTTACAGTTCCCGACAAATAAAAGTAGGACAACTCTTGTACATCAAAAACTTTATATTATAGTTCTGTGAATCAATCTTAGTAGAAATTAAATATTGGCGAGGTTGCCCACTGCCAACAGTATTTCACTAAAAATACGAAAGAAACACAATAATATCAGAATTCAATATCTAGTCATGGCTCCGTTATTTTTGAATACTTCTTGTATCCTTTTGGACATTGAATTTATTAAATTTACAATAAGATTCTGAATTTCTGCCAGACTTTCCTAGATTCCTTCAATGGGGGACCATAAATGATTTTTTATTTGTTATGTCCTGTCAGTATTTCTACAGTGTGTCCCACTTTGAGCAGCCACACCCTCGTATTTTCTTGACAGTAAAGTGATTTCAATATTTATTTTTTATTAAATATAGTACCCAGAAATATCTACCTTCAGGTTGATAAAATATTCGTATATCCATTTTCCACGGCTACCTACGACCAACTGAAAAGTGAAAAATTGGGAAAAACATACTAGGCATTTTTTTATCGCAAAAATAACACCAGGATCTGTTTCAGAACACCCTAAAATCACCAAATCTCAGAGATAATTCATTAAAATATACAGGGTGTCATCTGTAACTAACATTTTTTATTTGTTATTCATCCGCAATGTTTGGTAGTTTTAGATTTTTTCCTTGGTCACGAAGTACCTGAAAATGTTCAAATAATGCTGTAGGCAATGTTCCGAAATTACTTTTTCATGGCTACCTACGACCAAATTGAAAAGTGGAAAATTGGGAAAAATATACCAGGGATTTTTTCTATCCCAGAACACTCTGAAACCCCCAAATAGCAGTACTTGATTATTTTAAATATACAGGGTGTCACCTGTAACTGACATAGTATTGATTTTTATTCATCCGTAATGTTTAGTTGTTTTCGATTTTTTTCCATAATCACTAATTACTTAAGAATATTCGAATAATGTTGTAGACAATATTCAAATATTACTTTTTCATGGCTAGCTGTGACCAGTCCAAAAGTGAAAAAGTGTGGAACACACATCAAGGACTTTTGTAGCACAAACGTAACAGCGGATTCTGGTTCAGGAGACCCTAAAATTCCAAGATCCTAATTCTTGAATCATAAAAATATACAGGGTGTCATCTATTATAGCTGGCAGAATTGATAACGCTTATTTATTCCTAGCGTTTAGTTGATTTGCAAAATTTCTTCTCGAGTCATAAAGTACCCAAAAACGTTCAATTGATGCTGTACAAAATACCAAATATTACTTTTCGATGCCTAGATTTGATCAGTTGAAAGTTGAATTATAAAGGAAAACATACTGAATATTCTTTTGTCTCCAAGCTAACACCAAATTCTGGTTTAGAACATCATAAAGGCCCCGGATTCTGTTGTTCGAATCATGAAATTACATAGGAAGTCATCTGTAAATGGAAACATTTCTAATCTTCATTAAATAAATTTTGTTGCTAATTATACAGACGACACCCTGTATATTTTAATGAGATCTGGGGGTTTAAGCATGTTCTGAACCAGAATCTGATGTTAGTTTCGAAGTAAAAAATCTTTTAGTATGTTTTTCCCAGTTTTTCACTTTTCAACTGGTCATAGCAAGCCATGAAAAAGTAAAATATGGGTATTTCTTATACTCAGCATCAATTGAACACGTTCAGACCCTTTGTGACAAAAAAAATCGAAAGCAACCGATCATTTTGGATGAATAAAAATTAATAATGTTGCTAATAACAGATGCCACCCTGTATATTTCAATGAATAAAGCACTTAGATCTAGGGGTTTTAGGGTGTTCTGAAACAGAATCTGGTGTTATTTTTGTGTGTGTGTGTTATGTTTTTCCCAATTTTTCACTTTTCAGTTGGTCGTAGGTAGCCGTGGAAAATGGATATACGAATATTTCATCAACCTCAAGTTAGATATTTGTGGGTACTATATGTTATGAAAAATAACTTTTGATATCACTGTACTGTCAAGAAAATACGAGGGTGTGGCTGCTCAAAGTGGGACACACTGTATAATGAGGATTTTTTTTTGTTGGAAAAATGCCCCCGAAAAAAAAAAAATGTCAGTGGAAAACGGTGGCAGACTAGGTTCAAACAAGCCATACTAACTATACAGGTCGTATTTTTTATGTCGTACCACTATTGGCATCTCGAAAACGGTAAATGATACGAAGTT
Source organism: Chrysolina haemoptera (assembly GCA_958298965.1). Lineage (NCBI taxonomy): Eukaryota > Metazoa > Arthropoda > Insecta > Coleoptera > Chrysomelidae > Chrysolina > Chrysolina haemoptera. The sequence continues at coordinate 11,253,174 of OY282597.1, read as the reverse complement.
GGTTAAATTAGACAAAAGTTGCCTATTTTAGTGAACAATGAAACGATGTTCTCAAATCGAAAGTATTACGAACCGTTTTCAAAATATACGGGGAAAACCAAAATTACCCGTTTTCTTTTATTTGTGCTGGCGCCTCTATTTTTAGGAATATGGAAATGTGTTCAGAAAACTTTCTTCTCTGTTTTAAATTTGCTTCTATGTGCTGTACTTTGATTTTCAATACGATGTTTCGTTTTTCGGGGGCCACCCTCAACTCTGTTTTTTCGAATACGGACCTGTATTTTTTTTCATGAATTTAAGTAGTCCTTATCTTACCGAGTTCAGGTATGTATCTCACTTGGTATTTGTTTCTACATTTTTGCCCATAAATTCCATCATCAAGGTCCGAACAATGAAAATCCTTCCCTCCAGAATACGGTCCTGATTTTATTTTTGTTCGTATTTGAAAGGGTATTTGATTCAAGTTGCGAGAAAAAATTTCAAAATAAATTTACCTCCAATGAATACTCAAATGCGAAATCAAATCGATCAAATCCAATGTGATGAAAATGTGAAAGCAGAGGAATAACGAGTAACAACGATTGGTACATTTACTTTATACATTTTTTTAAGTCAAAGAGCCGAAAGGCATTTTTCTTATGTATCTATTCGTAGGCAATAGGCAATTCTTTTGTTAATCTTTGAGTCCAATACGTACTCCCAAACGAACCTTTTTCAAATGAAAACGGAAAGTTTGAAACATCATGAAGTATGTAGTGAGCCATGGAATAAAAGAAAGTGAATGTCAAATTACAAATTAATGAATCCATATCTGAAGGGTGAATTATTTACAAGTTGAACGAAAAACTATGGAGTTATCTAATGATGAGATAGTGGATATGTTGTTCGTGTATTCGAGGTGTTTGAAAGAAATTTACGAGAGCATGGTTCATTTGTGAAACCAAAAAATAAAATTTGCCCTATTACTGGAAATGGTGATAATGAAATCGACGTTTTAGGTAAGTTTTTAAGTTTCAAGTTACACACATGGTAAAATGATAATTTGAATCAGGATTCGTGGAATACAAGAAAAATCAGAATGAGGAAGTATCACTTAGAGAGATAGCGTTGAATAGTGGTATATCGCATTCATCAGCCAAAAAAATTTTGAAGAAACATAAATTCAAGCCTTACAGAGTGAGAAAAGTACATCATTTGCGTTCAACAGACTACAATAAAAGGATAGTATTTTGCACATGGCCACTGAGACATTTTCGGCAAGATGATGAAATTTGTAGTAAAATTTTATGAGACGAAAGTCGGTTTACAAATAATGGATGGTTCAACAGAAATATTCATTATCACTGGCGCCAGGAGAATGCTTATTTACATAGAGCCACTAATTTTCAAGAGAGGTTCGGAATTAATGTCTGGGTTGGTGTTTTGGATACCAAAATAATTGGTCCCTACTTTTTTGATACTCCTTTGACGGGAGAGTTATATCTTGAGTTCCTATCGGAGATTCTAGATGATTTTTTGGGAGATTTGCCTCTGAATATCATAGGGAAATATGAATATTTCCAACATGACGGAGCACCACCACATCGAGCACGAATTTGTAAATCATTTCTCCATAGGACCATGCCAGGAAGATGGATAGGAAACAACGGTCCTATTAAATGGCCACCCCGTTCACCTGACCTCACTCTTCTTGATTATTCGATATGGGGTTTCATCAAGGACAAAGTCTTCAGTACAACTTTTGAGAATGTGGAAGAGTTGAAAGATTCAATTACACGAGCATGCATGGCTATAACTCACCGAATGCTTCAAAATTGCCACAAACATACCATTTTTAGGGCCAAAATATGTTTGAGAAATGGTGGGCGTCAATTTGAACACCTTGTCAGACGTCGGCAGCGATGACTAAAAAAATGTGTACTTAAGATATCAATTGTTTTTTTTTGTTATTATTATATTTTTTTATCTGAATTTTTAATAAATAGTTTCAAATTTAATGTGTAATTCAAAGTGGAATATCGCCTTTTGCTTGTAAAGGTAAGAGCAAAATCAGTGGATTTTTTTTGGAATTTTGATAATGGCATTTAGGGGCAGAAATGTAGAAACAAATACCAGGTAAGATACATATCTGAAGTCGGTAAGATAAGGACTACTTAAATTCTTAAAAAAAAATGCAGGTCCGTATTCGAAAAAATAGAGTTGAGGGTGGCCCCGAGGAACGAAACGTCGTTTTGAAAATTGAAGTATAGCACATGAAAGCAAATTCCAAACAGAGAAGAAAGTTTCCTGAACACATTTTCCTATTCCTAAAAATAGAGGCGCCAGCGCAAAGAAAAGAAAACGGGTAATTTTGGTTTTCCCCGTATATTTTGAAAACGGTTCGTAATACTTCCGATTTGGAAACATCGTTTCATTGTTCACTAAAATAGGCAACTTTTGTCTAATATAACCAACTTCGTATCATTTGCCGTTTTCGAGATGCCAATAGTGGTACCACATAAAAAATACGACCTGTATATTGATGAAATTTAAGGCAGTCAATGCGAGTAATATTCTGAAATATGCGATTTTCAATTTCCAATTTTTTTCGAATTTGTTCTTTTTTTCGGTTGTTCACGTCCAGGAGGTCAAATTGGTTCTCGTATTCAGATTTGGAATGTTTTTCTGCGTAGGGTACATATTTTCAATAAAAGATAACGTTGGACTTCAGGTCCCATCGAGCGTATTTTTTTGATAAGTAGATTTTCCACTATTGATGTGGTGAGTGATCATTGAGTCTGAGTCTGATCCATTCTCACCGCTAGTTTTATATATCATATCAATAGCATAATTATGATTAGAATTTCATCATCAATACCACGGAGACTTTTTCCACCCCTCACTTTTTCCACCCATCACTTTTGATCCCTATTTTTCTTTCACTATGCACCTATAATATTTTTGATCATTACTGCAAATTCCCGTGCATATCTGTTCCGAGCAAAAATGGAAGATTACCATTAAACACCATAAAATAATTTCATTTGGGGCCGTGTGTAGCTGGTGTATTAATAATATGCATTACCTAGATAAACGTTTAATATTTGCTAGGGGAATTTTAATGCGCTTTAAGCGGTTTCATTGAACTATTTCCACGTGATCGATCCATAAAATAATAGTTGTTGAAGTTCCATTCAAATAATCAGGGATTTTCAGAATTTTAGCATGATTAAAATTCAGTGTGTTTTCCATTGGAACGGAATTTTAAGCTATATTGAATGAAACCCAACCATTCAGATAGTAATCGATGTCAGCAGATTTAATTCCTAAACCAATTCCAGTGAAAAATTAAACTCACCTCGCTTTAAATTAAATAAATTAATTATCGTGACGGAACGTCGAATCGCTCGCTTCATCACAAAATTCACTGGAAAAATAGCTCAGCAGGTGTGTTTGCATATCGGACCTTGTCATGACAGACGAAATAATTAATTATTCCTGTGCATTTTGCATGAAATGAAAACACGTCAGTTATTCACCTTGCTTAATTTCACTGGAGAATTACCCTCAAATTTGAAAGAGGTTTCATCAAACACATGATTTGCCTTGAAATATGAAACTGAATGTTGTCAAGTGAAATACCAAATTTCATTAAGAAAAGTTAAGCCGTTATGGAGTTATTCTGGAAAATATATTTTATTGGGTCACTTTCAACACCCTGTAGCTCGTTTAATACTCATTTCAGGGTTTATGTTTATTGGAGCTTTCAGCCTCAAAATGAAGTGAGGATTCTACCCTCGGAGGTTGTCCCCTTTATTCTGGGACACCCTGTATAAGAAGTATTCTTGAAAAAGTCCTCCTTCCCCCTTAACTTTTGAACGAAACGTGCTATCGAGGTCGGGTACGATTCAGCTAAAAAGGTGCCACTTTCACTACTTTTTGACATAAAAATAATTGTTGTCACGTGGCCTAGTGTCAAGAGTACACCACCAATTTTTTTTTTAAATATAAAGGGGGATACCTGGTTTTGAAGACCTTCCGATTCTCTATTCAGCCTTGCTTTGTTTGTGGAAATTGGCCTAGCCGTTTCAAACTGAAAAACGTTTGAAACGACCCCGCACCAAACACGCTGAAAATTGTCTGAGATGACATCGTTTCGAAATGACCCCGCACCGTTTCAATGGGAAATTGGCTTTCGGTGAATTTGCTCGAAATTTATTCATAGTGTAGAACTCGTGATGCTGATCAAATGTCTTCATTGCGCGAATGCTCTAAATTCAACGGTTGAGATCATACAGGGTGTTGAAGTTGACTTTTTCAAAATATCAAATAGCCATTGTGAAGCCATTTCTTCGAATATATAAACCAAACCAACCATGCATCGATTTTTTATATGGCCAATACAAATCCACTATAGAGTATGATAATTCCTGCACATAACTACAATATACAAGGTGCGTCGCAAGCTAGAAATTTTTTTAGTGATTTGTAAAAAAATCAGCGGTGGAATTCTATTCATTTCCACATATTCCGAAGGATACTGAGATCCAATTCAATTGGTGTTGTTAGAATCTTCTGAATCAGACTGCCATATTTTATACAAGATGTTTTATTTCTCATAAACCCGTTCTGCTTGTCGATATATTCAAATGCCTGGAATTCCGGATAACATAGTGATAAACTCAATCGTTTGTGATGAGAGTTCACTCTACATATGCACAAAATATACAGGGTCTATCAAAAATAATGGCCTTTGCTGATGATTTCTTTGAAGTAGTTGGGGTTCTGAAATTCATTTTATTCATGCAAAGGTCATCATTTTCAGATAAGATACTGTATATTTCCAATTTTTTTGATTTTTTGAATCTTTCGGTCTATCGAATTGAACGGAATATAAATCAAATTTTAACATTTTGATAAATACGAGACTTCAATGTAATATCTTGCCCAGAAAATATCCCACATTGGCCTGTTACCAAAAAAAAAATTAACCTCCAGAAATTCGTCTTTGTTGTTGCAAATCTAGTTTTTTCATTTCGTTATTAAACTGATTCGTATTTTCGTTGTACAGGCGTTAATATGTTCAGTAACGAATAAACGCATTTCTCTTCATTCTTATTATACTCGTATTTCTTTTTTAACAGATTTTTATCCCGTTAGCTACAGATTAAAATATTTTGATATAATATGTAGTATTCGTACAAATAATTATTTTTAGCAACGTTTTTTTAATTAATTTCATAAATTTGTTGTTCTATATTTTCACCACTGGACGTGTGATAAACATTAAACCAAAATAACCGTAACAAAATTCACAACAAAATATCGCAACATTCATTGATTCATCTTATATAATAAATAATCTTATAAAGAACCCAAATTCATCCTTCGGTATGCCGTCCTTCCTGTTTTATACAAATTATAGTCCTTTCATTCACAGACTTTGTGGCATTTTCAATAAATAGGAAATATGAAAATTATAAATGTACGGAAATCTACACAAAACAAATAATTTGATATTAACTGAAACTAAAAATTTGTTTCAAAAGCCTACTAAAGAAAAATTCTATTTAGAATTATACCTACTATTTTCTTCCCGATATGTTGTCTTGTATTGGTTAAAATCACAGAATTTTATAGTATGTTTATTACAAACCGCTAGAACGAACGTCTTTTGAATAGTTATGAAACTGTATGTCATTGTTTAGTTCACAGAAAATTATATTGGTCAGAAAGAAGGAAAGAAATTCTTTTATTCGATCACTGACATATTAACGTACATATATTGAAAATCCAAATCAGTTTAACAATTTAATGAAAAAACTAGATGTACTTTGCAACAACAAGACGAATTTCTGGAGGTGCATTTATTTATTTTTCTGGTAACAGACCGATAAAGGTATTTTTTGGGCAAGATATGAGGTTGAAGTCTCGTAGTTATCAAAATTATGTAATTTCAATTATTCGTTCGAATCGATAAAGCGAAAAATTCTAAAAATTAAAAAAAAAATGGAAAAAAATTAAAGTAATAGTAGAGAGTCCAAATTTAGAGCAGAGGTATAAAATTGGAAGCTGACCGAGTTTTTCGTTTGACTTTTTTCGAAATTTTCAAAAAAAAACGATTTTTTGAGGATTTCTGAAAAACAATGTCAAATTTGACAGGTTTAGAGTAGCAAATGACCAAAGGAAAGATGCTGTTTTTTACTCATTTCTCAAGCACAAACTAATTATGTCAAATTTTCAATATATTTATTAATAAAAAAAACTTCTATATGTTGCAAACTTTATGTGTGACACTGTATATCGTTTCACCGTTAGCTAAACATTGAGACTGACCCATCGAGATCAGTCTTCACATACATATGCCGTTATTTTGGAGACGTGTCAAACACGTCTTTTCCAGGGCTCTTTTTTCCAAAGAACTGCAAAGCTTTCATAAACTTAAGAACACCAATTCTTACTTACTTTTCCATCGGCTCTCACGATTTTCTATAGACAATACAGGATTTTTCTTTTCACTACGTATTTCAAACTGCAAAGATGGAAAGATTATGTCTATTTTCTAAAATTGATAAGAAGTTTTGTGTGAATTGAATTTCATTGACACAATTTTGTACATGGAGAAATAAAATTTGTTCTAATCTTCCCATAGTGATTCGATGATCAGTTGAAATCTGAGTGCCATTTTTCACATTACACAGGGTTTGTCCATGAATATAATAATGTGACATATTTTTTAGACAATAAGATTTCCTTTTAGATAATTTTTTTCTTGGTACTCTTTAAAACAGCGGTGTTTCACTCTTGATTTGTTCCCTCAGTAATTTTTCTTCACAGACGTCATACCATAATACAACCTTATCATAAAAAATGTGAACAGGGTTTACAGAATATGATTTTTTTTATAATTCCTAGGAAGTTTAGCAAACTTCATTCCTATTATGAAAATCCTTCAGTTTCTCTTCGAAAGAAATAAATGTTCAGTATGTTTCTCTTTGCTTGACAGAGACACAGCATCCATGGAATGATGGAGGAAGAGAACGTCATTCGGCCCCATCAAGAAATTGCGCAGCTCACACTTGACGAAAAAAAGTTCCTATTGGCTGTCGAAAGGGGAGACGTGGCCTCAACTAGACGGTAAGTAATATTCTCCCAAATCAAATAAAATAGGTATACCCATAACAAATCCATTGATATTAGCAAAATTATAGTGTTTTCTTGAGATTATACGCACAAAAAAGGGAGACTTTTCAAAATCAAAAGAGTTCTTAAGTAAGAAGTGTGAGCTTCACCCCCAAAAACCACCCATAATAAGCATTGCGGTGGTATTTCTCGTTTTTCTCAGAAACCATTGTTTCTATGAAAAGGCAAAAAGTTGGGTGAAATAGCAAGATATCAAAAAAAGTTATTTGAAAAAGTTACTCTGAATTCAATTTCATACACACAAGCAGAGCTCGAAGAGATAATGCAATAAAATTGAAAATAGCTCTTTTTAAAGTTTTTTGCTAGTAAAATATCGAATTATTTTTTAATGACTATTTTGACCATACTAAAACATTTGTATTTCACTGATAATGACAAAACTTCCTAATTTTCTCCACGCCAGAGGGTACTAAATTGAAAAAAAAAAAATATGGATTTTGTCAGAACCCTGGATGTTACATTTGTTTGTATCTAACAGTTATATCCCACGATTATTAAGATGATAGGGAAATCTGAAAAAATTGCGTTTTTCGATTATGATCATCAATGACTATCGTGCATGACCGTTTCACTTCGCACATTATCTCAAAAAATAGTGCGTCAAATTAAAGAGGCTTAAGAATTTCCAAAATTGCATACGAAGTGAAACGCTAAGACACGATTATCATCGAAACTTGATTATAATCTAGAAAACACCAGGCTTCTGCAGTGCCATGTCATCACAATGATCGTGGAATTCTGAAATAAATGTTAGTAACGCACCAATTAATCCATTGATATTACCACCATTGAAAAAAAAAATATACAAAGTTTTGATATATTGAGATTATGCGCACCGAAAGAGTTCTTAATTTAGGAGTGTGAGCTTCACCCCTAAAAAACCAACCCTAACAAGCATTGCGATGGTTTTTCTCGTTTTTTTCAAAAACACTTAATCCACAGAAAATTGTATCCTCATTAGAATTGTTTCTTATTGAATTGTATTAAAGGAAGTATTCAATGTTCATTTTGTTTTATCCAATAATTTCGAGCAAAGAGGTATCGAAGTTAGGGGTTACATTCAGCGTAGATTAGTCGCAACAAAGTTTTGTTCATCTGACTTTACGAACTAAACATGAGTTTAACTCAATGAATACAAACAGTTTTAGATATTGAAACAATATTTGATTGTTGAAAAGTAAGAAAAGTACTATGTTTTTGAAGTAATACAGGGTGTAATCTAATCTATTGCGCTCTCGTTAAGGACGGGTGTATAATGCCATTTGAAAACGAATGGCAGGTGTGAAATATAAAAAAAAAAATTGTGAAAGTTTTAAATTTTGTTGGAAAATTCGGAAAATCTTGAAAACCGCTGTTCGAAATTACACAGTTTCTTCTATCCGGCAGTTCCAGTACACAGCGGTTCCCAAAATTTCGACGAATCTTCCCATACACTTTCCCCCTTTTTTTTGTAATTTTTTACACTTGCCATTCGTTATAAAATGTCTTTATATACCCGTCATTCACGGGAGTGCAAGAGGTTGCAAGATTACACCCTGTATATTTCGTAGTACTTAAATATAGTTTTATTGTAACAAGTATCTGAATCCTATCATACTAAATTTGCAAACATCACGAACGAAACAACTTTTGCGACTAAATGTCATGAGACCACACAAGATACCTTTTTGGATGTTTATACTGCTTATACCAATTTTAGTCGAAAGCGCTATGGTCAAAAAGTTACTGTGGTTTCCGAGGACTACTCCGAAAACAGTACAAGCACAAAATGCGTCGAGAGTGATAGGCGATTACTGAGGGGTCGAGATCGTTTCTGATAGCAATACTTTATTGGTCAAACAGAAAAGTAAATTCCTGGATAGTATGCAAAATAAGAATTGGCTCATTTTGCAGCTTGCTATACACCTGAATAGCGAGAACATCGGCACTTCAAAATTGTTCTTACTTCCACCATAATTACTAAGAATTACTAAGAAAAATGAACAAGTTCTCGTTGTTGGACAACCCTTGAAGAAAATGAAAAAGCTAGAGGAAGGTTTGTATTGTTCAATCTTCAACTATCCGAAGGTAGCGTTAGCGAGCAAAGATACGCTTATTTTAATAAGTTCGTTGGTCAAGCAAACGGCACTGCGTAGTTTTTTCAAAAATTGCCTCCCACATCAGCTGCAGCGTACCAACGTTTCCGACGAACTTGTACAGATGTGACGGGAACAATATTTGAAACCCTACCCATGGGGTGGAAAGAAAATTAATAATTTTATGATTAAAAACGAGGTGCGGAACCTGTCGTGTGCGAAGTTTTATGAATACCAAGTACCTTTTAGAAACTCTAGATGATGACAAGTGGATCAAAACTAACCCAGTAGAATAGGTCTATAGGGGAAATCACCAGTAACGAAAAAAATTAAAAAAGGTTGATAGCTCTACCTCATGGGTGATGTGGAAACGAACAGCAAATATAAAATAGGGTGAAATATTAAATGAAAGAAACAGAATATTACCAAAAAACATCTATTGTCCATATTTTGCAGTATTATATTGGTCTCGTGTATATTTTGAACGTTAAACAACTTTGCGGGACAGACATTTGGAAGGCGACCTGTATTCGTATCAACCCATCTTTTCACTCGGTTATGACTCGAAATGAATTGGATAAAATCCTTTTTCAAAGAAAATTTTATGAGGAATATTTTTAGTGAGCATTTTGTGTGGGTGAAGCCTACCCTACTGAGTTGAGAACTCTTTTTATTTTGGAAGCTCTTTCTTTGTTGTGTATAACCTCCAAATGTCAGAACTTTTGCCGCCATACCAGCCATAACGTGACATGTGTAAAAATAGATTTTCAGGTTATCGGACATGCATAAACTTTTTCCCTGAATCTTTTGTCCAATACTCTAAGAATAAACTTTTTTCCCATATGGTACATACACCGAGAAAAAGTTTTTTTTGCAGATAATAAATTAATTTCTTCAAACGTAGTTAGCTCAATATTGGCAATTTTGTTTAGTATTCAGACAACCTCGGTGAACATAACACAGTTATTTCAGAAATAAGTATTAACATACATCAAAATATTCGTTACCTGCTGATTTTTTTACATTAAAACATATTACTTTGCTTGCAAAATCAAAAATTTATATTCAGCATATTTTTTAGTTATCAATTTAAAAAAAAATCATTCTTTGATAATTATTTGTTGAATATAAATAAATGTTTGTTAGAATTGAGTCAGTTTGGGATGAAAATATGACATCATTTGGACAAAACTAATGACTCTGTAAGTGACGGGAACTTCATAGTCACCAACACAATAATTTCCAGAAAACGTAAATATGTTAACTGTTAACTAAAAGGATTTGGCGGTTGCAAATTATTCGACATATCCAACCCCTCCACAGAGTCACGTGTCATCGCATCAGCATTTCGATACGAGGATCGACTGAAACTCTGAAAGCCTTCTAACCATATAACGCCATTGTATCCATGTCTTGTGTGCTGTCTTGTCGCTTGTCAGTCAACCTGTTCAACCATATCATGATCATTCATTTCTTTGTTATTGGCAATATAATCATTATTATTTTTGGCGTGAAAGTGGACTAAGTGAACTGAACCCACGCACAAATGTGCATATGGATTGAAGCCACAGGTGAATGTGAATGTTTGTGCCGGTTTGCCGCTAAAATCGTTCCCTGACCTAGCCTAAACCAACCTAACCTAGTCCAATGCTGCCAAAATGGCCGGCTGCCTCTTCTAATAATACAATGATTTCAATTATGGATATAATTACACAGAAATATAGCTTTGAATGATGATTACTTTGAAATCGTGTAATGTATTCGTGAAGGTTCCAATCCCTCAACAATCCTTCCATCACCGCGGCACTAGTAGGGTAGGAGCACCCTTGCGTCACCGGCACAAACATTCACATTCACCTGTGGCTTCAATCCATATGCACAGTCGTGCGTGGGTTCAGTTCACTTAGTCTACTTTTACGCCAAAAAATAATGATGATTAACCAATAACAAAGAAATGAATGATCTTGATATGGTTGAACATCGAATAATAATGAATTGGTTTATATTTAAATCTTATATTCTTAGTGGATATAATATATATATATATATATATATATATTTATATTTAAATTACTGTGAGATATATATACTTAAATAGTAATAAAAATTATGTCACATTCAAAGTGATATCATTTTATTATTAATAAATGAATTTCTATAGTGAACTTCAAACAAGTAAATAAAAACAAATATTAGATAATATTGAAGTAATATGTTTCTTCGAGTTAATAAATATTAAGTTTGGATCAAACAACTGACTGATTTGAAATTTTCGAACAAATCATTATTTATTAGTGGTAAAATTACATTACTTTGGCCATATTCAAAAGCATAATTTGTTAGCATTTAAGAAAATTTCTTTACTGCTAACAAACTGTTCTCTCAGTGTACATTTGGCGGTCACTGTATTTAAAATGATTACAAAAATACAGAAAGTTATCGTGAGCAAGGAAATATTTCAGGTTTCACTGGGAATCATACCTTCACGAAGTATCAATTTGTGTTGTGCAGTTTGTGACATTTGAAGTTTGAAGGGTCGATAAGTGATAATGGGGGTGGGGATTAGCTCAGTGGATAGAGAGTTCGCCTAGGGATCGAAAGATCCGAGGTTCGTTCCTCAGCTGGGGCGGGCTTTTTATTTTCATCTTTACACTTACAATATATCCATATTGGCCAAATATAAAAACAATATGCAGCCAATATGAGGTGCTACCTGGGTCTGGATCTCTCATGTCAGAGTTGTTTGGATGAAGAAAGAATTTCATCTCTTGCAATTTTTGAGGTCAAGCCTTATATTTTTGGGTCTGTTAGGATTAGCAGTTATGGGCTGGACGCGATGAACAAATTCAATTTTGTTGGATACATCGACTCCTAAAAAATTTCATATATTATTTACAACAAGAATTAGATTTTCATCTTCTTTCTCAGGTATCTAAAAATTTTTCATTTTCGAATGTTGATCAAGTTCGTTGATTTTGGTGTACAATTCGATAACGTGATTTCTCAAATCGTAATTTTCTTTCTTCATTGTTTCAACTATCTCAACAAAATTCTTCACGTCGACTAGCGATTTTTCAAAATCGGTAATTTCATTTGAGCAAAATAAAACTGATTCAACTAGTTCATCCTGCTTCATGCTTCATTCAAAAGCTCTTAGTTCATTTCTAATTTGTATAATAACGCTCGTTACATCAGTATCATTTCTTTCAACAGAAATTTGTTCATTTTCTTCGAAAACTTCCACGGCGGAATAGACACTGGGCATATCAGTAATATGTTGCACATTGATAGCAGGAACCCTTACGCAAGATGGTCATTTCCATCTCGAACCTGGAATGGCTTTCAGCAACTTCTTTCATGTGTGAAAATCTGAATTTCGTTGTCGACTGGATATATTCCTCCAAGAATGTAAAAAATTACCAGTGTTGCTCCGAAAGTGGTATAAGAAGCTAGTTACAATTACAGTCACACAAAAAAAGTAATAGTGGTTAATTTTTCAAAGTTGAATTTTTTGATAAACACGATGAAGATGTCATAATGGTAAACAAGTGATTTAATGTACAATAACTCTGTAATGAAGATAAATGAAATGTATACAGAATTTTATATCTTCAATATATAATGTTATTTTAATTATTAACATAACAAAAATCCGAAAATTCGTTTTCAAAATGAAAAGCCCAATTCTGTACTTATGATGTTATATATTCACTTATTCATGGTGCTTCCATCCATCATAATAATCATCTAGTGACAGAGCAGCAAAATGAATCCCTTCACTGAAAACATGTCTAATCTCCCAAGATAATTTGTTTTCCGCTGCTGTTTATAAATATTTCAGTAGACCTCTTGATGGGTTTCCTTGAGAAAAACATGTTCATCCCAAGAGCTCATCAGTGTCAATCAAAGAGTGTTATTTGCGTATACGCGAATATATTGAGTCGTAGCAGAAATGTAAATATCTACAGTAGCAAATTAGTATGGAAACATGTTCAAGTAGAAAAAAAAATAACTAGTGCCTCCGCAGTAAACATTTCAGGATTATTCTGTATAAACCTATTCAATAGGGACAGTGTCATTCAGGAAACAACTTACGTCACCTAAGACCTTTGAATTATTGCATTTTATCTGTTGAGGCCGACTCAGATACACGGGTGCCCACCCAGGGTTTTTGACCCCGCCTGATTACTTCCTCCAGTATTAACAAAGTTAACCTATCAATTGAATTTCAGAACTTTTATCGAAATTCGGAATACACCACTGTATTCATGAGGTCTCGGTATATAACTGGACAAAATTTCATCGAGATCTGTTCATAAATAAAAAAATCATAAGAAAATAAAATTAAGTTTTTCTAAAAAAATCGCTACTAATTTTTTTAGATTTTTTACCTTGAAAAATAAGATTAGTTGGCCCTGAAATTTGGTGTCCTGGTGGACTTTTTGAATGTCTACTTAACAAAAAAAAAATCATTTCAATCGGTTGAGAAATGTAAGTTTTAGAAGGGTGCTTCCATCTTGAATGGGTCACACTGTATATATACAGTGACCGCCAAAAAGTATGTACCATATGGGAAAAAAGTTTATTATTAGAGTATTAGAAAAAAGATTCTTGGGAAAAGTTTGTGCATGTCCGATAACCTAAAAATCGATTTTGACATATGTCACGTGAAAAAATTACTATAAAAAGGCAAAAAGTGGGGTAAAATGGCAAGATACCAAAAAAAGTTTTTTCAAAAAGTTGCTTAGAATTAAATTTAACACACATATGCAGAGTTTGAAAATATAATGAAAGAAAATTGAAAATAGCTGTTTTTTTAAATATTTTCCCAGCTGTATGAAAATATCAAATTATTATCATATAAATAGCTTGACCATACTGAAACATTTGTATTTCAATGAGAATGACAAAATTTTCTCATTTTCTCCACACCAGTGAGCACTAAATTAAAAAAATTGGATTTTGTTAAAACCCTGGCTGTTACATTGGTTCGTATCTAACAATTATATCAGAATCTCACGACCATTGTGACGACATAACACTCCAGAAACATGGTGTTTTCCAGATTATAATCAAGTTTCGTTGATAATCGTGCCAGAGCGTTTCACTTCGCATGCAATGTTGAAAACTCTAGCCTCTTTAATTTGACGCACTATTTTTAAGATTATGTGCGAAGTGAAACGTTCGTGCACGATTATCATCAAAAATGGATTAGAAACAAGAAAACACGATGTTCTTGGATTTTCCTATCATGGCAATAATAGTGGAATTGTGATATAACTGTTAGATACCAATCAATGTAACAGCAAGGGTTCTGACAAAATTAAATTTTTTAAATTTAGTGTTCTCTGGTGTGGAGAAAATGAGAAAGTTTTGTTATTATCATCGGAATACAAATATTTCAGTGTGGTTAAGCTATTCATGGGGGAATAATTTGATATTTTTCTACAGCTAGAAAAATATTTGAAAAAAATTGCTATTTTCAATATTCCCACATTATTTTCTCAAACTCTGTATATGTCTATAAAATTGAATTCTAAGCAACTTTTTCAAATAACTTTTTTCGATATCTTGCCATTTTACCCGACTTTTTGCCTATTCATAGTAATTTTTTTCAATTTGCCGTCATACCAGCGATCACGTGACATGTGTCAAAATCGATTTTTAGGTTACCGGACATGCACAAACTTTTCCCAAGATTCTTTTTTCCAATACTCTAATAATAAACTTTTTTCCCATATGGTGCATACTTTTTGGCGGTCACTGTATATATTCCACCTCTGGAATTTTGGTGAGCTATTTTTTTCGTGTTTATCATGGTTCCAACTACTAGCATACCAAGTTTGGTGATGCTACAATCGATTCTTGTCTCGAAACCCAATCGTACTGAATTATTATTATAACGGGAGTTTTATTTGCAGATTACTTCAAAGAGCCGAAGAGACTGCCTACATCAACATCAACTGCGTAGATCCATTGGGCAGGAGCGCGTTGTTGATGGCTATCGATAACGAAAATTTGGAAATGGTGGAGTTACTCATTGAGCATAGAGTTGAAACGAAAGACGCTCTTCTTCACGCCATATCTGAAGAATTTGTCGAGGCTGTAGAAGTTCTTCTGGAACACGAAGAAACTATTCACAAGAAAGGAGAACCTCACGTAAGCATTATAAGGCAGCACCTAATTACTAATATTAAAGATGGTAATGAAGCAATTGTCGTTAGGGGACAAATAAAAAACTTCCCAATTATCAGCCAAATTTTTAAGTCGGGTAACAGAAAGCGCCTTGCCTTCATAATTTTTTCGGATTTGCATATAGTGGAATGGAATTTGAAGGATTTCTATACAACCTAAAACTGCATATTTTGCACCAGAAGTGATACACACTGTTTAAATCTCCATTTGACATTCCGAATACAACCATGTGTCACTTATCACTCTTTGTGACACATTTTTAAAATTTTTTTTTTACCTTCACTGCTATGGTCATTGGCCACGTGTTTTGGAAAGGCATTGTTACTAACTTCATACGCCACCTTAGGAGCAGCACTGTTAATTATTAACGCAAGAGTGAATCGTGGAGGATTGTTCCCAGCCGGCAACGAGATCTAATTATCCAGACTTTTACACCTATGTCCTATTTAATTTCAGAATTTGTATTACTATTTTTCCCAAATGGCAATATCATGTATTTTATTAGATTATGTTGATACCGCCCACAAATAGGTTTCGAACAAATTTTCGTTAAAAAACTTGTAAATATTACTAGGGGTCTTCTTTAAATTCTTATGAGATTAAAATCAGATTCAAATGCATTGAGTAACCTGTGACCTATACAACTGATAAAACAAAACAATCAGGATGTATCGACAAAAATACATTACTCAATATTTTTCCTTACCTCGCTGATGCAAAAGAAAATTAGGAAAGGATTGTGAACGTTATCAGTTGAAAAACATGTAAATAATATCATTCACGCAAGAATATATGTTATAAGTTTTGGAATGGTGGTTTTGTTATATCAGTTGTGTTGGGCACGGTTAAATAGATGAATTTCAATCTTGAATTTTAATCTCAATAGGAAATAATTGACGTAATGTTTTTGAGTTTGTTGACCTGTCATTATGTTAAAATTTGAAAAAAAAAATATAGTAAAAATAATTTAAAAATCAAATTTACACAGCAAATGCATTTTCACCAAAAATCACAAAGGTCACAAATTTTTTTACAAAAAGTAACAAGTTATACATATATGGTCGGATTCAGAATGTCATATGGGGACAAAATAAGTGAAAATATACCTGTCTCATTTGGGAATAAAAGGTTTATATCACTTCATTGAAACCGGAAATTGCACGAAGCTGAGTAATTTGTCAAAAAATGCAGTTTCATGTCCAATTTATAGCCCCTCCAATTTTTATTTCAATATTTTCATATCAAAAATATTATTGTTTTATCGAGAAATTATAAAAACTAAAAAATGTCGGAAAGAGAATTGGGTGACGTTCAGAATGCGGTATCACATGAACCCTACTCCCATTAAGGGTTGAAGATAGTTAAAGTGAAAAAGTTGAGAGTATGCGCAAAAAGATGTGCCCCTCGCAATAAAAATCGACGGGTCCGAGCGTTTGTTTTTCTGCGTACGAGAAATATGAAATATCGGCCTTGTTTCGTTTTCGCTGGGCCACCCTGTATCATTGAATGAAAACCAGTGCAATCTCCTCAGAAAGTCTTCTTTTCGATTACCATAAATTTACAATTTTCTCGAAAACCTTTACTCGTTAAATATTCCGGATACGAAGTAGCGGAAAAGAAACACAATTGCCAGACTTTCAGTAATACCGGACGATTTACGGCGAGATTGATTGATGAATTGATGAATTGAATATATTTTATTCAAAATGGCGGCAATTAGAATTGCTCACTTTATAGTGGGGGACAAGTGGATTGCAGACAGAAGGAATTTTCTGATAATGATAGATGGTGGTAGCGGTCGTGATATACGTTTCCAAAACTGAAGGTCAATTCATAGAAATATCACCCTTGCAATTTAAGAATCTATAAGGTTGTCGGTTGAATTCTATTGAATTATTCAAAAGAACCAATCAGCCTATTGATCTAGTACGATTGGTATGCTAGTAGTTGAAACTTCTAAACACGAAAAAAAATAGTTTACCAAAGTTCCAGGGGTGGAACATATTTTTTCTGTTTTGAAAATAAATAAATAGATTTTTGCTGGAATCTTGGAAAGTATATGATTTACCGGAAAAAGAACTCAACATGGTGAAAAACAATTCAATTTTCCACAAAAATTATTCCTACTAATTCCTTATGGAATGTGCCCGTTTTCTCAGACATCAAATTTCGGGTTTACGCTCACCCGGCACTGAAAGTTCTGGCGGAGCCTAATATTTGATTGGTCATAACTCTGCTTAAAATGATCGGAGAAGGTGAAGGAAAAATTCATATCGTTTCTGAAGATTCCTACCTTCTCATGCAAATATAGTATGCTAGTATTTGAGTACCTAAAATGTTTTGTCACACTTTACGGAGATGTTTGCGGATGATCCGAAAATCATGAATAATTTACTGAATATGGATTTATTATACTAAATCAGCAACCCATACCCACTTTGGACTATATGCAACAATTATAGAGTAGTGTGACAGGTCCCACTTATTATACATGCCAAAAAAAACTTTTTCATTTCCTGCCTCATATTCAACTTACCCACCGGCATTCTCTTCAGTAAATGTTAAAAATATTCGCTTATTCATATTCTCTCGCACTGAGGAAAGTCATAAGTATAAAGAGAATATAAGTGCGGGGATAAACTTGAACCCCGCGGAACACCTGCTTCAATTGGAAATTCCGCGCAGCGAGTGTTGTTTACACGCACCATAAAACTCCTTCCAACAAGGTAAGAGTTTACCAACTTCACCATGTACGAGGGCATGTCTGCCAACAGCATTTTATAGATCAGACCCTCAACCCATACCGATTTGAAGGCTTTTTTCATGTCAAGCAGGACCATGACCGTGTTGAGCCCTCGCTGGGAGGCCTCTTTCACCCCGTGTACAATTCTTACAACCTGGGAGCAATTATGACCTTTACGGATCCCGAATTGCACATCGGGAATCATTTTGAGTTTCTCCTCGAGGTTCAACAACCGTCTAAGAAGAATCTTCCCGACTACCTTAGCAATCACACTCAAGAGCGAAATAGGTCGATAGTTATCGATTTTATGGCCTTCTTTACCGGGCTTCAGAATCGGTATGACCAGTGCCTTCTTCAGACAATCTGGATAACACCCCCACTTGATGATGGCATTTATCAGGTGTATAAACTGTACGGGGACTTTACGCGGCAAGTATCTGAGTAGAACGGCGTCCAAGCCATCCGGCCCAGGCACCTTGTTCGTCGGAAGTCTTTTATGACCTCCGTCAGATGAGCCCAAGGCGCTAGCCATTGCATCACCGCAGATTCTCAGATGGACATGACTGTATTGTCTATACTTTCCATCATGCAAGTATAGGTATGTGTCAAACAAAAGCAGTTTTAAATTCACAAAAAAGGTTCATCAAGTGGGTAGGAGGAAATATCATATTTATCACATGGGAGTAATACAAATTTGTCGAAATTCCTTAATACCTTTGACCTCTATCATCAGAATAGTTCCATCTAATATCCAAATACATTTTGTAAAAAGAAAAATCCAAAAGGCTTGAGATTGATTCAATGATATCGTCTTTGCAAATCACGTGTAAATGATAGATATATCAAAATAGAGATGGTTATCTTACAAACTGCCTGGCATTATTGCAATATTTCTCTAATGTGTTACTGGCAAACCAGACCCTATACATTTGTTGATGTTATCTTGAATATCACGACTATTTCTCGCTGTTCATTATCCTTTCGACCGTGCAAAACATTTGGGGTTTACCGTTCTTCGATGAAATTAGAGGGTTCGTTACGCTTAGCCTACAGAAATCTTCGTCTAACGACAAAACTTCCTTATCTCGCCCGACATTACTTATTGCAAGAAGTCGCAGTGAGAAACATTATGAGGTAACAGGAAAAGTTGTATTGGCATATTTTGCGCGGCGACGCTAGAGACCTAAATCTTCTGGAAGCTTATACGGGATGAGAATTTTCTAAATAATGGAGTCGACTTCCATTTTCACCACCCACTTGAACTGGATCGAAAGTATTTCCTAAAATAATAAATGTATCAAGCGCTGATAGACCGACCGGTCATGATACAGTTTTTGTAATTTGTTTTCAATGCATTCTTTTTTTAAGTTGTGATTATTATACGTTTTCACATGTCCTCACCGAATATTAAGGACTACTCGCATGTAGCGGCACCAATCTATTATTAATATTAATTGAAAACTCATATATTTTTGATAAATTTTTCAATGTGAGAAAAGTAGTTTTTCTGACAATTTGAACTGATAAACCCATGATAGATAAATTGTATACTCCTCTCTCGTGTAGAATGCCACGAAATTCTGAAATGAACATGTTAAAAAAGGAAACAGTGAAGAACGACTATTTAACAGGCTTCACAGGCTTATTTTTGGAAGGTTTATTACGGAAAATATTGCATAACGCTCCTCTCGCGTAGAAAGCGCTGAAATTATTTTGTAAACAAGCAACTATAACAGGAAACAAGTTTGACATTTCATCTCTGTTGACAGATAATGAAATATAACTTTTTATGAAATTACTTTTTTCTCCGAGTACCGGGAGAAAGTGAGTACTTTTTTCTCGGATATATACATATACACATAGTTAAAGGTAGATATTTTATTAAATCATCGTTTTTCCCGTCAACACAACCTCGAGCTAAAATCTAATACTTTTTTCTCTTGTATAATGAATACTTATTATTCCTTTTTTTTTTATTTCAAAAAATGATAGAAGAGTTTTCTATACGAGAAAAGCGTATGTGTTTTTCTTATCCATATAACACCAAACTTTAACAGATTGATCGACTTACCTGAAGGAAGGAAGATTAATCCTAATTTTCCGAACTTGCCCGAAGATATGATTACATTGTAGTTCTCTATTGTCGGGCCTCCACGGTACGCCTTTAAAGTGAAACTCAGTGACTAACCTTCAGATAATCGCGCGTATCTGATAGATACATGTCCGTAACTCTTTAGCGCGTTATGAATCTGTTTCGATGAAACTTTGACAAATGATATATCAAGATCTCCTTGCTACAGTGGTGTATTCCGAATTTCGATATGAATTCTGAAATTGAATTGGTGGGTTAATTAAAGGGCATATTTTTCAGATTTCATTCTTTTATAACTTTTTTATTGATTGACGCATTTCAACGTAATCTGAAATTGAACCAGTCGAAAATGTCGCGAATCCAGTGGTGTAGTCAGATTTTTCTAAAAAAATCGCTAGTAGTTTTTTTAGATTCTTTACCTCGAAAAATCGGATTAGTTGGCCTTGGAAATAGAGATTTATTCATGAAATTTGGTGTCCTAGTAGACTTTTTGAATGTCTACTAGATGAAAAAAAATAAAGAATCATTCCAATCGGTCTTAAGTGGGCAAGCTGTATATTTTTTGCTAATTGATTGTATATTCGGAGCTATTTCCGCACCTGGTAAAAAATTAAAAATTTCTACGGATTCTCATTTTAGTCATCAAGGAGTGGTGAGGGTCTAAAATTTTTTGAAATATAATATGATATTTTTCATTATTTTCACAGATTTTTTAAAATTTTTTTGCCAATTTTAGCAACTTTTTACGAGGAGAGGGGTTTGACCGACAATATTTTCATCGTAAGTTTCCAGGTCTGAAATCGTTGGAATACTTTTTCCATTTTAAACGAGTTCTCAGTCAATCCTTTGGTGGGGCAGAGCGGTGAACATTTTTGAATCTGATCCATTCGACAGTCCGATGTTTGTCCATATTTCAACAGATTTTAGCGACTTAATTTTGGTATGTGGGCTGCCAGATTCCTACGCTTTTTTTATAGTACAGTAACCACAGACAAATGTAAGTCACAAGTGAAGAATGAATCGTAGCAGTTTGAAATGTGCCAATGACTTCTCGACATCATGTATTGTTAGAAAACAAAAATGTTTATCAAAAACTAAGAGATGGAACCCAAAAAAATTTGTATTTAAAAAAATTATTATTATTTTTTGCTCTTCTTTCGGACAGTATAAGATTTCTCAAGGAACAATTCCAACGAGGCTAGATGATTCAATTCTCCACAAGAAATATACTCAGTTAAGTATTTCCCACAAAATGCGCTCGTTTTCTGAGAATTCCTGATTGAATTCCGATATCAAATTTCAGGCTCGCCCTAACCCTCCACTGCAATTTCCGGCAGGGCCAAAAATTAGATTTCTCATAACTTTGCTAAAAATTATAGTGAAACGAAAAAAAAGTGTATATCGTTCCTGAAGACTTCTACTTCCTTATGCAAATATAACCTGTGAGTATCTGAGTACATAAAATGTGTTTTGTCCCACTTCACATAATCCTTCTACAATATTTACGAAGGATCCGAAAGTCATGGATATTTAGGAATCAGTACCCTCTTTGGACTGTATGCAACGATCTTAGACTAGTGAGATGTCTCACTTATACAGTGCGACCCTAAATTATGGAACAAATTCATTATTCTTGAATATAAAGATATTTCGGAAAAATCCTCGGACAGGTCGATTTTCTTTTCCGATGGACCAATTTTTGAACCCCACCCAAAATATATAGGGTTATCCACATTTCAGTAAAAATGACTGTGGTGATATTTTTGAAAGGGACACCCAGTATATTTTTCCATATTTGGTTAGGGATCGTCTTTACAAATCCAGTGATACCAGGTTTCATGGGTTTATGTCAAACGGCTGCGGAGATATGGGCAAAAAACTTCTCCATATGCCTAATGAGTGCGACTGCGAGTCTCCAACGATTCAGAAGGTAAAAGTCTCTATCGCACTCATTAGGCATATGGAGAAGTTTTTTGCCCATATCTCCGCAGCCCTTTGACATAATCCCATAAAACCTGGTATCACTGGATTCGTAATGACGATCCCTAACCAAACATGGGAAAATATACTAGGTGTCCCATTTAAAAATATCACCACAGTCATTTTTACTCAAATGTGGATAACCCTATATATTTTGGGTGGGGTTCAAAAATTGGCCCATCGGAAAAGAAAATCGACCTGTCCAAGGATTTTCCCGAAATATCTTTATATTCAGGAATAATGAATTTATTCCATAATTTAGGGTCGCACTGTATATGCCAAAGAAATAACTGAGTTTTGCTCCCGCCTTACCCATAATCCCGGCCATTTCTTCAGTAAATGTTGAAAATAATCGCTCATACACATCCTTCATAAAAAATGAGGTATGTGATTTCAAGCTTGAGGTTGAAATATAAAGTAAGTAAATATATACATTTGCAATATTTAAAAAAATGAAAATTCCCCACAGCCGGTTGGCAGGGCTTCGTCATCTCTATCTTTTGAATTGTGAATTGTCTTCACTTAAAAGTATCTGCAACCTATTGGGAAGGATTGAAGATGGCAGGTTCTCAATATCTGAAAGGTTTTCCCTACTATAAAATAGTATATATGGCGTTTCATTAGGTTCCAAGCAACTAAAGTTCTCCGGCGTGACTTTGGAAACATACGAGTCGTTGAATTTGTACCAACCCATCTCCTTATCTAAATTATTCATGATTTTCGGGTCATCCTCAAACATTTCCGTATTATATTTGCATGTGAAGGTAGGATTCTTCAGAAACGATATGAACTTTTCCTTTTCCTTCTCCGATCACTTTCAGCAGAGTTATGACTAATCAAATATTCGGCTTCGCTAGAACTTTCAGCGGGAGGTAAGCGTGAACCTGAAATTTGATGTCGGCGTTCAATCACGGCATTTCATAAGAAATTACTGGGAATAATTTGAAGAATTGAATTGTCTTTCACCTCGTCGAATTGTTTTTCCGATAAATCATATACTTTCCAAGATTACAGCAAAAATCTATTTATTTATTTTTAAAAGAAAAAAATATACATATACAGTGTGTCTCACTTTTCATGGAAGCACCCCCGTAACTTCCGTAATTATCGAGAAAGAATAATGAAACTCTTAGGACTGGAGAAAATGATGAAAATGCATCTACCGGTTGAATGACAATGGCCTAAGTGATATACACTGCCCGCCAGTCGCGATGGAACACTCCAGTTTTACGGTAAATCATATTAGGGGGCAAAACAGAAGCAAAATTCCATCAGATTCGTGATCAGGACCCCCAACTTATTACAGATACACCTTTTTCCTGAAAAAAAGTTAGTCCTGAAAAATCTGAATTTGTCTCACTTTTCATGGAAGCACCCCCGTAACTTCTGTAATTATCGAGGGAGAATAATGAAACTCTCAGGACTGGAGAAAATGATGAAAATGCACCTACCGGTTGAATGACAATGACCAATGAAAAACTGCATTGACTTTCATCGAGTATGTTAGTTCAATATGAGTTTTGGTCAGATGTACATTGACAGTTACAGCTTGAAATATTTGCTGCCACAGAGTGATTCATGAATAATTCACAATACGTTTTTCTAACACTCAATAATTCAATATTTGAAGTTAATAATTATTACTCTTATAAAGGGTGAGCCATACAGCAAACTGCCAAATATAATTACGCTTGGAAATTATCAAAAAGAGAACGTGCAATTTTTTACTTACATGTATGAAGCAAAGGGATGGTGATTTTTAATTTTCCATGAAAAATGGAACAAAATCGGAATTATCGGGAATTTGGTGTACCTTTAATAAGTTGGGGTCCTGATCACGAATATGATGGAATTTTGCTTCTGTTGTCGCGACTGGCGGGCAGTGTATATCACTTAGGCCATTGTCATTCAACCGATAGGTGCATTTTTATCATTTCCTTCAGTCCTGCGGGTTTCATCATTCTACCTCGATAATTACGGAAGTTACGGGGGTGCTTCCATGAAAAGTGAGACAAATTCAGATTTTTCAGGACTAAATTTTTTTCAGGAAAAAGGTGTATCTGTAATAAGTTGGGGGTCCTGATCACGAATCTGATGGAATTTTGCTTCTGTTTTGCCCCCTGATACGATTTACCGTAAAACTGGGGTGTTCCATCGCGACTGGTGGGCAGTGTATATCACTTAGGCCATTGTCATTCAACCAGTAGGTGCATTTTCATCATTTCCTTCAGTCCTGCGAATTTCATCTTTCTACCTCGATAATTACGGAAGTTACGGGGGTGCTTCCATGAAAAGTGAGACACACGGTATGTTCCACCACTGGAATTTGTGTAAATAATTTTTTTTCGTGTTTATCATGGTTTCAACCACTAGCATTCCAAGTTTGGGAGTGCTACAATCGATCCTCGCCTCAAAACCTAATCGTACTGGATTATTATCATTCAGGCAGGAAAGGAGGTGGAATTTTTTCATATCAATTGTTCCGACGATCCAAAATTTGACATAATATTTACGAATATTTCCGGTTATATTTTTACGAAATTTACGCATGTTTTCGGGGGTCCGTTCCCTTGAACCAACATTTTTTGAGTAATTTTCCGAATCTGAAATATAATTTTTCTGAATTACTATAGGTGTTTTTCATCTGGATGTCCAAATCTCTCGTGCAATCTTTTTGAGATTTGTTTATTTTCAGAGTTGGGAAGCTTTGCCGCCGGATACGGCTACATTCACGCCGGATATCACTCCTCTCATTCTCTCGGCGCATCGCGACAACTACGAGATCATTAAAATTCTTCTGGATAGAGGGGCCACTTTGCCTATGCCGCATGACGTCAGGTGAGTCGATGCTATTCTGTTTCAGGGACAAAGGGTGTGAGAGGCACTTGAACCGGCGACTATTCTACTTTCACGAGAAATCTTTGGGATATTTTTCTCACTTATAATATCACAAGAGCTTAAATTATTTCCAGAAATTTTCTTGAAGGCAATAATATTTTAAGAAAATATTCGTGCCCGTAAGAAAATTTCCAGGAATAATTTAAGCTTGCGTGGTATTCGGTAAGAAAATTGAACACGATAATTTGGAAAAAAATTATGAATCCAATCTGTCATTTTAAATTAATTTCACTGCTTTTCAAGTCCACCATGTTTCGTTAAATAAAAAATATTACCAACTTTAGTTATACCAAACGCTAAAACTCAGATGGGTATTAGATCAGTCTATCGCCCTTTCATAATTTTAGGTCACTAAAGATGGTAGAAATGTATTCTTTGTTGAAGTAATCCGTAACACTTCTAATGTAAAAAATATAATATTAACATGGTTTGTTGCAGTAGGTGGCCGTGATAAAGGCGGCCATGCTTTTGACAGATGAGGTTTATATTGGTAAATTACATTGAGTTACTGTATAGTAAACAGGCAAACAAATATATTCTTATGCAAAACATTTCTTGTAAGCATTTACGTTAAACAATTTGAGAAAAATGAAATGCTTTGAAAAGTACAATTTATGTAAATACTGCAAAGAGTTGAGTCAAGTGCAAATATGTCATCCAAAATTAATATATTTAACGAAATCAATGGAAGATCGCGACCAGGAAGCGTTAGAGTCGAATGGTTTGTTTACGAAAATCCAAGAAAGTCTGCTGCAGATGTCAAGTAAATATGGCCTTTTGCGTAAAAGAGATTTGAACAAAATTGTTTCAAAATATTACATATATGTCTTAAAACACAGACATCTAATTAATTCGTCACCTTCCTATTCACCATTAAGAAGAGAGGATGGGTTAGAATTCAAGCAACATTTAAATCTTACTATGTTTGTAGATCCTACGTTTTTTGAAATATAAATTGTTAATGCATAATAATTAAACAAATTTGTGTTTTCTGTTTAATGAAACTTTATAACAAATAATAAATAATAATGTTAATTCTTATAGAAATTTTGCATTATTCACAGGTATATCTACAATATTTAATGGTTGTAGATCATATGTTTACCTCTTCAACTGTCAAAAAATTTCCACTCAAATATCGTGGCGCCACGAAAAAATTTCCGGAAATTTTTTCAGTTGCCATGGTAACTAATGAAAATTAAGGCATCTCATTGGTTAAAAAGTAGAGGTGTGAAATTTTCACTTGTAATCTCCCTAGAGCATTGATTATTTCCGGAAATTTTCTCCAGCCGAGGGAAATTTTCTTAAAATATTCGCAACTGAGGAAAATTTCCGGAATAATAATTCATGCTCGCGGAAGATTCGGTAAGGAAATTTTATACCAAAACTTTTTTAAAATAGAAATTAAATTGTTGACATACTTAGGTGACAACAATTCAAAACAATTTAAAACAACAGCGAATTGCGAATTATTTTTTTTGAGGATTGATATCGTCGGTTGAAAATACACAAAAAGTAACATTTTGTGTATTTTCAACCAATGAGTGTTGCATAAAATGGCCATGATGACGAGTTTTTGGACGTTTTATATGACAAATCAGTCAGTAGGTATGTGTTTTGTATTCAAAAGCATAGTCACTTGTAGTCGCGTTTTATCTGTTATGTACATCAGATTATGGTAAAGAAAATTGTGAGACGATAAGAAAAGAGGTGGATAAATTAATTCCAGATAATACAAATGCAAAAACGAAAATACAACATCGAGGCATCAACTTCTGTTGAAGAGTTGAATAGAATTTTAAAAGATTGGGGCTTTAACATGAAAAAATTAAATTCAGAAGATTAAAAAGAGTCTGTTGTGAAAGTAGGTGAAAATTTCCTGGAGATTCCTATTTATTTTATGCAAGAAAGTTTGTTATTATGAAAATAGTTTTATTACCAATTTTTTTTGGGTTCCCTGTGCTCCAGTTTAAATAATTAAATAAAATATATAATATTCTACCCATATCACACAATTTTATAGAACTAGAGAAAAGGGAATAACATTAAAGTAGATTTGATATCAAATCTGGTTTTAATAATTAAATGGGGAAGCAAATATTCTACTATAATCACCTAATTTCATAGTACTAGAGGAAAGATAAAAAAAGTTAAGGTCTATCGGACGCTAATCAATTACTTACATCGGCGGCACCTTCATTGATTAATCTCGGATTTGTTGTCAAATATTGTAATTTCCCTATGCTCTATTAAAATGTGTTTTAAATAATTCAATAAAGGAGCAAATATTCTACCAAAATCACATAATTTTTTGGTACTAGAGAAAATGGACAAAAAAAATTAAGGTCTATATACTTCTATCGGACGCTAATGAATTACATCGGCGACACCTTCATTTATTAACCTCGGATTTGATGTTAAATATTGTAATTTCCCTATGCTCTAGTAAAACAAGGTTTAAATAATAATCTAAAATAAATATTGCCTAGTCTTTATACTTTTCCTAATTTTATACTACTAGAAACAAGGGAAAGTATTAAAAGAATTAAAAATAATAACGCATACAAAATGAATATAATTTTACGAGTTATAAAATGAATCAAAGTTGGCTATATGTAGTGACAATGACAAGTTCCTCATGTCTATGGTTTCTTATAATTAATTGCTTTGTTAACACTTGGATGTCGTAAAATACAGATTTCATGAAGCATAGTCATTTAATGGAAAAAAACAACGGATCCCTACTCGCCATTGAGGAGAAAAGACGTAGAAAAGGAATTTCTAATACATTTGAAATTTGTAACAGATGATAACATGTACCTATAATTGAGTTATAAATAAATATCTATCAAAAAATTTTACGCCATTGTGTTTATGACAACTGTCGAGCCAGAGGGAAATTTCCACTTATTAATTTTCCTCTACACAGGGAAATTTCCGAAGAAATCGGGTTATTGTCATAGCAACATGTCAAAATGCAGGCATCTGATTGGCTAAAATTAACTGGTATGAAATTTTCATTCAAATTACCCATCAGTTTCTTCTAAAGTGTTGGAGCAATTAACCTAAATCGGAAGACAAACAAACGATGTCTAAAGCATTTCCTATCATCTGTGGTCGAGGATTGCAGCTTTTATCGCCCATTTCATCATAGGGTTTACTCAGGAAATTGCCCCGAATCGAATTAGGAGTCTGCAGTAAAGCGTTGTCACACAGAAGTGGGACCTTGTTTAGAGCTTGCGGTTTTTCCAAGATTGAATTACACTGCGGAATCCTAATGTGTGAACGTATTGATTTGGTTCGTAGAACCCGGAAATGATATTATGTTTCTTGAACAAAATTCTATAACTCAATTTTGTATTCAATGTTCAGGGCGTATTCAGACAAGATGGAACAATGTACTTGGTGGAATAACCGGAATTTGTGCCAGACTTGTAATGAAAATACTTTTCATGCAAATTTTTCAGATAATTTAGTATTTCTA
Source organism: Chrysolina haemoptera (assembly GCA_958298965.1). Taxonomy (NCBI): domain Eukaryota; kingdom Metazoa; phylum Arthropoda; class Insecta; order Coleoptera; family Chrysomelidae; genus Chrysolina; species Chrysolina haemoptera. Next base: position 11,224,525 of record OY282597.1, on the reverse strand, counting down.
TTATCAATAGAACTATGACCAATTCGGTGTTCACCGAAAATCATTTCGACTTGTTTTTGTTGATCAATCGTTCAACGGGCACTGTAGACAAATATGGACGAATGTGATTCATCCTCAAAAAATATTGTGTTTGCGTTCATGGAAAATGCATGCCACACGTTTACTTCATTCACTATAACTTTCATTAGTGCTTTGTTATGTACGCTTCAGAAAAACAGTTTATTTTTGCAATTTCCCATCGGGGTTTTTCCAAAAACTCTATTTAAAATAATCAGCATCATTACCAAGTTTGATGGAAGAGAAAGAAGGGAGAAATACCAGGTCTGACTCCAACGCGACGTTTCTCATAGGTATAGAAGATTATTTTCTGGTTCTCATTTCCAAATTTCACTCCTATTAACTTCTTTTGGTGAAAAGTGCATACTGTATGATTTACTTTCCTAACGATACAGGGTGTAATCTAACCTCTTGCACTCCCGTGAAGGAGGGATGTATAAAGTCATGTTAGAACGAATGGCAGGTGTGATGAATGCGCAAAAAAATTTTGGATAGTTTTAAAATTTTGTGAAATATGTCGACAATTTGGGAACCTCTGTTCGCCATTCTTCCGTATCAGAAAAGGCAATTTCCAGTAAAGCAAAGACAGTAAGATAACGTTTACACAACACACAGACATGCGACATCTTCATACACATCCAACAAACAACATTATACCTTATGTCAGTGGACTGTCTGAAAAGATAAAACGGATTGGCCATAGGTATGATGTAATAACAGCATTTAAAACAACCAATACATTGAGATCAATACTCACACATACAAAACCCAAAAACGCTGGTAAATGTTCAAAAAATTATGTTCACAACATACCTTGTTCGTGTGGTAAGAGTTGTATAGGTGAAACATCAAGATTGTGCGCCAGCAAAATATAAAAGTTACACCAGAAATCGAATAATAACGAGTTCGAAAATATCCGAACATATTCTAACATCTGATGGCGATCATATGATGGAATGGAATAATACCAAAATATTAATGAGAGAATCAAATCAAGAAAAAAGAAAGTTAAAGGAAACTGCGTGCATTCTTTTATCGAACAACTGCTTCTCAACCAATTCCATCGAAATGGACCGCACCTGGTTACCTCTCCTCAGAGATGAAATAAGAACTAATAGAATGGTGATTGATTGATACCGAACACCCTATGTATCAAGATACCAAATGTCAATCAAAAGAATGTATGACAGATTTCATTTGACTCTGTCAAAGAAAGATCTTATTTCCAAAACCGCAATCCAAATTCAGTTTCTTCGTCGTCTTTCCAAGAAGTTTTGATAACGGAGGCAGATACAGCCTCCGAAACGTCAACAATTTTCAAAAAAAGAGAAGTATTCTTTGTTAATTCGATCTCATTTTTTCAGATAGGCAAATTCAGTGTAGGGTACGTTACTGACAAAAATTAATTTTTTTCAAGACAGCAGTCTTGTGAACGCAGTAACTTATCGGGCAAATTAAATAATTTGCCCTTCTACACTTGTACAGATTTCTTTGGATTAAAATTTTTTCATTTTCAGATTGTGGAAGGTCATAAACCTAAAAAATCATGTCAAGAATGGGATTTCCTCCACAAAATCAAACTTTCAATCAATAGGAACGTTAATATCACAGTAATCCGAACTAATACATTGGTAACACATCACAAAATATTCAACAAAACAGTTCAACAACTTCGATAGAAAGGAATATCTACAGCACTCTGACGAAGTACAAAATCTTCATGACAGACAAGGAACGGTCACATTTGACGCCACACTCCAGTAAACCACCTCATCTCTACAGTCTTCTGAAAATTCACAAACGCGACATGCCATTAAGACCAATCACCAGTTAGGGTCGAAAATCCATCAGAAAACAACTACTTCCGAAATTCATTAGATGTAATTCAAGGTTTCATGGTATAAGCCAGAAAATTAGTTGTTTTCCGATGGATTTTCGACCCAATTATTCCTATTGTATAGGATTATGGCAATAAGCGTGGTCCTGGTATTGCAGGACATCTTGTTTCTCTCTTGACAAGCTCATTGTGAACAATACAATGCAGATTTCTGTAATTTGAGTACAAATTGTGGTTTGCGTTTTACTGATTTGTATAATACATAGATATATATGAAAGTCTAAAGTACACGGTGGAAAGGAAGAGTCCAAAGTCCAAGGAGAAAGAGAAGTGGAATGAGTTTACTCTCAAATCGAAAAACCCGTACACAGCAATCCACCCCACTCTACCTCATACTATTTTTCACATCTTCGAATACAATGTTGACAGGTATTACTGTACAAGCCAGATACGTCTAAGACTCAATCATGGTAAAATTCCAGCACACATGAACAAAATAGGTCTACGTTATAGCGCTACTTTCCACAATTTTTGTTCCGAATTTTTCACACCTACCATTTGTTATAAAATGACATTATACACTCGTCCTTCACGGGAGTGCAAGAGATTAGATTACACCCTGTATATCCGGGAAATTGAAACTCACTATTTTCCCGGAAAAAAGAGATTTCATGAAAAGTCATATTTTAGTACCTGTCAACAGAGATAAAATGTCAATATTTTATCCCGTCACAGAAAAAACGGTATTTGTATCACGAACGTTAAGCACTACCGATCCCAGACAATAGGTCTAATGGATAAACCTTGAGCAAATCCTTTTAATCAGATTTCTTGAAACAGACCTATTCATTTTAATAATTAATGAGAGAGATAAAACTATAGTAAGAGCATTTGCTAGATTTTATTCATAACACCCAATAACTGAAGTCGTCGGTATAATATGCTTACCATTTTTTATAGTTAATATATACTTACTATAACAAATATTACTCCTGTTATCGGTTGTAATACCACAAGCTCAGATTCAGCCGGATACTTGACGTTGTTTTCGATAATTTAACTCATGTCTAAAATCGTCAATAAGAAACGTCAGTTTTGGTAGTTTGATATCGGATGTAAAGGAACGTGTTTGCAAGGGGATAAACTTTTATTCAGCTTCACCACGGCAACAATTCTTAATTGTCGTATGACTTTGTTGAAGTTGTACCCTAGGACGCGTTGCTATCAACAAAGCCATGCAAATGAAAACAAATTTTCCAACATTTTGTTTTTTTTTTGACTCAAAATGAGCGATAACGTTTGATAATTAATTTATTTGAATCGTTAAATTATCTCACTAAATACCAATCGAGGTTTTGTTGTCATCGTATAAAATTTAATTTTTTTCCACTCAAACTTGTTAGGTTGTAGCATGACTTGAGCAAGTAACATTAGCTGATAAAATCACTTCACCTTCGGTGAAGTAATCATATCATGTAATTTGCTCTTGTCAATTACCAAAGCAACCAAGTTTTCGTGCAATCCGATAAAATCTCTTGTGGTATTACCCTCGAGTACTTACTTTCATTTGCAATTTAATTAACGAGAACTGTTCTGACGTATCTTGAGTGATTTTTGACATTCACAATAAGTGTAGCGACGCGCAACGCTTGATAGACGAACAGTACCTGAATGCTAGCGTTGCTACAGTAACGTAATTTATCATCCACTTGCATTTCTGTTTCTTTCTATTGAGCCGACGGCAAACTACGATTTTTGTACTCAACATATTTCAAGATCTTATGAAGGAAATTAAAAAAACGTACTGAAAAGTCTTTATTAAATCAAACTTCAATCTTGTAGAGATTCAGACATAACACATAGAGATTCGTAGCCTAACCTAACCTAACTTATTTGTATCGGAAATATCACAAACTGGGCCTTCAGAGATACTGTGTTTTGAGGACGTCGGAAATTTTTTGGCCAAACACCATACACGCAGCACTCGGATGTCCAGAAGGTGTTATTGGGAAAATACTGGAATCAGCCACTCTCAACTTCTGAATTCCAAACACACTAAAATTAGAATCGACAACAGACCCACCTTTCGGATCAGTACCCATAGGGCAAGTACCTTTCGAATGGAAGAATGCCATACTTGTTTGTCGTAAAAAGCAATACCAGTAGTCTTTGGATAAAAACTCGTACTTCTGACAATCAGGTAGGGGTTGTCCTGCATACTTTACGCCCACTTTTTGGTAGGCTGGTGTGTCAAATAATTTGAAGATCAACTTTATTCCATCGTACATTACGGCAATGTCTTTGTCTTCTGGGTCAGATAGAAGATTAAAATCTATCAAAGGAAACTCGAATGGGTCCCTACTCGCGAGTCTAACACTACCTCTGGAATATGGGTTAACATTCATGAGGTACATTTGTATTGCTTTTGTTCTGTTTCCCCATAATGCGGAGTAGGTTTCATTTTTATAGTCAAAAATCTTCACTTCCAGAGATGAACGCAAAGTGGTAGCAACAGCCAGCTCAAAGTCTGCAAGGTCTGATTCGTTGTTCAGTTTTGATTTATAATACCCTAATCCCTGGGAGGAAAGAGACTGGGTTAAAGGACCAACTCCATGGAGAAAATCCTTCACTTGTTCTTCCTGAGGTCGGTTCGGTACATAAAGATTTGAACTGAATGTCATAGCAATATTGAGAACGTCATCTATCATAACGCTGCCTACCTCTAGGTCTTCGATAACATCTATCCCCATTTCTTCAAGATGGGCCTTAGGACCTACACCGGAGAGCATAAGAATTTTTGCACTATTATAAACACCTGCTGAAAGGATGATTTCTTTGTTGGCTTTGACATTATATGTCTTACTGTGGCGTGTGAATGTAACTCCTGTAGCTACTTTGGTTATATTATCGATTTCTATTTTAGTTACGAAGCTTTCTGTGAGTAATTCCAAATTTCTCCTTTCATCAATTATTGGTTTTAAAAAAGCTGTAAACGTATCTTGTCTCCTGCCGCCTTTCTTGTACAGCTGTATAACTGAAGCTACAGCAAGTCGGGGTCCATTATAATCCGAAACATTATATCCCAGTCTTCTATTGGCGTCTAAAAAAATACCCGTCATTTCATCCGGAGGAAGAACATGTTCGACAGTCAGCTCCCCATCAGTACCATGGAAATCTTCTTCAACATATGCCCAACGATTCTTATATTCAAAGTTTTCCAATTTTTTGAACAATGGTAGAAGATTCCTGTAGGACCAGCTCGAATCTTTCAAAATATCTGCCCATTTGTTGAAAGAGTTTGGATCTCCTCGTTGATAGTGCACTCCATTGATCAGTGTTGACCCCCCCACTCCTTTTCCCTGAGCAGCAGAACATCGTTGTTCAACGAACCCTAGAATTATATAAAGATGAATAAATGGATACCAAACATCATTTGGAACATTTTGTAATGGCTGAACTACGACATAGGGGTATAGTTGATCAGGAAACTTTTTTTATGTTGACTTTGCCGTCATTTGATGGAAATCCCCAGTAAATTAGACTAAGGTGAATAATACTATTCGATCTCCACATATTTTATTATTCTCGCGACTTGTTTTTATACAATACTACTCCTGCCACTACGATGCTACACCAATTTATTTTTCGTTGAATAAGAGTACCTAATTGATGAAAATGATATTTGAGGTATTAAACGAAAAATGATTTACTGCTGTAAGCTGCAGTGTAGCAAAATATGTCGCTATCACAACAATATCTATGTTATTTACTTTACTTTATTTATTGATCCCAAGAAACATTTCTGTTTATAGAGGGATTAATTTTTACATAAATTGATAAATGACAATACATAGTATATATGAAATACAAATTAATGAAGAAATCAAACAAATAATAGAAAAAGACTGATAAAAATAATCATTGAAATATAAGTAAATAGTCCAAGCAAAATGAAAGCAGTCAACGCTGAAATATAATAGGAAGAGAAAAGTTATCTGTTAAGAAAATATTTCTTAAGTTCTTTTTTGAATTTAGTTTTAGTTTTAATATCTTTTAATGGCTGTGGTATATTATTATATATCTCAATTCCCTCATAAAAAATAGAAGTTTTTCCAAAGTTTGATTTGAAACGTAATGCATTTATTTTATTTATATTTCTTGTTTTATGGTAATGTTTAGTTGAAATATGATCAAAAGTAAGATCTGAATGTTTTTTTCCTGTATCAACATAGTGAATGAAAATTGAAATTTTAAATTCATATAATGAACGAATATTTAGTAAGTTATTTGGTTTATATAATTTGATTGAAGGTTCTAAAAAGGGCAATTTGTGTATGCATTTTATAGCTTTGTTTTGCAAAGTTTGTAGTGGTTTCAAAATAGAAATTTTGGCTGAGCCCCAAATAGAAATGAGGTATTGCAATTTTGAATAAATTAAACTGAAATATATGATTTTCAAATATTTGAGTGGGGTATATTGTCTTATTCTGAATAATATCCCAATCAACGGCGAGAGTTGTTTTCTCAGAGTGTTGATGTGATTGAACCAAGAGAGTGTTGTGTCAATAAATATTTTCGAATGCTTTTTGTGATTTTCTTTAGTATAAGAAAACGAATTTTGGAAATTTCCTTCATAATATCCAAATAGATATTTATGAAATGAGGATCATAATGACTATGATTATGGTACTAGTTGTGTTATCAGACTCGGCTGATGCGTCGTCTGATAATCGTCACAGCTAGTACCATTATGATTGTTCATGATCCAAATTTCATACAACAATATATTACACACCGAGGTGGAAAGAGATTCATTCCTGTCGTCCTCTTCGTTAGACATGTAAATAATTGAGTACTTGAACAGCTTCTACAATCAGTGGGACTAAATCCTGAAATATCAATGTGCTGATAACAACATTAGCAATATTGGAGAGTCAAGGATAACAGTTTGCCATAGCAGAGGAAAATGTAAAATTTACCTATTTGACAGCAGCTGAAAATATTATATTAAATTACTAGTACGAAAAGTGACATTTTTCACACGAGTGCGACATTTTGTAATACGAGGTGCCGGCCAAGTGCGGTATTCCAACGAATGTCAAAAATTACTTCCGCACCAGTAATGTATCTACACCATTTTTCCTACGACCATGCAATAATTTAACCAATTAAGATCGATGTTATTGACAAATATGTTATAAAATTTTGCTGAAAGACTGACTTGCAACAATTTCAACTAACTTTATATTATAAATTAGCTATTTATGTATCTAGAGCATAAAGTGTTAGATTGCCGCTCGACGCGAAACGAAACGCGGTAATCTTCGGAGAACAGCAATGGCATCTTGTACTCGAAATACACACAAGATTTTTTCTACATTGGCAGGTCTTATATAGACAAAAAAGCTCGACACTTCATTCAACATAGGCACATTATATCATTCATTTGAAAATTGACTCTCAGATTGTAGAAGCTGTTCAAGTACTCAATTATTTACATGTCTAACGAAGAGGACGACAGGAATGAATCTCTTTCCACCTCGGTGTGTAATATATTGTTGTATGAAATTTGGATCATGAACAATCATAATGGTACTAGCTGTGACGATTATCAGACGACGCATCAGCCGAGTCTGATAACACAACTAGTACCATAATCATAGTCATTATGATCCTCATTTCATAAATATCTATTTGGATATTATGAAGGAAATTTCCAAAATTCGTTTTCTTATACTAAAGAAAATCACAAAAAGCATTCGAAAATATTTATTGAATCAATCTTTCACCAGGGTCTGCCTGCAAGGGATCGAAATCAACAAATGAAGACTTGTCAATGAACTAATTTGGTTCTGAAATACCACAGAATGAGACTTCAGAGATACTGTAATTTGAGGACATCGGAAATTTTTTCGCCAAGCATCATACATGTAGCACTAGGATGCCCAGACTGTGTTGTTGGAAAAACACTGGAATCAGCCACTCTCAACTTCTGAATTCCAAACACACTGAAATTGGAATTAACAACAGCTCCTCTTTCCGGATCAGTGCCCATGGGGCAGGTACCTTTCGAGTGGAATGATGCCATACTTGTTTGTCTCAAAAAGCAATACCAATAGTCTTTGGATAAAAATTTGTATTGCCGACAACCAGGCAGAGGTTGTCCTGCATACTTCACACCCACGTTTCGATAGGCTGGTGTATCAAGTAATTTGAAGATAACATTTATTCCATCGTACATTACGGCAATGTCTTTGTCTTCTGGATCAGATAAAAGATTAAAATCTATCAAAGGAAACTGGAATGGGTCCCTACTCGCGAGTCTGACACTACCTCTGGAATATGGGTTAACATTTATAAGATACATTTGAATTGCTTCTGTGCTATTGCCCCATAATGCGGAGTAGGTTTCATTTTCATAGTCAAAAATCTTCACTTCCAGAGATGAACGTGAAGTGGTCACAGAAATAATTTCAAAATCTGCAAATTCTGAATCTTTGTTCAATTTGGATTTATAATACCCTATTCCCTGTGAAGGAAAACTCAGGCTTAAAGGACCAAATCCATGAAGAAAGTCTTTAACTTGTACTTCTAGAGGTCGGTTCGGTACATAAAGATTTGAACTGAATGTCAAAGCGGTATTGAAAACATCATCTATCATAACGCTGCCCACTTCTAAGTCTTCGATAACATCTATCCCTATTTTTTTAAGATGGGCCTTGGGACCCACACCGGAGAGCATGAGAATTTTCGGACTCACATATACACCTGCTGAAAGGATGACTTCCTTTTTTGCTTTGACATTATATGTCTTATTGTGGCGTGTGAATGTAACTCCCGTGGCTACTTTGGTTGTACTGATTTCTATTTTGGTTACAAAGCTTTCTGTGAGTAATTTCAAATTCCTCCTTTTATCAATAACTTGTTTCAAAAAAGCTTCGAACGTATCTTGTCTTCTACCACCTTTCTTGTGCAGCTGTACAACTGAAGCTACATCAAGTATGGGTCCATTATAATCTGAAACATTGTATCCCAGTCTTCTATTGGCGTCTAAAAATATACCCGTCAATTCATCCGGAGGAAGAACATGTTCGACAGTCAGCTCCCCATCAGTACCATGGAAATCTTCTTCAACATATGCCCAACGGTTCTTGTATTGAAAGTTCTCGAATCTTTTGAACAGTGGTAAAAGATTTTTGTAGGACCAGCTTGAATCGTTCAATATTTCTGCCCACTTGTTGAAAGATTTGGGATCTCCCCGTTGATAAAGCACTCCATTGACCAGTGTTGACCCTCCCACTCCTTTTCCCTGTGCAGCGGAACATCTTTTTTCATCGAATCCTAGAAATATATAAAGTTAATTGAATGGATATCTGATATTAGGTTCATTTCCCTGGTAGCATATTACATTGGCTGAACTCCAATAGTCCGGTATGCCTATTTGATCTGGAAACTTTTTTTGCATTAACTTGGTCGTCAATTGATGGCACTGAGGGGAACACGTTCATATTTCCACAAATGTTTCGGTACAGTGTAGCTTTCTCGTAACAGAACATTTTCATGAAAATGTGCTGTGGAAGATGCAATATGTAAGTAACGATATTTTTAACATTAAAAAAACTCATTTCTTGTAAATGCTAATATAGGATAGTTTTGTGTGGGTTAGAAACTCCTATCTATATTGAAATACAAAACATGAAAAGGACTGCTTATTTGTGTTTACCATTTATTTTTCCATGAATGTAATTTCCATACTATACCTACATTTGTATTGAATGTTTCAACTTATCTTCATAAAAGAAAATAGGACACAAAAATGAGTAGTTCGTTCAGTATCAATAAGAGTTTCTAACCCACACAAAAATATCCCATGCAAGCATTCAAAAGAACTGAGTTAATTGATATTGAAAAATAAAGGAAAACAAAAATTGGGAAAATAGTTACCTCGGCATACAAATCATTGTGTGAAAATTTTAACATCGAATTAATGTTATTCATATGTTATTGCTTCATCTCCCATAGCACACTTTCATGAATATGTTTATGAATACGTTACGAGAATATATCAGTAGTTTGTGAATTGGATGTATTATTGTGATATATTATCGGAGAGGTAATGTTATAACGAATCGTTATTGAAAAAAATGGGATTTTTTTTTTAACAAAAAAAATTGGATGCGTTTCCGGTCAAACCAAAAGTTACGAAAATTACGAAATTTGAAATATCTAACGAAGATACACTGATGAAAATTGGCTCTTGGCTCTTGGCTCTTGACTCTTGACCACTTTGATTTATTATTATTTGACCAAAATTATGTAGTATTCGACCTTAAAACTGTAAGTGTTTGACCGTTTTTTTTTCAAATGATAGTTAGGTTAGGTATTATTTTTTTTTTCAAAAATGTTTCATTTGCACTTTTTAAGAGTCTCAAGTTGATAATAAATAGTAATTTATGTATTAAGTGAGTGAAGTGATACTTTTTTTCACGAGTAGAAAATGTTGACGCACGACGCCGTAGGCGGAGTGCGGCATTCCTACGAGAAAAAAAAAACACTTTACTCACGAGTTTCATACAGTATTTTTTCTACAACTGTCAAAAAAAATAACCAATCCATATTTTTTTGCAAATATGAAATGAATTTGGCATATTTTCATTGATTCATCATTTGAACAAAGTTCGAAGAGTATGCCGGAGAGTTGTGTTTGAAACAAATGAAACGAATAATTTTGACAGAGTCGAAATCCCTTTCTCTCCACGCTATCCCGGAAAATTTGAAGCGAATATTAAAATAACATATTCATCGAGGTCAATATTACTATTATTAATGTTGACTTGACTTTCGAATAACTAGTCCATCGGAAACAACTTTTCATTTTCTTAGATTTGCCTTCAAAATAATCAAACAATTTTCGTGAAGCTACGAATACCTTTTTCTTTCTTTGCACCATGTCAAGGAAATCTTATATTAGCACTATCCACGATTTTCTCCGTTCAATCTTCATCACTTTTCATTTCTACTCAAATTAAATTTATAGTTATCGAGGATTCGTTATATGGATAGATGCCCAATTTCACAAATTTCATTAATTATTGTTGTCAACTAGTTTCTTACGGCCAAACAGCCGTAGCTACCTCGGATTACCTAGTGTAGATTAGGTCCAATAATTCATTAGAGGTATATGCTATTATTTTGAATATATTCGCCGTGATAGTTTGGAATTTTGATAATATTTATTTATTAGTAAGAATGCTGAGAATATTATTGGTGAAACATTTGTATATCAGATATTTATAGGTTATTAGTTGCCAAACAAAATGAGAACTGGCTTTATGGCAGGATTTCGTTATTATTCGAATCTGTCACTGTTGTTGCATGAAACTGTCGATTGCCTAGCAACAGCCGTAAAAAAATGCACTTTTTTACGCTTTTCCGTTTAAAAATGAAATCGTATGTTGATAGTGAAATATTGTAATACTTTACGCACATAAACCAAACAAAAAAAGTGGACCTTTTTGGACAGTTGTAGGAAAAGAAAATTATGTTTTTGTGAATGATGAAAAACACAGGCAGCTTAACTGATTTGTAATATGGCTCACTTGATTAATATTACATATGAATTCCCAGCCAATTGACTGGTTTTGTTTTTTGAATGTTTTCTGACCAATTCTTTGGTTGTCAGTTCGTTCCGGTTGGTTTTTACTTTTATTTCCCTTGGATTTTCATCTGAAAGTCCGCCAGGAAACTGAGAAAGGGAAAAACTCTATCTGCTGAATGGAACAATTATCAACCAATAGTTCATCAGGATTTAAAAATGTTGGTGGGCCCAAATTTATCTCCATTGGTGTTTTTTCTCTTCCTTCATAAATATAAAGAAAAAGTAAAGAGGAAAGGTTCTCGTCTTTAAAATATAAAAACACCGGTCCTATGGATTTCTCGGAGTATCCTTTTCAGCGTAGGTATGTAGTATTTCCACTTTCAGTAACTCCTGGTTGTGGAATTTGGGTGATTGAAGCCGTAGTTAAGATACCGTCCTGTGTGTGTATTCTTCCTGTAAACAGGGGTGAGGATTCCAGTGTCTATTCTTTCAGCTTTCACGTAGAGAGGATACTATAAGTTTTTTTTCCATCGTGAACCCGATTGAATCCCTCATATTGTTTATTCTTAAGAAGAATTTCTCAAGGTGTTCATCTCCGTAGTTCCATATGATGAATGTGTCGTCCACGTATCTGAGCCATATTTTGGAAGCTGAAAAACTCCGGAAGAAATTCTGGTAGAAAAACTACCGCAACCATTGAGATTGCCTTGATGACTTCTCATTGAAATACAGAACATAGAATTATAAAAAATTGGAAAAAATATTATCGCGTATGTGGCTGTGATTCGAAATATTAATATTGTTTTCGATTGTAAACAACTTTTTAAATAAACTTCTTGAATAATATCAAAAATAAAAGTAGGTTACTATTGATCAAAATTCCTATTTTTTGTTCTCCCCTGTACACCGTTTGGAAATTCAGAATTTTGATAACTCAAAAATAAACTCTGCGAATCACTTACATTTATGAGAAATAAAACTATCTGACAAATGCATAATAATAAAATAATAAAAAGTTTCCCATATGGTGCAATAATTCACTCTAACGAAAATAATTCAGTGTACGAATTTGTAATAGTTATTTACCTAACAAGTGCGGAAAGTAGTACTTTTCCGCACGCGACGGCAGTTGCACGAACGACGTGTAGTGGAGTTCGGGCAAGCCGTAAAGGGCGGAAAAGACATTTTCCGTATATAAGAGTTAGGTACAATATTTTTCCTACGAGTGTTTTTGTCCATCTTATTTATGAAAAACAAGGTTTTTAATAAACAAGTTTTTATAATTATGCTATAAAATGATTAATAAGACAGAATAGTTACAGAGATCATTTAGTTAGTCCTAAATATCATCATTTTCAAAAATACAAAAATCGTGCGGAAAAGTAAAAATCGTGCGGAAAAGTAACTTTTCCGAACGATTTTAAATCGTACGGAAAAGTACAACTTTCAAAACGAAAAATCGCTCGTAGGAATATTATATGTATGATTGTGATATATCGTTGAAAAGGTAATATTTTAACAAGTATTAGTTTAAAAAAAAAATTGGTATTTGTCACTGGGTCAAACCGGGAATGTCATATTTGGTCCGATACTTGCTGAATTATACATTCATGACATCAACTAGATGTACCAATTTGAAAAATCTATACACAATAACAGCAAAGATACAGGAGGGAGAATTGGTTCCGGGTCACCTAATATACAGTATCGAAAACTTTTCATCTGTGGTATAAACAGAAATCAACACGAGCAACAAGGAACGGAATGATATGATAATATCACATAAATAAGAGAGACGCATTACTGCGCGCCTCTTCTACTACCTCGTCTAACGAATTAACAACTCACGTCGATATCCCTTCCTCGAGCGAGTAGAGGAGAAATTGTAATGCTCAACATATAGCAATGTTTTCTTCACGCACTCATAGAACTACCATACCCCAGATGAAAACTTTCCGATACTGTATGAGTATAATTTTTTGTAATTTTTAAATTCGTTCACGTTGTGTCTGTGGTTGTTCCTGAGAAATATTCGAAACTATCCAAAAAAGACAATCTGATGCGTAATAAACTTTCTCAATTATTTGTAGTTTTATAATAACCACATGATTTGGTTTCATAATGGCCCTCAGGTGGTTAGTGATAATCCTGCAAATGGGACAGGAACATTTCATGATTGCATTGAAATAGCTTTTTGAGAACCTTCATAGTTGTTAACAGTCATAGTTCAAAGCAGCTTTTTGAAGCTTCAATAGATGTTGCTTTAGCAAAACACATTATATTTTATCGTAGCAGTGATGGTGAGAACTATCATAAAGGTAATATTGTTACTATGGGCCACCAAGTGTATAGACACAAGTGTTGATATATTGTGTGTAGCGTAATTTGTAATGTCTGTGATTTAATAGGAATATGTAAATAAATATTTTTGGATTTGCTCTACGGAATTACTCACGTAGTTGAACGGACCTGATATATACGAGCCTAATTTAAGCAAGATTCAGTTCCTTATAGAAATCACTCGATAAATACAAAATTCTGATAATCCAGTACGATTGGGTTTTGAGACGAGTATTGATTGTAGCAAAGGAAAAGTTCATATCGTTCCTGAAGATTCAGATGGTGCTATAACTCTAATTGAGTCGACACTTGAGTGATTGTAGAATACATAATTCGCTCTTAGAATATCTATAACAGGAGAGATCGTCGCCAATCATCATTATACTTGATCTGATATGAAAGTGTATCAGTGGGTGTGTCTGCCCGATTCCATTTCTAGCATTATAACGCAAAATATGTTGGTATAAAAAAAATGATCTGGATGAGTCTCGTGTCTTGCATGTTAACTTTGAGCAATGGAATCGTTGTGGAATAAATGAAGAAGAATACAAAACAATTGGAAATATTTGTTTCATTAGGGTTAAAAATTTAGTTATATCTTATAATTTGAATATAAAATAGACTTCATTCAATTTTATTTATTTTTAAGGGTCTGCATCCCTGAAAAAAATGGGGACGGAAACGATTTATTTCTTCTGATTGATGAAGGAATGTCTGAGTGTATACAGATAAAAATAACAAAAAAAATATTTTGAAAGTATTAACTGAATGAAAAGGATATTTCTTCCCATTTTTGTGCATTTTTCATCAGTGCCACCATCAAAATGAACGAATATTTTTATGATGTTTCCTTGTATTATTGAAGTCTATCAATTACTTTATGGAATGACGGTCTCGTTTTCCTCTTACACAATTCGGTTTATTTGTGAATAATTTTACAAAAAAGTGTTGTTTTTGCGAAATGAATTTCCTTGCATTATTCCATTCGAATTGGGAAATAGCCAATTTTATAACCGTCAAGCTATAAAGGAATGTTTCAGCAGTCGACTAGTGAAAATTCATTATTAATTACAATTCTTGAATCCAAAATAGAACTGAATTTCTTTACGCACCTCACGTTGCTCCTCCAATACGACTGATAACGTGAAACGTGGAGAGAGGGATCATACAAGTTCTGGCACAGGGTCGGATTTCGGATCACTTAAAATATTCGCTGCGCCTAGACATTTTTGTTGTGCTATTAACCATCGGTTATGATATTAAATGAAAGTACATTCCAAGAAAAGAAAGAAATTGTAACTTTTTCTCTAAATACCAGTTTTGATGTTTTGAACAGAATCAATAACGAATCAAAAATGAATACTTACTTCATCTTGAAGTCGCCATTCTGACTTCCCCGTTGAAGAAAAAAACATGATATTCGATCCCAAAAACTTCTAAATACCAATGTTGAATCGAATCGGACCATAAGCACAAAACTTGTCCACTATCTTGGAGCCTTCATATTGAATTTATTAATTTTAAAAAAATATTAAAAATCACCGAGCCCGAAAACCCCCACAGACAAATTTTGAATGAAATCAGACTTCAGTCACAAATATCGTCTGATATCTTGAATTTTTTATTTGACGAAAGTAATGCATACTCAAAGTGGAGTTTCAGTATGATGAAGTTAAGTAAAATTCAAAGTTGTCTCCTCAATATTTATTTCAACCCAGAGTAGGGAGGGGAAGTTGTCAATGCCACTTTGGCAATCACTTGTCAAAAAGTTGCAGCAAACATAAATCAAAAACATGTTTTCGAGCATATTAATGTTATCTTCAGTTGACATGAACAGGAGGTGAAAATGAAATCAGTTAAAACACTAATTACAACTACGAAAAATGGGAAAAACCAATAAATTAGCGTACAAAATCGAACCGAACCATAATCACAAAACTTGTCCGCCATCTTGGAGCCGTCATCTCAAAAACAATAATTAAAAAAAAAAGATTCACAATCTCCTATACCGAAAACCCACACATACGAATTCTGAATCGAATCCGACTATAATCGCAAATCTCGTCCGCCATCTTGAATTTATTAATTTCAACAAACGATTCCTAATCTCCACCCCCGAGAACCCTCTCATACCAATTTTGAATCGAAAAATCTGAAAAAATATTACAATGCATCAAAACCTTCAAAAAATAATATACGATAAAGACTTCATACGCCAGCACTGTATATTTATGCTGCATGCATGTCATTAGCTTTTATCCAGTATTCTAGATGAGACCATCGGTATAACTTTTTGTTGTACACTTTTCTTCCCAAAATTCTCATTCAAAACATCATCGAAATAGTTTCCGCCCGTTAATCAATTATACCTACTATTTTTAACGCTTCATATTCTACAGATTTTCAGTTTTTTTTTTATTTTACTTTCAATTTTCGGTTCATTCTGTGATTGGACCGCAATATTTAATCTCAAATGCTCGTACAAATTTTCAGATTACCACGAAAGCGAATAGGAAAAACAATCACCGAAATACTTAATTCGGTCCTGTACCGCGCGAAAGTTGACAAGCTGGAAATGGCAGTTCGAACATGAACTGCCATCTAGCGATATAAGTTTCTTATACTAAGGGCTAAAGACCGTTAACTGACAGGTCTTGACATCTAACTGTCAATAGCCACGTTATCGAACTTTTAATCACTAGGTGATAAACAACTAATAATGAAATATACATATAATGATGCGACAACACATCACATCATCTCCCGGTTTTAAGTAGAATCACCTTTCTATTTCTCTACATTATATTATGAGGGAAATTATTCGTGGAGAAGATAAAGAATGTGGGATAATATCTTCTTTCAATAAATGAAACAATTTTCCTTCCATAGGTTCTAAAACATTCTTCAAATTTGAACAAAAAAAAAACATTCTCACAGCTGAAAACATCAAAGTATCGCTTCAGAAATTTCATTCTGACTTCTAACAATCGTATGCATAGTCATTTGTCAGCGACTCTCCAGACTGTGACTGACTAATTATGGTGTCCCTCAAGAATCTATACTGGGCCCAATACGATTCAGATTATACAATAATGACATCAACAACCAGTTACAAAATAGTGATATCATTCTTTATGCCGATGACGCTACTTTCATAAGCTGTGATAAGGAAATCAATACTGTTCATGGACTTTCTAATGATGTAGAAAAAGCGGCTGAGCTAAATTTTTCGAAAAAACTCAAAGAATCACTATTTCAAGTAGACCAAACAGCACAAATACAGAACTACTTAAACTATTGGGCTTACATATTGACTGCAAATTCTCTTGGAATTCGCATATTGAGCATCTATCAAAAATACTTTCTTCAAGTCTGTTCCTGCTACGGCGATTGAGAATTCCTGTGTCTCATGATATGGTGAGAATGGCGTATTTTGCTTTTATAAATTCATTCATTCATGCTGCAAAAACAAGCAATTCGAATCATATCCGGTGTTGGTCCAAGAACACACTGTAAGAACCTATTTATTCAGTATGATCTTCTCACCCTACCTAGCATGTATGTATATGAGTATTTTTTCCTCTATGTGAAAGAGCACTTAGATATCTATAAACAAAGCAGTGAGTATCATGATTACGATGTTAGATGTTACAAGGGAGCTGGCCCCTTGGCCTAATCCACTGTGACCTTTTCAGATCTATTGTTGAGGCTCCGATTGCTTATAGCACATCATCTAGCTTCGTCCATTTCATCAGACTGAGCGGATTTGATAATGGCCTCTCGAGATAGCTTTCCGCTCTTGGTTTTTCATCTCCAAGTTGTAGAAACCGCACCCTTGCTAGTCCTTCGCACTGGCACATTACATGTATTGCGGTTTCCTCTTCTTCCTGGCAGAACCTGCAAATTGCTTCTTCCGCCAGACCTATAATATTCATATGTCTGTTAAGCCTACAATGGCCTGTCAGCAGACCTACTACTTGTCTGACGATCCTCCTTTTATAACTGTGGAGTTCCGTCGTGAATTTTGGCGAGCGTTTTTTGATGAACTCCTTGGCCTGTCTCAATCCTGGTCGGGTTTCCCACCACTCTTGAGATTTGTTTTGTACCCACTGTTTGGTGTGGGCTTTTGTGGTGGGTTTTGCTACGCCGCAGAAGGGTTCCGGCCCAATGAGCACTACCGAAGAGCCTTCTCTGGCTAGTGTGTCGGCCCGCTCATTGCCCAGGTGTCCCTCGTGGCCTGGCACCCAAGCTAGGGTCACACTGTTACGACTACCCATGATTACGATACAAGAAATAGAAGTAATATTCCTATTTCTGCAAACCGGCAACAAGGTGTGAACTATTATGACCCAAAGGAGGGTATGCTGCAAATATAATAATAATGCTTCACGGAGATTTGCGGATGATCGAAAATCATGAATAATTTAGTAAATATGAAATAATTATACTGAAGCAGCAACCCATATCCTCTTTGGACAATATGCAATAATTTTTAAGTAGTATGACAGGTCCCACTTATACATTCCAAAAAAACTTCGCTTCACTCTTGCCTCATATTCAACTTACCCATAAAACCGGCATTCTCTTCAGTAAATGTTGAAAATAATCGCTTATTCATATCCTGCATATCTGTTTAACAACTCTGTTGTAAAGTGCAAACCTCAAGCTTGAGACAACATACTTAATTTTTCATGTAGGATGTGTATGAGCGATTATTTTCAACAGTAACTGAAAAAACTGCAGGGATTATGGGTGGGTTGAAAACTGAGGCAGGAGTAAAACCCAGTTTTTTCTTTGGCATGTATAAGTGAGACTTGTCTCACTAGTCTAAAATCGTTGCATATGGTCCAAATAGGGTACTGATTCCTTTTTCAGTATAATTATTTCAACTAAAATATCCATGACTTCTGGATCTTCCGTAAATATCGTAGAAAGGATATGTGAAGTGGGACAAAACACAGTTTAGGTACATAGATATTCACATGTTATATTAGCATAAGAAAGTAGAAGTCTTCAGGAACGATATACACTTTTTCTTTTCCTTCTACTATAATTTTTAGTAAAGTTATGACATATATAATTTTTGGCCCTGCCGGAAATTGCAATGGCGGGTTAATGCGAGCCTGAAATTTGATATCGAAATTTAATCAGGTTTTCTGAGAAAACGAGCGCATTTCGTGAGAAATTACCAAGTTTATTTCTTGTGGAGAATTGAATTATCTTTCGCTGTGTCGAAATTGTTTTTTGATAAATCTTATACTTTCCAAACAACAGCAGAAAAAATTGTAATTTTTTTAAATGAAAATTTTTTCGAGTTCCACTCCCGATTTTTTGACAAAAATTTTTTTTCTATCAATATATGATGTCAAGAAATCATTGGTAAGAATGATTCCAAATTCCTAACATTTTTGTTTTCCGTCTCGATATGATGGTGCAACCTACATGCATGCATCTCTATAAATAATAATGTTCGGATCAAAAACAATTTTCATTTCGTCTGGTCTTTTACTGAAATCATTTCTCAACAATTCTCAGGTCGAAAAAAGTTTTTAGACAGAAAATATGTAATTCTCTCATACCACAATATTATGTACTTTGGTGTTATGATTTCAAAAGTTTTAAGTCGAAGTGGATGAACTTTTTTTTTTGCTTGTTAGTATTTTGTATTAAAACTAACAAAAACAAAGTAGAAACATCAAAATGATTGATCGGCGCTCCGGGGCGGCTTAAATGATATTGGTGGCGCATTCACTTTCAGAGCTGCAGGGAAACCCGGAAAAACCTGCAACACCACATCATCTGAAGAGTTGGAATTCATTGGTAGAGAACTTATTCAGTATATTCTCTGCCACCTATTCGATTTTCAAAAAACTATTATTCATATTTTCGAAGCAGGATGTACGTCTGGTGTGGAATATTGATGAATGTGTCAATCAGATATTTTGTCCAGGAGGGCATTATGATAAAAACTGAAAATGGATGATATCCATGAATTAATGGAAATTAGCATCGCTCTAATATAAATGAGATATTATATGAAGAAGATCTTCTGAAGGGGTGAACATTTTTTGCGACCAGGAGCTAATATTTCAACAGACATGAGACGCAATCATAGGAATGGTCTGTGATGGATGACAGAAATGATGCACGAGATAACTCCGTATGAGATGAAGAGTACAGTACAGAAAATGAAAATACAATCAAGTCAATGAGAGAAAACGATGGCGAGGCAATAGAAAAATAAGATTCCCGACTAAGTCAGAGTAATTTTTTGGAGTTGGGTTCTCATTATTCTTCAACAATCCAAAACGTTTTATGTATTCCCCTGTGGAAACAAAAAGTGATTTTATAAATTATTATGTTTGCAATTTTTTCTCACCCAGACATGCTGTTGTTTGTGGAATACTTTTGAAACCCCAATTGTATTCGGAACGGGCACTTTTGAATACAGAGGAGGGGAATTGAACGAAATCATTGCCATATTTTCCTGCTTCTAATACCAAAACTTTCCATTTTTTGTGTTCAGACAATCTGCTGGCGATAACATTTCCAGTTGTTCCACCTCCAATTATGACGAAGTCATAAGTTCCATAATCTGAAAATATTTGTAGCATTTCAATTATTCATCAACAGTCGATAATATTTTCAATTGGTGACCATATAGTTTTTATGAATAAAGTTTAGTTTTACTTTTATATTATTAGTTTGCATTTCATCATAAATATGCCATGGGTGCTTAGTGAATTTTTTTTTCATCAGTGTTCACATAACTCAGCATGACCTGAAGCAGCAAATTTATTCGAGTCTAGGGGCTTGTCAAACTTCTCCATCGGTTATAAGGTTGCGCAGAGCATTGGGCTCAGGGTGACAAAGCCTCCAGCAGATAGCTTCAAACTATTCTAGGGCTGGAGTATCTACGTTATGTGGGCGTGGATACCTAGAGATGTTCTTCCAGGAGCAGTCCACCCGACCAATGGCCGGCGAATTATCAACAACACGTTGAGGTACCTGGAATAATCGAGGAGGTCCATCGCGGAACTCCATGTTTTCTGCGATGGTTCTCGCCTGCCTCACTAGTGTCTTCTTCACAACACCAGCATTCGTATCCTGTAAATATAGTGCTGGATCCGATCTTACGAACATGACATCAGCTTCTATCTTGTAGAGGCGTCGCTCATACCTTCCAGCCAGAGGGGTAGTATTCCATCTTTTGTTTCAAGGTATAGTCTAAGTTGTGTCATACATGGTTTTCCAGATGTCAGTCTCTTCTGAAAGATGTTCGTGAATATTCGCATCCATTTATGCCAGTTATTGTGACTTCGGCATCTTGGTGGTATGAAGCGACCTGCGTGTTATGATGTCGTGAATTGGTAGCATGGTTCGAGTCTCCTCTACAGCCAGATCGGCACGTGTGTCATATCTACCACTACTGCCACTTCGCCAACTGATTGATGGGGAGCTCTGCTATAAGGTATCTGCGGGAAATAGGGTCTGTCGGGTTATAGGGCCTTGCTAAAAGTTTTTTATAACAAAATAAAAAGTACCCGCACGTTCTCATGTTAACCATTATTCAAGGGCGTTTTTTATGTGACAATAACAAAAAAAGACAACTTTTACTATAAACAAAAACAGTATAAGAAAATAATTATGTAGTAGGGTAATACGAGCCTAGAGTACACACTTGGATACCTAAGCTATACTTGAAATATTTGGTATTTGAGATCAATAATCATGTGAATGCAGTAATGAAACTGTGATTATTGACCTTAAATAACCAAAGATATTCAAATTATAGTTCAACTATTTAATCATGGCATAAAGTAGGCCTTAATACCCTACCATAGTAAGATAAAGCCCACTTGTCACGTTTTACAATATGTTCAATCTTGTCTTCAATTATGGTAAAAGTTACCACTTTTTGTTTTTTTTTTTATTTTCGTTGTCAAAATTGTTTTTTCCGTTAACCTGTTGTCGCCCTCTACAAACGGCAACCCTCAAAAGTCGAAACTTGTTGGAGCTAAGGATTAACGAGGTCGTAACTTTTAACGATCCGAGGAGAATAGATCTCCAAAGAGGTAGTCCGTACCAGGGCGTCGATATTGGGGGGGGGGGGTAATGGGGGTAATTACCACGCACCAATAATTATATACTAGTATTTTTAGTATTTTAAAGTTAAATGTAAGTCTTTACCCCCCGCCCCCTAAAAAGAATTAAATCCTTTACCTTCCCCCCCGATAAAAAAATATAGCGACACACTTGCGTCCTTGAGTCTCTATCCAAATCATAACGCGTTGCTTGGCTTTAGATATCGATGACCCATGCGCTCTACCAATCTAGATGTTGTCTCAATTTTATAGAAAATATACTTAAATAATAATGATTAAAACTGTTGATTGAGTTCGATATTTTTTAATAATTTTGTTACAAATATCCCTTAGCTAGGCCTTATTACCCGCAGGTACCTTATTCTTGGCCCAAAATGATAAAATACATAATCCCTAAAGTATCTCACTCCATAGATCATGCATTTTTTGCAATGTGTACTATTCGGCCTGGACAAGAGAAGGAGGTCTACTTTCTCTCGGGTTATCTAACTTCCTTGCCGATTCGCAATAGGGCTTCGCGAGATCAAGATCATTACCAAAACTGATTTATCTTGGTCTTGGTCTCGAAAAATGAATGTAGTCTTGGTATTGGTCTTGATGTTTCAAGACCAAGACGAGACTGGCTCAGTCTTGGACTTGGCCTTGATAGCCTTGATCTTGATTTTGATATTCTTGGTCTTGGATGGAAGTGACAACAAGGCAGTATCAAAAATATTTTCAAAAGTTTCAGATTCAAAGTTCAAACAAGATAACTTTTGTTTTGAATTATCTATCTTCAATAGTAGGAGGTATGCGACTCAGATCATTCACCTATTTATTGTAAACTGTAAAACTGCAATACTGAATTTGAAAAATGTATTTTTGATTTTTAGTGAACAAAAGTTAAAAACTTTTCATATGAAAAATAAATAATTGGAATAAAATGCCATAACATTTTCCATCAGATTTTTCTCAATATTGAGTAGATTTAAGTTCATTATTTTCCTTTCGAGACCAAAGACCAAGACTCTTGGGAAAGAGTCTTGATCTTGGACAGTAAAGTTTTGGTCTTGGTCTTGAGAAGATTTATTGAGTATTAAGACAATACCAAGAATAGTCTCTTGATCTCGCGAAGGCCTAATCCGCAACATCGATTGTTTGTTTTTTTGGAACGTTATGAGCTACCGTCTTAAAATTCCCAATATACAGTTTGGGCCATAATGCTTGCAGCGTATGGGAAAAAAAATTATCACAGTTGTATAAAATACGTTATAGGGAGTCGTTTCTGCATATTAAAAAACCTAATAATCGATGTTGACCGAGGGGAATATTGCTGAGGAAATTACTGTACACTAGTTCCCAAAAATCCTAACTAATTTCTCTAATGACCAAGTCATTCCTGAGTAATACCCTGAACTAATGCCAAATCTTAGGTTTTCTGTATCCCTACTTCCCGACTAATACCCCTACTTCCCGACTAATACCCCTACTTCCCGACTAATACCCCTACTTCCCGACTAATACCCAATAATTTTCAACTAATTCCTCTAATTCTCCACTAATACTTAACTAATATCACTTATAACCAAGGCATGTACAGCAAAATCCCCCGATTTTCACATACCTCACGTGACTACCAATATGGCGGCGATTTGGAAAAAAATCAATAACGAATTGGCAAAAGTTGGGTTATTTGTGAATATAGCAAAAAAAGTTATTTTGAGACAGTTTTTTATAATTTAATTTTAGGCCCATATGCAAAATTTGAAATATCTATTTTAAGAAATTGAAATTGCATTTTTTTATATTTTTTTATTGATTGAAAAAACGTTGCTTTTCTTGGTTTCAACTAACTTTGAGGAATCATTAAAAACTTTTGTGATTTTTAAAATGAAACTTTTTGGGTATATTTCCAATTGGTAGTGTAAAATTTAAAAAACCAGTTTTCACTATGACTCTTGCTGTTGCAATGGTTCGTATCTTCCAAATTCGTCTGATTTTTTCATACTTTTTATATTTAAAGAGTACACATAGAACACTTCTCGACCACAATGAAATTTTGTGGAAAAAAACAGGAAAAAAATATGTATTTTTTTTTTTCGAAAATAATAAAAATGAAGTGGCTAAAGTAGAAAGTCTCAAGTATTTCACATTGTACTGTGTAATTATTATTATTTTCCTTATTTTTCCAAAAAAACTTGATTGCGGTCGAGAAAAGTGTTCTATGTAGACTCAAAATTAAAACGGTATGAAAAAATCATATGAATTTGGAAGATATGTAAAGTTAGTAAGTTAGTAAAGTTAGTAAAGTTAGTAAAGTTTATTAAACTACGTTACATTTTTGTATGTTTGTAGCATGTCAAAATTTTACAAAGGACAGACAAGACTCTGGTATATCACACAAACACTTTAAAATCATCCTACAAGTCATTAAAAAAGTAAAAAGTAAAAAGTAAAAATCTTGTAAGAATAGTCATATGATAGTAGAAAATAGAGTTTATGTGAACCCTTTCAATATGCCTGCAAAGATGAAATAAAAGCTAACACACTAGAACTACATGAAGAGTTGATATATGATATATATAGAAATGAACCATTGCAACAGCAAGAAAGTCATATAGTAAAAATCAGTTTTCAAAATTTTGCACTACCATTTGGGAACACATATAAAAAGTTCGGTTCAATTATTCAAATGAGTTTATAGTGATCCCTCAAAACTAGTTGAGAACTAGAAAGCAGCGTTTTTTAATCAATGAAAAAATATTCAGAAAAATTGCGATTTTCAATTTTTCTAGACTGATATTTCAAATTCCGCATTTTGGCTTTCTTTACAAATAACCCCACTTTTGCCAATTCATAATCAATTTTCCCAAATTGCCGCTAAATCGATTCCTTAGGTTTTCCAATATGCAGAAACGATCCCTTATAATGTATTTTTCGTAATTCTGATAAGAATTTTTTTCCCGTATGCTGCGAACGTCATAGCCCACAATGTATAAAGCATTGATAGTTCCTTCTCAACTGTAATTTTTTTTAATATTGGTCCATAAAAGACAAACAATGAACTTCTCACCTTCTACTTCTTCGTCCGTTGCCCTATGTATGTCTGCATTGGTCGGTAGTTCATACGTAGAAGCGTTCACCAATCCCTCTGTCAAAATATCTGACCAATATTTTATCAATTCTGTAAAAAAAATTGAAATATGTATACTCAAAATGAACATGAACGTAGAAACAGAAATTGAAACATTTTTTTTCCATTGTATTATAATATTCGTTGCTTGACATGATTTTTTGGATTTATGACCTTCCACAATCTGAAAATGAAAAAATGTTAATCCAAAGAAATCTGTACAAGTGTAGAAGGGCAAATTAATTAATTTGCCCGATAAGTTACTGCGTTCACAAGACTGCTGCCTTGAAAGAAATTAATTTTTGTCAGTAACATACCCTGCACTGATTTTACCTATCTGAAAAAATGAGATCGAATTAACAGAGAATACTTCTCTCTTTTTGAAAATTGTTGACGTTTCGGAGGCTGTATCTGCCTCCGTTATCAAAACTTCTTGGAAATACGCTGAAGAAACTGAATATGAATTGCGGTTTTGGAAATGAGATCTTTCTTTGACAGAGTCAAATTAAATCTGTCATTCATTCTTTTGATTGACATTTGGTATCTTTATACATCGGGTGTTCGGTATCAATCAATCACCATTCTATTAGTTCTTATTTAATCTCTGAGGAGAGGTAACCAGGTGCAATCCATTTCGATGGAATTGGTTGAAAAGCGGTTGTTCGATAAAAGAATGCACGCAGGTTCCTTCAACTTTCTTTTTTCTTGATTTGTTTCTCTCAATGAAATTTTGGTATTATTTCATTCCATCATATGATCGCCATCAGATGTTAGAATATGTTCGTATATTTTCGAACCCGTTATTTTTCGATTTCTGATAAAACTTTTATGTTCTTCCTGGCGCACAATCAATGGTCTGGATGTTTCACTCTTACTCTTACCACACGAACAAGGTATGTTGTAAACACAATTTTTCGAACATTCACCACCGTTTTTGGGTTTTTTTATGTGTGAGTATTGATCTCAATGTATTGGTTGTTTTAAATGTTGTTCTTACATCATACCTATCTTATCTTTTCAGACAGTCCACGGACATAAGGTATAATGTTGTTTGTTGGATGTGTATGGAGATGTCGCATGTCTGTGTGTTGTTGTTCGATTGTTGTTCAGCGTCTTTCCAAGAAGTTTTGATAACGAGTTTTGATTCAAGTTACAGTCGTTGGATGGTTGGAGGGGATGGAAGTAACCACCTTTTTTCAGAGAAATCGAAAACTTTTATCTTCAATTCCTTATTTTAGGTTGTATGTATTATGGGAATCATGATGGCAGGAAAGTTTATAATAAAAAGTTTTTTAAAAATTATAACAGATTTGTTTGATTCAAATGGTAGGAAATGTATATGGTACAATGAGCATGAAATGACATACGTTTCCCACGAGTGGGTATATGAAATACGCTCGTACTACAATAATACAATACACCATGTTAGCCACCAAACTAACACAGTCAACATTGGCCTAAAAATAAGAAAAGACAACTAATGTACATCGGATTGCTTTCCGCGTGACCGTGGCGGAATTAAACTAATGTGGCTGCTTGGACATGGTTAACATAACCGAGATCTTAATTTACCAAACCCAAACTACAGAAAATACATATTGCTGATACGATAAATTTTATTTCATTTGAGAGATTCTTACCAGCTTCGTCATCGACTGTAGCAGAATAGGAAACGTTGAAAAATGATATCGAAACCAACAAAACGCACCATATAATATCGAAGAGGGACATTCTGCTGATGGAAACACCAGTACTGTCCAAAATTCGGTTCACAAGTTTATATAAGTACTATATGCGGGTTTCAGAAAATTTCAATAATTATCTCATAAACACGTCATATTCAATAAAAATTTAAGTCGTTTATAATGATTATACAAAATAATTTCAATATTTTTGGGAGCATTTCAAAAATTAAGTGCCACTCATCATTCGATAAGATTACCCGAACGTATTGCTAATTATTACATTTTCACTATGTCAGTGCTGAAAACTTACAAACCTTGTTATATTATTTATACAGTGCGGCTTTTTATAGTCCCCCCCTGTTAACTTTTGAACGGTTTGACGTAGAGCGATAAAAAAATTTTTTTAAATGGCATGGGGGGTCGAGTGACACATCGTTGAAAAGAGAATTGGATTCTCTTTTCAACCAAGACTTTTTTTTAAATTTCGTTAATGCTTTTTCACAATAAGCATTTGAAGTGTCAATGTAACAAAAAGAAAACAAATTATTATGACATGTAGTATTTGAATAATTAGAAGCAAAATTGTTATCAATTAACGAAGCAGGTGTTCGAAATGTCCACCTAATACTTCTTGACAATAAAAAATTCGATTCACAAATTCCTGCCGAACATTATTCAACATGTCTGCAGTTATACCAGCACAAACCCGTGTTAATCGTTCTTTAAGTTCTTCCAAGAGTTGGATTATTGCTCATACACTTTGGATTTTACGTATCCCCACAGAAAGAAGTCACAAGGTGTAAGGTCTGGTGATCGTGCCGGCCATTCGATTGGTCCACGACGTCCAATCCATCCATCCATAGGGTATGTTACATCCAAATACTTTCGAACTTGACGTTGGAAGTGAGGAGGGGCCCCATCTTGCTGGAAGGTGATGTGTTCCTGAAATTCATTCTCATTTTCTTCTAATATTCCAAGTATGAGTGGTTCAACCGTATCTCTTAGTAAATCTAGGTACAAATTACCGTTTAAGTTTTCTTCCAGAAATAAGGGACCTACAATATGGTCTCCCAGAATTCCAGCCCACACATTTACTTTCTGTGGGAACTGTGTGTGACCTTCTCGAAAGATATGGGGATTTATATCACTCCAGTATCGCACATTTTGTGTATTCACATTTCCGTTCAAAAAAAAGGTACTTTCATCTGAAAAACAAATATTCCTAATGTAATTGGGGTTCCTAGCTATCTTTTCCTCCACAATTTCACAAAATTCCATTCTTCGGTCTGGGTCGTCTTCTGTGAGTTGGTGTAACATTACTAATTTTTATGGATGGAACTTGTGTTTCTTCAAATATTTTTTTACTGTAGCTGTTGAGACCCCAATCGTACTTGCTACACGAGAGGTACTTTGTT
The DNA here is from genome assembly GCA_958298965.1 of Chrysolina haemoptera. Classification (NCBI taxonomy): domain Eukaryota; kingdom Metazoa; phylum Arthropoda; class Insecta; order Coleoptera; family Chrysomelidae; genus Chrysolina; species Chrysolina haemoptera. The sequence goes on along the minus strand of OY282597.1, from coordinate 11,196,376 downwards.
GCGGATTTACCACCATTTCGGCAATTATCGAAACCTTTGTCTCTTCCGGAATTGATTTTCGACCAAATTCCCTCAAATATTTCCGAGTTATAGGATGTTCAGGAAATGTTTCATTAAAAATTCTCTCCGCTTCGTGGTAGTTCCGATGGGCCTCACCAAAATTATAAATTGTTTCAATTTTTTCTTCGAAAGGACGTATACGAACCATGATGATATCAAATATTCAAAGTAAATAATAATTATAAGTAGACAAAACTCCTCAGTGAATATGAATACAATAATTCATCAATCCATTGTACTTTTATAGGTAACTAATTAATTATTGTCATTTCAAATCCAATAAATAGTCCTTTCGTAGTCCCTGTTATTACTTTTGTCATTAAAAATAAATGAAATGGGTATAATTTCGATATCCTAATACCTGATTAAGCTTTGAAAGGAATTCAAAATGAATAATTATTAATGTTGTGAATTGTCTTTATTGACCGTATTTCGTGGTATTGATTGCAATTGTGAATCACTAGAACAACTAAGGTATTTTTCTTCAAATATTATTATTTTAATACCACCCAAAATATTTTCCGTCCCATTATTTCACATCAAACCCTTTAAAAGTTATTGAGGTAAGGTAAGGAAACGAATTCAGATCCGCTCTTACACTTGACACTTCAAATGCTTATTGTGAAAAAACGTGTCAACGAATTTAAAAAAAAATGAGACGGTTGAAAAGAAAATCAAATTCTCTTTTCAACAGTTTTTTTTTATCTCTCTACGGCAAACCGTTCAAAAGTTAACAGGGGGGGGACTATAAAAAGCCGCAATGATTCCATGCCATGCGCAGCAATGCCTTTTAATCAAAAGAAAAATATGAAACTCATTTTAGGAAAAGAAAACCCATACCATCTACTACCCTTGAATAGAATAATTCCTGTTTTGTGTGAATAACACCTTATCTAAGACCATTGCCTTACGGAATGCCTCAAAACTATAATGGAACGTAGGGGTATGGTTATTCCATGAAAGAACTTTAATAAGCTTGTATATAATATCAAAAGAAGACACTTTATATTATGGGGTAATATCAACTCAACGTTCGAATAATACCGAGAGTAGATTGTGAAAATCATCATATAAAATTTTGAGTCACTCATCATGGTACACAAATATGCGTGTAGACAAGGAGAAAACAACAGATGTTATATACATTTAGAATCTGGCCTAAATTAATTGGAGATACTTTCTCCTACGATGAGTCCAAGACAGGGTGGAAATTGAAGGTGACTGACTGATTGCAGAGCTGTCCGACAGCACAGTGATAAGTGCTCGTGAAAGTGCTCGAAGCACTTTTATGCTCCTAAGCACTGTGCTTCCGAGCACTTTCCTAATTCAGCGCTTAGTGCTTCGAAGCATTTAACGAAAAGGCTCAGTAATCCCAAAAAGTGCTCGCGAGCACCCCAGTGCTTTGGAGCACTTGTCGGGATTACTAAGCACTAAGCCTTTCCATATAAAATGAATCTTGTCGCGGCAGATAGCACCCCCTACCAAAAAATCAATCTTCTACGATAAGTACTGGGTTAAGAAAATTACTGTATCTAAAAAAAGGTCAAAATAACTGAATATTACTTCTTCTTTTCAAACTACCTTGACGTATCGGAGACCAAATCTGTCTCTGTTATCAAATTCTTTAAAACAATATTTTTTTTATTATCGAGTCAAATTGTTATTTCTTTGACGAAAGTCAAAAAAAGTTTTCCAAAAATTCCGTACGGATGATATTTGCTATCTTGATACAAGGGATGTCCCAGATAGCACAAGTACGTCCCATGGACGTCCTCAGGACGTCCGCTTCGGACATTACAGGTGTCCTAGGGACGTCCATTTTTGGTCCGGCGGACGTCCCATGGACATGCTATGGACATACGATGTTACAAAACCAGATGTCCATAGGACGTCCGATTTAAGTCCATTTTGAGTCTGAACAGGATCATTTAAAGACCTTTATCGTATGTAGGTTCAAAAATATATTTTGAATTCTACATAAATAATGTTAATTTGTGACCAGACACCGATAATAATGAAGACATCACTGATAGATCAATGAATTGACCAATAAAAGATTTCGAAAATTGCCAGTAAGTACAAATAAAATGAAAATCACGATCAAAACGTTCTATATATTAATCTGAAAAATTACAGGTTTTGTTCTATATTATCTGAAGAATAACAGGTTTATGAACAGTAAGTACTCATGATACATAAAATAAATAAAATTGTCAAAAAAATTAAAAGTATACTTCTCGGTTTCTCGGTATATCACTTCAAGCGGTTCAGTAATTCAATTTTTTTTTTGTTCTTGGCCACACTCATCCGATCAGTTGGTCTCTTCAGCCACAATTGAATTGATTTTTCAGTTGCAGTATAATTCTGCGACAATCCTGCTTTATCTGCAGTACCTCAAACAACAGGAAAGTTAGTGAATTGTATTGTGTTTTTGGAGGTTATGTTTCATCATGTTCTTCTCTGAAGTAGGTATACCTATTATCTATTTTCTAATTCAATCTCTACTCAACCATAAATACAACGTGACTGCCCGAGATCTACAAATAAAAAACACATTCATCATTTACACTATTTCGCACTTTTAACTTTACACACAAAAATCCAAAGCCAGCGTCTGTTTTCTTGACAGGATGTTCGACAAGATTTTAGATTTTATTGAAACAAGACAATTGTTAACTGTTTAGTTACTACAATATAATTATTGTACCTAGAACTATATAATAGTATTAAACGTGCAGAACGCAGAACACAACAAACAAACCAGTAGAAACGCTAGATCAGCTAGATGCTGATTATCTGAAAGCTGAATCGAGAATGTTGGAGTCGGATCCATTCGTTGCGACTCGGGACAGTCCAAACTCCCATGAAACAGAAATATTCGAAATTCACTTTGTTCACATATTTTTTTATTTTATGAATTTCGTTCATTGAAACATATCGGTAAACATCAATCTTGTATGATAAATACTCCATATACATACAAATATTTATTTTGGAAAAATAAAGAATGTCGGACCTCTAATGGACGTACCAGAGACGTACATGTTTGGACGCCCAGAAGATGTTCGTTTCTGGACGTCCTGAAAACGTCCTTCCAATAGCTCGGGACATTCGGACCAAAAATGGACATAAACCGGACGTCCCGAAGACGTCCTGGCTATCTGGGGCGGTATGTCAATTACTGCAACAACGAATCCCTTTGATGTACCGACATCGCTCGGAACAGAAGTTTGCGAATGCACGTCGTTTTGTGTCTACACCAAACAAATATTGAGTTTGCAAATATTTGCTAACAATCGCAATCATTTTGGTGGATATGCACACCTTTATACTGTAACCATTTTTTCTTGTTCCAGGTGCGGCTGTGACGAATGTGTTACTTCTCGGATGGAAGACTCTCTCCGACACTCCAGGAGCCGAATAAACGCATATCGGGCACTCGCATCGCCGTCGTTGATCGCTCTCTCTTCCAAGGATCCCATCCTCACCGCATTCGAGCTCTCGTGGGAGTTGCGTAGGTGAGTTATTGAATATAATAATATTTTCAAAAAGAGAAATTATCTATATGACTGTTGTTAAAAACACTGTCTGCGTCTGTGGAAATGAACGGATTCATCACAGATTCACTATCCGTGTGAAAAGCAGTTTTTAAAACGTTACCATGATAACTATATTATTTCATTACATCACTACGGTTTATAATACCGCACATGCGTATCTTGTTTTTTTTATGATATTTGAAGTACCTCCCACAAACGATCAATATTTGTTTGTGAACAAATCATAACAACCGATATCGAAAACTTAGTATCGCCTACTCTATGAATAGGTTGATCAAAAATTCTAAAGATATTTACCCAGTATTTTGCATTTCTCCTGAATTTTTCAAATCAAATACTTCCGAGTCAAAAAATATTGTATGATACACTTGTGAAAACGGTGTTTAAAACACTTTCACACATGTATCATAAATAGCTATCATGAAACTTGGTTGTTGTTATCGATTATTTACTAGGAATTTGTGTAGCTTTCATTGATGATTAAAATGAATTAATTTTGCCAATCTATGTTTTATTCGTGTCTTCACTGCATTAGCAGTGTTATTGATGTGGTGAAGACGAATTAAGTAGGTTTTTGAAATCAAATTTTTTGACAAAAATGTTTATAAAAAATCATGACAACTACTATTTCATTTTCAAGGAAAACCCTATAAAATGAATATTATTAAATCAACTTTACAACAATAATGAACAATAGTTTATCAGACAGTTCCGAAACAGTATAACTACACTAAATAACTTGAGACAAACCGTTCAAAAAACCATACCACAATGACAGAATACGACACCAACGTTTTTCCTGCACTCGCCGTTTTCACCAGTCTGACAGCAATGATATCTTTCTTGCACCTCTGAAACATGTTTATGGTTCTTACGAGTAGACTAACAAATAAGCGTACAAAATTGTAAATCTTGATCATATTTCGGTAGCAATGGTCCTGCAGTAGTAATTGCACTTCTTTTTGATACTTCGAAAACGGCGTCACTGAGCCACAGCAGTTCAGAATATTTCCCGCGCTCGGTATTCTAGACATGTCCTTTTCCCCCATAACCATTCCATCCTTCATAGTACCTCTTTTTCTAATGTTGTCTACAGGGAACTGTGTGTGAAAGTCACGTGACAGCCAGTCCATATCCTACATAACTATTATAAGTCTGTGGTATAAAGTAAAAATAGACACTTTATACGTTTTGACAATTCATTTGACACTATTTTTGACAGAACCTAATATTATAGCCATATTTTCTCGATACAGTTTTGAAATATTTCAAAAGTTTACAGTTGCACATTACAAAGAATTTACAAAAGTATTCCTTGATATGAACATAACTTGGCTGACTTACTGCAAACTTTTGAAATATTTCAAAACTATGTATCGAGAAAATATGGCTTATATTATCGAAAAAAAAAACGCACATCATTGTGTTCTTCTCCGTGAACGGAAAAAACCGCAATTGAAAAAAACGTTCAAATGCCAAAAAAACTAATTCTTGCGTTTTCACTTTGCAAGCTAGTTAAGCTTGCTCAGGTTTGTGTGTCAATCTCGAACGAAAAACTATTTCACGCATTTTCGACTCGCAAGCTAGGTTAGCTTGCTCAAGTTAGGTTTGTGTGTAAATCGCGAGTGAAAAATTAGGTTAGGTTAGGTTAGCTTGCTCAGGTTAGGTTTGTGTGTCGATTGCGAGCGAAAAACTAATTCACGCATTTTCGACTCGAAAGCTAGGTTAGCTTGCTCAGGTTATTGATCTTAATTTTCAGATGTGGAATTGCGCGTGCTTGAAGAGATACCTTAATTTCATAACATGATTATCCATAATCCATTTTCTTAATAATAATAATAATAATAATAAATATGCTTTATTATCATAAGTCAGGGTCTTGTTGACAAAGTTTAAGTAATTGTTTTTAATATTAAAACTGGTAAATCATAAAAATGTTGATTCGTCACAAACAATAGTAGAAATTACAGATGGCGTGAGGTTATAAACAGATATAAAATAGACAATCACAATTATAGTTCAGCTAAAATTATCATTGAAATATTCCTGCAAACTATAATAGGGTCTATCGGATAGAAATCTGTTGACTGCCTCCCTAAATTGGGTAACACTGAGATCAGCAGATCTAATATACAGGAGTAAATGATTGTACATTTTCCCACCATTGTAGAGTCTCTTGTGATAATTTTGGACAGCAACGGTAGTTTTAAAGTGTGGCTGCTGTTCCGGGTGTTATAGTGAGATGTGGATGCAGCGAGGTTCAAAATATGTTTATTCATCAAACAAACGAATTCTAGTATAAATAGTGCAGCTGTCGTCAGGAAATTATTGTTTTTAAAGTGGAGTCTACAAGATTCTACGACGGCTTGAAAGTGCCATTCTAGCAGGAATCTTTTTTTTTTTCATATAATTTACAGTTGCAACTGTAAATTAGCACTAATTCACAGTTGGAACTCTAAATTAGCACTAATTCACATTTGCAACTGTGAATTGGCACTAATATACAGTTGCGTAAATTAGTGGTCGCAACTGTAAATTAGTCTAATTTACAGTTGCAGCTGTAAATTAGCACTAATTCACAATTGCAACTGTAAATTCACAGTTGCAACTGTGAATTAGTGCTGTAAATTCACAGTTGCAACTGTGAATTAGTGCTAATTTACAGTTGCAAACTCTAAATTATATGAAAAAAAAAAGATACCTTCTAGAATGGCAGTTCCAAGCAGTCGTAAGATTCTCTCTGTTTTAGGTTATAAATATACCTTGTAGCCCTTTTTTGTAGAATCAGTAAAGGTTTAAATAATGTTTGAATGCATGCTCTCCAAAACGGTATTCCATAGCGTAGCTAGGAGTCGATAAGTCGAAAACACATTTCAAGAAACGAATTCAAAATGCAGAAAACAACACCCGTGCTTTATGGCAGATTACTAATGAAATGACGAAAAAAACCGTATCAAATAAAAATATATCCCTCAATATTGATGGTCATATAGTAGAAGATCCTGATGTAATAGCAAGAGAGTTTAATAATTTTTTCATAGAGGCTCCAACTCATTTGATAGAAAAAATTGATGACAATGAATTATTTATACCTAAAAATCAGTTCAACCATAACACTATGTTCCTGTATCCATATACAGAGAACGAACTTCACTCATTATTAAAAAATAAATTGAAAAATAAAAGATCAGCCGGTCTAGACGAAGTTCCATCATTTGTATTGAAGAGTGTTATCGATGTTATCATCAAACCTTTAACATATTTAATTAATATGTCCTTCGAGTGTGGTGCCTTTCCAGAGAAAATAAAAACAGGAAAAGTTGTTCCTCTTTTCAAAAAGAAAGATTCAACCAAGCTGGAAAACTATCGACCAGTAACAGTACCCTATGGCTTTTCAAAAATTTTTGAATATGCCTTTCTTCATAGGTTGTTACCTTTCCTAGAAAGGTATCAAGTTATAAGCAAAAAACAACATGGTTTTCGTTCGGGAATGTCAACATCCACAGCAATGTCTTCATTTTATCATAAAATTATACATATGATTGATATTGGCGAGTGCCCTGCTGCAATATTTTGCGATTTGAGTAGGGCGTTCGATTGTGTTAATCATAAAAAACTATTATTGATATTAGAAACATATGGTTTGCGAGGTGTGACTCTTGAATGGATCTCATCTTTCTTAGAGAATCGAAAACAAATAGTGAGTGTACATTTCCAATATGAGGAAAGAACAAAACTCATTCAGTCAAATACTGGAAACTTGATTAGAGGTGTCCCACAAGGATCGGTATTAGGGCCCATTCTATTTATTCTATACGTGAATCATATGGACCACATCATCGGTAAAGAACATTACACTGCATACGCAGATGACTTTTCATTGGTCATATCCGATCCGGATACAAAAAAATTGGAAGCTAAATGTAAAGACACCATTGAGAAAGTAGCAAAATTCTTCAATGGACGCGATCTCTTTTTCAATGCAGATAAAACTCAAATGATTAGGATTCGGAATCGTCAGAGAGTTGTAGAAAATTTGCAGATTCCAATAGAGAACACATTTCTCTTTAATTCACACGAACCAGCGAAAATTTTAGGAATTTATCTGGATGAATTTTTGAATTGGAAACCTCATTGCCAGCACCTAATTTCAAGGTTGCGTTCACTGAAATATATGTTTTTCAATCTACGTACTGTATTGGAGAAACATGAGCTATTGAATCTCTACTATGCTCAAATTGAATCCAGACTGAAATATGGTATTTGTTTCTGGGGAAATTCCACACTTGCTCCAGATGTTTTTATCGTTCAGAAACAAATTTTGAGGTATATTTTCCAAATACCACGTATGGGTACTTGTAAAAATATTTTCAAGTCATTTCATATTTTGACAGTCCCGAATATATATATATTTGAATTATGCCTATATGTTTTCCAAAACAAAAGTGAATTCCTCTTGAATATGAATATTCACGAACATAATACAAGGCAGAAAAAAGACATCCATGTAGACAGAACAAAGTTGAATATTTCTTCATTAGCACCTAATTTTATTGGACCAATTTTTTTTAACAATCTTCCGAAGGAAATAAAATCTTGCGATTCGTTCTTACTTTTTAAAAGAAGACTCAAACTGTTTTTAGTTGACAAATCTTTTTATAATGTTAGTGAGTTTTGTGATATAAAATCGTATTTTTAGCTGTATAAGTTTATATAGTGTATGTATATTTATATATTTTTTATTGTATCTCACAAAACTATTTTGTTTTGTAAACTATTTTGACAATTCCTATACATGTATATGTCGAAAGGATAATAAAGTGATTGATTGATTGATTGATTGAAGTTCATAATACGTCAGTTTGGCTGTGTTGAACCTTAATTCATTGGAAATCACCCTAGCCCCATAACAACCCGAGGCGATTTTACCTGTAAGTTGCCTTGATATGAAAACATGGCATTTCGCCAAGAACGCCCAGTTTCACATGTGAAATACTTATCCATTATTTTACATGATGTAATATTCGTTGGATACATACGAAGTCTCGGCTCTAGTTGGAGTGACTTTGTCACTTACTTTCTAAGTGGGTACTGGAGTTATCGTAGGACTTCGATGCTTGCTGAGAAAATTCCTATAGGAAATTTGGCAAACGCTCGATTTTTTATTATCCATTTTCATGTTATGAAATTATGAACTTTCGTCGAGTACTATTACCCCAGTTACCCCTACTGAATCCTTTATATGGAAATCACCAGCAATTTCTTTTTTATCAAATGGTAAAAATCACTATTTTTATTCGCGTTTGAAAGCCGTCATTTATATTATGCAAAATTATGTTATCTGTTTATGAGTTATCATGCGTGATATTCAAGAGGGTTATGCTTTCAAAAAAAATAGTAGTCATTTTGTCCTTCTTTCCCAAAATAGGTCAGGTATGGTATCCATATAGTGTTGCATTTTCTGCGAATATATGCGTTTTACTCAAGCTTTCTGTAATGAAATGCAGTAGCTCTGTAATCTGTAATTATGCGCGTTGCATAAAAGCTCATTGATTTCAACAATCTGGTATCAACATACAGTCGCAATCTGCAAAAATGCACTCAGGTCATATAAAATATATCCGTTTGATATAAAAAAAAAATTATATAAAATGTTGAGATTCAAAACTACATTAAACATTACCGTATTATACGACAAAATAATGACAAGTTGAAAATGTAGTAATGAACACATTTTCAAGAAAAAAAAAGTTAATACAATAGAGGTCAAATTATTAGTTGGTTGAATGTGTAGTTAAGGTTGCCAAACATTTCATAATTTTTTTATATGTGAAACAGTTTCATTAGCCACGGCACTATCAAGCAAACACAGTTCACAGTTCTACTCAAAAAGTCGACATAAAAATGTCCTACTCAGTTGGTCGGCTTTGAAATCTTCTTTCATAAACTTAGTAGAGGTCCTATAAAAACTACCCCTTTGGTCGTAAAAGCTTGTTTTCGCCTTTAACTCGTCAACCGTTGAAAATATCGGAAAAGTTTTCATTACGAAAAAAAACTTGATCGATTACCTGGGAGAAATTTTTCGAAAGCGAGTTCCTGTATAAGCCATAGTTGACGAAAAAATCAAAATAAAAAATATGATTCGTGCGGGTGGTACTTCAATAACCTGGTAATTATGATACTTACCACTTTATACAGAGTGGTCCAACGAAAAGTATGCACCTAGCTTTTCTCCTTTATTTGGTTTTATTATTAGTTCAAATGATATATCAGCCGACCCCACGTTTCATTTAAAATTTTAGGGTTGTGACACCCCGTCGCTGAGGGGTTGAAGGCACAAGTTGCAAAATATATCTGAAATGTGTCCCCCTCAAAAACAAACTCCACGTGTCCGAGCATTTTTGCTTGCAATTCCACAAAAAGGATAAAAGCTAGGTGCATACTTTTCGTTGGACCACTCTGTATATACATTGAAATCTCTCCTCGTTCAACACACAGTTTCCAGAATTTGAATAACTTTCATCAGATTTTCTATTCTGTCGCAAAATAACATTTCTCAGAAAACGTCAACTTTGCATTGACATTTGCGATTGTAAAAAAAATCATCTCCGCATCTCAGGATCATATTCAGATAATGAAAAGTGGAACTGCAAAGCCGAAAATAGGCAAGTATTTTTTTCAACGTCCAATTTGTTAAGAATAAAAATAAATTACAAATGTGGATTCGTTCAATTTTCGCCTTCTGGAAACTGCTGAACAATACCCTCCAAAGAATAACAACTTATGGTACCATTGTAAAAGTGACTGATATTTTGAATTCAATTTCACATTTTCATTAAGAGGCCATGGGCGCGATCACATTTGGGACGTTTTTTGGGATAAAAGAGTCGATAACTCAAAAACTGTTCTTTGTATCTATTTCAAAAAAGGACAGGCTTCTAGAGGACGTTTGTACCTATATCTGCGGCAACACCTCACGATGCTTCCCATAGATAGTCGAGGTAGCTGCAGTTTCATTTCTCTTCCGTTAAAATTTGAAGCAACTTTTATCCGATTAAATTAAATTTGGTATCAAAAGAAAGGTAAAATGTTGATCTATGTAAGTGCTGTAATGTTTTTTCAAAATTATTTTTTCTACTACCCACAACATTTTTGAAATTTTTTTCGTGAAAAAGTGGATTGAAAATTCAATTTCTATTACAGCACGTACGTAGAATCAAACGTCCTCTAGGAGCCTGTGCTTGTTTGAAATCGATAGGTAGAACCGTTTTTGAGTTATCAATTTACTCTTTTACCCTAAAAAGCGTCCCAAATGTGATCACGCCCATGGCCTCTTAAGGATTCAGGATTTGAAGCCTAACACGTAGGAGTTGACCGGAGTTGACCTATAGAGAACACCAGTACCAGACAAATATTTTTCTTTCGATATCAAAATCGACAGATTTACACCAAGTATACCTACAGCAGCCTTAAAAAGCAGCATTTAGAAAAATTAAAAATATAATCATAATCATAATAACAAGTGATTCTGAAGATTTAAGTGGGTTTCTTGTCAACTTAACGATATTGTGGTATCTTTATAATACAATATCAGAATTTATCGTAATTCTACGACTTGAAAATATCAGAAATATTGGTTGTCAAAATTTGATTTATTTATCTATATTTCAAAATTACAAAATCATCGTCATGACATTGATAAAAAATGCATTCTCTTGCTTGTCTTTATACTGGGTGAAATATGTGTGTGCCAACGCGCCACAGATATTATTTCTGATTGCACAGATTGATATAGAAAGCAATACCAACGTTATGAAATTTATATCACCGCAAAAAATGTTCACAGTACTACTTGTTTCCATCCTTGAAAATATTTTGTAAAGAACTTTTTTCAGGATATGCTTATCAGCAGTCTCATATTGTTTATGTTTAGGATAAATAAACGAACAACTGCAAATGGAAAGTAACTATCATACTAGCTAATCAACAATCGCTTCGTTTCTACCATGTCAGCTTCAATAATCTCCAAAAATTTTCAGGCTCAGCTTCATGGAGCACGAGTTCAAGAGCGAATATCAGGAACTGAGAAAGCAGTGTCAGGACTTTGCCACGGCTCTGCTGGACCACACGCGCAGTTCATACGAGCTGGAAGTTCTCTTGAATCACGATTCTTCCGGACCTACCTTCGAGCACGGAGACAGGATGCACTTAAACAGACTGAAACTCGCAATCAAATTGCGACAAAAAAAAGTAAGTGAATTCCTACCGAGCTTCTACGGATCTATTACCCTCGATTACAGTACGATGAAAGCGGTTTCCATGTACAATGGGATATACACAGAAACTTCCGGTTCCGAATAAATAAGAATGGAAAAAAATTCAACTTTCATTTTGAAGTCTGCAGTGGCAGATCTGAGAAATATTGTGTTCTAGTTAAAACTTGCCTGGAGCTGAAATAAAACTTGATGTAATATATTTCCATTGGTCTTGGTGGCGTGCCGGTAGTTTCTCGCTTACAAGGTACGCGGGTTCGAATCTCGTGCATGGCATTACACGTTGAAAGGTAAGGGCTACATCTTCCCTAGCTTGAAGACTTCTAAAGGTTGCTCGTGAAGGGGTTGATGGAAATAACGATTTTAAAAATTCCTTTGGTTTCAGCGATGAATTCTAGGCACAAAAAATTTTTGTATATCCTTAGAAAACAAATCAATTTTGAATACATCAACTTTTTTCTTATTGGTCAGTGCACCTACCAGAAAAGTGGAGAAAATTGCTTCATCAATCACCAAAGGATTCATTTCATACCGAGCTTACACGGAAGACGGCCAAAAAAATTTTCTTCACTCATCATGATAACCGGCCGGTTGAGTTCATTAGAATGTATTGCCTTCCTCAAAAAAGCGGAGCTTCGACCCCTGTGGAAAGTGCATGGGTACAATGCCCTAGAAAACGCCAACATTCAAAGGACGTAATTATGCGATGAGGCCCGTTGAGTTCTCGTAGATAAAAGGGAAACGTTACAGAACTTGAAGGCTCACAAATCAGTTTAATAACTCTAAAGAAGAGTATCAGATATAATTTATCGCTGACTATTTCATTTAGTTATCCATAATTGGAACAGTTTATACTCATTTGATAAACTATGAGAAAGTAATGTTTTTCTTCATGATCATCCTAGAATTTGCCTCTGTCATTTCTAAACAGTTATTGTTTCAGTTCAGTGATGCCTACTGATGAAGGTACCTTGGTTTTCGAAATGCGCATCTAGGAATTCAATTACTTGTGTGGTAAAGGGGAAAATACTCCTTGTTCTCGTTCAATATCCCATTTTATGTTCAACTGTTCCGCAATATGGGGCCTTAGATATGCAGAAATATTGGAGCGTGTGCAGGTGGGTTCTCTGAAAAAAATACTACTACATTGTAAGACTAGAAATGTATTCAAATCTTGTTTGAACTGCCTGACCAAAATTCTCAAATTGGCTGAAAATCGCTTACCCAAAATTTGTTTTAGAAGACAACTAATTCTTGATCAATGATTGATTTTGATTCAGATAATTTTTCCGAGTTGTGGTCGAAGTATGATGCAGGCTTCATTACTGAAAATAAAAATCTCATTTCATCTAAATGTCAGTTTCAAGTAGAGTAACTTACATTTCTTTTCATTGTTTTCCCAAGTAGCACACCCATATTGGGACAATATTGGTACAATATTGGTACAAAATTGTGAAAATATTGGCCCAATATTCAAATAATAATATTGGCGGTGAACATTCGGCGATATTGGTCCAATATTTAAAAAATAATATTGGTCTAATATTCTCGAAGCAATATTGGTCTTGAAATGTTAGGCGATATTAGTACAGTATCGCTGTAGAACACTTACATTGGAATAATATTGGTAACATATTGGCAAAATATCAAAACGTAATATTGGCGAGATAAAATTATGATTATCTCGGGATATTGGCACAATATCACTTGGATATTATACAAATATTATTAGTGAAATATTGAGGAAGCAATATTGGCCCCAATTTATTTAGGGATATTAGTACAATATCATTTGCATATATTGGTAAAATATTCAAAGTGAATATTTTGCCTTGGAAACATCGATAAAGTATTTCCAGAAAATGTCGAATAATTTAAGAATTCTACAATTTCATTTCTACTTCAATTTACCACTAAGTAGATTGACTTGCAAACGCATTGTGAGAAACCTCATTTAATATATGTTACTATGACTCAGCTGTTGTTCCATATGTGGGGCCACCTAGCGGTTTCTTACCCAAGTTCAATCATGATCCATTTCAATATTGTTTATTGAATATTCGGCCAATATTCAAATTTCAATCCTAGTGATAAATATATTTTGTAATATTGTATTAATATTGTCTTTCAAATATTGGCGTAAGGTTTTCGTAACAATCTCAATCAATATAGGGTCAATATAATTGTTAGAATATGGATTGAATAATATGCCACCAAGGTGCCATCAAACAATATCGCTTTATCGATATTGGTGAAAATTATTGAAGCAATATTGACCCATTCCACCAATATCATTAATCAAATATTGTTTTTCCAATATGAACTCATATTGGTTCAATATTATTTTTACATTATTTACAATATTGGCCCAATATGAAAACAAGATTCAGCTAACATGAGGTGCTACCTGGGTTTTTACCGACTACAGACCCAACCAGAATTTTCTTGACCTCAGGGTTCCAATTCCAATTAAAAGAACAATTGCACAAATTCATCTAAGTAGCTTTATGTTGAAATTCACTTTGAACGGTGCCGCGTATAGAATAGATCCAAAGGAAGTCTTAATAACATGATATTTTTACTAAAAAATGTCACTCCGAACATTGTCAAAGTCATAGCTGATTATGTTTGGCACATTTTGAGACTCCCTTCCTTTTTTATTAATGAATAGTTTCACAACAATCTGATATCTGAATATGATGGATTAATTTCTTTTCTTTGTTCTTTTTTTTCCTTTTTTGTGTACAAGATTAGGTCTTTATTCAAGAACAATGTTGTGCTCGTATTGAAAATATTATTTGTAGGTACTTTATTTTTCCCTATTTCCTTTTATTTTTCAGGGCATTATGTATGTATTTTCGAACCTTTGCTATGGAACGTTATGTTTTTTGATGCATTGAATATGTTATTATTATAATTATTATTGAAAAACTTGTTGATATCTGTTTCCCTTTTATAGTCAGTTTCATTATCATTACCAAAAGAAAAAAATTAAAACATTAATGCTTGAATTGTGGCAAACGCTGTATATTATGCGTTATCGATGGAGTAGAGCAAACTGCCCTATCGAAGGAAATGCAAAGGGTACAACGCCCTATAACTATGCCACCGTACAACTGACATAATAACTTATAGCCCTAGCTGCCTGTTCCCTACCTGAAAGTGCAGTCATTAAAAAATCCATAAAATAGCAGTTGCGGACAATGAACTTTCGTTATCAATATTTGGAAGGAAATGCGTTCAGGAAAATTGGGCTCATATAATATGTAGGGAGATATTTTACCAGCTTGATTTCAGTTGAATTGGTTGAATGTCGAGCGTATATTTGTTCTTCTGGAATAACATCGTTAAACGAATGCATCGGAATCGCTGGGGATAGAAACCGTTATCAGAAAGGATATCTGCCGTAAGTGGGTATTGAATGATAAACAACTATCTTACTGAAAAACTAGATATTTCATATTAGTAACAATATCTATTCTCTCGGTGTCTATAGTGATTTTGAGCCCATTTATGTTTAACATCTTGAATTTATATTTTGTTGTAATGATCATTTCTTTGGTTTAGGACACATTTAGTTTGAACTTATTGATTTTCAAATATTGACTCACTTTTATTAGAACATAATTCATTTCATGTATTGCAGTATCGATATCCTCATCGTAACACGCTAACAAGGGATCATCAGCAAACAAAGAAAGTCACACTCAACAAAGGGGTTTATTTCATTAAAATATAAAATGATGAGCAGCGGACCCAAAACACTACCCTAAGGAACACCAATATTCTTAAATGTTTCATCAGAAAAAATATCATTAGCTCCAACTCTCTGTTCACGTCCAGACAAGTAATTAGATATCCAATTATATACGGAATCTCTGATTCCATACCCTTTCAACTTAATTAATAATATTATATCTCTGTCTATCGTTTTAAAAGCCCTCTTTAGGTCGAGGAAAACGGCTACTACGTATTTATTATTATCAACAGCTACTTTGATTTCTTCTAAAGAAAGCTGTAGGGCTGCTTCACATGAGTGTTTTTTTCGAAAACTTGAATGATGATTAACCAAAATATCATTTTCTTATTCATTTTCTTCAATATGTTCTGTAATTTGGTTGTATGCAGCTACTTCTAAAATTTTTTCCAAAGTATGGTGGAGGTATGTTGATGATGTGTATGCTGTTTGGAATCAGAGTAGAGATGACTTGAAAGTGTTCTTAGATCACATTAATAAACAAGAACCAACGATAACATTCACATAACAGAAAAGTCTTTCTTAGATGTTTTGATAAAAAAATCAACATCTCGAGTAAACACAACTGTTTATAGAAAGAAAACACATACCAATAGATATCTCCATTATAACTCAAATCACCACACCAGCGTGAAAAAGGGAATTGTCAAATGTCTTTACAATAGGGCATAAGTGGTTTGCAATTCAACACAAAATCTGAAAGAAGAATTGAATTTTATAAAATCCGTCAGGGAAAATGCTTATCCAAATGAATTCGTGGAAAAAACCATTAATGAAATTGAAAATAGTACTACACTTTACAATCAAACAACGCAACACACAGACATACGACATCTCCATACAAATCCAACAAACAACATTATACCTTATGTCTCTGGACTGTCTGAAAAGATAAAACGGATTGGCCATAGGTATGATGTAAGAACAACATTTAAAACAACCAATACATTGAGATCAATACTCACACATACAAAACCCAAAAACGCTAGTGAATGTTCAAAAAATTGTGTTTACAACATACCTTGTTCGTGTGGTAAGAGTTATATAGGTGAAACATCAAGACCATTGATTGTGCGTCAGGAAGAACATAAAAGTTACATCAGAATTCGAAAAATAACTGGTTCGAAAATATCCGAACATATTCTAACATCTGATGGCGATCATATGATGGAATGGAATAATACCAAAATTTTATTGAGATAATCAAATCAAGAAAAATGAAAGTTAAAGGAAACTGCGTGCATTCTTTTATCGAACAACTGCTTTTCAACCAATTCCATCGAAATGGACAGCACCTGGTTACCTCTCTTCAGATATGAAATAAGAACTAATAGAATGGTGATTGATTGATATCGAACACCCTATGTATCAAGATGCCAAATGTCAATCAAAAGAATGTATGACAGATTTCATTTGACTCTGTCAAAGAAAGATCTTATTTCCAAAACCGCAATTCAAATTCAGTTTCTTCAGCGTCTTTCCAAAAAGTTTTGATAATGGAGGCAGATACAGCCTCTGAAAGGTCAACAATTTTCAAAAAAAAAGAGAACTATTCTTTGTTAATTCGATCTCATTTTTTCAGATAGGCAAATTCAGTGTAGGGTACGTTACTGACAAAAATTAATTTCTTTCAAGACAACAGTCTTGTGAACGCAGTAACTTATCGGGCAAATTAATTAATTTGCCCTTCTACACTTGTACAGATTTCTTTGGATTAAAATTTTTTTCATTTTCAGATTGTGGAACGAAATTCATTTTCTCTAATTGTATTATTTACTTTAGGAATGGGGATTATGGTACTAATTTTTAGAGCATTTGGAACTGTTCCTGTCTTCAAAGATGTATTACCAAGGTTCAGTATTACATGTCCTATCGATTCAAAGATGTGTTTTACAATTTTGCAATTCAGAATTTCAGATATTATGTTTCCACTATTATCTAATGATTTGAAAATTTTACGTAAGTCTTGTAGAGATAGTATCGAAAATTGTGAGAAATTGGGAAATAAATGATAATTATGAGGTATAAGCCTATTGTTTTTAGTTAGGCATGGAAATTGGAGACACAAATATTTATTTCGACTGAAAGGCAGATAACTTTGAGTTTTATATGTGGAATTTTGATTTTTTTTTCAATTGAGTACTTTTCCAGAGGATGTGAGGGTGCTGCTGCTTGAAGTGGAAATTTTGTAAATTTTGATGCTCAAGCTGAACACCTCTCAGAAAAAAAAACATTTTGGTTGGTTTAATAAAGTGATCAAGAGGAAACTTTATTATTCAAATAGAAATACATTTTCTCATTCTAAGATGTGATGGATCTATTGATATGAGTGTAAACAATGTATCAATCATTATGAATAACTGAATGAAATAGTCAGCGATAAGTTATATTTCATGTTCATTCACAACCCTTATTATTAAAATGATTTGCGAGCGTTCAAGTTCTGAAGGGTTTCCCATTTCTCCAGGAAAACCCAACGGGCCGTATCGCATAATTACGTCCTTTTAATGTTGGCGTATTCTAGGGCATTGTACTCCTGTATTTTCCACAGGGATCGATAAGCTCAACTTCTTTGAGGATGGCAATATATTTTAATGAACTCAATCGTCTAGTTATTTTGATGGGTGGAGAAACATTTTCAGGCCGACTTCCGTATCAAAAATCGTCGTCTTGATCAACTCAATTACAATTATATGGATTTTTTCAATGGAAGTTAGCGCATGGTAAAGATTTTCAATAGGAACACTAACTACAATTGGAAGAATGTGTTAAAGGACAGTTCCATAGAAGTTCCTCCAACAAATGTTAGCTTAAGTTGAAAAAAAGCTTTAGCTGACACTTCTCTTCTACCACTAATATATATATATATATATATATATATATATATATATATATATATATATATATATATATATAATATATATATATAGTATTTGTAGAACAATAAAGACCATTTATTATTATTATTAAAAATGTAATACAAGTCGTGCAAACGCTATTTATATAACTAGTTGCAAAACGAGCGTTTTTTGCATCAAACGTGGCACGTGGCATTGAAACACTGTCGTAGCGAGTGGTCCAACCTGTCGTGTGCAGAAAACTCTCCATTTTGCAATGTGTTGTATACAAGTCTTTTTGTAATTTCGTAGAGATCTTCATTCATTTAATATGATAAACTGAACTTTATACGACCATAGGGCAACAGCTACATTTATATTAAATTGCATAACAAGAGTCTCGAATGATGGTTCTGATTATGTTGCCGGGTAGACGGTAGCGGAGACACTACCAGGATATAATTTTCAGTTTAAAAGTTATCGCGATTATTTCTCTAGACTTTGCAGCAAAAACATAAGGAGTGATTCTAATAGGTATCGGAAATGTATCTAATAATATTAAAGCTGAAACAGAAAAGGTAATTTTTACTGTATTACTGAAAGAATCTGATCCGACGATTTCCATGACTGTCATTTTGACATTGAAAATCTAAAGGGAAAGTCACCATATTGAATATATAGGGTGTCCTAAAACTCAACTTCATCCTTTGAAGGGCTGATAGTCCAGCTCATAACTGACCAGAATATCACAATATGACCTTGGTCAAGTATTGATAGTTTTGAAGATATTGTCGCTTTCATCAATTTCGTGAAAATCGAAACCTTTGATTAGTATTTAGAGTGCCGCAGGTACAAAAGTTCATAGTTTAAGATTCAAATTTTTGTGATGGAACCTTTGACAACCCTTTTATTGACCACAATCCAAAATAAAGATATTTGTCTGATTCAAGAGTTATTTCATTTTGTTAGATTACTTACTCTTCATACTGTGTACAAAATCACCTCTTGAACTTGAACTCTTGAAATTTATTTTGAAAAATTGCTCATTCGGTGTAGTTTTTGATGTGATACAACATTCACTATCTTCCAATTGAGGAAAACAGATATTCATAGTTTACTGCAATAAAACACTTGGTTAATTGAAGTGACAGGTATTTATTGACAAATTAACAAAAGACAAAGAAAAACTAAAGATTGTGTTCCATATTCCTGCCACCAAGTCGAATGCAAGAGTGGTATCTTTTTAAAAAACGATTTTTCCATTTGTCGTGTACTTACTTCGGCACTCATTTGGAAAGCTGCTTCATTAATACGACTTCTCAATTCATGGCCATTTAATTTTTCTTTGTCTTTTGTTTAGTTGTCAATAAAATTCCTATCACTTCTATTCTCCAGGTGTTTTCATTCGAATTCCTAACTATTGAAATATTTTCACAATGAACTATTGCAGTAAATTAGCAATATCTTTTTTCCTCAAGTGGAAGTTAGTGACTAGTGTGTTATGTCGAAAACTACACCAAATGAGCAATTTTCCAGAATAGCTTGCCAGGTTCGGGTGGTGATTTTGTCTAAGTAAGCTAATGAAATAAATTAACTCGTGACTCAGGCAAATAATTTTTTGTCTCCAAAGGTTCAGCACCAATATTTTAATTTTGAATCGTAATCAATAGAAGGATTATTAAAGGTTTCATAATAAAAATTGGAATCTTAAACTATGTAGTTTTGAACCTGAGCTACTCAAAATGCTGATCAAAACTATCAATAATTTAACAAGGTCCTATTGTGATATCAATTCCATTCAATTCAATTGTCTTGTAAACAATGGCAATGTTTACAATAGATAAGACGTGTCAGAAAAAAGTACATACATACAAGTATACACAGAAATACACAAAGTATAAAACATTCACAATTACAAAGATAACAACAGATCATTGTAATACATAATGTATAGTTAACCCTAACGTCAAAATTAAGGAAATGTTACAATTAAATATTTGAAAGAAATCTTTCAAACTCGTTAAGATTATAGAAACATTGTTCTACGAGTATTACTTACAACCTTTTTTTGAACATATCACTAGAAGTACTCTCTTTGATATATATTCTGGTCAGTCATGAGCTGGACTATTAGGCCTCCAAAGGTTGACGTTGAAATTTGGGACACCCCCTGTATGTGCTTTCATTCCAAAAATTTCCATTGGAAGTACGTAATATTTTGTAACATCCACCGATGACTACAGCCGTTTCTGGAAAGTTTATTTCCTTCATTCGAAATGAGAAGTTTTCGAGAATGAAAAGAATTCGTCGAAAAGTTAACTGGATGTAGGATGAAATGTCTCAGAACTAAAAACGGCACATGATACGTCAATAGACAATGAAGCAAATTCTCAGATCTGGTGGAATTCAACATCGAACTACGGTTTCTCACAATCCGTAAGAAAATGTCATAGCTGAAAGGCTCAGCAGAACTTTGATGAAAGCTGCTCGAAGTATTTCATTCCATTCAAATTCTGAATGAATTAGTCCAAAACGGAAATACGGTTTCAATTTATAGAGCAGCGAAATCTATTCAGTTAGTGTGCCATACTATCATTATTGATTCATACGAGCACCTGGCAGCTGTTCAGTGGTGGGGGTAAGAGTGGTTGGGCAACAAAGTGGTTGTAAGGTTTTAAAAGCAATTGAAGGTGTGCAATTTATAGAGCTCTAGACTTGGTGTGGTACTGTAGCTGATTATGTAATTAATTAGACAATATATTTCCTTGCCTAACAACCAATCATTGGGCTAGAAGTAAAGCATCAATTACCAGATGACACGATTTTGCTATATTTCAAATCGATATATTGTCGTCCTAAATATAATTCGTGGTATGATTAAAAACCTATAATTTTTTGGAATATCAATTCATTGCCAATCCCAATGCAAGAAAATACAACTCGTCCTGCGGACTCGTTGTATTTTCAGTTTTGGGATTGCAATTCATTAATATTCCAAAAAATTATCGGTAATAATTATACCACTTATTATATTACCCCTGAATATAACACTGCCAGGTGTTTTGGTTGATGAAAAAGTAGTGCCAGAACTGCCAGGTGGCGCCCATATTTATACTCGAATATAATGCTCCCACCACTTGTACAGAATTTGGTCTTTGCGTCACATGGTTGTATCTTTACCGAGTCTTCGAGAGACTAGGGATGACGAAAGCCTCATCTTTTCTCGTGCGATTCCAAGCATCTTCGATCTCACCGAATGTCTTTTTGTGAACCCTCGATTTTTTCTCAGTAACTTGGCACCATCGTGAAAAAGTCTGGTAGTCGTATGTTGCCATATATAGAATTTTCTGCTGAATTCGATCATAAAAAAATATAGATGGTGAACCATTTGAAAAAGAAAAAACTGTAATATTTTGCTCATATACTTATATTTGTGAATATTTTATAAAGGCACACACGTAATACTATTTCATTTTTAAACATTACGTCTTCGACCTCAATGTTTCAACGCTGAAATGCGATGTTTTCAAAACAAGCCAAAAAATTATGAACACCGGAACGCCAAAGAAACAAACAGTTTTACGTGTTTCTGCTTATATGTTTAGAAACTGGGAAATCGTGATCATTATTCTCATGGTTACTTTATAAGCATTGAAGTTTAGTATTTAATGATAAAACGACGTAAATCTCTGGTTGGTTGAAAGATCTATATCTTGTATCTTATTTAGACAGAAAAATTATCTCATGAAGAAAAAAAAACAAATCATAACTGTTGATAAGTTCTTGTGGCAATGTTTCTGTGAATGTTTGTTCGCTTATCGTTATTTATCAGTAACATTGGTACAACACCTACCTTCTTTTGTATGTATTTTGTTTTTCAACGTCTAAATGTCCAATATGATAACATTAGAAAATCGTTAGTCAAAGCAAAAAATCTGTATTGAAAAAACAAGCAAAAAAATAAAAAATTCAATAAAATCAGTTTTTTTAATGTTATGTCACGTATCATCATTCATCATTCAAAATTATCAAAGGGACAACCTGTATATTTTGGCATTTCTATGTTCCCGATGAAACAATTTCAACAAACTTCACACTTGTGGTCAAAAGCGATTAGTTTAAGAACTACAGGTACTTCAATACCCTTTGTCCCACGACGTTTCTTAATTAAATATGAATGATTATTATAATTTTGCCTTGTTTCAATCATCACAGGAAAAATAGGACTCTCAAATATACGGGGTTAGCCTAAAATTTGGCAATTGCTCCTGTCAGACGTCGTGGGACAAAGGACATTGAAGTACCTGTAGTTCCTAACTTAATCGTTTCAGACCACAAGTGTGCTAGTTTGTTGGAATTTTTTTATCGGGAGGAACAAAGATCATTGGGTAACATAATATTAAAAAAGCTGCACCAATTGCTTCAATTCACAATCTCAAAATAACAATTGTCTACTCCTCTCGAGTTCGGAGATATTCCCTGTCTTGATCGTCGTGGGACACCCTGTATTTTGACCTTGGCTCATTAACATGCATTGTTGCAGTGTTTTTTAAAATGCCTATATTTTGAACCAATGTTGAATTTTCTCATGTTTGTTCCAGTTCGTTGCACATTCCAACGTCCAGCAATTGTTGGCGTCCATATGGTACGAGGGCTTGCCCGGATTTCGCCGAAAAAATATGGTCCTGCAGGCCCTGGAGATAGTGAGGATCGGTATACTGTTTCCGTTTTTCTCCATCGGCTACATTCTTGCCCCGCATTCGGTCATCGCCCAGACCATGCGGAAGCCGTTTATCAAGTTCATATGTCATTCCGCTTCGTACTTCCTGTTTTTATGTGAGTATGTGGACCTATCTCGGGGCAAAATCCGGGAATCGGAGGGATGAGTCGCTTTTTGCTTTTCGCAGTGTCATTCATTTTATGGCATCATCTATTACTTTGTCCAGTGCAATGGAAAAACGTTTAATAATAATCTTCGTTAAATAGCCCAGTTGAGTTTCACAAATTCTGTATTGTGGCATAGAACTTACGTTATTTTCCAGGACCAAAACGATTTCCAAAACCCAAATTCATTATGAATTCTTAGCAGCATTAAAAAAAATCAAGACGACTCAGCAAAAGTTCGGGTGGCAGCTAAGTATACGTTTTAAGTGTTTGGTATTGGTTTTTCAAGATTCATGGCTAAAATATGTGACCTATGCGCCACGGAAAATAATAATAATAGCTGTCCTCTACCCGCACATGCTATGCCTTTGGATACACTTCAACTATTGTTTATGAGGAAGTAATATTTTTATTATTATGATCGAAAAAAGTTTTATGCAAAAATTGTAGATGATTGAAAACAGTACCTCAAATGTAAAGGCAATAACACTTAAACCGGTTTGTTTCGATTTATTCTCATCTCCTAAAAAAGAAAACATTTTTTGTCATAAACTCAGTGAAAACGTTGTCTTTTGTGTTTAGAGAAATCCGTGATTACTGCAGAGCAAAATATTTATTATTCAATTGTATTCAAATTTGAACAAAAATAGCCTGATTTCCAACCGAAAAAGTTGCTTCAGAACTTCTCAATTCTATAAGTTTATCAATGTTTATTTTCTTCGTTAAAACTCAACTTCAAAATGGCATAATAAATTATTGCTCGTATGGAAAAATATAGTTAGATATGCCAAAAAAAATAAAACTTTTTCATAGTCGATTTTCCAGTAATCTTGAGAATTACTCATTTTTAATTGCGAATAATCGTTGAAATTGATGAAATGAACCCAACGAGAGTTTGAAACGGTCTCTGTGTTTTCTTATATAAATGAACATTTTCATCGATATTCCTTAATTTAACCTAATGGCATGATAAAGCTAGTGGTATAAAATAGTATCGTTAAAGTTACAATTTGTTATATTCGAAATTGGTTAGTCAAGAAAATGGCTAATATTATATCCTTCTTGGTTTCTTTTCTGGCTGTCGCACTCAGCCAGTTTTCTTAAGGGGTTACAACCACTGTATGGACTATTTGTTGGTGAATATAATCAACTAGGGACCTTAGGGGGTATGTTTTCAGAATGCAGAGTAAATTGGTATTGATATATTTTTTATTTTTCGCGATAGGCCGGTTTGAATAGCAGAATCTTGGCTTCAATGAAATAGAGAGAAAATTGAATTGTATACATGTGTACTTGAAACTAAAAACCAATAAGCTCATAATGAACGTGGCGTAAACACAAGATTTGGTAAGTATATCAGAAATTTCGTGTACGTATATAAAAAAATGCCAGAAACTGAAAGTTGCACTAGAACTTTCCAATTTAAGACCAATATGTTTGAAATTGAAATATAAACAACCTATCTCCCCACAGTTTTCGGAAACATCTATATCTTTGTATAACTTGTAACATACAACCATTGAGGTGCTGCTGTAGGTTTTTATGCACACAATTGTACATCACTTGTGCGAAAATGAAATGTCACTTTCTGCACAAGTAATGTAATATATTATTATGAATATATAATGAACTACGTAGAGAGCAAAAATAATTCACTAAATTCCGTCAATGAAAAACACATCATATATTATGATACCTGCGTATAGAATTAATGAGATACTTTGTAGATCGGCTTCGTTTTGGAACCCACATGCATTATTCAAGTTTTCTCTCATTTCAGAATGTGGAAAAATGAACATCTGTCACGTGAAGCTCTTTGTTATGTAAATTTGGTGCTGTGAAATAATGTATGTGGCCTTTTCTCTGTTGAATGTACAGATTTATGTTTTCTTTGAAGTGGACAGTTTTGTACGCATTTCTTCAATTTACTGGGTGATCGTACGGTGACAGCACATAATATTGTCTGCATGGTGATTTCAAACTAAGCCATAATAAATAATATACAGGGTAAGCAAAAACTCGTGAATGATCAGAATATCACAATATGACTTCAGTAAAATATGGATAGATTGGGAGAAATGGCACTTTAATGAATTTCATGAAAATCGAAACCTTCGAACAGTAGGTACAAAACTCCATAGTTTAACATTCTAATTTTTGTTATGCACCTTCATACTGTAAACAAAATTACCACGCGAACCTGGCAAGTTATTTAAAAATTAATGCTCATTTGGTGTAGTTTTTCACATGATACATTCACTATCTTCCACTTGAGGAAAACATATATTCCTAGTTCACTGCAATAGGAGCTCATTGTGAAATTATTTCAATATTCAGCAATTCAAATGAAAACATTGGAGTGGCATGTATTTATTGACAACTGAACAAAAGACAAAGAAAAATTAGGGAATGTGTTCAAAGGAACCTGCACCAAATATATGGGAAAATGGCTTTCAGCCCAATTTGATAATTTCAAAATCATAAAAATTGCTGTTTTACCAAAATATAGCAAGGTTCACTCATCCAAAAGTATTACTTTTAGATGATTAATAACAAAATGATAGCATTGCTGGTTTGAAAAAAGTCGAATGTCATGTCAGTTAGTCGGTCGTTACAATAGAAGAAGCCACCTATTATACAGGGTGGGTCAAAAATAGCAACAATTTAGAATATTCTGCCAATCTTTATCAACGGTCCCTATGGTGAGACCGAGCATTTTTCATTATGAAAATAGCTATTGAGATTCTTTTCTTACGACAAGAACATTTTCTCTAAAAGTTTAGACTTTTTTACAACACAGTTATTTTTTTTTCAAATGTGTTTTTTATACTACATGTTTTTAACAATAGCCACACAAAATAGCCTTTTTGACTCAATAAATCCGCTTTGGAGCTAAAGCTATTTGAGTAATTGCTCAATATGAGTAATTGCTCAATATGATCAGCTTCAAAAAGTTACGATTACATTTTATACGGGGGCTGTTTACAAATATTGGTTGAAATCAGTTTTGTACGTAATATATATGTTTTTTTATTATTTTTGAATGGATCTCCCAATTTGAATCATATTTTTCAGTTATACTCGGGTAAGTTTAATTCATTTCCTATGTCTGGTTTTTGAACTATAAATTGAAATTGATATTCCATAGAAGATATTTTCCAATCCAATGCAGGAAGGCATTATGATTACTATTTGCGAAGCAGGTGGTAAACCGCATACCAACGTGTCAATAGCCACGCCGCTAAGAGTCACACAGTTTATGGTCTTTAACAGTGCAATTGTTTTGCGCTGCAAGATCATATTTATTTTTTCAAGAAATAAGATTGGATAATTACTTCCATAGAATATCAATTTTAATTTATAGTTCAAAAACCACACACAGGAAATGAATGAAACTAACCCAAGTGTAGGGTAATTCACTTGGAAGTAGGTATAAGTGAAAAATATAATATTAATAATTATAAATATTACAACATATTTTTGATATATATATATATATATATATATATATATATATATATATATTATATATGCATATGTATGCATAAATTTTTCCACGTTTCGTTCAGCATTTTCAGAAAAAAGATACTTTCGTTCTATGACGAAAAACCCAATCGTTTGTGAAAAATAATTTGATGATCCATCAACATCAGCTCCTTCACCATTTTCAGAACCGTTTCGTCATTTACTTGTATAAACTTCCAAGTCAGTTATAAAATTGCAGAGGTGTTGGGAAGTGGTCTCAGCATTCTATATTCATAAAAACAAAATGTTATGTATTGATTATTTACTGTCATAATAAAAGAAAGTTCAACTTGTCTCTCAAATTCTTCACATTCAGATCTTATCTTTCAGTTCCGTCTCGTTCGTGGTAGTGGTCGGACGTGTCGAAGTGTGTCCGATCATAAAGATGGCACGAGGATACCGCATGGGGGCGGGACTCAATTCTTGAATAATTCAATATTAGTTTTTTATTATAAAAATTCATTTTTGTGTGACGTTATATAACTACTTGTGAAAGTTTCCTGGCTATCTACGCGAGTAACCAGGCTCGATGGTAACGGATTTGCCGTAACCAGGGTCCGGCTATTTGTTTCATTTACCATTTGTATTTCTACTTTTACCTGATTATATAATAATATGATTCAATAATTACCTGATCTGGAGAAATTGATTCCGCATAGGAGTCAGAAATCCAAAAAACTAAGCTAAGAAGAAGAAGAAGAAGATCTTATCTAAATATAATATATTTACCAGGCAGAGAGATATTGAAAATAATAATACAGAAGTAAGCGGATTGGATCATATGATCTATTTTTTTTTTTGATAAATAATGGTCTTCCGTCAAGTAACGTCGTCCACACTTCATGACATCTTTTGGCTTCATATTGAAGTTCACACAATAGTTGGGATACTTGTCTTGGAACCTAGAGATGGCGCTGGAAATATACTTCATTACTCAGATAACACAAAGATGTCCTCAGTACGTCCACAGGACATAAATCTAAGACATTCAAGACGTCCCGAAGACGTCCATTACTGGACATAAACGTCCTTAGGATGTCCTGGGGACATCCGATGTTATAAATTGACACGTTCTGGGGACGTCCATTATATGTCTTCCATGGACGTCCTTTGGACATCCTAAGGATGTTTTTAGGAAATCAGTTTTCAAGGTTTTCTATAACCCATGATACTAGTCAATAGAAAGTGACATACCAACTAGAAAAAGTGAAAAGGATAATGATGGAAAGTGATTTTCGAAAAAATATTTATAAATTCTTTGAAATTTTGAAACAAACATTTACATCAATTACAAAACATAATACCTATAGAACAGTATATAAGTCACGGCTCACGACAGCAATAAATACGTGATATTATATTTTCTCAGATCATCGTATTCTTTTGATTGTAAAAATAACTTCAAATTCCGCCACAACCAAAAATTATGTTTATAAGTTAGGTTAGGAAACCACAAGGCAAGAGATAAGATCAAGATGCACTCAGTCACAGGTTTGAAATAAAAGTCTATTTTTGGAAAAAATAATTGGAGAATTGTTAGAGAAATAATAAACTATCAAGAGTGTGATTTAAGTCGCCATCTCAACGACTCGAGACTATGAACTCACTGAAATATGGACGACAATAAAAGGAACGCAATGGCGGGAAGTTTAAACGAAAAGACAAGAATTAGGCAAATTGAGTTGAAAATGCGTGAATTACTAGCAAACCTAACCTGACCTGACTAACCTAGCGCGAACAGAATAACTTTGCAAAATTGATAACGATTTAACGACTATTTATCTAATACTGGTGACAACTGGAGAAACTCACTGAGCTAAATAAGCTCAGTAGAAAATGTACGAAATTTATGACGGAAAATTAAACCAAAACACGTTTTAAATTTTTGAAAAAGGCACAAGACACGAAAATAATGTCGGTAATATGAATTTGGCCTGAGTTTGGACGTCCTGGGGACGTCCTGGGGATATTCGCATCGGATGTCCCAAAAACGTTCCGAGTCGTACGTCTCCAGGATGTCCATATTAGGTTCTGGGACGTTCGGACCTAATTGGGCCATAAAATGGGCATCCTCGGGACTTCTAGTGCTATCTGGGTATTCATCTTAGGAATTCCCAACAAAATGAATTTATTTTTCGATTTATTTGGGAACTAACCTTCGCTGATGATAGGCCCGTAACATAAAACAGGTACGAAAGTGATTTCCATTTAAAATAAAAAATAAATTCAGCTATGTATCAAAAAGCATTGCAGAGTTGTTGTTCTGGAAAATTTTGCAAGGTATCAAACGAATACAGGGTGTAATCTAACTCCTTGTACTCCCGTGAAGAAGAGGTGTATGAAGTCATGTTCGAACGAATGGCAGGAGTGACAAATGTGAAAAATTTTGTGAAATATGTTTCGACATTTTGGGAACTTCTTGTTACGGGCCTCTTTTACACCCGAACCTAAAATAATTGGATTATAACAACAATTGAAAACCTTTTAATTTTAACCATCATTATTATCATAATTATTAGTAACGCACAATTTGATTTACTATCCTTATTCCTTAGCTTGAAATAAAAAGCAACCACCTCTGAAAATATCATTGTTGCGAAAACAATTCATTTAATTTTGATGCATGAACCTAAAATTCCCTAGAATACAAAATTATATCTGCACCTTTTACTTCAAAACTCCCTGTGTTTCTCTATCATTTTCGAAATTATTTTCTCTTCCTTATATTGTGTTCTTTAGGTTCTCTTATGGGCATCAGAATGTTTTTCATTCCCCGATGACTGCCTTTCATATAGGAATTCTTTCGGTTATTCAGTTTGAATAATATTGTGTTCGCCTGAAAAACAGATTATTTTTAAAATCAAAATTACAATTCAAAATATAACCTCTACCTGTCAAAACATTCCAGGTTAATTCTATTCTTCCTCAATAATTGATTCTCATGATATTTTCAGTTGAATGTGTCCAAGGTAGAAAAAAATACTAAGTAAGAAAAAGGTTATTTTCTCTTCCATGTGTTGGGAATTTTACCTCACATTTTGTGGTTTTTTTTTTAGAAATTTTAAGTGAAATATTGGGAATATTGTCTGTGAACACTGAACAGATACACAAATTGTGTAATTCCTACAAATTAGCTTGTGCTTTTGTTGTGAATAACTGCAATTCATGTATGATTGATACTTACTCAGTTACTAGCTTTGCATCCACGTATGGTTACGAACTCTGCATGATTTGATGCTTTATATGGATGGTGAAAAAATCAAAGGAGCCTCACTCATCTTTGAAATTACGCACGGTAACTTTCAGTATACGTATGCTGGATGGTGCTCTGATAAATTGTCACTAATAGGCTGATAGTATTTCTTGCGTTGAGAATAATTCCATTTAGCAGTAATTTCCATGGTATAAATGTCAAAATTGTCAAACAAATCCATTTTTCATTTATAATTTTAAGGTTAAGAGGTTAAGATATTACATATTTGAATTGAGTTGTACAGCCAACGCCAATATAGATCCGTGAGTTATGTTACCCACTTCATACCATTGGTAAGTGGCCTATGTTCTCACGACCATTTAGCCAGCTTGGCGTAAGCCACGCTAAGGCAAAGTTTTCTAACTTAAAATAAATACACCTTGTTTACGCTTTATACTTGGTTTCATTTTGTATTTACCCACACCCATCTCCACTGAGCAAGGGTCTGTTCAGACTAAGTAGTTTAAACACCCTCCCTTTACAACTGGGGAGCATAGCATTCTGTCTGCCATCCTTCCAAACCATAAAAGGCAATTGCCGGTAAGGGAAAGACACAATGTCGATCCGAATTGAGATTACGTTTAAAGAGGTCTAGCGAGTCTCTCACCCGTATTATGGGTTGCAAGCTAATGGAATAGGGACGTAACTGTAATGAAAACAAACAAACCTCATGAGTTACCAAGTATACCAACTGGAACATTGGTAGCTGAAGGCAGTACTAAGAAGCTGAAGACAGGGCCACTGATATAATTTCAGGAATGAAAATGTATTTGACCTTTTTGTGAAAACGTATATTGACTAACTGACAAGTTAGTCAACATATGCAAAAGGGCTCGGGATGATTCGATATTCATCTTGTAACACCCCCATTCGATGAAGAGCCCATTGCTGGATTTAAAAATTCCCATGTGGTATCTGCACCTTTCATGTTTTCTTTTTTCCACAGCTTTAGTTAAGGAATCGGCCACCATTTTCTCAGACGAAATTTTCAGAACGAGTATTTTATTATTTCTAACGGCCTCTCGAACGAAATGATGCTGAACATCGATATGTTTCGTTCTAGCGTGATGAGATGCATTTTTGGACAGATCAATTGCACTTTTGTTGTCGCAGTAAATGGTAATTGGATAGTTTACGTCCGTCTGTTGAATTTCTTCTATTACGTGCTGCAGCCACTGCGCTTCCTGAGTTGCTTGTGAGAGTGCAACATATTCTGCTTCGGTTGTAGATCTTGCCACCGTCTGTTGCTTTTTACTTAGCCAGCTTATCACACCATTTGCAAGTTTGAAAATATAACCACTCGTAGATTTTCTATCATCTCGATCGTCCGCATAATCAGCATCTGTGTACCCATGTATTCTGGTGTCATTACTGGGCGAGTATATTAGTTTGAAGTGCTTGGTACCTTGAAGATATCTGATAACTCGTTTGACAGCTGTCCAATGTTCTGGTCCTGGATTTGAATTGTATTTGCTGAGATCCCCCACTGCAAATGCTATATCAGGACGAGTAGATTGGGCAGCATACAGTAAGCTTCCAATTGCCATCTTTAATGGTACATTTTTCATGACATCTTCTTCTTCAGTATTTTTTGGACACATCATTTGACTAAGTTTTTTTCCAACTTCCAAAGGTATTGAAACTGGCTTACACTCTCATCATAGTAGCCATTTATGTAGATGACCTCCTTCTGTTCTCAAATGATAATGACATACAAAACTGGTTCAAAAGAGAACTGTCAAAAAAATTTGAAATGAAAGATCTTGGGGAAGCTCATTATTGTTTGGGTATTCAAATTACGAGAAACAAAGAAACAGGACAAATATATTTGGACCAAGAGGCATACATAAATAAAATTCTCGAGAGATTCAATATGACTGAGTGTAAGCCAGTTTTCAAATCCCTTATTTCGGTATAAATGTGCGTTTTTACACCAGACACGATTGCCGCAAGAGCTCATTTACTTTTGATCTCAAATCACTTCCGCTTTCATTGGTTTTTGTTCCGTCCACAAACTCCATTAATTCACAGTTTATGAGGTGGATTTCCATCCCATACTTCCAATCAATGTAATTTTCACTTCCCTCGAGTTTTTCGGAAGAGGCTGGGACTGCAGTATTGGACATGGAAGACATGTTTCAAACAAATTTGTTTTATGATGGATTCAGTCACCCTACCCTTCGGATTGCGCTACTGATACTACTGGTACTATTAAGCTTGCAAACCCGGGCCCATAACCTGATATAATTTCAGGAATGAAAATGTATTTGACCTTTTTGTGAAAACGTATATTGACTCACTGACAAGTATATAAACAAGTAACATCGCATTTTTTTATTAAACATCGAAACATATGCAAAAAGGCTCGGGCATCACGATGATTCGATATTCACCTTGTAACAGCCACACTGACACACGCAAGACACAACACGAATCAAAACATTTCATTATTATTCATAGGTGTTGTGAACATGTGTTTATCAACATCAACCGGGTCGATGACATGATGACAGTTCACATCGTGACGTCAACGGAGGCAGCGGTGTGCACAGTGCACAGGAATTACGTGGAACATGTTTTTCGTTTGCATTGTTCGTACT
The DNA here is from genome assembly GCA_958298965.1 of Chrysolina haemoptera. Lineage (NCBI taxonomy): Eukaryota > Metazoa > Arthropoda > Insecta > Coleoptera > Chrysomelidae > Chrysolina > Chrysolina haemoptera. The sequence continues at coordinate 11,163,627 of OY282597.1, read as the reverse complement.
TTAAAAAAATCGAACTGTCTCGTGCGTGGGTTGAATTGAAGAGTAGACTACAAAAGAACACACGCATGGATGAATGAGGTAGAAAATTCCAATTCTGGGTGGAGTCCTGAGTCATTGGTATGTAAATCTTGTTGTGTGGATGTTTAGTATTGGGAAAAGTTCAGGACTGTTCGATCACTACAACGTAGCATCCAGTACTCTGTGCACGCGCGAGAACTGGCAACAACGTTGCTTTCGTTTGTTGTTAGCCTGTTGGCTAATATCTATGCAGAATGTTCAGCCATGGTCCGATCATTGATCCGGTTGTTTACGAAAACAAATCCTGTGTGAATCCACTGTTGAACTGTGTCGTTGATTAATTTGTAATGGGTTATTTGTGGCCCTGTCTTCAGCTACTAGTGCTGCCTTGACCCAAGTAGCACACCCATATTGGAACAATATTGTGAAAATATTGGCAAAATATTCAAATAATAATATTGGCGAGAAAAAAATGTGAACTTTAGGCGATATTGGTCCAATATTTAAAAAATAATATTGGTCTATTATTCTCGAAGCAATATTGGCCACAAAATGTTAGACGATATTAGTACAATATCGCTGTAGCACACTTACATTGGAATAATATTGCTGAAATATTGGCAGAATATTCAAACCTAATATTGGCGAGATAAAATCATAATTATTTCGGGATATTGGCACAATATTACTTGGACATTATACAAATAATATTAGTGAAGCAATATTGGCCCCAAAATAATTAGGGATATTGGTACAATATCATTTGCATATATTGGTAAAATTTTCAAAGTGAATATGTTGCCTTCGAAACATTGATGAAATATTTCTAGAAAATGTCGAATAATTTAAAAATTTCGTTTCTACTTCAATTTATCACTGAGTAGATTGACTTGTAAACGCATTGTGAGAAGCTTTATTTAATATATGTTACCTGTTCACCTGTTGTTCCATATGTGGGGCCACCTATCGGTTTCTCACCCAAGTTTAATCATGATTCATTTCAATATTGTTTATTGAATATTCAAATTTCAATCCTATAGTCTAGTTCCTAAATTGTAGATAGTGACTCATCGAACATTTTCAGGTTTTTACGGGATTTGAAAGTGCGGAGGGATATGAGAAAGTTGCGAAGTAAAACTTGATTTGAAATCTAAGTACCTAGCTGATTTCTGTTCTATTTTTTGAACTGCTTCATATGAATTATGAACCATACTACCTATGAGTCACTATCTATAATTTAGGAAGTAGACTACAGTGATAAATGTATTTTGTAATATTGTATCAATATTGTCTTTTGAATATTGGCGTGAGGTTTTTGTAATAATCTCAATCAATATAGGGTCAATATAATTTTTAGAATATGGATTAAATAATTTTCCGCCAATGTGCTATCAAATATTGTTTTTTATCTTTAAAATCGATATGAGAGTAATATTGAAATTGCACTATTGGAGCAAGATGCTGCAAACAATATGTAGGCAATTATTGAACCAATATTGACCCAATATTTTATGAAACAATATACATTCAGAACAGGTTGAGCCGATATTTCACTAATATTATTAATGAAGTATTGTTTTTCCAATATGAACCCATATTGGTTCAATATTATTTTTACATTTACAATATATCCATATTGGCCCAATATTCAGCCAACATGAGGTGCTACCTGGGAAGCTACTAGGGTACCAGTTTGAATACTCGGATACCCATTAGGTTCGTTGATTTGAATTTCACTGTGATACTTACGTTCCTATTCCATCAGCTTGCAAACGATACTACGAGTGAGAGACTTTCTGGACTTCTGTAAACGCAATCTTAGTGTCATTGACACTTGCCTGTTCTGGTCTGGAAGGATGGCGAACAGAGGTTCCCAAAATGTCGACCCATATTTCACAAAATTTCCAAATTTTTTTTTTCGCATTTTTCAGACCTGCCATTCGTTTTAATATGACTTCATGCACCCTTCCTTCACGGGAGTGCAAGAAGTTAGTTTACACCCTACATAATTCAATGGTTCTGGGTGGGCAGTAGTTCGGTCAGATTATTTCCATTAAATTACATTGTAAAAAGGTTTTTTTGCGAAGGAATATATCAAATTATTCATTTTTTCATTATCCGTCATGTAGTCTCGTCAACTTTTCATGGAAAGTTCAATAGTATTGAAATATCTATTCCTCAACCTATAATTATTGTCCGTGTTCTAGGTCGTTGGAAGGTACCAGGATTTATTGAAAAATTGAAAATTTCGGTGCAAGAAGCTCCAGTGAGTGCTCTGGCTCTTTGTTTTGTATTGACATTGTTTTCTTGATTTTATTTTATTTTTTTCGTTAACCAACTGTCGTCCCCTTACGAACGGCAGCCCTTAAAAGTCGAAATTTATGCGAGCCAAGGATTGACGAGGTCTTACCTTTCAACGTGCGATTCCTAGCACTTATATGAAGAAAAGTATTCGCAATATTTGTGTGGAAGGACGATACAACTCCAACTGATATTCCCTGAGACATTAAAGGAAAGGAGTTGTAACAGTCTGTATTTCGTGGGAAGTATGGGACAACTCTCGGGAACTGTCCCAATCTGGTTCCAATAAAAACCAATGAAAACAAATGTATTTGAAGCAAAAAGTTGATAAATCCAATATATAAATCTCATATATTATGACGATTATTTAAAAAAAAATATTATTGAATTCGGGTTTTAAATTAAAAAGTCTAAAATAATGCGGGATAGAAAAATATTATTTTTTTCGTTTTGCTTTGTTTCTTGACATTAAAAGAAAAGAGCTGTCCTGTTCTTGCACCGAGGTCTTTAATTATCACCGGATAATTCTCTTGAACTTTTAATATATTATAGAGTTTGTACCAAAACTGAATGCTATGACTACTGATCATATAGTTTCCTAATCCAAGTCTAATCTTAAATCAGTAATAAATACTACTATGAACGCTTTTCTGTTCGAAAACACATTATTTTCATCAAAACATTATAAATTGTATTCAATGGCAGTTTTTCTGTTTTTTTAATCACTTTCATGTCTTTGATAGAGTTACCAATAACATGCATTTTTCCTGCCTGAATACCTAGGATTTTGCCGACTCCGAAAATGGTCTATTCGGAATTTTCGCATAGAGCTGTAACTTCTCGATTCACAACATTCCACCGTATTCTTCTCGAATTTCAGATGCATTGCAATGAATGAAAACAACTGAACTCCATGGAAGAAGCTAGGCTGATATTTATTCTACTGCTCACCGGAGTAGAACTTCAATAAACCGAAATGTTTTTGTAGGAGCACAAAATAACACCCGGAAACATCACAAACTGTCCAGTAATTCGTAGTTATACGGTCATGCAACGTCGTGCTCGAACAATGGAGAAACACTTTTTGTTTGTTGTGTTTCGTTTTTGAAACGAATAGAAATCTTTTTGCCACGCGATTCCCCTGACATATATTTTGTCGACGAGACAAATGCATTATATCTTTTTTTGTCTTATTTGCGTTCATATTTCAGCAGCAAAAAAAACGTTTTATGACAGAGTTGACTGATGGTGTGAATTTGAAGGCTCTCAGGGATGAACATTGGTTTAGAACATCAACAGAAAAAACTCTCATGACCTGTTTCACCAGTTGCTGAAAGTTTACTCGAATTTTTACCACGTCCAAAGTGAATATGATGAAAACTCCTGCTGCTAGTAATTCACTAACGCATCGTTGAAATTGTTATCACCTACGAATTTTCAGAAAGGACAGAGAAAAGGTGGACTAGCTCATACAAGGAAAAAAGAAGAAAGAAGGCTCAAACAAATTTAGGAAGAACGTTAGAAAAAAGAAAAGAAAAAAAGCTAGAAAAAGACGAATTGAGAAGGAAAGAAGTTAAATGAAAATTGAATAAAGATCAAAGGAGAGACAGAAATGAAAGAAAGAGAGCTGAAGAGGGACAAATTGAGAAGGAAGAAACCGAGAGGGAAAACTCTGGGGAATTTTGGTTTACATGTCTCGGGTATTAGTGGTATTATTCGGGTATTAGTGGTATTATTCGGGTATTAGTGGTATTATTCGGGTATTAGTCGGGAGTTATAGAGGCCCCAAGTAGCAATTCAACGTTGCGGTAACGTCTTCGAAAAAGTTGTGCAACCAAACATAAGTTGCGTTGCCGATGTCAACACAATTGTCACAATCCTGTTTTACACCAATTTGCTCAATCATTTTTGGGTTTTTACAACGTTTCTGCTGCAACTGTAGGTAGCTGTTGGTCGTTTCCTGAACGTTGCTGAATTAACTTAAGAACAACTGCACACCAGCGCCCTCTCAAGCAGCAATGACAGTTTATTTTCTTTGGTGTTCAGAAAATAGTTGATTTATCAACCAAATATTTACTGATGGCCAAAATGGACATTAAGAAAAAACTTTCTGGCAACTACTACCGCAAGTTAATATCGAAATATTTGATGCTCAATATTACCGAAAAATAACGATTACGAAACAGAAATTGCCAACGCATTACATTTTACTGTCAAATATACCATTGTTTCATGCTAAAAAACACGCGGGCTTTCAATCTGTTGCGAATTTTTCAAATGTCAAGAATAAGAAATAGATATTTTCATAAACAATTTTCAATGTTGATATCGATTCAAGCGTGAACTAAATACGGAATAACTATGAATTATTTCTAGAAAACTGAAATGAGGCTTTAAAATCCTTTGTAAATGTTTGTTTTAATGGCCGATCTTGTTTCCAAATAGAAGTACACTTCCAATATGGCGTAGGAGTATACAAGTCTTCAACGCGACCTTGGTTGTCAGGTTACTAAAAATATACTAATTTTTAACGTTAGTCTGCCATACAACCAACTTTATACCCGAAGCACGACTTATCGGACCAAAAACTGAACCAATTCCAACTAACGAATACATTCCACTCCACATTTTGTGACCCGTCTCTTTCGCGTTTTTCCCTCAGTTCTTCCAAATTATTAAACTGTTGTACATGGTCATAATCAAGTTGTTTCTCCTGGCTATAATACAATTGTTCCTCTGGAAAAGTAGTTGCTCCCTCTATTCAGGTTGGCACTTGTTCCTAAATAAATTAAACTTGATATTTCCAAACTGTCTGTCTTTATGTTAGCTTTTGCCCGTGAACTTTCTTCACGACTTTTTTTTTATCTGTAAGAGAAGACAGTGAATTTGTAAGCACTTTTCATTTCCGATTCGAAAGTTAGGTTAGGATCATTCTACTCGTTTTTCCTGTACTATAAATACATTTTCTGTCAAATAATTTAGCAAACAATGGTTCTTGTCACTGAATTAAAAAATATATAATAAATTGGGTAAATAATTATTATTTAAATTTGGCCTACACGTCCTCTGCAGTAAATATTTGAAGGAAGGTTAGTTGTGAAAACGTTTTCAATTTAACTGAAAAATTACCCACTGCTTAGTTGAATCTCACAAGGTCGCTTTACTGTCGGGAAATCGTTTAAAATAACTAAAGTTGTCACTTAAAGGTTTTTAGAGCGTTATTCATATTCCCAGAATATTTACTAGTTGTAGTCGGTTGAGTAAACGTTATGACAAAGTCGTAGCTTGACTGATGTTATGCTCAACGTTAAAACATTGTTGACCAGTGGTTTAGAGAGCGTCGTTTCATAAATGACTAATTTCTACACCAACTACAACGTTAATTTTGGTGTATTATGTGGTTGTCGTCGCCAAAATGCTACTTGGGGCATCACTTGAAAATTTTTGGTTATTACAGGTATTACTTTTGTGTATTACTCGTGTATCACTCGGGCATTAGAGGAATTAGTTAGGAATTATCGAACATTACACGGGAAAGGTAGGTATTACTCCAGCATTGCATGGGCTTTACAGGAACTATTCGGAAGTGAGAGAACAAAAAAAGTCTTCGAAAGATGGAAAATAGAAATGACATGAATCATCCGAAAAATCAGAGAGCAGTGACGGAAATCAGAATTGTGTAATGGAAAAAAATATATATCTTCAGAATTGTACTTCACAACAAACCTAACATCACGATTTTATATTTTTGTTACTTTTCTGACGGGGAAATGTAACTTACGTTCAATAAATTATTCTAAAATCAAGTATCTATGTTTATATGTGTCCGGGAAAAAAGTACTCAGTTTTTTCCCGGGGAAAAAAGTAATTTCATGAAATATATTTTGTTAGCTGTCAACAGAGATGAAATGCCAAAAATTTTTCTCGTCACAGAAAAAATGTAATAACTGATAAGATATTGAATTGATTTGTTCAAAAAACTTTGGTTTTTGTCAGGAATTGAGTTTTATAAGGTAGCAGATTCTTCTTATTTGTATACACAAAGCCATCATACACTTTATATGTAGCTCTTTAAGACCATGTTCTTTGTGATTGATCTTCCTCTCCATTCAAGCTCGTTGCCGGATAGCTAACGATACATCAACAATAAAACACTATTCACTTTTCATTACCTTATACGTCCACGATAAAGTGGATGGCAACCCTCATCTCAACGAAAGTAGCCAGCTATCAACGTTATTTTAAGAGCACCTGGGGTAACTGAATTGTGTTCAGAATGGTTTCTTAAAATTAAAGTTCTGATTCATGAAGAGAGTTTGTACAAAATGAGAACCAAGTTGTTCGAAGTTAATTACAGACGTGAATGCCATCAAACTTGGAGTTAAATTAAAATAATTATATTTGTTTACTGTTCCATTAGAGAGCGAAAACTTTGTAAATGTAATATTTGCAAACAGCAAGAAAGATTTTGGGAGCCGCTTATTTGCCGAAAGTTCTTTAGGGAAGACGTAAATCACTTTACAAAGTATTGAAATCAAAGAGAATGACAAAAACTCACAACAACATGAATTTTGGAAAGGAGGGAAAATAATGGAATGGATAAATGGGAACAGTATATTACATTACAAAAAGTAGAATGTAACATGCAAGTGTGGTGTGTAACGAGCATGTTAGTGCCTTTTCCAGTGAGTCGTGTACGCTTTTTTTCTCACAACCAATAAGGATAAGACGAGAATATCTGAATATAGGAATATAGGTTTAGGCGCCTTTCAATGCTATGCGCCAGATTTTTGGTAAATATGTTCTCCATTTCTTTCTGATAAAGGTCTCTTGGTGTTTGTGTATTTCTATTTGTGTTAATTGTATTTAGAAGCGACATAAATATACAAGGAAGAAATTTATCCGATGAAGAAAGCTCTTGTATTTTTACTGTTGATAAAATTACGTTATCGATTTCCTCGTAGGATTAAAAGAGTCTTTCCGGCAAGTTTTCATTATAGGAAGGCTGTAATTCGATCTTTTCAGATATTTTGGATATGAGGACCTGATCATTTTACGACTACAGGAAATGCTATAACTTTGTGTGTGGTGCTTCTAACTAAAAATTCTTCATTGAATTCTACTTATTATATACGTTTGATTACAAAGTACCGTAACTGTTTGTTTTAAAAGTTTTGTAAGCATTTTTGTTTTTATTTCAATAGGAATCGGTATTTATTCTGTGGATACTGTGTGTATTCTGAAGATGTTAATGAATAAATAAATTCGCTTGTCATTGTGGTACGGTATTTTCCACTCTCGTGAAGAATCTCCTGTTTCGCACTCGTAATGTTGTATATTTCAGAATTTCACATGCATACTAATTATGTGGGTGAATATGAAGAAAGTAAGAACTCTGCCAAGATTCCATGAAAATAGTTACCAGCAAAGATTCGAATGAAAAATAGTGGAGGATGCTACCTTGAAATTACTACAGAATGTGAAAAAAAATATTCGAAGAAATGGTTATTTGTATTACTTGGAAGAAATGTGCCACTTTTCCTCCCGCAAGATGTAGTTGACTGCCCTACGAGAAGCGGAAGGCAGTAAACATCCAAGCGAGGAAAAGGCACTTTACTTCCATGTAATACATATGATTTTTCCTCCTACCCATTTAATGAACCTTTTTCTGTGAATTTAAAACGCATCTCAACTGCTTTCGTCTAAAACGGACCTATACTTGCATGATGGAAGGTATAGACAATACAGTCATGCCCATCTGAGAATCTGCGGTGGTGCAATGGCTAGGGTCTTGGGCTTGTAATTCGAAGGTCCCGGGTTCAGCTCCTGGCAATTGCAATTTTTTTTTTGTTTTTTCAGAACGTTATTTAACTTATTTCTTGTTGGTGATTTGAATTATTGGACATTTAGATAGCTTATATATTTCGGATTGCTATTGACTGACTTTCTCATAAGTAATGTTATGTGCCTATCTGAATGGAGTATCTATTTTTTTTTCTAATTTTCTAAGAGCTGCGCTTGTAGCAAAAATAATGTGTATATTTCGAGCAGAAAGTGTCATTGTTGTTCTCCAAAGATTAATCTCTTTGTCAAGCGACAATCAATCATGTTGCGCTCTAAAAACACAAATAGATATTGAAGAACTGAAGTAGAAGTAACATTCATGTTTGATTTTTACCAGAATACAGGATATATAAGTGGTTCTGGAAATTACGGAAATAACTTGATTATAAGAGATTCACAAGTTTCATCTTTCACAACTCACTTGAAATGAGGGGGACGAAAAGTATGAGTTTCCTCCCTGGTTTGGGGAAGGAAAGTGTGTACTTTCTATAGAAGTAGGAGGAAAAATATTTTGTTTGGAAAGTGAGCACACTTTCAATCTAACAAGAGAACGACAACTGTGGCGTTTTCATACTGATGCTTGATAAACTTCTAATTGAAGAAAGTTAATGCAAAATAACTCTGCAATTTTGTAATTTTTTAAAATTAGAATTGAAAAATGTTGAAAGTTGAAACGATTCCGGAGTAATGGCGAAGGAGCTGATGTATGGAATCATTGAATTATTTTCCGAAAACGATTAGGGTTTTCGTCATCGAACGGTATTAGGCTTTTTTGATTGAATGAAAAATATGTAGTAGTTTCACAGCGGGACAGTGGAAAAGGAAAATTGTAGCACTTTACTTCGAAAATTTTGTAGGGAGAAAAAGATATTCACGACCTCACAGCATTTGTTTTCCTCGTTGGAGTTTCAACTGATTTTTCTTGATTTTGATCAGTTTTTTCACATTCTTTACTATATTTTCATCACACTCATTGTGTTTCTTGTTGTTAAAAATAGTTCAAATTGCTTTTTCCGTTAACCAGCCGTCCTTCCCCTATGAACGAAAGCCCTCAGAAGTCGAAACTTGTGCGAGCCAAGGATTAACGAGGTCTGACCTTTTAACGTGCGATTCCTAGCGCTTTCTCGGGTCATCAGAATAAAAATCTGTAGTCGATAGGATTTGAACCTAGACAATTAGCAGCATAAATGATTTGAACAGCTTGTTTTCACTTTACTTGTATATCATAATACATTCGCATAGACGAATATAGTAGTGTTCCGAAAACCTTACCAACTATGCAAAAATGGTAAAGGGTTAGGATACAAAGCGGAATATTCTATATCTGTATAATAATAATAATAATACATTTTATCGGAAAGTTTTCATCTTGGGTATGGTGGTTTTATGAGAGCGTGAAGAATAGCTCGCCATATGTTAAGATAAAGGGTAATTCGTCGGGCGATGTAACAGGAGAGGCGCGCAGTAGTGCGTCTCTCTTATTTATGTGGTATTATCACATCATTGCGTTCCTTGTTGCTGGAGTAGATTTGTGTCTATACCCCAGATGAAACGTTTCCGATACTTTATGTAGATGAAATTGTTGATCATAAGAGAAAATGTGAAAGATTTCGCGAACTGAAAGGTCTTAAGCCGTAGACATTTGATTTTTTTTGCTTCGCTAACAAAGCATTCTCAAAAGATATACGATTTTTTTTTCAGTTATGCTTATTCTAGCGTCGCAGAGACAGTTTCTGCAATCGATATTCGGTCTAGGTGAGAGAGAAGAGGTATTTACGCAACGTGGTGCTTATCCGTCCGGAGTAGAATGGATAATTCTTTCATATGTCAGTGGTGAGTAAATTTTTATAAATTGTGATTGTCCTCTTTGTTATGTAAGTATTCACTGAAAATATTTGGCAAAGCAAAACTTTTTTCAAAAATATTGTTATATTTTTTCAATATGGCATTATTGTTAAGTGTTCCGTCTGCACCTCCCTTTTTGCAAAATTTGTATATATATATATATATATATATATATATATATATATATATATATATATATAAATATATATATATAATTTTATATATACATATATATATACAATTATTTGTGTTTGTCTGAGATTTCCCCTATTCCCCTATTCGCGAACCCGACTGTGTATTCCTGAGCTCGAGGTGCGCGCGCTTGCCACCATGGAGCGAGAGACTAACGAATCTCAATCACCACGTCGTCGTTCGTGTCATGTTCGAAAAAGCCCCCTAGAAACCTCAAAACGCGAGACCTCCAGTTTTTCGTTGGAAAAAGTGTGTTGATGCAAGACCCAATAAACGCTTCATAGAAAACCTGTGACCTTGGGAAACATAGCTGACTGGGATCCCTCGTTATTCCTGGAGATGAACATAAAGGTAAGGAAAACACAGTCACGCTCCCCCTCATAATGAAGTATATATTCGTTATGAATCCACGGTGCAGTTTCCACCGAAACAAGCGGCAATTACAATTGTTATAGAATGTGACCTGAGTCTTGACAAAGTATTAGTCTAAGAAACGAGGAAGCGGCCAAATGTTAAGTGTGCAAAAAATTGATATCCGAAAAAAAAAGAGTGTATACAAAATTAAATTCAGGATGAGTTTCTATTTCATGTGACTCGATCCAGACTACCGAAAATAACCTAAAAAATTGGCAAAGTTGCGAAAAGCGGTTTTTGCTGATAACTAAAAAACTACAGCTCCGATGGAAAAAAGTTATGTCATGAAATTGTAGGTATTGGAAAAATCTATCAACTGAGTGGATTACAATGTTTAGATATCTGGATATCTTTGATACTATTCGAGTTTTATCGAAAAAACCTTAAATAATCGTTAATTGTAAGCCATTTAAACTTGTTACTTACTTTTATTATGGCAAGCCAAAAAAGTCTAGTTTTGAAAAATTGATAAATATGGATTATTTTTCGAAATATATGAAGTTTTCCCAAAAAAGATGCTTTCTCAATTTGGCTACTCTTTCTCGGGGAATGATGCTATAGAGTTGCGATTTCATATTATTGAATAAGTATATCGACTTTTATGAAAACAGATATTTTTTTTTTTCAAAAATATCTGGAAGATGCAATAATAATAATTGCAGAAGAAGGTGCCGCTTCACTTATAAGCAAAACGGTGGCAAATCTGACTAAAGAAAACAACATAATTATAGTTGGAGAAGATGTTGATTTGATTGTACTCCTCACGCAATTGGTTCCCAGTACACAGAACATATTTTTTTTTAGGGAAAAGTACAAGAAGTAGATCGCTGGTATTCCAACAGCAGCCTTAAATATCCACACCTATCCAAACCAATATGTAGTTTTTCTTCACGCTGTATCAGGCTGTGATCTTCGATCTACAAACAGGGGAAAAACAAAGCTCAGAGTTCTTTTGGAAGATCGTTTGAAGAAGTGAGTCATAATATGTGCAAAATATCGTTTCAGAATATCGTTTCAGTGTTTTGAACGATCAACGCCAAAGGCAACTTTTCAATTAGCAAATCTTCCTCCTACTGAAGGAGCCGCCAAACAACATACCTTCAGAGTTTATTTGCATTCGCAAAAATTGTTGGAAAACAACAAAAAGATCACTCAATGGGGATAAACAATTACGAGTAAGGCATTGATGCCAGTTTATACTGATGATCCATTGATTGAGATATTGAAAAAATCTCATGCAGCTGTATCAGTGGTTGCAAAAGAGAAACCTGTGGCTGCAAAAAGCAATTTCTACAATGTTCGAGTGTTTGCACACATTGTGATCCGAGTGAATGCGAAAATTTTGAGACGCCTACCATCGAAATAGATGAAGAATTACCCAACTTCGTGTATAGTCTGCTCATAGACGTTATGGAAGAAGAAAAAGAAGAAGAGCCAAATGATTCAGCAGACAATCCCCCAATTAAAAAAAAGAAAATTAGTGAATCTGTTTCAATATAATATATGAATATGTTTCTGTAATAATTTCATAAATAATAGAGTTATTTTATCATTTTGTGAATATGATATTCGTGTTTTCCTAGAAGAGCTACCCCAGACTAAGTACAAACGGATTTTTGTATGTTGTCCAAAAGCCAACATACTCAATATTTTTCAAGCCAGTTTGAACGCACGAAATGAGTTTTCAGTGCTATACCCACTCCGCCACCCGCTATAGCTGCCGCAATCCGCGCCTGCACACTTCACTTTATTCATCAATTAATAATACTGCAAATGAACTAGACATATTCTAGTATTTTTTTATTGAAAATATGGGTATTCAAAATATTCATGAAGATGACTGCTGTACGATGATTATTACGCCTTCCAGATATTTTTTAAATAAAAATATTATCTCGGAATCTATTTTCATAAAAGTAATTTCTATAAAAACAAAATTAAAAAATTTATTTTTTGAAAACATTAAAAGAAATTGTTCAATTTTTTTAGGTAATTTTTAGACCCTTAAAATTAAAAAAATCAATATACCTATTCGATAATATGAAAGTACCACTCTTACAGAAAAAAATGAGCCCTGAATCGTCACTGTATCATCATTCCTCGAGTAAGAGTAGCCAAATTAGGAGAGCATATTTTTTGAGAAAACTTCATATATTTTGAAAAATAATCAATATTTATAATTAAAAATACTTCTTTGGCTTGCCATATGCCATACATAACAGTAATTAACAAGTTTGAATACCCCACAGTTAACGATGAGTTATAGAAAACCCCAGGTATCAATGAAATCAATAAATTATAATCCATTCAATTGATAGGTCTTTTTTTTTAATACGTACAATTTCCTTACTTACCTTTTTTGATCAGAGCTGTAGTTTTTTAGTTATCAACAAAAATCCGCTTTTCGCAACTTTGCGAATTTTTTAGGTTATGTTCGGCAATCACGATCGAGTCGCATCAAACTCATTCTGAATTTCAATTTCCTATACGCTCATATTTTTTGTTTTCGGATATTAATTTTTGCACGCACTTTTCCCTATTGCTTGGATTATATGTCATTGATTGTTAACCACCACTCATATTTTTGCACGACAACTTCTTATAATATATAGAGTGATGAAAGATAAGGAATTTTTATATTATACAACACCACCTCTTCGGTAATACTGAGAGTTTATTCTCTTTGGTTCTCTTTGGCCTCTTTGATGATATCTCTTGCTATCTATCTTCTTGGCACGAACAGAAGAAAGGAGTTCGATTTTTTCTGGACATTCAATAGTCGATTAAAAAAAAAAATATTCCTTCCTCAAACACGGAGGAAACATTTTCATGATGGTCAAAAATCTTTGCTTCACGAGTGGGAAAGAAAAAAAAAACTCTGACTAGGTATATTTACAAAACAGAAGCACGTGCATTCATTTTCTCTGGTTCATACTCATCTGGAGCGAGAGTAATGATTTCAAATAAAGGCAACCACCTGCTGCCATTTTTTTACAAGCAACCGTTTATTTTCGTATTTAGCAAAACTTACACCACATTTTAGAAAAACTTCATGAAAAAACTCATTGAGTGCAAAAAATCAACCTGCTTTCAACTAGCAACCTAGAGATTGCTGTTGACTGATACCTGACAACCATATTTTTTGCAATCTTCATATCATTTTTTTCTGATAACTTTAAACTCAATTGAAAATATATCAGCATTTTATCAACAGAAATTCAAAATTCAAGAATAAAATATATAACAATAAAATAACAATAAAATGAAATGAAATGAATAAAATACAAATGAAACATAAAATAGAACTAAGTATACTCTATATAATCAAAAATGTAGTATTTTCCTGTTCATAGAAGAGAACATAGGCATCTACGCTCATGATGGATTCAGATGATATCGTAGCTATTTCTTGATAGCTAACCCAGCAGCAATGAATCAGGGACATTGTCATCAATCATTCATTTCAACCTGCAGGAATCAGCTGCAGGATCCTAGACTATGATTCGGTATATATTGTTTATGTGAATCAGAAGCTTATTTTCCTCTCTAATCATCAGACGAAACTGATTCACACATATTAAATTCCAAACTGTAGATTCAATCAATCAGTCTTCAGCTTCCAAAGAGGACCTTTTTTACTGCTTCGTCATCAATCTTTCCATTGCGGAGAAAACTGAAGTTACACTTCATGTTGAACTTTAGCCTTTCACATTTCACGACAATAGAATCATTATTCATTCGGTGTGGTAATTAATCCTTCTGAACGAATAGTTTTTTACCTCATCTCCACTTTTCGTTGGCCTTTTTTGCCATTTTTTTCTGTAGGTACAATTCTCCGATAATGGCTGTGTTGATTGCAGACGGTTCGTTGTTTTGTCACTATGCATAAATATATTTTGCAATCAAGAGAAGTTAGCTCACTTCTTATATACATATTATAACTCCATATATTCATATATTTTAAGTTGGTAAAGTACGTGAACGGCTTTTATAAAAATATTTTTATTTATTAACAATACTCAAGTTGAAATTTCTCTAAACTACTTTGTAATTTTGTTTAATTCGAATCAGCGATGGGATTAGACTGTATATGAAAATCATCTCCAGACAGGTATCGATAACAATTACCTATTGGTTTCCTAGAATATAACAAAGGATTACAAAGACAGCGTTTCCTTATTAACCTTGCAACGAAGTTATATTTCAGTGCCCTGAGTATGGTGAAATTTATTGCCGAAACGGTGGCCTGTTGAGGAACATTTTTTGTTGCAGACGGCAAAACCCCATCAATCAATATAAACATAGACAGTTGAAACTTTATCACTCTATATACACCTGAGGAATTCCCAACAAATAAAAGTGAGCGGATTTTTTTTTTTCATTCGGCTGAGCTAGCATTCTGTCAATAATCATGTTGTTCTATTCGATGCGAAACTTGATTTCGCCTATAAAATTAAAGAGTTTTGCATAGTAATTTTTGAAAGATGAGTTGTTTCTTTACACCTTGAAAATATTCGCGCAGACTTGCTTAGTGTCAAAATGAACCAGAAAGGGTTTACTTGAGATTCGATTCAGGATAAAACCATTCATCAACCAAAAGTGTAGTTTATATTTCTCGAGTCGAATATCAAACATATTCGGAAACTAATAGTTATTATCATGAAAAAAGAATACTTTCCAACCTAGTAGTAGAAAAACTGGTAGAGCCTGCGGAATTCAAAGAGTAAATCTTGATATTTATCCAGTTTATCTTCCTCGTACCGGACGACTTTTGTTGTACTAGGATCCGAAAACCATACAAGTGTCGTAGATGGTGGTACAAAACTCGTAGCTACGTGTTATGAATGTGGATTCAAGTTGAGGCCGCATAAGCTTGACAAGCAGCCAACAAATTCATTATGGTCTCAGGAGCACTTCGACACGCTCAATACTCATCACGCGACTACGGTTGACAACATCATTGCTGCCCATTATGAATCCCTCGGTCTTCGACTCCAGCCGACATGGCCAGAGGAATCCGGAGATAAAACCAAGATCTTCAATGTTTTCGAAAAACACCCCATGCATTGGCTCATCCTTATGGTTAAAAATTGTTGTTAAAATTGTTATTTTCATCAACCGGCTGCCACTTCCCTCCTCACGTGCAACCCTGAAGTCTTCGAGATACTTGTGTGAGCTAGTGGAGATGCAGACCTCAACTTTCAACGACTATCCGCAGCTCCAAGGTGAGCCTTTCGCTGAACGGGCTCCAACTCGGTGAAAAAGTTTGGGTCAACCGTTTAGTGACGGAAACGAGACCAAGTTCATCAGCAGTACGTGCTGCTGCCTTGTCCAAGTTGTCCAATGCATCTCATTATCGTTATCGTTTTGATGAGCTCATGACCATCGAAACGTTACGCTCACCCTGCACGAAATATCTTTGTATTACTATTACCATCAAGTATTCCATGTGTTACTTTTGAATGGGTTTGGTTGATCCAATAAACTGTTAACTAGGTAGTCCATGGCACTCTGAATATCTTGTGATTGTAAAGGAAATACCACTGCTAATTTTCACTAAAATAATCGGGACTTGTTAAAGCACGGTATGGTATTGAAGGGGTGCTTGGCGAATACAGGAGTTGTCTCAAGAACGATCCCTCTGGCACACAGGGTGATCTCCCAGATAACAACAACCTCACCATGGCGACAAGGGGCTCTATCATGCCGGGCACATTTTCTTTCGCTTTTCATGGTTATCAAAATAAAAATGGAGATTGAAATTCCGACTCCACAAGAAGGGGACTCAACAACAGGGGAAACGACACTTACTGCTTCCTGAACTGACCATAGATCAGGAACTTTCAAAGACTGTGTGTTTCTCGTCATTCTGTCATCATTCTTTTTCAACCATTTTAGTATCACGTCACAGGATAATTGACTTGCAACTGGGGAGAAGGGATTATCCCCATTACACCTCTTTGAATGCGTTTCAGGCTGTCGAAGGTATTACTTCCAACACTAAAAAAAGATAATTATTCAGTTTTTATTTATCTTTCGTTAGTTTCCGTACTTCTGCAGAAATATATCAGGATAAATCCGCCAAAGCATCGACTGATTAATTGGAACATCGAAACGTTCGATTCGATAATCTTAGCATGTTTATGGACAAAGTGAAAAATTCCTGTTAACGAATTCCATTAACCTACTTCCAACTCTGTTAAATTATCCTTTCCTTTTTGCAGGCTTGATATGGAGCGAAATTAAACAGCTCTGGGATGTTGGCCTGGAAGAATACGTCCGTGACATGTGGAACGTTATAGACTTTATCACGAACTCCCTTTACGTAGCCACCATAGCATTAAGGATAGTTTCTATTTATCAGGTGAGTTGAATGCGGTTCGCACGATGAGAATGGGAGATGGCACTAGTGCAGAACTGAGAGAATAAAGGGATATTTGGGATTGTTACGGAAGCTTTCTGTATACTGAATGTATAGATAGATACATACATACATGAATTCATGCGAAATTCCCGAGAAGAATCATCGTTGTAAATAATTAGAAGTTCGTACTGAAAAAAAATTTTGTCAGTCCAACCCATGAAATTTCTCAACGTCCACAAACAGAAAACAATTAAATAGAAATTTGAATGGTATTGGAATTGAATTCGAAAATGTTTTTATTACACTGAAAAAAATCAGTGCATCAATCTATCAACAATGGTCTAGCTATTAATCTGCATATGGAAATCTGTAAACCTATTTCTCCATTTATTGGTACAGATGTTTGTCATATTGAATGCAATTAAAATTATGTTTTGAATCCACAGTTTGGTTTTCTGCATCTCTGCCTTTGTTTTCTCTCGCATAGTGAGTGACGAGCTATATCTGTGAGGACGTAAAATTGAGGTTCAAGCTTAGCTTGACATCTCTTTCCTTCTTCTTGATCGTCCTTATGGGTATTCACACTTGTCCATCCCCTTTTTCATCTGATCAGATATTTTTCTACATGACCAAGTCTTTCTGTCACATCACTACTAAAAATAGAGAAAATCTAAAATGTCTTTTTAGCCCAGCCAATAGGGTTTTTAACCAAGCCAAAATACACAATTGACTGCAAATCAGCACATTATCAGTTGATAAACTAGGAAAACGAAAAAAAAAAAAATAAAAATATAGAATTGTTTTGCGGTGTTTCGCCCTCAGAACCCCAAAAAATTTTCAGTTGAAATTCAAAAATCAAGGTTTTTTATTTATTTTATTCAAAATGTCAGGGCTATCGATTTTTTCATTTAGAATTTTATGCAGATTCAATACATCGTTCATAATTCTACGATTTTCTATCGATAATATTTCATACTTGTTACAAATAGTGGTGAGGGAAGTGGCAGGACTGTGTGTTTTGAAACACAAGTATTTCAGGAACTTATTCTAGTCCGCTGTGGTCACTATGATACGGCAGTGACCACAGCGGACGAAAATCGTTTGCGGACGAAAAGCGTTTGCGGACGAAAAGTATTTGCCTTCAAAAATAGTCGATTTTTCGTCCAGAAATTAGTACATAAAATGTCATTTTTTGTGGAGGTCGACGAAAAAAGGTATTTTTACAACTGTATAGGGTACAAAACACCACGAGACACATCAAAATCATATCATATCCTTAAAAAAAATATATAAACCATTGAAAAATCACATTGATTCTGAAATTTTCCCTAACTTGTAAGCTACTGGGTGTTTTACTCAAGCATTACCCAACCCTCTTCACACTAACTATTTCATCTGCATAAGTGAGTCTCTTAAAATCCATATATCCGTAATACTGTTTATTCTACGGATTTTCCAGGTCGGTCTGTATCCGGATGCTTCGCAAATCAGAAGAGAACACTGGGACGCTTGGGATCCCATGCTGATTTCCGAGGGACTGTTTTCAGCAGCCAACATTTTTAGGTGAGTGTGTGTAAAACTTTTAATGTCGTAACTTCTGGTTTGGATTCCGTCTGAGGTCGTTTTTTCGGGTGTGTTTGGTCTCAAGAGATCTGGAACAAATTTCCTCGAAAATAATATACATTAGTTTTAGTTTATGTCATATATTCGTTTTCTATCTTGTGATGGAACCTCGCAACGTTACTGCTACATGTTAGCAATTTTAACCACATCTTATAGTCGGGGAGCTGAGAGACCAAAAATGCAACAGTTCTATAAAGGCTAATATTTTGATGTTAGATCATAAATGGGTTTAATATCAATAGCCTACCGTAAGCCAGCCAGTTTTTCGGACAACGGACGCGGGGGTGGTCTCGAAGTTGTAAAAAAAACACGTATGTCACAACTGTTTAACAAAATCTAAAAATTGGTCTGTGGATAACTAAAAACCTATGTGGACATCGTCAGTCAGCAGAATGTTGTGACACCACGCGTCAGCAGCCCGCTAAATCCGTCAAAAAATTTGGTTGGTGAAAGTGTTTTATAAAATCTAAAAATGTTCGTGAAAATAGAATCATTACTCTATTTTGACACTATAAGTTTCAATGAACATATACCAAGTTACAGGGCATTGAAAGTGACAAAAACATATATGTTTTTCAGAATAAACCAGTAACGGAACTCTTCTTTGTTAAATTATCGAAATATTTGAATTTATACTCATTGCAAAGTATGAAATCTGTTGGTTATATTGTTATAAATAGTTACCAACACATTCCTTTCAGAATTCATGAGATTTTGATACGCACACAATCAGTGTAAAATACCCAATAGCTGACGTATGAAAATGGCATGTTCCCATTTCTTGACATTTTGAGCCTTGTAGGAACTCCGCACGGAAATTCATTGAATGTGATTCAACGTTCATCGTGGTATTAGCCACGAAAGTAGTTTTCTAATGTATTTTTGACCCAAATATACTCCTATATCGTATAGGAGAATTACAGTGAGCATCCTGTTATGGCAGGATATCTAGTTTCTAATCTATAATCATAATTAATTTCACTATTATTTTTTTCTGTGTTAAATTGTGCGGTCAAAATTGAACTAAGATTGTAATGTATTGATGCCCACGTGCTTCACTGCTTATTTCTACCTATACTCACGGTGCAGAAAAACTCAAAGTCATCTCCACAATTCAATAAATTGATTAATAATAAATTAGTAAATTCAATATAATGAATTCATTAAATTGTGGAGATGACTTTGTTTTTCTGCATCGTGAATCTATACCACTCCACTTCTAGACACAATGGGCTTCTACCACAGGATTCTACCTATATGTTAATGATAATCTTATCAGATCTTGTTGAACATACTGAACTTCCAACTCAGCGTTCCTGTTGAGTAAACTGCGTTTCTGTTTTTGCGTTTTGCATGATGCTGGCTCATACAACAATTACAAACATTATAATTTTGAACTACGTTCCAATGTTTTTTCACTTTGCTTTCTGGAAACAACTGCAATTTTCCATAAAACGTTAAAAAATTTCAATTGCAGATTTTACATTGTTATTTAGTTGCTAACGTGGAACTACTATATTCATGCGGCTTTTCTAAATTCCCAGTACCCCAACCCTAGTTTCCAGCTGTAGGCGGTGAATTATCATCGAACTACATAAGAAACAAATGTTATACTGGTTACGTCATAAATAACACACCTGTTGAACAAAAACTGAAAATTCCTTCTTCGTATCTTTTCTACAAACAATTTTTTTATCTAGTATTATTTTGGACACATTTCTACAATCCTCTTTTTTCTACTATCGATGCCACATTTATTATAGTAGACTTATATTCTATCAATAATAGAAAGATGACTTGATCGTGTTTTTAATTCTTCCATAATTAATTTAGTTTGACTGATTTGGTAAAATGTCCGGAATTTCATTTGGTTTTTGAGTATTTCTACAGATTTTCTTGATTCGCCTGTCAAACTATCATTTAATCTCGGAATCTTTTTCTCTGATGGAAACTAACAAATTTTACCAAGAACTGGCCACTCCTACTTCATCAACTGCCTGTTGTCTCATATGAAAGCATATTCTTTATGAATTTTGTGACGCTTTCATCAACGACATCAGATATTGCTCACTCTTGATAATAAGATATTAATATCCTATACTTCTGTACTTTTTATCCACAGAAACCAACTCAGAGCTTGCCTCCATTTCTTCTTGAAATAAGTTATATAACTTCCAACTTCTTTATATTTTTTGTAAAGCGTATTTATTCAACTTGACTATCTAGCTTGACATAATCTTGAAAAGTTTCTGCTTTTTGTCGAGTGCTTTTTTTTACCTTCACTTTCCATTTCCTTCATTTCGGATTTTGAATTTACGATTTCTCTTTGTTTGAAAAACAAATTTTCTTGGGTTCAATACATTTTTTCTGTATTGCGAATAATTTTAATTTGTTGGATTTTCTTGACGATTTTTCTCACTGATACAGACAAATTTTAAAATTCTAGAGATCCACATCCGACCCCTGCTGAATATCGCTATTTGTCGGCGACGCTAGGGTGAAAGGTAAATGGATCTTGATGAAGGGAAAACGAATGGGTTTTCATACAACTCTTAACTCTCTAACACCTTACAAACGACGTAGTTTGTACGTGATTTACTAAATTCAAAATTCTAAGAAATAGCGATCTCCCGATATGTAGTTGAACGTATGTCTCCTCGATAGCTCGGTAGAGCACTGTACCAGCAATCCAGAGGTCGTGGGTTCAAATTCTACTTGGGGAGAATCTTTTTTCTAGAATTTAAAAATTTGTCTGAATGATGCTTATTTTTCTTCATTTACATGAATAGCACAATTGTTTCAAACTGCAGATGCTTAACTCAATTACTGAAAATATGTGGACTATATTCTGAAGAAATGGCGCAGAACTGGAATCCGGTGAAGGATTGAATTTGGTCTATTGATAGATTTCACTATTGTCCAACCCATTCCCAATGAATAAGGACAAGTAGTAACTGTCATTGTGACATCCTAACAATTATCTAGATGTTAGATGTTAGATGTTACAAGGGAGCTGGCCCCTTGGCCTAATCCACTGCGACCTTTTCAGATATATTGTGGAGGCTCCGATTGCTTATAGCATATCATCTAGCTTCGTCCATTTCATCAGACTAAGCAGATTTGATAATGGCCTTTCGAGATAGCTTTCCGCTCTTGGCTTTTCATCTCCAAGTTGTAAAAACCGCACCCTTGCTAGTCCTTCGCACTGGCACATTACATGTATTGCGGTTTCCTCTTCTTCCTGGTAGAACCTGCAGATTGCTTCTTCCGCCAGACCTATAATATTCATATGTCTGATAAGCCTACAATGGCCTGTCAGCAGACCTAGTACTTGTCTGACGATCCTCCTTTTATAACTGAGGAGTTCCGTCGTGAATTTTGGCGAGCGTCTTTTGATGAACTCCTTGGCCTGTCTCAATCCTGGTCGGGTTTCCCACCACTCTTGAGATTTGTTTTGTACCCACTGTTTGGTGTGGGCTTTTGTGGTGGATTTTGCTACGCCGCAGAAGGCTTCCGGCCCAATGAGCGCTGCCGAAGAGCCTTCTCTGGCTAGTGTGTCGGTCCGCTCATTGCCCAGGTGTCCCTCGTGGCCTGGCACCCAAGCTAGGGTCACACTGTTACGACTACCCAGCTCGGTCAGATCACACAAACAGTCCCAAAGCAGTCTTGATTTGACTTGGTGGTAGATGGCCACTGTTTTGTTTCTTACCTCTCGTCTCAGTATTTCTCCGACACAGTGTTGTATAGCCGTTACCTCTGCCTGAAACACTGTGGCGTATTTTCCAAGGCTAAGCTGGATGTTAATCCTTGGCTTTGCCCCGTAAACTCCAGCGCCGACTCCGTTATCTGTCTTTGACCCATCTGTATACCAGACTGATCTTGCATTCACGGGTGGCCCATTCTCCCAGTCCTTTCTGTCTGGTATCAGTATTTTGAAGTTCTTTTTGAAGCTGTATTTGGGAACCATCACGTCCGTTGGCATTCCCATTACTGGGTCTGCCCTCAGTTCCTCATGTAGCTTCCGGTAGTCAGCTCCGTGCTTCTGGCTTATTGAAGCTTGACCCTGCATTAGTCTGTGTGTCACGGACCTTGCTTCTCCTTGGACGTGTATGTGTAGTGGTGGCAGGTCCAGTATGACCTCCATAGCAGCCGTAGGAGTTGTTCTCATGGCTCCTGTCACCCTCAGACATGCCTGCCTCTGGATGCCATTTAATAGCCTAATGATCCCCGTCTGCTGTGCTTTTGTCCACCACACCACCGACCCGTAGGTTATCATAGGTCTCACGACCATCGTGTATAACCATAGGGTCATTTTAGGGTTGAGCCCCCAGTTTTTTCCGCACATTCTGCCACACATTCCGAGTGCAACGGTGGCTTTATGCGCGATTTTTTGGACGTGAGAGTTCCACGTTAGTCTTTGGTCAAAAGTTACTCCAAGGTATTTGGCCTCTTTAACAAACGGGATCTCTACATCGTTCAGCATTGGTGGTTTCAGGCCTACCAGTGTTCGTTTATTTGTGAATATTGCCACTATGGTTTTTTGTGCAGGAGAGTTGCTCTTCTCTGCACCACCCGTCAACGATGTTTAGAGAGCTTTGCATGCGCTCCGAGACTATACTTGGAAATCGTCCTCTCTCGACTATTACCAGATCGTCTGCGTATCCTAGGCAGTAATGGCCTTCTGCGGACAGTTTTGTAATGAGGTCGTCTACTAGAGTGGCCCACATCAGCGGCGATAACACTCCGCCCTGTGGGAACCCTCTATTGACTTTGGCTTCTATGGTTGCCTCGCCCAGGGTGGACGTATTTTCTAGGCTGGCTTGGATCCATTGACTCATTCCTAGTCTCCTAGTCAGTGTATTTGTCAAGGATATAGTGGATACGTTATTGAAAGCTCCTTCTATATCCAGAAAGGTGGCTATTGCTAGTTCTTTGTCTTCAAGTGACTTTGAAAGTAGCCTGGTGAGATCATCCAATGCCAAGTCGGTTGATCTTCCTGGTTGGTATGCGTATTGACGTTCACTCAGGGGTTGAGCCTTGAGAGTGTCGTCTCTGATGTACCTATCTATCAATCTCTCCAGCGTTTTGAGCAGGAAGGACGATAGACAAATTGGTCTGTATGACTTGGGAGTGAAGTCTGAAATCCTGCCTACTTTTGGCAAGAATAGGACCTTCACTCTCTGCCACGCAGTTGGTATATATCTCCAGGCCAAGCAGGCTCTCAGGATTTTGCATAGATGTGGTATTAGTACATCTTGCCCTTTTTGTAACAGAGCGGGGTAAATTCCATCCACTCCAGGTGATTTGAAGGGAGAGAATTTGTTTATAGCCCATCTGATTCTATCCGGTCTGGTTATTTCGGTAGCCAGCTTCCGATTAAGTGGGCCGATTAAGCCTCTTCCTGGAGCCTTCGGCTCCCGTCCAGTCTTTCAGAATCAATGAGCCCGGAAAGTGTGCTTCCGTGAGCATTTCTAGGCTTTCCTCTAATGTTTCTGTGTAGGTTTCATCATGTTTCTTAAGAAACCCAATGTTTGTTGATGATCCATCTTTGGCTAGTACTTTATGGATTCTGGAGCAGAATTTCACAGAATTTCCTCCGAATCTCTTTGTTATATAGCGTTAGCTTTATTTTGTAAGAGACCCAGTCCTGGTTGGTTTTG
Organism: Chrysolina haemoptera; assembly: GCA_958298965.1. NCBI lineage: Eukaryota > Metazoa > Arthropoda > Insecta > Coleoptera > Chrysomelidae > Chrysolina > Chrysolina haemoptera. The sequence continues at coordinate 11,139,366 of OY282597.1, read as the reverse complement.
GCTTTATTAAACAGCCTTCGAACCTCCGCCCTGAGCTTATCGAGGTTCTTGTTCCATCAGACTGACTTCTCTTTTTGATGTCTTTCTTTTTCTGGACAGTGTTCCTGGTAGGCCGCCATTATGGCTTCGTTAACCTGTTCCACTGCCAGATCGAGACTTTCTGTGTCGCTTATGGAGACTGTCCCGCCCTCGAGAGCCTCCCTTAGGGATTCCTGATATCCTTCCCAGTTGGTTCCTCTTGGGTTTCTAGACTTTGTAACCATAAGAGTTGGAGTAATAAGGTCAAACCGTATCTGCCTGTGATCGAGCACGATGGCTCACTGGACACATGCCAGTTACTTATGATATCACAGCGCATAGAGCCAAATCCAGAACTTCGCGGCGGACCGACGTGACGAAAGTTGGTTCTTTGCCTTTGTTGGCTACTACTAAACCTTCACTTGAGATAAATTCTATTAACACACTGTCTGCCACGTCATCCATATACGAATGTCAAAAATATTTCTGAAGTTGATTCGTCAGTCAAATATGTATGACAGTCCGTAATCGTTGAGAGCCACAGTGCATTGTGTAGTATCTCACAGAGGGCCATTGCTTGAGAGTGTCTAATGAATGTTGTTGTTATAGTGTTAACATCATATCAGGTATGTTTGAATGATTATTTCTTTTGTTTTCATGTCATTTATTTATGAATGACGTGGCCCAAATGCAAATTTTTTGAGGATTTTTGCGTAGTTAGCCATACCATTCATTTATCTATACAAGAGCCTGGTAGGTTACGTGGTAGTTCGTCAGAAGGATCGGAAGAACATTACACAGGAGATGGTAAATCTGGTATCGTCCTATCAGATCAAATGGGATCTTTTGCTACCACGCTCCGTAAAGGAGTGAAATTGCTCAGAAAACTTGGCATTGAACGTGTATCAGAAACAGCAGTGGTCAATGCATGGGTTATATAAGCAAGACACGAAAAAAAATTATTCAAATTCGAACTCTCAGAGAACAGTTAGCTGAAGGACTTCTGATTATCAAAGATGGAGCACAAAATCATGGTATCATATTTTACATTTATCTCTAATCCATATCTATATCTAATCCATAATCATTCCAGTTAGGCCAAACCAAGTATACATGTATGTTCCCCGTGGGCCACACTCTCAATCCTCCATTTGAAACTGCATTGCCGTCATTTATATAGAAATGCCATGGTATTTTATTCCTCACTATACGTCATACATATATGAATGACGAATCACTTTTAGAAGCATTAATGTCATTCATATATGGATGACGCGGCAATTAACCAAACTCCAACACTTCAGAAAATGGCTCGTTGGGAGCTGTTACATAATACCTTACGGCAGTTAATGTGTTAAAGACTCACCTCTTGTGTTGATGTTGGTGCTCCCCCAGCTGGTATGGTGTGCGTTCGCATCACATCCTATGATTAGGTGTAGGTCCCTCTCCTCACAGTAGGCTATTATGTCGCTCAGCTTCTGCGGTGGAAAGTTCTTCTCCTCCCCTTGGAAGTAGGCGGAACATATCACCCATTTCTTCAGTCCTTCTTCCGTAGGTACAGTAAGCGTGGCTGTAACAATATCCGCGGTGCATAGCACCGGTATAAGTGTACAATTGACTTTACTGCTGTTGTATACTATGCATGCCCGTGGTCTACTCTGTGTATAGTACCGTGCCTTGTTGTGGTTTGAGGCCAATGACCCTCTTACCACTCAACCAGGGTTCCTGCAGGAGGGCTGCGTGGAGTCCTTCTTTTTCGAATCTCCTGCATAACACAGCCGAAGCGGCTTTTGCATGCTGGAGGTTCACCTGCAGGATCTTGATTTGCTCGTTTAGGAGTTCGAATCGCCAGATTCAGCTCCTCCAGTGGCCGCCCCTTCGTCCATCGGTTCAATCCGCTCTTGGATGGTGGGCCTTATGAGCGGACTGACTTCATTTGGAGGTAGGGGTGGGGCGCTACCGGATGTGGCCTTTACGATCCTCCCGCCTTTTTTGGCTAGGGCTCTCTCTGTGGTGTTTTGGCCTTATGAGAGAGCCTTTTTGGCCTTTTGCGAGCTAGATGTGGACGGGGTTTCCCCTTTGTCCGCGTCCTGCTCTACTGTCTTGTGCCCCGGGTCTTTGAGGCGGAATTTTATTCTCCCTATTCCAAAGAAGGGGCACATGTCCAGTTTTTGGAGTTCTTCCAAGGACTTTTTGTCCATTGAGAACGCCCAAATCTGCCCTGTCTTTGTAGGGGTCTTACCCCATACCGTCCAGAGCTTTGTGTTCAGGCCGCGGTTTCCCACCTGTAAGCGGGTGAGAATCCTTTCGACCTCGAGCTTCTTCCCATCCTCGTCATTGACATGGACAGTGCAGGCGTAGGGCTTCGGGATCTCGTCCTCCCCCACCGCCCTGAGGGTTGCTCCCTCCCAAGGCGTAAGGGTCGGTACGATGCCTCTCAGCCACCGCGCACTGGCTCCGTCCGTCAATTATCTAAGATGCGTAATAACTACTGTTCAACATGGTGTACAACTTTTTCTGCTTGTGATACGCACACTTTCCACAGAGCAGCTTATTCCGCATACAAATTAGTCAAAGCTGTTTGTCACCGTAGTCTCATCGCCGGACAAATATCAACTGCCCTAAATCTACCTGTGTTCCGTGAGCTATGAGAAGTACTGTATGATTAAAGGCACTAAAAAAATTCCCAACTTCAATTTCTTCAACAGAAATTATAATGAACTGATTTTTCTTTCACTTTTTCTCCCTACACTCTGGCTCCAATTGATCCTTTCAAAATTTTTGGTAGTAATGACTCCATACCATCATATCCCACCCCGTCATCAACAACAATAAAGGATCTAAATTTCCCGTTCGTTAGGTTTTCACTGAATATTTCAATTCATCCCCAATTGAACATTGAAATTCACGAACTGAATACAGTGGGCTTAAAATCTGTATCCGAGTCATATACCATTCATCATCCGGGAATTTTTCCATATATTGAATGAATGCCGTTTTCCCAGCCTGATCCCTTTATTTACAATGCTATATCATATTTCCGAGAAACGTGACTGTCGTTGACAATTCGCTGCGTAAATTTCATGGCCCCAAAACTTCGGCTCATAGAACGGGTAACCATCACTGTCTAGCTTATTACTATTCACTGCACAAGATAACAAACTGTTCGTCGAGGGTTGTTGAATCAGATTTGTGGGTTGTGTTGGTTTGACAGATGATACGAACGGGGTCGCTATTGTTGGTTGTAACATATGAGCATTAAACAATTTAACTTCGACTAAAAGTTCATGAAGCATCGTAAAAATAATTTTCATATAAAGATTCAAACTAAACAATAGTAATTTACGTAACAAGTCCGGAAAACACTGTTTTTTTTTGGACGAGTGGACAAGATTCTGGAAGTCCAAAAAAAACTGTTTTCGGACGTGTTGCGTACATAATTTTTTCGGCAACCGTGTAGAATTACAAATCGAGACACATTTATTTATTATATTTCTTTGTAGAAGAAAATTTTGAACATTTAAATTCTTATTTGTATTAAATATTGAAATTCGAACAGAAGATAGGTACTTACAGAAACATTCTGATTCTTATTTAAATAAATATTTATATTAAAATTTGAGTAGGTACTTCCCGGACTAGTCCGGGAAGTGATACTTTCTCAAAGAAAAATCGTCCAGAAAGTAGGTATTTCCCGGACGGTTGTCGAAAAAATACATAATAACTATTATTAATAATATCTACAGTGTGAGTCAGAATAAGACCGACAAACTCCAAATATATATTCCTCACCTCATTTCGGAGTGAAGATTTTCCATCAATGTATGTCCTAAAATGCCCTTCCTATGAGATATAGGGTGTTGAAATTACAGAAAAAAATAAGATTCAAAATTTTTCCCCAAAACTCCTGAAGGAAAAATTTCCAAGTCGGTGCACTAATCAAGGTATATTAACGTGATAATTTGAAGTTTAATTTTTAATTTTCGTAAACCAGTGGCGTAGCTACGATGGTATGTAGTTATAATTTCCTTCATATATTTTTTTGGACAAGTGAATGGACAAATGAGCGTTCGACATCAGTTAGGCTAATCAATACTTAGCTCAAAAGTGATCATTTCATGTTCCTAAAAGTGAAGGTTTCTGAGATAATTAAGAAAAACTGAATATATGTATGTCCTGAGTACGCAACTTTATTTCTCAATTTCTCTAATCAGAATATTTGTCAATCTCCTTAACATTTTTTAATGTTGGAAGAATCGGAAATATCGTACGGATGAGTCAGAATTAGTTAGACAACTCCATTTTTTCGTTGATTCACTGATTACCATACTTTCTTGCATATGATTGTTTTGACAGATCAACTGTCGAGCAAACCACAAACCCATCAACCTCAAATTCATAATACTTCACTCATATAAGAGTTGAGGTCTGAAATTTCTTTGCGGAAGATGGAAGATGAGCCATGTTTTTTATGAAGAACAGCAATAAAAGAAATTAGTGTATTTTTGGACTGATTGGTTTATATTTCTATCTATCTACCAGTATTTTTAGAAAATTTTGGGCAATGTTATGAATTGATTACTTTCATTGCGGACTTCCATTGTCTGGACTATTTTTATTAGCACGACGTTTCAATCGGTACAGTATCTCCAATCATCATCAAGTGTTGATTAGGAGGCCATGAGCGCTATAACATTTTGGCCGTTTTTTAGGGTAAAAGAGTTGATAACTCAAAAACGGTTCGTTGTATCGATTTCAAACAAGGATAGGCTTCTAGAGGAAGTTTGATTCTATGTAACTATGTCTGCAGCAGCACCTCAAACATTTTTGAGATTTTTTTTATGAAAAAGTGGATTGAAAATTCAATTTCCATTACAACACGTCCGTAGAATCAAACTTCCTCTAGAAGCCTGTCCTTGTTTGAAATCGATAAGACGAACCGTTTTTGAGTTATCAATTTACTCTTTTACCCTTAAGGGGGTTAACCTTATTAGTAGCTATTGGTGAAACAAGGAGCAGAAGAAATCAAAATACTCGGAGCTCGCTCGATATATTCGAGATTTTTTTTACCATCTGAATTCAAAAGGTTGGATCTAGGCATCTCTCGAAGTACTTTTTCAATTTTTTTTAATGACCTTCACAAAATTTCAAAAATTTTAATAGATGCACTATTTTTTATCTCACTAGGTAATTTTTTTTTCGAAAAAGTAATCTGAGAGATGCCTGTCTCAACATTTATCTTGTCAAAAAAAATTGCAAGAATTCATCGAAAATCGCACCGTCAAAGTGATTTTTGTTGAACCCCTGTATACTCACTATTGGATCACTTTTCTTCACTGATTCGAGCGCCCTCACATAAATATGTACTTTTACATGGATACTATGGATGTTTGAATGGATTGTTGTTTCATTCATTAAATTTGGAAATGATACTGAAGCTATTCACGAAATTTTAGCACAGGAGATGAAACCAATATGAATTGTTGATAGGATTATTGTAGTTACGAATATGTCGAATGAATAAATACTGAAATTGACGAATATTGGTTGTATTTACACACGACAATTTATTCATCAATTCTTTTGTTGGTTTATCAGACATACTAACATAATGACATGAAATGGTTCAACCCAAGAACATTTATCCAACGAACAGGTATCATAACAGACCGAAAAATATTAGCCTCTTTCAAAGAATTGACTGTCTCCTTGCATATGTTTCTTGCTTCAACATATTCAGATCTGGTCTCCAGGGCCCTGATTTCTCAACCATCGACGATATGCTACTTGCTTGAAGGCAACAGCTCTGGAACAGTTTCTGCTGGACCAGGGATGTTCTTCCTAACGTATTATTGTGAATATGTGTTATTTTTGTGTTATTTTTTCCGTTGCATCCATCGTATTATTTCATTGATTCCTCAATATTATTTTAGCTTTTCATGAAGGAAAACTTGGTAGCAACATTTTTCTTAGTCATAAGCAGTCAGTTATTTGGTCAATAGTCGATTTTAGATTCTCACTGGACTCTTGTGAGTTGATTCCATTGATTAAGAATAGGGTGTCGTCTGCAAACATTCATTCATATCATGCTTAAGGCCGCAAAAATATTTTATCTACTCGTTATTTTTCAACCTGTCTGTTTTCATTTAAAATTTTCAAATTATATCTTAGTTTTTAAATTATTTCGTCATTCTATTTAATATATATTTTTTTGTATCTATATTATATACTTAGGGAAAATAAAGAATATGAATTTGAAAATGTTCAGCAGAAACAGAAATGAAACTAACCCGTGGATTGTACTCAAGGAATTCTTATCATTGTCATGGCTACATTTTTGTCACATTTTTTGCATATTCACCCGGTGATTTATTTTCGGTAAAAAGCAGACGCCACTTTTGAGATTAGAATATAATTCCTCACTATAGGGTTTGCATCACACTAGCTGATAAGTGATCTCCGTAGAAGATACGCATAAAATGGAGTAACAAAAATTATTCCAGAAGAGTATCCAATACTATGGACTATTATTGGATAAAAATTAATCGATTCATTCCACAACCCTCGTAACTAATGGAATCAATCAGCCACACCGATAATTTCCCGCCACGCATTCAATTTGTCGATTTAATCACGTGAATTTCATCTATCCAGTGACATATTAGTAGGATTTGACGCCCCGAAATTCAATGCTCGAAATTGAATCGATGTCAAGCTGAAATTTATGCGATAATTTTGATTCCGATCGAGCAAAGCTGAAAACTCAATGTGTCAGTACAGTGTCAAATGCAAAGGGGAGATTGGGATTAGTGGAGCAGTGCAATTTTAAAAGTTTCTTTTCCGCACGATTTTTCGTTTTGAAAGTTGCACTTTTCCGTACGATTTTTACTTTTCCGCACGATTTTTGTATTGTTGAAAATGAGGATATTTAGGACTAACTAAATGATCTAAGTAACTGTTCTGTCTTATGAGTCATTTTGTAGCATTATTATAAAAGCTTATTTATTAAAAACCTTTTTTGTCATAAATAAGACAAAAACACTCGCAGGAAAAATATTGTTCCTAACTTTTACGGAAAATGTCTTTTCCGCCCTTAACGGCTTGTCCAAACTCCGCTCCGCGTCGTCCGTGCAACTGCCGTCACGTGCGGAAAAGTACTACTTTCCGCACTTGTTAGGTAAATAACTATTATACAAGCAGATATCGATGAGTTTATAGTCCAGTTCAGAAGTGCTTTTCAAACGACAATTTTCCTTGAGAGTCTGAAAATTTTGAGCAATGTGTCATTTGATTCGTAATGGCGTGTAGACGAAAGAATCACAGAAATTTCCGCTCGCAACTGCAATATTTATAAACAATTCTATCAAAAAGAGGGGTTTTGTTGTTCGCGAATATACCGAATACTAATAATTGCGGATTTCCAAAATAAAAAAAAAAAAGAAAAAAGTCGACCATCGAAACTGTACGACCAATTTTTATGATTTGAATTGAGTGGTAAAAATACATGTGAAAACGAGTGGTTCGATTCGCGTGCGCGTCAACCGGATCGGAAAAAAAATATTATTTTTACTAAAAGGCCAATCAATAGTGGATTTTTCCGTAACAAAAATACGATTGAGAAACCGACTACGCCATCACAGTCCGTGGTTATATTGCTGTCATTCATCAATTTGTTATGAACATTTAAAAACAAAAAACAAAAAACGCATATATTATATAGTGTCCTTTTCCACACTACTAATTTTTGAACCACCTGGTATATCGCAATGAAATTTGGAAGGCCTGAATAGGAGATAAAAAACTACTTTCTCATGAAAAAATCACAGCCCAAAGTTTCGGAATGGCAGCTGAGCGCCATCTTCAATGATTTTTTTCAAATAAAACACCCGGTATATCTTTGCATGATCGGTTAGGCATAGTCATGAGGAATTCAACAATACCAAGTTTGATGCTGTTTTCTCTAAAGACTACGGAGATATCACCTATAACTTTATTCATAAACTCAATGATTGTGAGAGAGAATTTATAGACCCGCCAGAAAAAGTTTCCCTCTTCTACTCATTGTGTTTATGAATAAAATAATAGGCGACATACCCGTAGTCTTTGGCGACAATAGCATCAAACTTGGTATCGTTGGATTCCTTATGATAATCCTTAAGGGTCTGCATCCCTGAAAAAAAGGGGGACGGAAACGATTTCTTTCTTCTGATTGATGAAGGAATGTATGAGTGTATATATACAGATAAAAATAACAAAAAAAAATATTCTGAAAGTATTAACTGAATGAAAAGGATATTTCTTCCCATTTTTGTGCATTTTTGATCAGTGCCACCATCAAAATGAACGAATATTTTTATGATGTTTCCTTGTATTATTGAAGTCTATCAATTACTTGATGGAATGACGGTCTCGTTTTCCTCTTACACAATTCGGTTTATTTGTGAATTATTTTACAAAAAAGTGTTATTTTTGCGAAATGAATTTCCTTGCATTATTCCATTCGAATTGGGAAATAGCCAATTTTATAACCGTCAACCTATAAAGGAATGTTTCAGCCGTCGACTAGTGAAAATTAATTATTAATTACAATTCTTGAATCCAAAATAGAACTGAATTTCTTTATGCACCTCACGTTGCTCCTCCAATACGGCTGATAACGTGAAACGTGGAGAGAGGGATCATAAGTTCTGGCACAGGGTCGGACTTCGGATCACTTAAAATATTCGCTGCGCCTAGACATTTTTGTTGTGCTATCAACTATCGGTTATGATATTAAATGAAAGTACATTTCATTTAACTTACTCGAAATTGTTTTCTCTAACTAATTTGGATATGAACTCTACCGATGATGCAACTATTTGTGGATATATTCCAAAATTCGGGAAAATATAAAATTCACTGGTCGGGTGCGTGTAGGTGTGTTTGTGTGTGCATGTATACATGTTTATTTCAAATTTGAAAGTGGTTTATATTATTCATCGGAAGTTTGATTTTGTGGAGGAAATTGAATTCTTGACATGATTTGTTTGGGTATTTAACCTTCCACAATAATTTAAAAAAAAGATTCACTATCTCCTACAACGAAAACCCACACATACGAATTCTGAATCGAATCCGACTATAATCGCAAATCTCGCCCGCCATCTTGAATTTATTAATTTCAACAAACGATTCCTAATCTCCACCCCCGAAAACCCTCTCATACCAATTTTGAATCGAAAAATCTGAAAAAATATTACAATGCATCAAAACCTTCAAAAAATAATATACGATAAAGACTTCATACACCAGCACTGTATATTTATGCTGCATGCATGTCATTAGCTTTTATCCAGTATTCTAGATGAGACCATCAGTATAACTTTTTGTTGTACACTTTTCTTCCCAAAATTCTCATTCAAAACATCATCGAAATAGTTTCCGCCCGTTAATCAATTATACCTACTATTTTTAACGCTTCATATTCTACAGATTTTCAGTTTTTTTTATTTTACTTTCAATTTTCGATTCATTCTGTGATTGGACCGCAATATTTAATCTCAAATGCTCGTACAAAGTTTCAGATTACCACGAAAGCGAATAGGAAAAACAATCACCGAAATACTTAATTCGGTCCTGTACCGCGCGAAAGTTGACAAGCTGGAAATGGCAGTTCGAACCTGAACTGCCATCTAGCGATATAAGTTTCTTATACTAAGGGCTAAAGACCGTTAACCGATCATGCAATGATATACCGAGTGTTCTATTTAAAAAAAGTATTGAAGATAGTGCTTAGCTGCCATTTCGAAACTACTAGCTAACTAGCTATGATTTTTTCAAGAAAAAGTAGGTTTTTATCTTCTTTTTAAGCTTTCCAAATTTCGTTACGATATACCAGGTGGTTCAAAAATTAGTAGAGGGGGAAGGGACTTTAGACGGGGCACTGTATATAATAAAATGAAAACTAATAAAGCAATATGGAGCCAACCTATTGAAATGGGCGACTCTAGGTTTTCCTTGGGGTGCCTTTTGTTCCCGGTAGACGAGGTCATTTATCAGTTTTATGATCTTGTATGGACTTCCCACGAACTCTGTAATTTTGGTGAGTAGCTACGGCAACGCTTGGGGTTGTACAGACAGACTAGGTCGCCGGTCTTGAATGTTCCAGTTCCTGCGTTGATGTCATAGTTCCTCGTCATACGGTTGCTGGCATTCTCGATATTCAAACGGACTCGCTCGTGGGTGCCGTCCATTCTCTGCCAGAGTTCGCTGACATACTCCTTTCCTGCGGTATCTTGCCATGGTGGCGTCCCAAACATCAAGTTAGAAGGCAGTCGCAGCTCTCGTCCCATAATAATACTTGCAGTAATTTGGCCTGTTGACTCATGCACTGTTGAACGATAGACCATCAGAAAGAGATGAAGGTACTGGTTCCAGTCTCTTTGATGGGCAAAGACTACTTCGGATAGGTGCCAGTTTATTGTCCTATTCATTCGTTCTACCATTCCGTCGGATTGTGGATTTGGAGCTGTTTTTCTGAATATTTGAATATTCAACACTTTGCACATTACCTGGAACAAGTGGTATTCAAAGTTTCTGCCTTGGTCCGAATGCAGATCCAATCGGACACCGAATCGGCATATCCACTCTTCGACCAAGATATCTGCAACGGTAATGGCTTCCTAATTGGGTGGGGCGTAGGCTTCTGCCCATTTGCTGAAATAGTTCATTGCCACAAGGATATATTTGATTCCATGATCAGATTCGGGAAACGGACCAACGATATCTATTTCAATCCTTTCAAATAGGCTGCCCACGTTTTACTGACGCATCGAAGTCGAGTTCCTGGTCTATCACTGGCAGCGCATAGAGCATACTTTCTGCACCGGTCTTCAACGTTAGCTTGACAATTAGCTCAATAGAACCGTTGTCGCAGTTTCTGCAGAGTCTTCGTCACTCCCAGATGAACTCCGGTGATTCCGTCATGCACTTCTTGGAGCACTTCGAGCGTCTTTACTCTCTATCATCCTCGGACTCCAACACGCGTTTCAAGACTACATTTTTTCAACGTGAGGGAATTGCATTATGCCCAGTATGATTCAATCGCTGGAGAATAGCGAGCGACTTCCTCTCATGATGGTCTTTGGTTATCCGATGACCAGACGAAGGTCTGGATCTTTCTGGATTCATCTTTCTAGTCATCGTCAACCATCTTGGTCCTATAAATGGCTGCGTCCTTTTCCTCAGCTCGACGACAGTGTGCGCAGTCTAGAAATTGTCATCGTGAGAGTGCATCGGCATTCTTGTGACTGCTCCTGCTCGATGATTAATGTCAAAATCAAATTCTTGAAGTCGCTCGATCCAGCGCGCTACCTATCCTGCAGAGTTTTTAAACTGTAAAAGCCATTTGAGTTCTGCTTGGTCGGTGCTCGCGAGGAATCTACAACCGTAACTCATTTGTGAAAATGTTCTACCCCTTTTACTACAGCCTACAGTTTCCGTCTGGTGAGTGATTTGCTGAAATACCCAATTGCCTTCTCTTGTCCTTCCTGGATCTGGGACAGCACGGCTCCAAGTCCTAGGTTACTGGCGTCAGTGGATCAATATTTCCAGTCGCAACAAAATTTCAATCATTCAGAAAAATAACCTGGGACCTCTTGGTCACGAGGCGCGTATAAAATAAATAAATAAATAGGGTTTTTATTCTAGATTCCACAAATATACATTTCAGAAATAATGACAAGTCACAAACTTAATTTCATTCTCCATAATCCAGGGGGTTAGAGGGAGGATGGAACTAAGGGCACAATAGTAGCAACTCTCTCGCACCTTTTCAGGGGTACGGGAGAGCGCCTTGCCAAGGCGAACATACTCACCCCCGCGAGAGGGTGCTGCAGTCCGCCCGCGCTGGTGGAAACGCTGGGCCGGACTTTTCATTATACTGCGGTGGTAGATCGGAAAGCTACATGCCTCCTGCAAAGCTTATGCATGTAGTGCATTCGTATTCAATGTAGATAATGCTTTCTGTAGTTTGTGAGGTCGGATATTTCGATGTTAAACCCCTGAAAAAGCTGAAGCAAAAAACTGGGTCAAGGTACATCGCGTTTTATTCCTACTTTCGACTTCGTTACCTACGGAACCGGTTGATCCCTTCTTTCGTGAAAGATGTCAAGCGCTTGATAAATGAGCCCGCCGTGTTTGCGGGGCTCATTATCATATACTCTGAGTCTGGTAATGTCTCTGGTAAGAGGACTTCCATCGAGCAAGTATTTATAAAACTTGTATGACAAGTTTTTTATAAATGTCGGGATTGAGTCGACGCCAGCAAGCTCCCTAAGGGTTTCAATTCGAAGGCATCGTCTTCTACCGGTGTTGACACGGAGTACTTTGTTTTGAAGGTTGTAGACGATGTAGTAACTTGATTCAGGTAGTGAAAAATTGAAAGAAGTAGAAATCTTTCAACCATTAAGACGATGGAAGTCCGAAGCACAAGTAATCACGGAGTACTTTGTTCTGCATCCTATCCAGTCTCGCTAATGGAGTTGATGCTAAGCTGCAGAACACTGGACAAGCGTAAGTCATGGCAGGTCTTATGATCTGCAGAGGATAGGTGCGCTTTAGCGCAGCTCCTGCCCTCTGAATAGCCAGGGTTATATGTCGACCGAAGTTTAATCGCTTGTCCAGATGTACACCTAGGTATAAGACGCGCGTATGCTATCCAATGCTCTAAACCCCGCTCCCCGATCCCCGCTATTATTATTTGCTTAAACTGTAGTACGATATATTAATAAACTGTACGCATCATACCAAAGTTGCTCATATGTTGACTTTTCATTTTCAGTTCACTGAAACTCGTTTACATATTCTCTGTGAATCCACATCTGGGACCATTACAAGTGTCCTTATCAAGAATGGTGATGGACATCATGAAGTTCTTCTTTTTATACGTCTTAGTGTTGTTCGCCTTCTCATGTGGTAAGTTGAAATCAACGGTTATTGAATGCATTTTATTAGAGAGATGAAAATAATGTCCACTTCAAGAAATCACAGAATTACTGAGAGTCATCATACAGTGAGGACCAAAACTCCGTCGCCCCCGCCCCCTCCTGTAACTTGTATATTTCACAATTTCACACATTACAAAGAAATGTTATATACATAAGATGTAGGGTTATCCAATCTCGTCAATGGTTCGAGTTTAATTCATACAGAGTGTCTCAAGAAAGCGCAGCGACTTGTAAGTTTTTTTTTTAACAGGACACCCGTCATATTCTTGCATGATTGGTTAGGGATGATCATAAGGAATTCAACAATACCAAGTTTGATGCTGTTATTCTGAAATACTAAGGAGATATCGCCTATTATTTTATTCATAAGCTCAATGAATGTAAGAGAGAATTTCTCCAGTAGGTAGCTGGGTGTTTTTTAGCCTCACTATGTATTATTCCATGCCTGTTCTCAGCAATTTGGCGATGGGACCTTCGACCCAGACTGTGACCATACTGAGACTGTAGCGAAAGGCACTTTCCACCCCGTCAAAAATCCTGACCACCTGTGAGGTCATATTGTGACTTGCCCGGAAGCCGAACTGCCCATCAGGGATCATATTGAGCCGCTTCTATAGGTTCAGTAACCGTGACAATCTCAATCACTTTTTTGCCAAGACACTCAACAGTGAGATGGGTATTTACAATTTTTCAAATTCCTGGCTCTCCATGCCAAGTTTCAAGAAAGGGATCACCACAGCTTCCTCTAGTTAATCTGGGTATTAATAGGGCATTAATAATGTGCAAAAGCTGAAGAGGACCTTCCCCGGTATGTTTTGGTGTATGACCCCGCATATTACATTAATGAAGAATCGATGGTCGATTACATAAACGATAGCTATTATCATCAATGACTGGGAAGTGAGTAGACGGGAGACACTGGAGGATTCGAGATCCAAGTGTGTAGATGAATAGAAAAATTTATTTTTCTCAACCAAAAATAGTGAACGGTACATGGCCCAGTCGCTTCAATCGTCGAAAGTCGTTTTATGACTTTGGTTAGCTCCTCATAATTGGTTACTAACATCATTCGCCCTTCGGTAAACCTCTGTACAATAATTCGGCTCTCTGAGGTTCCGTCACTGCCCTCAAGTTCGAAACGTCTAGTAAGACATTTAGACATGCGCCGTGTTGTCCAACTCGGCCAGTTGGCCTCGTCGGACAATTTCACGTCGAGTGCAATGAACACCTACTTTTTGCACTTGTTGCATAAATAACTATTAAATAGGGTTATTGATCACAACATACTCATTTCGTTTTTCAGGTCTGAATCAGCTTCTCTGGTATTATGCGGATGCTGAACGAACACGCTGCCGACATGAAAGTGATGACGAAAATGTGAATCGCAATCAAACAGAACCTGATTCAAATGCATGTACCATATGGAGGCGATTTTCGAAGTGAGTTTATTCCAAGAAAATATTGTATGAAATTCCATAAATGTACCTACCAACATTTCTCCATCAGTAACTTTTGAGTGGACGTTCAAGATTTACAATACAACAATAATTCATTTTGGACCTGAGCTAAAATTCATTGAAAGTAATATCAAGTACGATATTTCCAGGATTCTGTCATGGTTACAGTGTCATAAATTAACATTACATTTTTCTAAATCCTCATACATGTTTATATCAACAAAAATAATGGGAAACACCTTTCCACTTATAGAATTTGAAAATAATCACATAATATACAAATATTGTATAAAATTTTTAGGTCTTTATATTGATGAAACTCTCAGTTGGCAAAAGCATATACAAATTAACCGAAAAAAAAAATATCACCTATAATCGGTATTCTTTATAAAATTAGAGGGTACTTGGAAAGAAAAATTTTAATGAATATTTACTTTAGTTTCCTATATTCTAGATTGCAATAATTAGTTTCTATATGGGGATCTGCCAAAGCTTCTGTATTAAAACCACTTAAAAAAACTGCAAAACAAATATAAAAATTACCTCATTTAGAACCTACTGAAAATGTATATAGACCAAAAAATTTATTGAATTTGGATTCATTTTATAAATTGGGGGTGTGTTCATTTATTCATCTTAGTAGAATAAAAAAGAAATATACCAGTTTAAATTTTGATAACATTGCAAATCATAATTATGGAACAAGGAATGTTCATGAACTGCAGACAAATAGAATCAGGACTGAAACTGAAAATATATATATATAATGCATGATGGTATACTTATTTATAATAAACTACCAAGCACATTGCGGAATATTAAATTTTCTTCAAAATTCAGACACATTCAGAAACAATATTATAAGAAATTAATCTGATTTGACAATTTATTATATGTATTTATATACATATTTTTTTGTTTTGTTCAAGAAATTCAATTTTGATGTTTCCCTAATATAAGCAGCATATGTTATTATTATTATTATTATTATTATTATTATTATTATTATTATTATTATTATTATTATTATTATTATTATTATTATTATTCTTCCGGTATCATTTGGTAAGGGCGCGCTCACGTGTTTCATGACAGCAAGTTACAGCGCAAGCGTCAGTCCGAGTACAAATTGAATAAGAAAACACGTGAATAGGCAAAGCTGTAGATAAAAATATGAGGCTCTTTTCACACAAAATAAGAGACGCAAATGGCCCCTTCTGCTTTTTATGAGATAGTTCGTAAATGAAAACCCCGGTTTTCGCCACAGCACGCACCGTTTTTTCGTACACGGGCACACGCACTGTATCTGTCAGATCATTACAGATAGTAATTATTATAAACACAAAATAAGAACAGAAATAGCCTACAATGTATTTGTACGTAAATGTCAGTAAAAAACAACTCTTCTTACTCATTCTAGAACGTTTTAGTATTAAAATAGTAGTTTTCCTAACAAGTGCGGAAAGTGATACTTTTCCGCCAGAAATCGCGTGCGGAAAAGACACTTTAGGCTCGTGTTAGGTACACTATTTTTCCTACTAGCCTAACCTAACCTTCTGCGACGCAATATTTAAATGTCAGTAAATGTCCCCAAAAACTTAACAAACCTACTTTTCCGCACTAAAAAGAGTGCGGAAAAACCTTTCCGCACTAGTGCGGAAAAGTGACTATTTCAAAACTAAAATGAGTGCGGAAAAGTGGATTTTCCCGCACGATAGTAGAAAAAATATGTTTTAAAGTTGTCAAAGTAATAGGAGCTTCTCTAAAGTTTATTTGAAAATCAAAATCAAAAACAGTAACATCAAACCTAGTCTTTATAAAACTGAACATTGTTTCTTATTGAGAATAATTTTTGCGCACAATGAGAGAGTGATTCAAACACAAATAACTCCTACATTTATATACAGTGACCATGTATGTACCATATGGGAAAAAAGTTTATTATTAGAGTATTGGAAAAATGATTCTTGGGAAAAGTTTGTGCATGTCCGATAACTTAAAAATCGATTTTGACACATGTCACGTGATCGCTAGTTTGGCGGCAAATTGAAAATATTACTATGAAAAGGCAAAAAGTGGGGTAAAATGGCAATATATCAAAAAAAGTTGTTTCAATAAGTTACTTAGAATTGAATTTTATACACATATGCAAAGTTTAAAAACATAATGAGAGAAAATTGAAAATTGCTATTTTTTTTAATATTTTCCTAGCTGTATGAAAATATAAAATTATTATCTTATGAATAGCTTGACCATACTGAAACATTTGTATTTCGATGAAAATGACAAAATGTTCTCATTTTCTCAACACCAGTGAGCACTAAATTAAAAAAAATTGGATTTTGTCAAAAAACCCTGGCTGTTACATTGGTTCGTATCTAACAGTTATATCAGAATTCCACGACCATTGTGATGACATGACACTCCAGAAACTTGGTGTTTTCCAGATTATAATCAAGTTTCGATAATAATCGTGCCAGAGCGTTTCACTTCGCATGCAATGAAAACTCTAGCCTTTGACGCACCAGTTTTGGAGAAAATGGGAAAGTTTTGTTATTGTCATTGAAATACAAATATTTCAGTATGGTCAAGCTATTCATAGGAAAATAATTGGATATTTTTATAAAGCAAGGAAAATATTTTTAAAAAATTGCTATTTTCAATTTTCTCACATTATTTTGTCAAACTTTGTATATGTGAATAAAATCAATTTCTAAGCAACTTTTTCAAATTACTTTTTTCGATATCTTGCCATTTTACTCGACTTTTTGCCTATTCATAGTAATTTTTTTCGATTTGCCGCCATACCAGCGATCACGTGGCCCTTTAAAACTGCTTGAAACAATCTGTCTTTGAATGAATCTGTTTTGAGTAACTCGTGTATTTCAAAATGATTCGTCTTCCTAAAAAACGTTTTGAATGAAAGCGTTTGGAACGTTGGAACAGGAAATATTTGTTAGAAACCTCATTGTTGACAACACGTTGAAGGTCCAACCCTATTTACACTGTTTCGCTGTGCAGCTAAACGTTTTGCATGAATTTATATAGTCTCGGTGAATTGTCAAAAACAGTACTCAATAGAATCATGAAGAAAAATATAGTCAGCTATTTGTCATGGTCTTGTGATATTACCTACGAATATATTGCGGTGTCATCCGCATACATGGAAACATTCGTATTCTGGAACTTGCGAAAGTCAATCGTATACAAAGAGGAAAGGCGCGGTGATACGAAGGACCCTTATGGAACACCTGCCTTCACTGGGTAATCCATTAAAACCACATCATTTTCTACCTGAAAAACTCGGTTACTCATGAATAAATCAATCATTTTCACCATATGTGAAGGCATGTGTGTCCTCATCATTTTTGTGACCAGTCCATCTGTCCAAACCTTGTCAAATCTATTTGAATGTACAAGACCTTAACAGTGTCCTGACCGGTAGTTCCCGATGGCCGTTGATGATTTACCTGATTTTTGTATGGGTACGACATCCGCTCTCTTTAGGTAGACTGGGAAATGTTGAAATCCAAGAATTGTGTTCAAAATATCCAGGGCGAACTATGACCACTTGGCGACAATTATACATCGTGAAAGTAGAAAGTAAAGTTAAATTTGGAAATCTGGCCAGCAGAATCAGTGTTAATCCGTCCATTCTCCTCATTCAAACTGAAGCAATTTATTTACAAGAGGAGGTTGCAAAATATATGATTTCTGGAGAAAATAAAACATTGCATGACATAAATATTACGTGAATAATATTGGTGTCGAACAAACTTCAAGTATAAAATAAATTAGACCAAAGACAAAATAAACGTCTCCCTAAACACCGTGGTAAATGAACTGGAAATGACAGACCGTTAATTCACATGGAACCACAATCATTGTTATATAAATGATTTCTGATTCCTTTGAAATTCCTTAGGTGCATTTTTTCATGATAGAGTGGTACCTCATTAAATTTTCGTGCATGGTAGTTCACTCTGAATATCAGCTGGACAAAAGTCTTCCGCGGTATAGATTATAGATTATTTATTAGGGACTTTCGTGCTACAAGCCTCTACACCGCAACCTTTTCAGATCTATTGTGTTTGTCCTCGAGATCATTTAGAGTTCTTTGTCTAGCCCTGTCTTCTTTACGAGACTCCACAGGCTAGTTTTTAGAACTCCCATGAATCTGGGAGCTCTTGGTTTTTCTTCTCCCAGCGTTAGAAACCTGTACTGATGTTTCCTCTTCTTCCTGACAGAACCTGCATAGCATTTCTTCTGCCAGGCCTATTGTACTCATATGTTTGTTGAGCCTACAGTGCCCTGTGAGAAGTCCTACTACTATTCTAGTAGTGTTCCTCTTCTGGCTTAGTAGATAGTCTGTGAATGTTGGCTGCGATTGTTTGATAAACTCTTTGGCCTGTCTCATCCCTGGTGCATTGTTCCACCACTCTTGAGACTTCTGTTGAATCCATGATTTGGTGTTTGTTTTTAGTACAGCTTTTGCTATACCGCAATACGGTTCTGGGTCATTCAGGGCCTTACTTGCTCCTTCTCGGGCTAGTGTATCGGCCTCTTCATTGCCTCTATAACCTGTGTGTGCTGGTACCCAGGCTAGTGTCAGTCTGTTCTGACTGCCCAGCTCTTTTAGGGCTTCTATGCAGTCCCAAACAAGTTTTGAGGTAACTTGCATTGAGTTGACTGCTTTTATCGCAGCTTAGCTATCTGAGTATATGGCAATGTTTTTTCGTGCACAATGGTGTATTGCAATGGTGTATTGCAACGATTTCCGCTTGAAATATCGTCGCATGTTTGCCCAAGCTCAGTGAGATTTTCATCTTCGGCTTGGTTCCGTAAATGCCGGCTCCTCCACCTTCATCTGTTTTGGAGCCGTCCGTGTAGACAGCGATTTCCGCATTGATAGGAGGCCCCCCCTTCCACGCATCCCTGTCCGTTAAACTTGTCTTGAAAGTTTTGTCAAAGCTATATCTGGGAAGAATGCCATCTGATGGCATTCTTGTAACCGGGTCGTTATCCAACTCTTCATATAGCTTGTAGTCTCTCCCGTGCATATTGCTAATGGGTGCTTGTGCTCTAAGCAACCTGCTCGTGACAGACCTGGCTTCGGCTTGGATGTATATGTGTAGTGGAGGTAGGTTGAGCAAGACCTCTAAGGCGGCTGTTGGGGTGGTTCTCATGGCCCCGGTGGCACTCAGACATGCTTGTCTTTGTAGTCCTCCAAGCCGTCGAACCACTCCTGTCTGCTTGGTCTTTGGCCACCATACCACCGACCCATACGTTATCATGGGTCTGATAACGCTGGTGGTAAGTTCCCGAGTAAGACCGCATCTATCATATTTTCTCCTGGGCCTTACATGTCTGTAGTTATTTGATGATGATCGTTAGTTCTTCAGCGAGAACAAGAAGTATTTTCCCTTTTCCACACGAGTAATTAAATTCCTAGATTCGCATTTTGATAACCAAGTTACCTTCATCAGTAGGCATTACTAAACAGTTGAGTGATGCGTACTGATGAAGGTGAATTGGTTATCGAAATGCATTAGTGAAAAGTTTAGTAATGCCTACTGATGAAGGAAACTTGGTTATAGAATTGCACTTCCAGGAATTCAACTGCTTGTGCGGTAAAGGGGAAAATACTTCTCGTTGAGTGACACCACAGGCGTCCAATATCCCATTTTCGAAGTTCTTTAGCATTCCTGAACAGTTTTGTTGCTGTCCTCGGGGTTAGCCTCACGTCCTTAATGGCCCCGTCCAGATAATGACCCCTATTCTAAAATGCTTGTATTATATGGATGATATTATGTTGAACCATTTCCATAACTACTCAACCCACTAATAATACTGTAGAGAGCCTTCATGTTGTGAAACAACGGTTTTACTAAATTTCAACGTCTAATTGTACGTTGAATTGCTCCCTTTTATTCAAATGTTTCGCATTAGGAAGCCAACTGAGTTCGCCGTTGAACTGAATCGAATAACATTCGAAAACAATGCTAGCTTGGAGAACACTGGACCAATTTGCGCTGAGTTTGAGAAGAGTTTGGATAATTTCAATTAGCAATGAAATGATGGCAATGTTGCACGATGTTCGCTTTTTTATTCGCTTCATACAGTAATAGAAATTCTGATAATAATCATCGTAATGATAATTATTAGAGTGACTTTGTTAATTGAGTTCGGTCATCGTTTTTGTCCCGGAGTGCTGAAAACTTCTCCTTTTTCTCCAATGAGTATTTTTTATTCTATAATGCTGAACGGACTGGTTTTCGAGAGAATATTGCGTAGTCTGTGTTTGAAAAGTATATTTGATAATATAATAATAATGTTTATTCAATCAATATTCAATCAATATATACAGTTTTGAAATAATCTTATACTACAATCCTGAATAAACAGGGCACCACAGAAGAAACTTCAGAGAGTTTCTTGTGCGTGGTATAGCCAACCTGCTGAAAATTGAACTCTTCCTATACAAAACTTATTGAATTAATTTTGATGGTGGACAGTAAGATATATATAACAGGTATATTATTAGATAACTATTACAAAAGCAATAGAACAAAATTATAAATAAAAATTATAATAATAATAAACTAGTAACATTATTCAAGGATAAATAACAATAACAAAATAACAAAAATATCAATAATCAGGTTCGAAGTGCTAAAGCTGTGAATGAATGACAAGTTCGGAGTTTTATCGTATCTGGTACCAAATCCCAAATTTTTGCGCCCAGATAGTTGCAATGCCTCTGACCGACTAGTTTCTTACATCTTGGTACCAAGGCGGTATGTTCTTTGTTCCTAGTACTATATGGGTGTTGAAGAGTTTTCAGTGATATCTTTGAATTTTAGAAAAGATTTTCAAGTAAAATAACTGTTTAATATGGAAAACACCGCTTTCCTCAAACAACATTCTACTCGAATAATTCCTCTTTTTACCATAAATAATTTTCAGTATATGTTTCTGTATTACGTTCAGACTATTCAAGTGCCTATCGTTCACTCCGCCCCATGCTATAATTCCGTAATTTAGTTGTGATTGTACTAATCCAAAGTAAATTGTTTTTAGCTGTGGGATTTCGAGGAATTCTTTTAATATTTTGAAACGTGATAAGAAACCGCGCAATTTTCTAGTTAAATGTGACATATGTAGATCCCATTTCATATGTCGATCTAAAATTACACCCAAGTATTTGATTGTACTAGCCTCCGGTATTGATGTATTCTCATTGACTTTCAAGGGACCCATGTTTGGTAGGTTATTAGTGTAGGACGTGAATGGCAAGTATTTGGTTTGATTTATGCAATATAGCTGTATCATCAGCAAAACTCAAAATTTGGCCTGCAGGTTGTAGTGTTAACAAGCTATTGATGTATATCGTGAATAGAATAGGACCCAAGACCGTTCCCTGCGGAACACCATAGGTAACTTCTTCTTGATCACTTAGTACACCATCAATATTTACCACTTATTTTCTATCAGAGAGATAGGAATTCAAGAGATCGTAATTTTTCTAATAGCCTTTCGTGACAAACAGTATCAAACGCCTTGGAAAGGTCGACAAAAATACAAATTGTTGGCTTTGAATTGTTTAGTGCTTCATATATCAACGATGTAAGTCTGTATAATGCATCCTCTGTTGATAATCCCCCTCTGAAACCATATTGATTTTCTGATAGGATACTATGTTTCTCCATAAATTGTGTCATTCTCTTTTTGATAATTTTCTCAATAATTTTTGTTATATTCGAAATCAATGAAATTGGCCTGTAATTGTTGATTTCAAGTCTATCACCGATCTTGAAGAGTGATAGTTTTAGAAACTGTACAGGCAGTATATTGTATAGGTATAGTCAATGTTATACACTGAGAAAAATAATCCGGTGTGAATATCGAAAGATAGGCGCCAATCACTACATTTATTAAATATTGCCAATACAAAATAGTATGATCCAAACAAAAATAGATACTGAAGCTCAGATGTAATATCAGAGGTTTTTGCAGGTTAATTATAACTTCCAAGTGAGTGATGGCCCAGCACAAATAGAAATATTTATCCTTATATATTTGAATTATTTATTTCAAACACAGTCTGTTCATTTTTGTTGCAGTTTATTCGAGACAAGCCAAACTCTCTTCTGGGCGGTTTTTGGTTTGATAGACTTAGAAAGCTTCGAACTCAACGAGATCAAAATCTTCACGAGGTTTTGGGGCATGTTCATGTTCGGAACTTATTCCGTCATCAATATAGTAGTTCTTCTGAACTTACTGATAGCCATGATGAATCACTCATATCAGCTAATATCGGTGAGTATTTTTACACGCTTTATATTAGCTTCACTTGTATGTTTGTTTGTTTGTACGTTTGTAACTGACTCCTTAGGGCGTGATTTTCACCCATTTCCAGACGTCCGAATGATTTGAAATTTGGCAGGTGTTCATAGTTCCGGTGACAATGCAATATGATTTATTTTTTGGTACAAAAAAACAAAATGGCGGCTCCAAGATGGCGGACAAGATTTGTGATAATGGTCCGATTCCATTCAAAATTGGTATATAAGGGTTTTCGGAGTCAGAAATTATGATTTTTTTATTAAAATTCATGAATTCAAGATGGCGACCCGAAATGATGAACGAGTATTGTGATTATGGTCAGATACGATTCAAAAGTGGTATGGTTTTCGGGGTCGGAGATTTCGATTTTTTACTAAAAACAAATAGTTTAAAAAAACTAAAGAACACGCTTCACTTCCCATGGACTGAAAAGTAATAAATAATTGACGGTTTAATTTCTCAAATGTAAAAAAAGCGTGAGGTGCTTGATAAAGTTCTCTTGAGCTCTTGAACGCTCTGTATTGTTAAATTGAAAAAAAAAATATGAGAATATAGATCGAAAGCACCCACGCTTTTTTTACGTTTGAGAAATTAACTTGTCAATTATTTTTTACTTTTTAGTCCAAGGGAAATAAAGCGTGTTCTTTATTTTTTTTAACTTATTATTTTTTTATATGATTGAATGTAAGTTCAACATTTCATCCAATGATTGTCATAGGAACAGTTTGGCAAACATAGCTGCAACTGTGGAAATATGCACGCCATGATGAGCATTAGTCGTACGACGGACTATTTAGTGATGAGGTACTTAACATCACGTGATTGTTCACGCATGAGCTGAGAATTTCACACATGTAGGTGTGTGTGCCAAACTGTACAGAGATACAGACGTGATACAAAGAAATTCGGGTCTTATTTTGTGAAAAACCGATCCCAGTGAATATTAAAAGGAGTGAATACGATGAAAATAAAAGTAGGTATTTATTTCTTCTGGTCACAAATGCTGAAATTTAGGTGTCCAAGGTTTCGAACTTACTCTCAAACATAAAGCAATATCATTAGGTGCTACGATGTTTTCAGAATAAAATTTTTCGAATGGGCAGTTATTCAAACGGACAGTTTTTTAAGAACGGCTTGGTTGGACTCCTTTTCGAATTATTTCGCGAGGTGTCATTTTTTTTAGTCTGATCTAACCAAAACTAACTAACCTCACGTGGACATTTGAATGCGTGGAAATTAGAACACATATTTTGCCAATTTTTAGTCTGAACTGACCTTATCTAGAGACACTTTAGCGCGTGGAAATTGAAATGGTCGTAGTAATTCACCTGCTCATTTATGCACGAGATGACATTTATTTTAACTCCTAATTATATAAACTGAAAAAATTGTCCATTTGCAGAATAATAAATTCGAGAAATTCGAAGAACTCTCGTTCGAATTATTATTCTTCGGAAAACTGTCGAGATACCAAATCGTTACAATGAAGAACGAATAACCTTAAAGGTTGATAGAAAACTAATTCTTCACGTAGTCAAAATAATGAACGGACCCTGCAGGTAGAACCAAAATAATATTTTGACTTTAATTTTCGATTTTGAAATTGTTTTTGTTCATTTTTCATCCGTCAGGATTGTTTCAGTCTGTCTCCAGAGCTCCAATACTCCGGAGGGCACGCAAGTTGTGGAATTCGAAGATTTGCTTTTACATGTGACTTGATTTTGGACCATATATTGTTTAAATTGGGTTGAGCATTGGGGAGTATGGAATCAAACGAAGAAGGCATGTTTCACTTACACCCAGAACGGTTTCAAACCTGGAATGGCAAGGTGCATTATCACACACGAGGATAACGTCAGATAATTGATTTCCTTTGCTCTTGCCATAGCTACAATAATCTTGCCATCCATACATTGGCTAAATCGGCTGTTAAAGAACCTCTTCTTCTTTCAAAGCTCACCACACCTGCTGCCGATATTGCTCCAATCAAATGAACGTTTGGTCCCCTTGCAGATGGAAGCTGCTCTATTTCCCTTTCGAGCGCGTCTTCGTGTACGACGGCAAAACAGGTTGAAATTCGTTTCATTCAGCCAGATAATCTGTTTACTTTCACGAATATATTCATTCAGTGTTCGGACATACTGCTCTCGTTTACTTTTATATTCATCATTTTTAATTGTTATTACTTCATTGTGAAACTATTTTACAGTGAACAACCTACCATCCAAATAGTTTCCTATAGTAGTAACTGATATGTCTTTCTGAAAGTGTTCGTATATTTTAGTTTTTAATTGTTTTAATGTAGAGTCATTATCACATTCTACCCAAGAGATAACAATATCTATTTCTGCATCTGTGAGGATTCTAGGTTTAATACATCCCTTTCGAAGCATTGTATCACGTTCAGAGCGTACCCAATGAAATGCAGTCTTGTATTGTACCCCCATGCAACGCCTCATCCAAAGCTATCCAATCATCACCTCTGTTGGCACATGCTACTATTCTTCTTCTATCCACCATATTATGCTGCTTATACCTAAAATAATTGATTTCCTTCAGTTTCTTCGAATGGAATTCCAATAATCACCCCTACCTTTTCCTTTCAAGTACAACATTTTCAGTTATGACCATTCTGCAGAGTGGACAGATCGAATCTGGTACATTTCTTAATGGTTGAGTACATTTTTCGTGGAAAAGATATCGACACGGTTCAGTTCTGGTAACTTCACTTCGAGTCATCAAGGTTCGACAAATCACACAAATGTCTTTGAAATTAATATTTTTTTTGGTACGTAATAAAACAGCAGTATCTATCAACCTGCAAAAACTTCTTAGTTGCGATTTATCAAACGTTTATTTGATATTTCGTTATTCGTTTCAAGGACAACAGGACTTGATAGTTGGATACTTGATTCACGTTCGGGTAGCTAGGAGAATGCATACGGGTTTTTCTTGATTTCTGAATTACAGTTGACACTTTCTGAATAACAACTGACGCTTTCTAAATTACATGTTACACTTTCTGATTAACAATTCACTAATCTGAATTACAAATCACATAATCTGAAATACAACTTACTAAGCTGAATAACAAGTTACAGTTTCTGAATTTCATTTCACCAATCTGAAATTCATTTAACGTTTTCTGAATTACAATTTACTATTCTGAATTACAAATTATACTTTCTGAAATACATGTTATACTCTCTGAATTACAATTGAAAAAGGTGTAGAAAAGAAGACCAAGTTCATTGGCTACTCGGGGTGCTGCCTTGAACAGAAATACTCCGATTTCTGCTTTCTCATGGTCACAGAACATGCAGAGAAAGGGATCTGAGCTCCTGATAACTCAGCAGGCTCCATCCAGTTCCATCTTGTTATGTAGACACTCTAAAATCGAAAGTTCACGGCACCCCTGTTGTACGGGGAAGTACAGCCGTGTAACGGACGCAAACTCCTGAGATGCATCATTTTTCGGATCTAGGAAAATTGCCCGAAGAACAATTGCCCGAAAGGACAATTGACCGAAAAATGTATTTGAATATAATAGTGAAACCAATAGATTTTTGATTGCGCGTAACTCATGTTGAGTGCCTTATTACTGGATATATTACGGAATATAATCTGAATGCCTTCAATAAATCTCCAAATATTTGGATGATCTGCAGAAATCTGTTGTTCAAACCCTCGATGACATCCTTCTATGAAATTGTTTGTTTTTGGCAAACTTTCTTGCACCCCATCATAACAATTCCACAGATCATGCGAAAATAAGGACAAAAGACGTTGTGTCCCTCTCTGTGGACGGATCTTGGGTTTGTGTAGCGTTTTCACGTATGCCATTGAGATATTCTGTTTTTTCCACTTGCCTTGCATCCGCTACATGGTTGTGTGTTCCATTTCTTTTTACTACTGCATTTTCAAGGGTTATAACACGAGCTTTACACTTGAACGTCTTGTAGTAATCACATTTCCAATAAATACTTTGATTTTCTGCCTTTCTGGTAAAGATAGGCGTCGATCAATAATTTCCTCTTCCCCTTTTCACTAAGCTTCAAACTCCAAAGCCATTTTGCGTCGTGACTCTTGCTCAGATTTGGACAATAAATGAATAAGAAACCTTTAGTGCAGTATTTAAATAAAAGTAAATAATGACTAATTAACGAGTCTCACTTATTCTAACTTTAATTATTGTAGTAGGTATTAAGGGTGTTATTAGGATGTTAGGATATCAGGATGTTATTATTTATTAAGAGGGGTTATAAAATTTTTGGAGTTAATATTTTTAGTTAGTGTACCTGGAGACGTTCAATGAGTAACCTTAATTATTATAGTAGGTATTAAGGGTGTTATTGTAAATCATAAGAGAAATAATAGTATACAGAAGCCTCATTTTTCGAGTTTTTACGTCGAGTTGTCGCAGCTTCTCTTGAGTGCATTGTACTATTCCAAAGGAGAAGGGTAAGATCGGAACGGCAAGCATATTAGTTTCAGCAACTTTGTTCTTCATATTTTCGAACAGAAATCAAAATACAATATCACCTTGACAATGATGTGCAATTAGTCAGAATATTTTTTGGGTTTTGTACTTCAAATAATTCATGAACTAATTTCTCTGGTTGTTTCAGGAGCGTGCGGACACCGAATGGAAGTTCGCTCGCAGTAAGTTATGGATCAGTTACTTCGAAGAGGGAGGCACAGTTCCTGTCCCTTTTAACATCATTCCCACTCCCAAGAGTCTTTGGTACATAATCGAATGGGTCCGCAGAAAGTTTTGCGTCCAATCCAGGGCGGCGAGAAAAGAACACTTGAGGACGATCAAAGTAAGTGAAAATCCTTGTTATCCTTTTTTGGTTGGATTTCCTTCGCTAAAGTAGAAATTCCGAACCCAACTCGTTTGGGAACAACTTTCGATGAAGAAAATTATAGCTGACTGATATTTAATAGGGAATATTTTTGGCAAAAGTGTTCTGTCACAATAAGACCATACCCAATAATGTGTGCATGAGAAATATTAGGAAGCTGTAAGGAAGATTTTGTATGATTTTACGCCAATTATCCTAGGATTTATGTAAGTAATATGCATAGACAACATGAAATATTTTATAATGATGAAGTTGTGGAAAATATGAACAACCTCCTCTAGTATTGTGATAATGAGATAGAGTTCAAAAGTAATTCTAGTTATACGTAAAATAATAATTTTATACATTGAATCGAAAACAAACCCTTGTCATAATCGTACGGAAAAGTAAAAATCGTACGGAAAAGTACAACTTTCAAAACGAAAAATCGTGCGGAAAAGTTACTTTTCCGCATGCTCGTAGGAAAAAGTATTTTTGCTATTTCGAGTAGTTATTATGCATCGATTTGGTCATTGTGCTCTGATTCAGAATTCAACTTTCTTGGCTCATGAGTCCCTCTATTCGAATACAGAAGGAGGAGGGGTCAATTCAGAAAATTACGACGGACTATAAATATTCCACGAACAACTAAAAATTAAATGGTGCTCACAAGTGTTCTTAGGATATGAAAATGGCTCCTGTCCGTCCATCTCTCAATTAGCCCCATGCACAATACGTCAATATCGTTGTTCTAACGTGAATGAAATATAGTTACCAAAATATATCACTTTTTATCAACTTTTCAATGGGATGTGAATCATTCAAATAATTTTAGTGAGGGTGGCTGAAAACAATAGGGGATGATAGAAGTGGGTTATTCTATGAGTAGTTTCAATTCAACTTTCATATCCCAGTTACAGTTATGAATTCGAGATAATTCTATAATTATGTTCATGAGATGAAGCAGTTGTGAGCATTTGAATTGTCACCATGTTTATTGAAAACTATTTACCGTTGAACAGGAAGTGATATGACTTCCCGTATAATTAATGATACTTTTTGATGAAATTGACGAATTCTAGCTGTTCGTTTTCCAGTTTTATCAGTTTGAGTGAAAATTAAACTATTATGGTATTGATATTCACCTATTTCAATGAATTTTTTTTTGCCATACTGTATTGGAATACCCTTCGTAAGATACTATTCTTTACTCGAATGGAGGGACTCATGAGCTACAACTGTTCTGATATGTTCAGGTACTTGTCTTCACTCTGTAGGATACAACTTTTGTCTTCAATCTTCACCAATTTTGTCAATATTGAATTATGCAGTATCAAATTTGATATAATAATCTTTATTCAAAATTAACATCAGAAGAAATTGTGTTCATTCATTCATTCGTTCATTGGTCGGTAGCTTGGCGGTCTAAGGCACAGGCCATTCGCAACTTCAGCATAGTTCGAGCCCGATCTAGGTACGAGACATTCTTTCTCAAGTACTCAATAACAGAATCGATAGTAAATCTATTGTGTGGTCTAGATGCCAATTTTGTCTAGTGCTAGCTTGGAGTGCACACCGAACAGTCGCCCCGTAGCGCCACGGCAAAAAATAATAATAGCCGTCCCCTACCGCACAGGCTATGCCTTTGTGTATACTTTACGAGTGTTTATGAGGG
Source organism: Chrysolina haemoptera (assembly GCA_958298965.1). Lineage (NCBI taxonomy): Eukaryota > Metazoa > Arthropoda > Insecta > Coleoptera > Chrysomelidae > Chrysolina > Chrysolina haemoptera. The sequence goes on along the minus strand of OY282597.1, from coordinate 11,110,040 downwards.
AGTATTATTATTATTATTATAATTGATGACACAAATAGTTCATGTAGAAGTAACACAATATCACTCTGAATCTGAAGTGTTTTGCGGAGCGTACTGTGCGAACTGTAAAAGGAAGGACGCGTGGTAGTGATCAAAAATTGAACCAATTGCAAAGACTACAGCAATTCTTGTTTTCTTATTGAAATACAGTGAGAAGATACACAAAAAGAACAACTAGTCAACTGATGTTTTGGTCTTTTAAAACCAGTGAAAAATGGTGAGCATAAGAAATTTATCGAGAAACAACACCATAATTCTACTTCTTCTAACAATCCGTTTGGTAAAGGCTCACTTATTTACTAAACGTACTGATCCTCTATCATATCTGGTCGAAATCGCTGTCGTAAAGACTGCGACCAGATGCGTAAACGTAGATCAATGATACGAGTCTTTCAATCAGGATATGTCAGATGAATTTAAGGATTACCGGCGTTCTCAATTTCACCAATCAGCGAATCCAAGTGGAGTGGAAGCTCATTAAATGAAGTGGAAGCAGAAGAAAGCGAGTCAAACAATGAAGACCATTCATTCATTCCAAGATAAGTGTATGGCGCCAATGAAAAAACCGCCCATTGCGGATTGAAAAAAGAAAAGGATGAATGTGGTATAGTCACCCTGTAATGAAATGGGTAATGAAAAGGGATCAATGTTTTTATGTTCTGGTTCCCACGAAAAGGAAAATCCTGTATTGTTCAATGAATATCGTGAGAGCCGAGGGAGAGTAGGTGGAAATTGGTGTTCGTCTTGAATTTCTGAAGGCTGTATGCCTCAGGAAACACCTCTCGAGGCAGCGAGTTCCAAAACTTTGCCATTCTGTGGAAAAACAAGTACTGTGAAGCAGATGTGTGGCATATGAGATATCATGCAGGCAGTCTCGAAGGAATTGAGGCACTAACTTGCCATTCTTACCCAAATTCAGTTTTTATGCTAACATTGAATTAGGAACGTTTGGTAGAATTAACGGTGTTTGTGCCTCAAAGTAAACAAATAGATTTCCCTACCAAACTATCTCAAAAGTCTATGGAAATAAGTTAGCGATTTCTAATATCATTAAAGTGGAATTTTCAGTTAATTCATATCATTTCTGAAATATTGAACAGTTCAACAATTTTGCAAAGATCCACATCAGTATTGAGTAGAACAGATGGACGAGTAGATAATGGGCCGTAATAAACCTTTCAGCACTTAGACGACTTATATCCATTGTGCTTTCACGGTAGCAGAAATTGTCGAGTGATTCGGTTGTGGAACGGAGGCAATCAGCGTCCTGGAACTAATTCCTTGTATGATCCCTGGGCGCAGATTTCTGTTCCCAAAGTGTGTAAGGTAAATAAATGTTTCAATCATCGAAGAGCGCGTTCGTGAGACTTACAAATATTCTTCAATCCCAAGGGAAATCTTAAGGTGATTATAATATTGATTTTTGGAGTCTTTCTAACCTTAATTTCAATGGACAAATAGAAGACGAAGACCCATAATGGAAGCTTCAGAAATACGATGAAACAATAAATAAATCAGAGAAGCCGATGTTATTGATTTTAGAAATCGTGGGTCCTCTAGCAATCAACATTTTCAACAATTATGAGTATCTAATACATGCCATTATCTTTCACGGTTTCGAGATACACAATGTTTTATAAAATCTCGGCAGAATCGTAATATACGTAATAATATATAATAATCGTAATTGGGTGGATAATCTCTGGACTGGGTTAGTCCCATACAGTCATCCCATTGCTTGCAGGAATGAATACTCAAGATCTTGGTAAGATTTTTCAAGTGACATATACCATTGTTGCTCCTTCTATAACAGATCCATGGCAAACATAACGACCTTCAGGTATTGGAAGTATTGGAGTATTGAAGGGAAACATTAGGTCTGTGAAAACGTTGGAGGAGAACCCAGATATTGAACCTCCCTTCAACATATTCCAAGACTATCAGGTTGATCTAGAGGTAGTTGTTAGTGGAGAAGAATATTCTATATGGGAAAACATATAACCTTTTCGAACAAATTGCGACATAGACTGTTCATAACATCTGCGTTCGAAGTGACATCTAACATCACCATCCTTCTCCAACAGAGGCTGTATGTAAGAGAGCTGACCTACATTGCTCCCGGCTTTGAAAACACTGTGAAGAATATTACAGTATTATGCAAAATATTTCGCTGATGATGACCACATTCTGTAATGGTAATGGTAATTTTCATTTTTCAATTTGAAAAAATTTTACAGTCCAAAGTCTTTCCACTCTGAAACGAAGGAATCTCTCCTCAGAAATATTGATTGTGATATAAATTAACATCTTTGTTGGATAGTTATTTATTGGTGGAAATATTGGCCCTCATATTCCTGTTTCCGGCAACAATTATTGATTGGAGAACTCTGAACTAACGAATTATCAAAACAAAATTTAGAAATCCCATCAAAATTGGATTAGCATCAATATCAAATTCTAATCAAACTATTTTCCTTTGACGCTCTATTCGTGTTGAACATATTCCAGTTGTAGTGTTGGCAATCAAATCAAAATCTCGGCTATCGTTAGTCGGACAAATGACGGGCTCTGTTGGGGCCGGCGTGCCAACGGTCCAGAGTGAAATTAATTGCCGAGGCTGAACATGAGTGGGATAATGGAGTGGCTGATATCACGTGGCTGTCCATTGATTCGGAAAGTCGAAATCGATTGTTATTCGAACAATTCCATTCACGATAAGGGAGGGTTATTAGAGAATAATAGAATGAATGGGTATTTTCTAGAATTTGAGTTACCTGGCTAATTAGTTCAATTCACATAATAAAACATGCAGTCAAACAATAAAGTGATTTATTTGTAATATCTAACAGAAAACAACTACTTTCCCGGCACAAGCCACGCTGGACATTGAACTGCATCTGATAGATATTGTGAAAAGACTGACTGAAAAGAAAAAATCTGAAAGTGAAAAATCCCTCATATCCATCCCTGATGTGTATTATTGCTTCTGAAGAGCCTGTATTTCCAATCCTATCAATCCCCCTGAAGAGTTTTCTTTGATTGACGACTTGTTTATTTTGTTGTGGAAATTCATGTTCACTAAGGATACACTAAACTAAAAACAATTTGTCTATTTTCCACGATACTTTTATATTTCTTGACTAGTTTCGGTCATTACACCATTTTTAAAACTAACTAGATTACATACAAATCTGAATATTTATACCTTGATTGCCTAACCTAGGTTAGGTTAGGTTAGGTTAGGTTAGGTTAAGTTTAGTTAGGTTAGGTTTTTTTTCATCCAATAACCTAGGTTATACCTCAATTAGTAGCGGTATATCGATTCTCAGAATCAATATCAATAATAAATGAACAAAAACAATTAATTTGATAATGCAGGTATTGGGACTTGGGTTCTGGTTCAGGAGAGGGCTATTGTTTAAATCGAGTTGTTCGTTGAGGATAATAGAATTGGGGTTTTTCTTTGACTTGTTTATTTCCATAGATTCCAACAAATTCATCATCTTCCCTTTTTCGCACGTGTGGAGAATTTTTAAATTATCTTTATCTATTTTATGTTTCGAATTTTGAAGATGATCATACATTAATGATTTTTTATCCGAAATGACATGTTCATGGTACCTTATATCAAAATTTCTACCAGTTTCAAAATTCAATCTAGAAACATCCTATTAAACCAACGGGAACTTAGGAAAAAGAATATTCAATGCCAAACCTAAATTAGACAAAATGAAGAGATCTGGTAAATATCGACTAGAATATGGTGAATGCCCCGCCATATATACAGGTCAAACTGGTAGAAATTTTGATATAAGGTACCATGAACATGTCATTTCGGATAAAAAATCATTAATGTATGATCATCTTCAAAATTCGAAACATAAAATAGATAAAGATAATTTAAAAATTCTCCACACATGCGAAAAAGGAAAGATGATGAATTTGTTGAAATCTATGGAAATAAACAAGTCAAAGAAAACCCCAATTCTATTATCCTCAAAGAACAACTCGATTTAAACAATAGCCCTCTCCTGAACCTATAACCCAATTCCCAATACCTGCATCATCAAATTAATTGTTTTTGTTCATTTATTATTGATATTTACCGCTACCAATTAAGGTATAGCCTAGGTTAGGCAATGTAGGTATAAATATTCAGAATTGGATGTAATCTAGTTAGTTTTGAAAATGGTGTAATGACCGAAACTAGTCAACAAATATAAAAGTATCGTGGAAAATAGACAAATTGTTTTTAGTGTATCGTCAGTCCCCCTAAAGAGTTTGGCAAAGCCAAATAGATTTTCGTCGAACAAAATGTGTTGGGGATTAAATGCGAGAGAAGCGAACCTTGCTTTCTTGTCTTTCTTAATAATATTATCCCTATCTAAATCACAAAAAATTAATGCGAGAAAACTTTCAAAACACAAGCTTCAAGTCATGAACTATCGAACTGAGAAAAACAAAACAGTGCTAGAAATAGAAATATTTTCTTGAAATCTAGAGGCTTCATTTCAAATATAATGACATCTCACGTTCCGAACTTCGAAGAAAATATTTAAATTTTTGAGGGTTGTTTGTTTTTCATATACGATAAATAATATTATCTTCCACCTGCCAAACCTGGATTTCAAAAAACAAAAATAAATATTTCCTTTAAGAATATACCCTTCGAAAATGGGAACAATTTGAAAAATCAAATTGGTCATTGGTGACCATAATTTGAATTTCTGGATCAAAATCAGATTCTGAACAATATTTCCTGTTTACCTTGAAAAATAATATGATGAGATCATATTTTTCGAAAACAAAGAATATTCTCTGATCTCCCTCGTATAGGGTCATATAAAATGCAATTCTCTGGTTTGGGATGAAGCAGAGGTTTTTATTATGACATTTTTTTTTGAGAAATTAATAATAAAGAAGTGTTCCATATGCTACGAACTTTATGCTGGACACTGTAGAGAAAAACTGTATGATACACCCAGAAAAATATAGTTATACAAGTATTTTTTCAAAAAAATCTTATAGCTGCTAATTGAAATATTGTAACCACTAAATTTTCTCGGATGAATGCAAAATGTAAACATTTTCAACATGACACAGGTCTTTTTTTCAAAACGTTATTTTTGTCTCTAAATGTTACCTTTTAGTTTTGACAAAGAACACGATTGCAGTTAAAAGATAGTATTGAAAAAACAATATTTAAATACGTTATTAAGTGAGAGACTTTTAACAGTAATACAATTGTTTTGAAAAAAATACGTTGTTCATACTGAAAAGCGAACTATGTTGGCGCCTATTCAATTCAGAAATCATTTAACGGTTATACAATTTTGTATTACAGCTAATAGATATTTCTCTCGGTGTAGATGATATTCGAAGAGCACTGAGAAGTGGTTCTTTGCCAGGTATTGAACACATATGGCGGCAATAATAGTAGTTTTTGTTTCCTCTTTGGTTACTTGTTGACCTAATACCTATTTTGTACATGGATTATTCCTCTGGACAGAAGAGCTCTACCAATGGATCAAAATGAAGGAAAAACATCGACAAGAGAAACAACTAGATGAATGCCAAATCAAATGGGATTCAGACTTCGTGAATATAGTTTTCATGTTAAGAAGGACATTTCATTCGCAAAAATTCTCAGAAGAGGAAGTGGGTGGGGAGGTTTTTATTTGGGATTCCCACAAACTACATATCACTCAATTTCATATAAAATCATCAAGAGATTGTGAAAAAATTAGCTGATGATTCGGCAAAGTTACACGAGTTTGAATTCTTGAATCGACACTCAACGACCATTCATTGATCAATTTACTTTTCTTCAGAAATAACACTCCATTTTCTTCATTGTGTTTTGGTTTGGTATTTTATTGCGTATACGTCAACGTATTTACACACTCGACATTCTTCTAGTATCCTATTCGTATCTATATAAGTGAATAAAATGGAGTAGAGTGAAAAAAACAAAAACTGAAAAATATGATGATATCACCAACTTCTGTATATTTATTTGTTACAGCGGAAGGAGAAGAAGGCAAATGAACGTGTCTGCAGATATCAAGTGAGTAACCGAATTTATTTTTACGTTAAGTGAATGACAACAATTATAAATGAATTTCGATAGAATATAGTAATTTTTATGTGAAAGTTGGCCTGAGTACCTATTTCTCGTAATTTTGTTCCGATTTAAACATAATTTTTAATCGAACATGAGAAAAGAACCTATTGAAACTGAACCTAAGGAAATATTAAACAAGTTAGGGATCAAAGTATGACTCAAACATAACCATAATCTATAGATCGAAACGTTTTTTTTTTATTTTTGTCCCATGAACATTAGGACAGAGAATATCTTGAAACTCGAGAGTAGTAGAAAATTGTAACTTTGGGTTTGTAAATCAAAGCAATTGTTGCAGCTTTTTTGATACCATGTTACCCAATGAGCTTTTTGTTTACCTCTCTTTGGTACAATATTGTGAAAATAAAGCACTGTCAGTGACGTAATATGATAGTTGCAAAACAATGTCAATAAACCAAACTGATCAAAAACCAAACTGAACAAAAACAAACCCATTGAACCCATTTTCCATAAGGCTACGTGAATCACTCAATGTCTGTTAAGTTTACAAAAATCGCAATTATACACTAACACCCATAAAAAACAAATTTTCATTTCATCAAATGTCAAATGCTTTGTTTGTCCGTCCATGACCGCCATGTTGTGACTTTAGCTGACAGTGCTCTATTCTTTCAAAGCTAATCCTATAATTTTAGTTTATTCTTGCGTCATTGTTAGCATTTTTCATAAAAAGGGTAGTGCAGTGTTGCATATACGTATCACCGGCCATAAATGGGAAGATACATTTTTCGCGATTCTTTCGACTTTCTGTCGGGCATCGCCAAATGATACATCGTGGAATACACTTTGCACTCAAAATCATGTTTGTGTTTTTTTTTACAAACTACAAGCCAGACACGACAAACACAGATTCTCATGAATAAAAGAATGCGTTCGAAATATTCGAAACCATAATCAATACAATGAGTAGCGAAATGTATTATAGAAATATTTCCGCAGAGGAAACTTCATAGCAACTTTGCTTTGTAAGTCATGAAAGTCTGGGTGAACTTTCGCGGAGCTTTTGATCTCTCATAGTAACTTAATATCTGTTGACAGGGTATTATGCGAAATTTGGTTCGACGATACGTAACGGTGGAGCAAAGGAAGGCAGAGAATCAGGGCGTTACCGAAGACGATGTCAACGAAATAAAACAGGATATTTCTGCCTTTCGCTTCGAGCTGATAGAAATTCTGAAGAATTCTGGGATGAACACTTCGACGGCTCACAGCGTAATGGGTGAGAAAATTATGTTATGTTCAGAGAAGAATTCGTTTTATTTTCTGGTTTTCACGAAAAGTTGAATTCTGTAATGTCAAAGAAACACGGTGAACATGTAGGTGGTAGAGGTTTTTTCCTACAATAATATTTTGAATTCAAAGAGTTCATTCACTCGAATTATTGTTCAGATTTCTGCTGCACCTTAATGAATCGACAAATACTTGGAACTCATTGTTGTGTATGGTGAAGAACTTTTCACAATCTCACTTTGAAAATATTTATTTCAACACTTAGAATACAGTGATTTTTGTACCACAATAACTGGGCTATAACATAATTCCAATCGGCTTTTCCAATACATTCCCCAGGCGGCGAATGTCACGCTTCATATAGCTGGAAATTGTCCGTACCGTCGTTTCGGGATACTTCCACTTGATTCTCGCTTATTCGAGTCGCCGTTAAAAGTACACCGGCCGTCCGATGAATTCATACCGAATGAAATGTACTTACCGTGGCATTCTTGAGCGGTGATGTAAGCTTGTTCATGTTTTCTGGTTGACTAATTTTTTTATTCGAATACACTACATTCTTCCCTTCTTAAAGACATTTCATCCCGAAATAGCATCTTTGAAGTGTGTCGGTACATGCACGTCTCGCCATATCTGCACCGTGAAATTCGATGGAAGTAGCACTCTACAGTTTTCCTGGTCGGTCGTTGAAGATGGTTACAGCATACCAAAATTTTGATGCCGCTGGATCTGAATATAGTTTCCAACATGCTCCTAATGGCTCTCCAATCCAGCCCATCAAGCCCACAGGGCAACTTTGGGATTGCCAAGTCCATGAGATGTTGTTCCAACATCGTATCTGGTGAGGCTCTCCCAGTCCCAGTCGTCTTCATAGGTTAATCTCGAGATTGCTTCTTGGTTACCAGGTAGAAAATATTTCTCTGACCCTTCTTCAACCGTAACACTTCTCCAACTACTGGGTTATGTTACCGCAGTTCCTGGAGTTTACCAAACTCTTTCGAGAACACCACAGCTATGCCTCTAGAAATCTGGAGGTCTTCTGCCACGCAGTGCTCTAGCGCGTAGTCAGTTGGTATCTGGTATAAATTTTGTGACTCCTCCCGAGTTAACCTATGTAAAACTTTCTGCCCATTTGAGTATGAGGCAATGAACTGGTGGAAAGTCATCTCACCCTCTGGTGATCTGGGGATGCAAACTTCATCGTGATTTCCGGCAAAAGGAGCCAACCTATTGAAATAGACAACTCTAGGTATTCCTCGTGGTGGCTTTCTGATCCGGTAGACGATTAGACGAGGTCATTCATTACTCTTGTGATCTTGTATTGACCTTCCCACGAACTCTGCAATTTCGGTGAGAAACCGTGTCGACGCTTGGGTTTGTACAGCCAGAGTAGGTCACCGGTCTCGAATGTTCTAGCTTCTGCGTTGATGTCATAGGTCTCCTTCATACGGTTGCTGGCAATATCGACATTCAAACGGACTCGCTCGTAGATATCGTCCATTATCCACCGAAATTTGCTGACATACTCTTATCCGGCAGTGTCTTGCCCTCGTGGCGTCCCAAACATCAAGTCGCAAAGCAGTCGTAGCTCTCGTCCCATAATAAAACTTGCAGGAGTTTGTTTGGTTGACTCGTGCACCGCTGAACGATGAGCTATCAGGAAGAGATGAAGATACTGGTCTCAGTCTCTTTGATATGCAGAGACTACTTCGTTCTGCCATTCCATCGGATTGTGGGTGTAGAGCTGTTTTTCGAATATCCAATATTCTGCACATTTCCTGCCTTGGTTGGAATGCAGCTCCAATGTGATACCGAATCGGCATATCCACTCCTTGACCAAGACATCTGTGACGTTGATTGCTTTCTGATTGGATATTGCGTAGGCTTCTGCCCATCTGCTGAAATAGTCCATTGCCACAAGGATGTATTTGACTGCATGATCAATTTCGAGAAAGAGGCCAGCGATATCTATTGCTATCCTTTCAAATGGGCTGCCTACGTTTTACTGACGCGGGGCCTTGATTCAAGTTCGAGGTCCATTGCTGGCAGCGCACACTTCCTGCACCAGTCCTTAACGTCAGCTTGACAATTAGCCCAAGGTGATTAAGTCACTCCAACACGCCTTTCAAAACCTTTTTTTCCAACGTGAGGCGATTCCGTTGAGCCCAGTATATTTAATCGCTGGAGAATCCGGATTTTGTCATCTTTCCAGTCATCGTCCAACCACCATAGTACTACGAACGGCTGCGACCTTCTCCTTGGCTCGACGACAGTGTGACATGGTCTCCGTAATAGTGCATCGGCGTTCTTGTGACTGCTCCCTGCTCGATGTTCGATGTCGAAATTCAATTGTTGAAGCAATTTGAGGGCAGTCCTCACCAGAAAATTCCTTCCGTAGAAGTATTTGTAAAAATGTTCCACCCCTTATACTACAGCCAACAGTTCCCGTCTGGCGACACAATAATTGCGCTCCGGTTTGCCGACGGTTTTGGTGAAATACCCAATGACCTTTTCTTGTTCTTCCTGGATCTGGGACAGGATGTCTCCAAGTCCCTACGTTACTGGCGTCGGTGTCCAGAATGAATTTTCCATTGGGTAAGGGAAAGCTCAGGATCGGTGCGTTGATCGAGCTTTCCTCTAGCATCTAGAATGACTTTTGGCATTCCAGAGACCACTGGTACTGAATCCGTCGTTCGGTCAGGGTGTTCAGTGGTTTGGCGATGATGGCAAAAACAAGCACGTATCCACGGTAGTAGGTGCACAGGTCAAGAAAACTCCGAAGCTGCTGGATGTCTTTTGGAATGAGCCAGTATCTGACAGCTTCGATTTTCTGGTCGTCCACTGTTACTTCTTTCCCAGAAACAATATGTTCGAGGTAATAGACTCCCTTCTGGAACAGATGGCATTTATTAGTGCTCAGTTACAGTCCAGAGTTTCCCAGGCGTAGGAATACCTCGTCGTCGAGGTATACCAGGCACGTTTTCCATGAAATTACTTTCAACACAGTCTCCATCAATCTCTCAAAGGTGGCTGAAGTGTTACAAACGCCAAATGGCATAACTGTTAACTGCCACAATCCTGAGCCGATAGTGAAGGCTGTTTTCTCTCTATCTTTTGGGGCCAGTTCTGCCTGCCAGTATCCGCTATTCAAATGTAGAATCGATAAAACTGTTGAGTTAACCAAGATGTCTAGAGTATCGTCTATTCTCAGGATAGGGTAACTGTCATCCGCCACGTTGTTGAGTTGACGATAGTCTACGCAGAAACGTATCGATCCGTCTTTCTCCTCTACCAGTTCAACTGGAGATGACCAGGGGCTGTCGGACGGTTTAATTATTCCTTCTTTTCCCATATCGTTGACAATTTTGTCAGCCTCTTCTTTCTTGGCAGAAGGGAGTCATCTGGCTGATTGACGCCCCTGATTTTCGGGTAAACAATTTTTTTCCTAATCAAACATGATGTCAAGAAGAATTTCAAAGTGCTACGATTCATTCTTCACTTGTGGCTTACTTGTGGTTACTGAACTAATTACAAAACAGTTTGAAATTAAAATTCAAAGAAATAGTGCTGTCAAAAGAACACATGTACAAGACAACATATTGAAGTTCACTCATACTGAAAACTTTGGGAGGACTTGAAAAAACTGTGTACTGTATAATGTATATATGCGATGCATTCGATCGCAAAAATGTAACTGATTTGGAAAGGAAACAGAAGGAAGTCGCTGCCAAGTAAATTGTACAGTTTGTATACAAGATAAAAAAAAAGGTGGTGCATATTAGGCCTTTTCTGCGGCAATTTCTTCATTCTTAACATACTTGCGACCATTTGTACGATATTTTGATTTATTTTCATTCAATTTCACTGGAGCATTCCTTGCGGGATTATCAGTATATTCGCGCACGTTATAACTTTCAGTAACATTTCGTTTTGTCGGAAAGTCTCTCAGGATTCAAACCACTCTCATAAATATGTATATTTTCTGCATTCTTGATGAGATTCCTTTATATTCCTGAATATTCTCTGTATTGTCGTTGTTGTTGTGGAAATCATTAAACAACATATGCTGAAGGAAAACTTTCGCAGAGAAAATATATATATTTTTTTAATTAATTGAGTTCAAGTCAAGTGAAACTATGAGATGAAAAATATTTTTCATCACTTCGTTGAGCTGTTAGAGCAGTCTTGGTTTTCCAATTTTACGATACATCGAATAAACAGATAATTGGAACATGTATTGATAAAAGCATTATGAATGTTAAGACAATCGATGTTAAGAATTATGACAAAACTCAATTGTTAATTTTGACGATATTTCAGTTCACAAAACCACGACAAAAGTTCCGCCATACAATGAATTCTTCAAGCAGAAGTAGACCGAGTTGTATACTTGAACGATATTATTGTTGAATACTCTAAACTGTTAAAAGTTTAGGGGGCACTTTCGTACCAGATCTCCAATCAGGTGACAAATCACAGCTATTGTTTTACTGCAGAGGTACATTTATCTATTATACGTGCAAAACCTGCAGAAGAACTAAGTTATTAATTATTGGTTGACCATCAAATGACTCCTAAAAATGCTTTTCTTTAATGATTTCCCAACTTTTTGACAAATTTAATAATTTGAAATTAATAAGGAAAGAAATCAAAACAAATTTCTGAATGGTCCAAGATCCGAGGGCCCCCAGACGTAGCTTATTTTCTGAAGGACCAAATGTGAGGACTAAGATAGTATTCCCATGTACTTTAACGCATGTATACCTGCTAAGTTGGGTAGACGGTCAAACTATAATTAGAAAAAGGTAAGTAAAAATAGGGCTCACCTAACCTCAATTCTAATGGCTGATTTGGTATGTTATGTAGAATATTTCTACATAACATTTCTTTCATAACTTTCGGTAGGCGCTCTTAAGCTCTGATATATATGTATGTATATATATATATATATATATATATATATATATATTTATTTATTGTGTTGTTATGTGAAGTGGCACAAAACACATTTTAGGTACTCAGATACTCACTTGGTATATTTGCATGAGAAAGTAGAAGTCTTCAGGAACGATATGCACTTTTTCTTTTCCTTCTACTATAATGTTTAGCAAAGTTATGACAAATCTAATTTTCGGCCCTGCCTGAACTTGCAGTGGCGGGTTTGCGCGAGCATGAAATGTGACATCGACGTTAAACCACGTTTTCTGAGAAAACGAGCGTATGTCATAAAGTATTACTGAAAATCATTCTTGTGGAGAATTGAATTATCTCTCAACCTATCGAAATCGTTATTTGATAAATCTTATAATTTCCGAAATAACAAAAAAAAATTAATTTTTTTTAAATGAAAAATTTTGTAGGTTTCACCCCTGATTTTTTGATAAACAATTTTTTCTAATAATACATGATGTCGAGATGTCATGTGCCGAGTTTCAGAATGCTACAGTTCATTCTTCACTTTTTGCTCGAGTTTGTCTGTCGTTACTCGATTATCTCATTACGTTAACTCGAAGAAATACTTTCAACAACCACGTTTCTCTCCATTGCCGATATTTAATAAACGACCAATTCATTGCTTTTTCAAGGAACTGGTGGAAAGAAAAACAGGCAGAAAGAACGACGCCTCATGAAGGGTTTCAACATCGCCCCCCAGCCGTCCACTTCTTCGACGTCACTGCCCCCCGTGGCCGAATTCATCGCGTCTCTTCAACAGCACCACGACGATCATCACCATCACGACTTCTTCGGTTCGTCGTTGTCCGGAATATTCGCAAGTTCGACACCTAGGAAACTTCACCAGCATAGCAGCACGGTGTCCTCATCCCAAGGAAGTATCAATGAAGGACATCACCGCCATCACCATCACCATCATCATCATAAAAGGTAGGTGGGTTCAGCAATGCTAAAATAAGTGGAATGCGTTCCGCTTGGCGAGCTTACAAAAACACCAACAGTCCGGATGCAATTTCGAACCCTTTCAGTTAGTTCCTAATTTAGGCCAATTAAATTAATATATTTATGGTACTAGTGTGTTATGTTGAAAATAAGTCACGCGAGAAAGATTCTAAAGTGACTTAGGAAACATAACACATGAGTGGCATACAATGTTTTATCCAACACATGACAGTTATGACCCATTATTAATGTCATTTTAGACAAGTAAACTATCAAATAACACACTAGTGAGTTATAATCCATAAGTCACTAGTCACTAGGGTGTTATTTGATAGTTTACTTCTCTAAAATGACATTAATAATGACAATCATAACTGTCATGTGTTGGATAAGTAACTATTACCCAACACATGACAGTTATGAATGTCATATTAGACCAGTAAATTATCAAATAACAAACTATCAAATAACACACTAGTGTGTTATAATCCATAACTCACTAGTGTGTTACGGATTATTACTCACGTTCATATTCAAATTAATTATTATCTCACTTGTTAAATTATATATATATATATATATATAAATATAAATATTTTATGCCACTCGTGTGTTATGTTACCTAGTCACTGACGGCCTCGTGGTATAAATCTTTCTCGTGTGACTTATTTTCAACATAACACACTAGTACCATAAATAACTATTTGAGGCGATCTGGAAATCATTTTAAGACCTTCGTCGGTCTTAAATGCGTGTTATCTAAATTAACCTACGGTCACTAGAAAATAAGCAAAAACACACGACACATAACCTCATTAAGCACTATAAACAAATCGCACGGTTTTCGTAAACAAAACGGTCAGTTTGAATATATCTATATATATTAAGTTCAACAAAGCGTCTTCCTTGGAAAAACACGATTTTACTAATAATAATAATGTTTTGGTTGTTTTCCGGATTTTGCCGTGGTCTTTTTTGGTTTACATCTGCAAACGTTTCAACTGCAGCTGCGGCAGTCATCTTGAAACTCAGTTCCAGTTGATACGTCAAGAAGATTACTTCGACCACGCCACTGAAGATGACTGTCGCAGCTGCAGTTGAAACGTTTGGAGATTTAAACCAAAGAAGGCCACGGCAAAACCCGGAAACCAACCAAAACATTATTATTATTATTAGTAAAATCGTGTTTTTGTAAGAAAGACGCTTCGATGAACTTAAAAAACATTGACGCCAGCCGTGAAAGCCTACATTCTTATAATAATAATAATAATTTTTGGATATAAAAAACGGCTTCAACGATTTGAATAAAATTTTGCATTGCTACTTAAGCTTATCTATATTGACACAAGTACGGTATAGACGAGACACCGGTGATGTCTTATGCCCCGGGGGATATTGAGTTCGTTGTGGAGAATGAGAAGTGCCGAATATATTGGAACTACTCATTCCCCCCCTCAGGCAAATACAAGCCAATGCGCCTGATGTAGTCCTCCTCGACTATCAAAGTAGGACGATTTTCGTCATGGAGTTTTCGGCTCCTGGCGAAACGAACATCGCCTGAAAAGAGGAGAAGAAACGGACTAAATATCGAGACTTACTCTTTGAACTCCGCAGGCTCTACCCAAACCATTCTGTTAAAATGGTGGTTCTTATTAGAGGGGTCCTTGGTGGTATGATGGGTATACTGCTCTCGAACTTAAAAATCATGCCGCCTTGCCGTAGTATGGTAGAAATCTCAGTCGGAGGAATGCAGAAGGCGGACGTCATCCTTGGTTCTGCTCAGGGCACATGATTGTCGAACCAAGTAATCACTTACCTCACGGACGTGGGAAGAGGTTATCTGGGTGAAGGATCCAGCGCGTCCTCTGGATGTGTGGGGGCTTAGGAGACAGGGCCTGACTGGAACTTTTGAGAAAAAAAAATTATATGGATTTTTGGATCTCGGAAGCGGCTCTAATCATTTGGATCAAATTTTGCGTTATAAGTTCATCTATATAGTAGTCTTTTTCTGAAATAGGCAACATTACAAATAATAATAATAATAATGATGTCAATTTTTGGATCTCGAAAACTGCTTCAACATTTTGTATAGAATTTATTATTCAAATGAGGTATTGATACTTAATTTTATATTTATCTATTCTAAAAAAGGTAATTTCACTAATAATGATAATAATATGAATTTTATTATCTCGGAACGCTATGCGAACGCTACGAAAATTATAACACTAGATTCATGGACTGGAGCCTAATAATTGTAATGTTCCTAATGTTGATTGAACCAACGTAGTAATAAGTAGAACGAATTATATCCTGTATCATCACCAAAGTTGTGAAACATATATCCTCTATACTTTTGTAATATTGTTGGGAATGAAATTGTTTAAAAAATCTATAAAGATGCAATAGTAGTAGTAATAATTATACTTCTTCGACATATGGCCATTGTTGGTAGAAGTACTTCAGCCAGAGTGTTCGTGTAGGCTTTGTTACTGACTTCATACGCCACCTTAGAAGCAGCACTGTCAAATTGAACCCAACAGTGAATGGTGGACGACTTTCCCTGGTCAGTATTCAGAATTTTAAAATTCAGTCTACTACCATAATTAAATGAAAAAATTCTTGCCCCAGCCAGGGATCGATCCATAGACCTTCGGCCTATGAGTCAGATGCTCAGACCACCACACCACGCCGCCAAATGAAGATGCAATAAAATACAGACTATCCCATTTGAAAAAATGAAGTACACTGTCATATATCCAAACTTTTTCCGCACACTGTATATGCCCATAGGTGAAATATAGTACGTAACGCGTGTTGTAAAGCAAGTACACACTCATGCAATTAATTCGTGGGTAATATGCTTTTTACAACACTTGCTACGTAATATCCCAGGGGGTGAGCTCAACTTTTGATAGCCAAAAAACCATAAAATGTTTGCATCATTTCTAGTGTTTGCTTTCAGCTGGAAAACAGTGCGTCGCTTGGACGGAAAATGTTATTCTATTCCATACAGGGGAATAAATTTTGCGTCGAATGACATCCAAGAACATTAAATTTGGCCGAAATCGAATGTTAAAAACGAAAAAATTTCTTAGTTCGGTTCAGACTTACATTTCGCGGCGGATCCTAAGGTTCTCATTCCAGCTGGTCAACTATTCATTGCCGTGGAAACAGAGGATACCCTTCCAAAAATGTCTCATAGAGACTGATACAAAAATTTATATGAGAATTTATGAGATCCCTATAGAGCCATATTCGATATTCATCAGTATTTAAAATACATTGCAGATACATATTTCTTTAATTTCTAATGGCATTTCCTATCGTGAATCTATGATATTTGAATGTGTTCTATCAGCGATTCCTAAGATGAATGCTACATGTTTCTATGAGGTAATGCAGGTTGAAAATGGATGATAACGTATGTGATTTTACAGCAGTCATTTGATTATTTGAAAAAAAATTATTGTTATTTTTGCTCGTTCCATTTTCCATCCATATGAAGATAAATAATCCAATGGATTATTATATGCACATACAGAAATAATCAACTTCAACTGCTGATAGAAAAATATGTCAATGCATTTCTAACATAATCGAAAAGCTGTTAGATCTGTTTAGACAGAGTTGTCACGATCTGTTCCTAGCCCGTACCATGGCTGGCCATTCGTATTCTCTGATCCGGCGCTACAAAACGTAGTCTAGGCCGCGCAATCTTCCGAGTAGAGGAATAAGCACTCCGAGTAGGTTTTCCTAGATTGTTTCGTTTTGGTTGATCTTGTGTCTTAGTAATCTTCCTAAAATATTTTTTAAATATTCTGGCGTGATATGATAATAATAATCTATTTGAATATTTTGGTAATATCCTTAGAAACATTTTGTTAAGAATATTCTATTTGGTTTCATAATGTTCCTTCGTTTGGATCTCATGAAATTTCATAGGATTTGCATGAAATTTTATACGGAATTCCAATTACAGATTGGACCATCGAATCCTGAACCCACTTTTTTATACGATACCGAAAAAGATTATAGATTGTGAATTTCCCCACATAGGTTCTCAGGCTTTCGAATGAGGATATAAAACATTATCGTTATTGAAATTGGAATACATCATCGAATTGTATAGTCTCTTTTTTGAACCACCACCGCCTAAAATAAACTCTTATACTCCGTATCCTTGTTTTCTTATCGACACTTGTAAACTCTCAATGATTCTGGGTTGTATGGAAACTTATAGGAATCGCATAATTTATGATGAGTACCTTATTCCTGATCCAAACCATCACATCCTCCCCACTATTTCCACAAGATACCCAATAAAATTGAAAACGGAATTCCTGATACAGACCATAGAAATCTGATTTCACTTTCTTGATACGATACCCAATAAATTATAAATTGTGAATTTCCACACATTCCTCATACGTTGACATGCTTGTGAATGAATATATAATATAGTGGTGATTGAAAGTGGAATATCTCATCGAATCTTATAATATCCTTAAACAATCACCGCCTGATACAAACTCGTCTGCCATATATTCGGATATCCTTATGAATTGCATCTACAAATCCGCATACAACCTCCAAAAAGTGTATATGTCAGGGATATGTACGTATAGGTTACAGACTTTTCACGTTGATCCTTAAAAATTCCCATAATTCGTCTATATTTTTTCATAAGATTTCATGTGTTTGTTATTTTTGGCAGGGTAATCCTTTTGAAGATGATCCAGATGACCTCGATATGCAACCGCACCTTCCGAGCTTCTCAGGTGAAGGACCAACGACATCAAAGAAGATGCGAACATGAATGCTGCCACATTTTGTGCTATTTGCCTATTATAGAGGGTGTTTCCAAAATTGAAGAGATTAAGAAAATGGGTTGTTATAGAACATAATGTATAGTCAGTTTCCTTAACAGGTATTTTTTTGTGTCCCGTGTGCAGTTTGATGATTAACCCATTAACGCCCGAATTATTTTTTTTTTTTGAAAATTACAGTTTTTTGTTTTATGAAGTAATATGAGGCCTAGATGCAAGGTTTTTATAAAAGTTTTTAACGAAGTTTCAATTTTTTCTCTGAAAAATGGTGTTACCATATGGTTACGCTAGGCGTTTGTGAGACTGTTTTGTGAAATAATTAAAAACATACAGGATTACAAAATTAATATTTTATCTTGTATGAAATATATCAAAACATTCAATACATAATCCTACATTGCACTTCTTGCACATCGTTCTAACGTGAGAAATGCATCCCTCGCCCGCGCAACGTCTTCGTTTCTTATTTGGAACAGGAATCACCAAATGATTTATGTCATCATAGCGAAGTCCGTCGGAAACTCTGTTTAGGGATAGTGACGTCGATGATAAAGCTGGTCTTCCTGATCCTCGAGGCGGAACACCATGAGTTTTGAGGTAAGTTTGGACGATTGATCTTCGGAACTCTAAATGCGACATACTTCCATCTGATTTTCGGTGTATTTGCCATGCATTATGAACGCATACATCAATAGTCCACGTAAAAAGAGACCACCACCATTTTTTACCACGTGTTCCAATACGATATTGGGCAATATTTTGATCCATGCGATCTGTCCCCCCCATATAATTATTGTATTTGGAGATAAGATCTGGCCGTTGTACTTGTATATGTTTCTTTTCAGTTTGAGAAAAACGACGTACATTTGCAACGGGTTCTATGCCAAAGCAAGTCGAAGCTACAGTCACAACACTATTGTCCACCCACCTTACAATTATTATACCATCACTTCTATCTATAATGGATTCATGAGAGCCTCGTGTTCTTTTTGCCATTGTCTTTTTGGTAGGGAGTGGAATATTTTTAGGCAGTCTGTTATCTCTGACCGTTCCGGTTGCCTGGTATCCGTTATCTCGAAGAAACTTCAATAAAGTAATTCCAGTGAATAAATTATCGACATATAATTTATATGGATAAAATCCTTTCACATTCACCAGTTCATCTAACATTACTACTAATGGAGCAGCCGATTTTCCAAATAGGTTTTCATAGTCTTCAATTCGACGAGGATTGTTACCCTGGTACATCTCGAAATCGACAAGATAACCTAAGGGTGTGTTGAGGCACCACATCTTATACCCGAAGCGGATCGGTTTGCCCCGAATAAATTGTTTACATCCGTGTCTTCCATAGTATTTAACCATGCTCTCATCAAAACAAAGATGTTCTTCGGGTTCAAATAGTTTGAAGCAGTTACTTTTTACTTTATCCATGATTGGGCGCAATTTCCAAATTTTATCTTTTGCGTCGGGTTGTGTATTGTCGGCGAAATGGATGAAACGGCAAATTTCCAAGAAACGATTTCGTCGCATGGAATTATAAACTAGCTCGTTTCTCATATCAGTTCCCTCATCCCAGTAAAACCTTTTTCCCGGAAGTTCATTGTAACCGGTGAGAATGAGGATAGCTAAGAAACATTTTATTTCTACAGTAGTGATTTTTGGATCCGGGTGATTCAAAAACAGAGCATATTTTCTTGATTGCTCTACCAAAATATTTACAATTTCATCATCGAAAAACTTTTCGAATAATTCAACTGGAGTTGTGTCTTTATGATTTTTATATGTACTGCTACAAAAAAAACGCTGATTCGGGAGAAAGTCGCCTGCAATCCATTCGATATCCTGAAGATTGGGACGTTGAAAATTTTTACCTGACATGATAGCTTTTTCCGACAATTGGGCCATCTCTTCGTTCTCCTGTACTTCACCGCATCCACCGATTCTGCTGCCATCTGAGAGTTTCAGCTCAGCGGGGGCTCTCAGCTGAGACCCAGATAGATTGTCAATCAAGCCGCCACCATCTTCGTCCCCAGAATCTTCCTCAGAGAGCACTCCACAATCTGGTGGCTCTATGAAAATATCAGATACATCAACATCATCAATATACGCCATTTCCAACGCTTCTTTGAGAGAAAAACCTCGCCTGAAATAAAAAATACGAAATTAAAAAAACATGGTTATATAAGCGCCTAGCGTAACCATGCGGTTACGATGACGTAAACAGTCTCATAACTCATACATCCAACTTTCAAAATATTTTTTATCCACCTATAAATACTCTCTCAGATGTTTACTTGCCAAATTTGTAGAATATCATTTATATGTGAAGTAATAACTAAATTATACTTACTCAAATCTAGGCTCCATCGCACTTTACACAAATAAAAATATCAGTGAAACTGAAACCGTCCTATCAATGCAACATGAAACAGCGAACTGATTCAACGGCCAGAAGTTCTTGTGCTTATTCATTTATAAACTATATTTAGCGCCATCCATGAATACACTGCTCAAGTAACGGCACATTTCAACTTAGATTGCTACCCTTTAGCTGTAACTGTATGGTTACGCTAGGCGCTAATGGGTTAAGTATGGTGGGTGATTTTATCTCTTCAAGTACTCATTGGAAAACACGAAATGCGATGGTGGAGGTCTCAGATACGCGACTGGCCAATATGGCGGCCATTCCAAGATGGCCGCCAAATGACATATTAAAAACAGCCATATCTCGACCATTTTTCAACCGATTATAAAATATTTTTTTTCGTTTGTAGACCTTTACAAGCGCTATCTTTAAGATAGTCACACATTTCACGCAAAATACAACATCTTTCAAGTTATAGTGAAAACAAACGATTTTTGAACGAAAAACTAATTATTTACTGTATTTTCTTTACTTATACTTTTATTCTATTAATTGTTATATATTACATGTTACGCGTTCAAAATATGAATTTTCATATCTTTTCCAGATTTTATGACGTAACAAGATGAAACCTGTTCCCAAAATAGGACTTGGAGCTGGCGAAAAGAGGAAAAGAGAAAAGAGAAAGTGTATATTGTGCAACAATGAAAGCAGAGAAAGCCTTGTAGACACTCCAACAGACAAAGCGTACGAAAATCTGACCCGAACTATTACTTGCTTTGTTAGTTGGGAAGATGAACAATGTCAGCATGTGCTAAAAACATTGAATGGGGATGCATCAGTTCAGAATATAAAATATGTTGACGTGAAATGGCATTTGAGCTGTTACAAATTGTTAACGCACAGCACAAGAAGGAAAAGTGCAGAAAAACTATTTTTGTCTCAAAAGACCAATAAGACCACTGACGAAGAACCAATAGAGCCTTCTACACCTTTCACCAGACGACAGCAAATATCAAAGTATAACAAGAATTTGTGCTTCTTTTGTGATGGTAAAGAAACCAGAAAGCATCCTCTCCATCGCGTTTCTTATGATTCTGGAGGTGCAAATTTTAGGGAGGCCGTCGAACTCAGCGTACAGAGATGTGCAATTGTTCTGGAAATGAATAAAACTGTGACAATGTTCCCAATGAGGACTGTGAACCGTGGGATGAAAACGACGATGAAACTGACACTGATGAACAATACAATTCTTATCTGTTGTTTTCAATTTAACTTATAGAACCCGCTGGTAGTGATTTTGAGCTGCAAATATTGTAATTTATTATCAGTGACTACTACTAGTTACTTTCCATGACAATAGACCAAATAAATAGTTTTTCGTCCGAAAATCGTTTGTTTTCACCATAACTTGAAAGTTGTTGTATATAGCGTGAAATATGTAATCATCTAAAAGATAGCGCTCGTAAAGATCTACAAATGAAAAAAATATTTCAAAATCGGTTGAAAAATGGCCGAGATATGGCTGTTTTTGATATGTAGTTTGGCAGCCATCTTGGAATGACCGCCATATTGGCCAGTCGCGTATCTGAGACCTCCACCATCGCATTTCGTGTTCTCCAATGAGTACTTGAAGAGATAAAACTACCCGCAATACTTAATCATCAAATTGCACACGGGGATGGGTTAAGGAAACTGACTAGTAACAATAACTGAAGATTTTCGTTTTTGAAGAAATAAAAAAAATTCGAAATTGTAAGGAAATTTTACGGAATCGCTTTCAGTCCAGACCAGAGCGTGCCTGCCCGCTGGCAGTGTTTCAGCGCGGTTTGCGCAGACTATAAACATCTTATCAGTGATTACCAAAACTAAAAAAACTTGAAAACTTTAAAATTCAAAATGTCCCAAAGTATTTTTTGTTTTTTTCGACAAAAATACATTCTCTCTTCTTTCTACTTCCCATTTCATTTATTGCTCCAATTTCGGAAACACCCTGTATAAGATATTCATAGGCTATTAATTAGTTGCCAAAGAAAATGAGAACTGATTTTTCAACAGAATTTGGTTGCTATTTGGATCTGTGATCTGTTATTGTTGTCGCACAAAATTGTCGCCTAGCAACAGTCGTTAAACAAAGTACACTTCTACGCCTCTCTGTTAATAGTATTGAAATCGTATATTGATAGTAAAATATTTTATTACTTCACGCACTCAAACCACATAGAAAAAATAACAATTCACGCACAGTTTTCATCAACTGATGAATGAACTTGATTATTTTTTAACCTGTGGTAGAAGTCCAATGTGTCTCAAAGTGGAGTGGTATAGATTTACGATGCAGAATTTTACAATTTCTTACAATCTTACGGACCGTTCACTTGATTTACTGCGAGCCTACCTTCTTAACCGTATGCAAGCTATTTCATTGGAGGGAGACTGTTCCGACTTCTTTAAATTAGACAATGGAGTGCCTCAAGGCTCTATATTGGGTCCCGTTCTGTTCATTATTTATACAAATGCTTTTCAAAACTGTATTAAGTTCAGCAATTGTCATCAATATGCGGAAGACACCCAGATATACATTTCATTTTACGAACCAGACCTCCCTCTAGCCAACCTCCAGTTGAACACCGATCTAGAATCAATTGTTGCCATTTCATCTAAATTCTGCCTTTCCATCAATCCCTCCAAATCCGCCGTGGTGCTATTCGGTAGGAAAGATTCAAGTAAACGATGTAAGAACTTGCTGTCTATCAAAATTGGAGTAGACACCGTTGGGGTAGTGGACAGTTCGAAAAATCTTGGATGCATTTTAGACTCTTCACTCAACTTTCATGATCATATTAATCTTGTCATTCGTCGCGCATTCTGCAACTTGAAGTTGATATACTCAAATAGGAAAATACTGGATAAAAAAAGTAAAATCATCTTGTGCGAGTCATTGGTGCTCTCCCATTTGAACTACGCAGATATAGTCTATAGTCCTGCCATAACTCAAAGAGATTTGAGGCGCTTACAAATGGTTCAGAATTCATGTGTACGTTTGATTCACAGCCTGAGAAAACGTGATCACATATCCGCTCCGTTGAGAGAAATTGGTTGGCTAAATATTCACGAGAGGCAAATACTCCACAGTTGCGCATTATTTCATCGTATAATACAAACAAAGAACCCACCGTATCTTCATCAGAAAATTACATTTCATCACTTGAATGTTCGTTTCAAGTCTAGACTCTAGACACCCTCTCTGCACACAACGAGTCAGTTCCGTTCGTCATTTTCTTATACCATAGCCAGGCTTTACAGGATTCCGAATGATTTGAAGAATTTGTCCATCTCTGGTTTCAAAATGAATCTAAAAAAAGTACTTCTATCAGGAGAGTTTTCTCCTTAATTTGCTTTTATTCCAGATGAATTATTTGTTTGACTTATTTATTCCCTGCATTTGAATCTAATCAACTTAGTATGTCTTTAGTAATTTAAGTTTTTCTTTTTCTTTTTGTAAGTCGACACACCTTGCCTTTAGTTCTTAGTCCATTTGTATTCGATGGTTGAGTGGAAGAAAGCACCTGTTCCATACCTTAACTGGTTGCTAACCGCAGGTAATTCTGCCATTTGGTAGGTAGTTATCTAGTACACACTTTATCTTTTCTGTATGTTTCACTATCCACCAATAAAAGAGTTTATTATTATTATTATTATTATTATTATTATTATTATTATTATTATTATTATTATTATTATTATTATTATTATTATTATTATTATTATTATTATTATTATTATTATTATTATTATTATTATTATTATTATTATTATTATTATTATTATTATTATTATTATTATTATTATTATTATTATTATTATTATTATTATTATTATTATTATTATTATTATTATTATTATTATTATTATTATTATTATTATTATTATTATTATCTAATAAATTGTGGAGATTACTTTGAGTTTTTCTGCATCGTATATTGCTTATTTTTTGTTACAGGCTTAATTTCAAACGTATTCACTCTCACAAACGACGTTGGGGTACCCTGATTGAAGCCGCTAAGAGTGGCAAGGTATCCCGACTGATTGGTCGTTCCAGATCTGAAGATTCGGTGTGTAACAGCTGTAGGGAAAACGGCCACAACCATTCACACAGCCGGAGTAATAGTCCAGTATCAGAAAGGTAGTTGTCTCACTGATTTCTCCACTGTTGATTATTTGTTACAATTTCAATTGTTTCTGTTAAGATGTCTAGAAAGTTTAGCAATTTAAAAATTAATTTCAAGAAATAATCATCGCCAATCTACTAGTGATTTCCAACAAAGATTGTATAACTTTTATATACAGGGTGTTTCCTAACTACGGTTTCTAACTGCAGGGGGTGATTTGCTAGGTAATTTTAAGAAGAAAAGTTCCTAAGAACATATGTCCGGAGTTGCTTCGTTTCTGAGATACAGGGCAATGAAATTAAAGAAAAAAAACGGTAATTATAAAATATCATAAATATCCTAGAACCGATTTGGTTGAAATTTGGTACAATCATTTGAACTAATAAGGCGCTCATTTAAACCTAACTAGATTGAAATTATTATGGCCAGTGGCGTCTCAGTGGGCACCACAGCCAACAATATTGTAAAAAAAAGTACGCCACTGACTTTTTTCCATAGATTTGTATTTTGTTAGATTGAACTACTCAAAATACAAATTTTTGGTCTCTTGTATTTTCATCATATCTGGCTTCGTTTTCGAGAAAAAACAAAAACATAAAATAAATACCAAAAATAAAAATATAAACAATTGCGACATTACAGTAAATGAGCAAAATGTCCACCTTCTGATGAAATACACGACCGCATTCGATTTGCCATTGATTGTCTGACACGTTCAAAAATTCCTGGAGTAGTCCTTATTACATTGCAATTGTCAATTATTCGGTTCCTCAAGTCATTCACATCTAGTAGAGGAGTTTTATAAACAAGAGCCTTCAGATGACCCCATGAATAGAAATCTAGAGGGCTGCGAGATGGCCAATGTTGAGGTCCTGCACGTCCAATCCAGCGATTAGGTGCATATGACATACTAGTAATCTTTATATACAAAATTAGAAAAAAAAATTGTTGTGAAGGTGGCTGTGATTCCAAGTCCTCATATTGTTTTAGGTTCTAAACATATTCTGTAAATAAATATGATAATATAAAAAAAGGGTAGATTATTCCTGATCAAAATTCTCATTCTCTGTTCTCCTGCACACCGTTTGGAAATTCAGAATTTTAATAACTCAAATACAAGTTTTTCGCGAAGCACTAACTTTAACAAGGAATAAAATTTTATGACAAACTCACAATAAAAAGTTTCCCATAGGGTACAAACTTTTTGAAACTCACTGTGTAAGAGGAATAATAATATGATACTTTTCCAGGCAGCAGGGAGGCCGTGTACTTTTGAGTTTGGAGTGTCTACATAAAAGAATGGTACTGGGTGGAGCCTGTAAAGTCATCAGGAGTTCAGATCCCCTTCTCTGCTTGGTCTTTGACCATGAGAAAGAAGGGATCGGTGCATTCCTTTTCAAGACAGCAGCCCGTGCAGCCGATGAACTTGGTCTCGTTTTCTCCTTTGAACGGGTTATCCAAAGTCCAAAAGGCTAACATTAAAGCAGCGGAGATAGGATTGCATCTGCAGCTGCATAGGGATAAGCCAATGCATGGGGTCTTCTTCAAGAACATGGAAGACCTTGGCTTATCCAAAAATCTGACCTTCGCTTTTCTCAGGTCAAATGAGCTGAAGTCGGAGACCGATGGATTCTAATGACCTGCCAGGATGGTGTCTTCAACACCCTGGTCTACCGTAGTCACGTGATGGGTATAGAGGTTCCGGACACTAGATGCAGAGCGTGTCGTGAGGCTCCTGAAACTATAATGCATTTGCTGTCCGCGTGTCAAGCTTATGCGGTCTCAGCCTATATCCGCATAACGCGGCTCTACGAGTGTTGTACTATCATCTACGACACTCATACGGTATAGACGAGACACCAGTGTTGCCTTATGCTCCAGTGGATATTGAATCCGTTGTGGAGAATGAGAAGTGCCGAATCAATTGGAACTACTCATTCCGCACCCTCAGGAAAATACAAGCAAATAAGCCGCCTGATGTAGTCCTCCTCGACCATCAAAGTAGGATGATATTCGTCTTGGTGAAACGAACATCGTTCAAAAAGAGGAGGAAAACGGACAAAATATCGAGTTACTCTTTGAACTCCGCAGGCTGTACCAAAACCATTCGGTTAAATTAGTGGTTCCGATTATAGGGATCCTTGGTGAAATGATGGACACACTGCTCTCTAATCTAAAAATCATACCGGCTTGCCGTGATGTGGCAGACATCTTAGCCGGACGAATGCAGAAGGCTCCAATTGGAATGAAAATATTCATACAGTATTAAGTACAAATCAAACTAATTACCATTATTGAAAATGTAATAATAATAATAATAAAGTTTATTCAAATTCTAAAAAATGTGTACAACAATTTGTAGAAAAGTGAATAAACGATTCAATTATACATATCTAAAATAGATTATGATGAAACCTTGATAAGAAACTGCTAGGTGGCTCCACATATGGAACATCACCTGAAGCCTAAGGAATAATATTGGTTAAGTACTTGAAGAATAAATATAATTGTAGAAGTTTCGAGTTATCCACACTTCTTGGAAATATTTCATCAATGTTTCCAAGGCAGCATTTCACTTACCAAATATCTAAATGGAATTGTACCAATATTGCTAAGAGATTTTATGCCAATTTTGCTTCCATAAGTTTACCTGAAACGCTCCTATTATTATTCGGCTCTGAAGAACGAAATGAACTTATATTTTCTTTTTAGACTTTAGACAAAACAAATACAACAATTACGTTCGAATATTTTGTCAAAATTTCCGTAACAAGGTACCAATATAATTCCAATGTGAGTGTGCTACAGCGATACTCTACCAATATCGTTCAATGTTTTGATGCCAATTTTCATTTCTCGCGAAATTACATTTGAATATTTCACCAATATTTTCACGATATTTTACTAATATTATCCTAATATGAGTGCGCTATTTGGGCTACAGCACCATTCTCAGTATAATAATTTACAGACAGTGAACATGAGTGTTTCTCGACAATTGATCAAGTTTGGTTTTGTAATTTCGGATTACTCTAATGTGACTTGAGAATTTCTTTTTTTTAAGATCTGAGAGTTTATCGGACTCTAATCCTAGTTTGGACGTGCAGGAAACACCTCCAGAAAGAGAATTGCATGGTATAGCTCATGGACTGGCTCTGCTGAAGAAGAAGAGAAAGAAGTTCTCGGCTTCAAGAAATACCATCCCCATAACCCCTTCATCTAATCCGGTAGAACAATTCCACAAGAAACAACCCATGAAGGTGAGTACCATTGTCATACACATTCAATATTTTAGTAAACTCGACACGTGACGTCATGACATCGTGTATAATTAGAAAAAAAAAGTTTACCAGATTATCAGGTCGAACCCAACAAATTTTTTATATCAATAACAAAAAAATATATAAATTTTTTCCGTATAATAAGTAAGCTATCGAAAAACGACGTTGATAAAAAAAATTAATGAGATTCTTTACAACATAGCCTTTCAGTAGGCTAGATAGGTTGGGTTGGACACGATATATCAAACAATTTCGTCTCTTCACAGGAATTTATTCAACTGACCGTTCGTAATTTCTTCTTTCATTGTTTTATCCTTCTGACTGTATTTTCGGTTTAGAACTTGCAATCCATTTTCGAGTACTTTCTGGTATCTGATTGAGCAGCAATTTTGCACACGTATTAAGAACTAATGACAATAAAATAATATCGAATAATTCCACCCCCTGACTCCCCGATGGCAAGAAAACACAGAAGTTCGAAAAAAATTTCAGAAACTGAAAATTACAGCGACAATTTCACTTACTATATGAAAGTCGCGTCTCCTGCGATATGAGGACCAATCAGAATGGGATTTCGCGAAAGTACACGCTTCCTTTCGCTTCCTTTCTTTCCGATCCGGAAAGACCACGTCGTCAAGTCAACCACAAATATAAACAGCAATGATACATCCTGTAATCTAATATGACATAAACGTCAGGTTGACAGACTTCATGTTTATTATTCATTAGTTGCAACTATTGAAGAATTCACTTTGTTTACTCGATCAAATTTCAAATAATAACTTGGTTGGTTCGTGAAATTATCTCAATAAATACGACTTGTGCTCACAATACAATCGATAATTCTGTCAGAAATCTTTAACTCGATCAAATTGCTTTGAGGTAACACCACTCGTCCCTACGGGACTCGTGGTGTTACAGAATTATCGATAGTATTGCGACCACTCGTGGTATTACCCCCGAAAAATTAATATTGGTCGGGGGGATCAGACCCCCTCCTTACGAGGATGAAATGGGAACAAAATCATTAAAATAGTGAAAAACATGAGAGCAATGAATAACTCGATCAAAAATAATTAAATCCCATTCCCCCTATAAACAAAAAGGCGAAAATAAAATAGGAAAAATTAATAAATACCTATAGTGAGATCCATACGATCATTAAATAATTCAACTCAAATCAATTTTATCCTACTGCCCCTCTGAATTCCAGAAAGAGAACGCGTGGGATTCCTGACGGATATCGGACGTTGAAAGTTACAACAATTTTTTTCATCAAAAAGTTGCTGTAACTTTTTTCGTGTCAGAATTCCTTCGTTCCCATGAACCACATTTCCAAACACTTTTTCAAGTAGAATTCAGTGGTAAAAGTTAATCTTTTTTCAAATGATATATCAATGATTATAAATGAAAAATATTTTTTTATTTCAAATGAGACAATCTGTATATTCCTACATATCTCGAAAATGATTGGAATGTTGATGATTGGGTAGATCAAGGATTCAACCGTTGGCCAGCCAGTTTACCATACCTAATGCCTATGGACTCGTATAACTCTGGGGAAGGTTGGAAGACATCTTCGCTAAAGAAATATTTTGTTCTTGTATGTTCTTCATTATTACTATTATTAAATCTGCAATACAAGTACTGCAACTTTGATCTTCCATTTAATCTATGAGTTTTAGTTACTGCTGTGAACAGCTTTATTAACATCCGATAGCTACTACTAGCGAACACTTGCTTTCTGTTTCATCGCCGCGCCGTCCAAAGCCTACTTGCACCGTTGGTTAATGTGCTAAAAGTGCTTTGGTAATGTTTTCATAAAAAAAGAAAAATTTTTACAGCTACTTTTCCAAAATAGACCAAGCTATAGAAGTTTTTTCACCCACAAAATAAAAGACGCAAATGGCCTGTGCTAATTTTTATAGGGTAGTTCGTTAATGAAAACCCCGGTTTTCGCCCCAGCAAAATCGCTTTGTGGAATTTTTTAAACAAGAAATAATGAAAAAAATTACAACTTTTTTGTTTTTTTTTGCAAATATTCCCAAAAATATTGAAGGAATCATTTTACTGTCACCAGAACTTTTCTAGAGAATTACTAAACCTACAAAATAGTTTTTTGTACGACCGGATCGGTGCTTTTTCATCCAAGAAAATCAGGGAAAATCAGGGAAAACATTTTTCAAAAATTCATTATTTTTGTAAATCTGAAACTGGAGAAACTATATTTCGGAAACTGATAGATAATGGCATTTGGTTCAACTCTACGCAAGATGTTATCTGTCCGATGTGTTGTTTTTGAAGGGCTTATCTTGCAAAATTTGTAGATTTTAGGGAAATCGTTGTATTCAAATTATGTTAAGTAAAATCTGAAAGTAAAAATCAAACACTGCAATTTGTATATTTTGGATTTTCATCTGAGAGGTGGAAAATGTGTTGAAAATGCCACTGAAAGTTGCTCTGAACGCTTGAAAGTGTGTTCATGGCATAGTCGAGTAGCAGTAGTGGGGGAACTATCGAGATCATTTTCCCCCACTACCGCTCCTCGATTCTGTCACAAACGCACTTTCAAGCGTTTGGAGCAACTTTCAGGCATTTGGAGCAACTTTCAAGCGTTTGGAGCATCTTATTTTTATCTACAGCTTAGTCTAAAATGCACATTTTTGAAAAACATGCTGTAGCTCAGAAACAATGATATTGCCCCAATAGGCCTTTTCATTTAGATGAGTTTTCAAGTCGCATGCACTCGTTTTGAGCCCCAAAGTCTGATTGGATATTGGGAAAGTGAATAGCCATTGGTTACGTTTTGAAACAATAATTTGAGATTGGCTCAGTTGAAAATTCGCGGTCTCTCAACCTTGATTTCATGACAACAACAATGTGCTTTGGCCCCAAAAAATTATCCATTGGCATTCGTTCTCGTTATTTGTTACTGATAGTAGTAGTTTATTTTTATTTTTGTGCGTTTGTGATAATAATTATAGTGTAATTCGAAAAAAGTTACTCAATTTATTACCTCAACTCTCGACTTTACTGTGTTGTGTGAAAGCTACAATGGTATGGAAATGCTGTGTTTGTGGGGAAGAAAGGAGAAAAAACCATACTCGAACCTTTCACAGGTAACTTTTAGTTTACTTTGAAAATAAATTCAGAAGTCGGACAAATACATGGAATGGGTTCACAGTGTCTATCTTGCAGTTACTATAATTCTATAAAGTAAGGAAAGTAGCATTGACCTTTGGACACTTAATTTTTGTTATTTCCAACCATAGGATCCACATTGATGGCTTAATATGATACCACCCCATAACTGAATGAAAAAATATGAAATGAAAAATGCCACAACGGAAGAGGATTAGCAAATATAATCTGTATCCTGAGACATTTTCAATGTGGATTCATTACCCAGAATACAGTAAAAACTAGACTCATTTGAGTGTATTTCAAAAACTGCTGTTTATCGTTTTTGAAGCTACGAACTTTATTTTTCACCATAAACAATCTCTATTTAGATTTATGTTCATTGATTTTATATCGACGATGTCTAGGTTTCTTTAATATGCCAACTGTGAGTACTGTTGTCAGCAGAATCAAAAAGCACCCATCATTTTTGGAACTCTTGATCTTCACAATCTTCCTATATCAAATATTTATTGAAACATTCGAAGAGCCACAAAAATCTGACCTGTAATTCCACCAAATCTCAAAAGTAGCGCGTTTCGCGTTTCATCAAGAAAATTTCTCAATTCTTGGATATGTTGAAAGTTAACCAACTTCTTAATTATCAATTTTTAATTTAAAGGACAGATCTAAAATAAATGTATAAACCTTCATATGCGTTCTTTTGTATTAAATATTCTCGTTTAGTGTCATTCTTAGTGTAGTTAAATCTACATATGGAAAAAATACTTCTTGTCTGTGACGGGAAAAAAGTTTGACATTTTATGTCTGTTGACAGGTGATAAAATATAACTTTTCATTAAATTACTTTTATCCCCGAGAACCGGGCAAAAAGTGAGTACTTTTTTCCCACGGGAAAAAAGTGAGTGTTTTTGTCCCTTGTATAATAAATAACTATATAGTTAGGTAATTTTTACCTA
Source organism: Chrysolina haemoptera (assembly GCA_958298965.1). Lineage (NCBI taxonomy): Eukaryota > Metazoa > Arthropoda > Insecta > Coleoptera > Chrysomelidae > Chrysolina > Chrysolina haemoptera. The sequence goes on along the minus strand of OY282597.1, from coordinate 11,077,981 downwards.
CTTTATACAACCAAAAACCTTTTATTCTTATACAACATAATGAACCTACACGAATTTTTCTGATGGTGAATTTTCTTCTCCATGTTAATTCAAATTAACTATCCATGAGAAAACTCGGAAGGAATATTCGCCATCACTGCCGTTGGGGCTGTCAGGTAAACAAAGTTAGTCATTTGTCATTCACGGCTTGCTGGGTAGAATCTGATTCTTCATTTAGTGAAATTCTTCCATAGAAAAATATAGAAACAATATGTATTCGAATTCAGTACAAATGAATTAATTCAGGATGACATGAAACACTTTAGTAAGAGATAAAACAAAATGACTTTATCCCTGGTGGTAACGTTATTATAATTATTACAATGGATGAATAATAGTTACAATATAAATGAAGGGAACTAATATCACCAACTCAGATTATTCTTGATAGACGATGCATCCAGAGCTTTCCCCATTTTCCTAACTAACTTTGGTCTCTGTCAATAACGAACTCCCTGATCGAACCATCAGTAGCTTTTTGGAAAACTCGTATTTGATAATTGAAACATGAAAACTACGATATTATTAAACAAGGCATGATCTAACAATAATTGACCAGGTCAAAAATTATAATCAGGGATATACATTTACGGGATACAATATCAATATCAGGTTTCCACCATTTAGGTTGTCATAAAAATTGGCCAAATATACAGCAATCAGTTTTCATCTATCTAATTTTGAAACAGAACTCTCCCATGAAAGGTGTCACACCCTATATATTGTAAAAGGGTCTGTCAGATATAATAATACCTGTCGTGGTATAAGCTATAGGAGTTCTTGTTTTTCAACAGATATTTGCCACAATAAGCCTACATTTCAGGTATACAGTGAGGTCCTAAAGTAACGGATACATTCATTTTCTACGTTAATAGCCATTTTCAAAAAAAACCCTGAAACAAGTCGATTCATGTTTTTGAAAAGACACTCTGTGACGTGAAAAAATCACCCTTTCTCCACCCTCGTCAAACTGACAACCACCACCCCATTTTTTTTAACGGGTCAAGTAATAGCTCATTCCAAATGGTATTCAATTGTGTATACAGCCATGTGAATTTTTTGGATTTTCATTCATGCGTCATTAGAAGAATAATTTTCAAAATGTTAAAAATTATCACGCATACAATTAAATTCCCCATATATTGAATGCACCTCAATTTTTCTACATGCAATTTTCAACTCCAGCGTCACGTAGGACAAACAACAGTTGGAAAATGAACCAAAAATTTTTTGGGTTCATTTCAAACTTTGTCAAAAAAAAATAATTTGGTTCATTTACCAAATGTTGTTTGTAAAAAAATGGAGGTGGTTGAACATACAGGGAATTTAATAGTATTCATCATACTTTTCAACATTTTGAAATTTATTGTTTTTATGACGCATGAACGAAATTCAAAAAATATAAATGGCTGTATAGACAATTGAATACTCTTTGAGGTATCACTTGACACCTATTCCATTTAATAAAATGGGAGGGGGGTTGAATGTCACTTTGATGGGGGTGGAAGAAGCGCGATTTTTTTATGTGACAGAGTGACTTTTCGAAAACTTTGATCGACGTATTTCAGGATTTTTTCTTGAAAATGGCTAATAACGTAGACGATTAATGTATCCTTTACTTAAGGGCCTTACTGTATATGAGAGTTAAAAATGCAAAACATCGGAAGGCAACGACTATTGTCAGTTTTAGTTTCTCCTACTTTTCTCCTACTAAATCTAACAAATACTATTATTAATATATATATTTTTTCCTCAGTTGCCACAAGTCCTAAAACGGGCTTCAAGCGTTCCAACAAGGGTGCCTGACGCAGTTCAACCCGCACACAGACACGAAAAAACGCAGTCTCAGCAAGAGTCCATCGAAGTTCCAACGACAGTGCCATCCACTCTCACCCCTTCTACGACTGAAGAGAGCGTGACCGCCGTTGGTCCTTCGGTGCCGGCTAGTGGTACTTCCAGAGAACCACTTCTCTTCAATTCTTCCTCCAGCAACCCGGCAAATGGGTCACTACAAACTCCCGACGACGAATACAACAGACCCAACTCCACTCAGTCGTTGCCCAAATTGCCTGGAGTCATTCCTCTCAGTGGTCATACCGTCCCAACTGGGTGGCTCTAGGCTTGCTGGGTACTTTGTGAGGTGTATTCCTGAGGGGATACATCCAGTAAAAATATTCACGGAAAGGGTTTCTTCACATTGAAATCAGAATCCATTCACAAGCTATGCCTTCGGATAATCATTCATTAAGAATGTCGTTACAATTTTCACGGGTTTGTGGGTTCAGGTCGTTTTGGAGAAAAACCAGTATTTTGCCATCATCACTGACGTAACAAATGGAGTTTTAGACAATTACATATGAGATTTAGAAACAAAGCTACTTGTCATGAACTGTTCAGCAGGAAACAACGTGAATACGTATAGCCCGGGAGGTACTGTCACTTTGGAATAGGTCATAGTATGCAGGCTGGATTTTTCATCGTTGGTAGATCATGTGATACTCATCACGAAATCAATCGTCAGACCCTTGAGTAGCGGTGGATTGCACAGATACAGGGTGATGAAAATGAAAAATTAAATCTATTTTTTATTCATAACTTCCACAGTTTTGGAAATTTCACAGTTAAATCCAGAGAAATGTTTTTATTCAATAAGAGCTTTATTTCAAAAGAAAAATTACAGTTTCAGTTGCCACCAGTGGCGTAAAAAAATGGTATATTGGTTTCTTTCATCCCCTATTATTTACGCCAATGGTAAAATCAGAAAAAAATTATTTTTTGAATTCTTCATTAAATTTCAAGTAAAAATTTTAAATTGTTCGAACCCGAAAAAATCAATCGTTTTCACGATAATTGCGCTTTTATGAATACATACTTATAGTGCAATAGTACAATCCCAATCACTGCTTCAAATTTGTACTGGATATTCTACAAAAAATATCAATGCTACTTTCACATGAATTTTTTCACAAATCTGCTTTCTTGCAGAAATACAGGGTGTTGAAACTGAAAAATTATAAAGCATATTTCTCCTAACTAGCATACAGTGTATCTCACTTCTCATGGAAACACCCCCGTATCTTCAGTAATTATTCGAGAAGAACTGTGTAAATTTCAGGATGAGTCTAAATCTTGCTTGTGGTTGATTTGAGTGAAATGCAATGCTCGCCAGGAGCGATGAACTTACCCAGTTTTCCGAAAAATTACATTAGGGGACAATATACTCAGGCTCAAAATTCAAACAGATTAGAACAGTCTTTTGTAAATTACTCTTCTTCTCTAAATAATCAGATAATTAGTAAACCACAAATGTATATTTCCTCTGATACCTATCTTATACTAAATTGAAGATAAAATTTTGTGATCCACTGTATCAAAAGCTTTCCGAAGATCAAGTATCAATATACCACACTTTTTGTCAGAATCTAAATCTAGTTGAACTTGAGTTATCATATTTTGTAATGCTGATTCTGTATCACTAAATCTTCGAAAACCGTATTGGTCATTAAACAATAAATTTGATTTTTCAAATTATTTCAACAACCTACAATGAACTGCTTTTTTTGATAACACAGAAAGAATAGAGATAGGCCTATAATTCGCCAATTGATCCTTTTTGCCTGATTTGAATATTGGTTTAACTCTGGCAATTTTGGATTTGTCAGGTACTGCGCCTGTTAGGAAGGTTAAATTTATATTTTACTTATCAGTGGTGCAATTTCTGATTTCACCAATTTCACAATTTTGGGAGATATATTATCAAATACTGGAGTTTTTTTCAAATCTAAATCAAAAGGCTTGAAATACATGGAGCATATTTTGAGTCCAATGGGAATTATTTCTTGATGCCAAATTGGGACCCACATTAATGAAATAATCATTGAATTCTTCACAAATATCTGACTGTTAATTCTCTTCCCATTCTTCAGGATATGTTGAATTTCATTTTTAAATTTGGATTCGTTGTATATTTCATTCAGAGTCTTCCATATTGATTTTGGGGTAGCATCAGTGAATTTTTCCCGATAATGTATCTTTTTTGATTCATCAACACTCGTTTTCACTAATTTATTAAAATGGTTCTAAGGGACTTTTTTTGTAATAGAATGTATCACGAAGTTTAATTGATCTAGCAACTTTTTCATTAAACCAAGGTTTAGAGTTCTCTCTTGTTTTGAAAACTTTTTTAATGGAGCCATTATCAAAAACAGTTAGAATATCATTGTAGATATCATTTGGGTCATCAAATTTTTCAATATTTTCATTCAAAAATATAAATTCTTTCAGTTTATTTTCGTCAAAAACAGTGATGGTCTTGAAATTGATTTTTTTTTAATATATTTGTTTTTATATCAATAACTATTAGTTTGTGATCACTTAAGGCACTGTTTATAATGGAGTTTTTATCACTATCACTTAACACATGATCAATTGATGATGATTTGTTATTGAAGTCTCTGGTCGGAATTTGGTCATTAAGAATTTTGAAATTATTGGAGCTACAAATGTCACTGTAAAGGTTAATTCGTTTATTATGTTTTAAAATATCCATGTTCATATCACCAAAAATGTCTTGTTTATTATCACTCATACTTTGAAGTTTGTTGTCCAAAAAGTTCAAGTTAAAAAGTTATATATATATTATCTCGTGGTGGTCGGTATATACCACATAGCACAATATTGAGGTTTGTTAACTTTATTTCAATGTACGAGCCTTCACTATTCTTGTTCATTATCTTAAATTCCATATTTTTGTCCAGAAAAATTCCTATACGACCTCCACGTTTACACCTTGACGCAAATACTGAATTGAAGTTCATGAAATTGAAATATATTTCTTCTTCTCTGTTGATCCACGTTTCAATGATTATTACAATATTTGCACCAATATTATTATTACTTCTATTTGCTCCATTTTATTACGTATAGATCGAGCATTCATATAAAGAATTTTGAAATTATGCATTTTTCTGGTCTTATACTCAGAAATTGTTGGGTATTGCTGAACTGTAGAATTTTCCATTTGTAGATCATCCATATCTTCAAAACTTTTTTTTTTCAGTCAATGAATATTTCGGGTTTTTAAAGTATTTGAAAGGCTTAGCTATAATCAATTATACTATTACGTTGATTTTGATAGTGTTTATAGGTTGGACAACATTTATCAGTTGCTCGATAATTAACAGGATGGTTTGTTTGGTATATTGAGTTTGAAGTGAAACAATTATTACATTTCGGGTTTTCAGTATTATCACAGAATTTTTCTTTATGTTGACCAGAACATCTTGGACATGCTTTTTGTTTTCTACAATTTTTATAGGAGTGATTAAACTCGAAACATTTGCCACACTGTGTAATCTCATTATTTTGATGAACTCTAAGATTCTGCCATCCAATGAACATTTCGTTGTCATTATTTGTTATTTTTTGTAACAGTCCTCCACCTACCTCTGCGAATACTCTATAACAATTTTTGAATTGATTGTATTGTAGATATGTAATGGAAAAATATTCTTCTTCGGTTATGATTAAATTTTGATCCTTAATCATTTTTGTTATTTCTTCAATACTTGTATCATTGCTCAATCTGATATCTGGAATTTTGATTTTGGGTTTCAATAAAGCTTTCAAATCTGCATCATAGTGACTGTGACTATATCTTTGATCTCATTCTGAATTTTCTGTGCATCTTCTTTACTATTACATTTGATATGTTTCCATTTGGTATTTGCTTTACTGAATTTATACCTACACGTAATTTACTTAATTTAATATTTTTTTCCAAATCTGTTTTCGTTTTGTCTGATTTTTGTTAAAATTTGGGTTTAATAGTGATTATTTGTTCACAATTCTTCGATTGAAAAGATATATCATTTTTTGTTACTTCAGAATATAATTTGATATTTTTATCAATGAGGTTTGGACTTCTTTGTAATGTTTCAATTTTAGTGTTAATTTTTGTGTCTGTAATACTTGCCTTGTCTACTATATTACCTAATATAAAGTCATAATGTTGCTGTAAAGAAATATTTTCCTTCGATAATAATTCAATATGATCATCTTTCTGTTTAATAATTATCTTCTCATCAATGATTATTTCTTTCAGCAAATTGATTCGTTCCTTCAAACTCTCCAGTATATCTGGCAAATTACCTCCTACTGAAGTCTTCTTTTTGTCTTCATTACTATAATTTACTTGAGTTAACTGAAATCTGGATTCTTCTTCAGTTGAATGAGATCGTGTCTCTGGATAATTTTTTTTATTAAATTATTCTTTTTGCCACTATCACTATTTCTTTTTCTTCCCATTTCATTTCAATACTGTTTACTTTCACTGGACTATAATTTGAGAATATGATGACACAAATGAATTTTGCAACTGTCAAACTCTTCACAGTTTAAAATATCCAACGCAGCTGTAGATCTGGCTGAACTGTATATACTCTACTTCACTATATACAAGTGAGTAATCAGAAGTATCTTTCAATTATCTTTAGAAATTCAGTAGGAAATGGTAAAGTTTCTTCAAAGATAACTGACATGATTTTGATATTTTTGATATGAAATGAATATCGCAGAGGACAGCTGAAGCAAATTGAGTTTTCACTTGAAAATCCTACATTATGAAGACTTTATGAAGATTGGTTGAAAGAAATCATAATCTTTTTTCTTGATATAACAATTCAGGAACCCTTTCTGGTGAATGATTACTTTCGTTCATTGTTCAACATATAAGGATTGTGCCTTTTTATTTGTTAAGTCTATAACATGGATAGAAAGAAAACTGTTGAAAAATATTTCAAATTAGATGTCCGCCACCATATGTACCCGAAAAAATATGTAGATGTACATGTATATGTAATTAGCGCTGTAAGTATGGGCAGTTTCTTTTCTCTTTAATATTGCGAACTGAGATCACTTAAAATTTCATGTTATATTGATAGCTTCTCAAGAAAGAACCGGTATTTGAAGGGAAAAATAGTTTGCTGACCAAAATAGAATATTTCATTGATTTCAGACTTGAACTGCGAATATCAAAATGATAATGCAAAAAAGACATCTATTGAGAAATATCTTCCTGCCACCATACTCAAAATTGAAATCCACCCCCATTTGGGGGTAGTTTATTCTTTTAATTTTTCTTAGAACTTTGCTGACCGGGGGTTTCCAGTGAAGATATTTAGTTGAAACAGTAAATAATGATTATTCAAAACGTACTTTTTGTGCAACCATACAAAAAATTAGGATCAGCCCCCACGTAAGGGTAGTTTATACTTGTGATTTTTCGAAAAACTTTGCAGACCGGGGGTTTCCAGTGAATGTATTTCATTGAAACAGTATAATATGATTTTTCAAAACGTACTTGTTGTGCCACCATAGGAAAAAATTGGATCAGCTCCCACAGCAATCAATCATTAGCTACAGTTTCAATGGAATATCTTCAATGGAAACCATCGGTCAGCAAAGTTTTCTGAAAAACCACATGGTGGCATAAAAAGTACGTTTTGAGCAATCATTATCTATAGTTTCAATGAAATACTTTAACTGGAAACCATCGGTCAGCAAAGTTTTCTGATTAATCACAAGTATAAAATATCCTTATACGGGGGCTGATCTCAATTTTTTTCTATGGTGGCACAACAAGTACGTTTTGAAACATCATATTATACTGTTTCAATGAAATATATTCACTGGAAACCCTCGGTCAACAAAATCACAAGTATAAACTACCCTTATGTTTGGGCTGATCCCAATTTTTTGTATGGTGGCATAAAAAGTATGTTATGGCTAATCATCATTTATAGTTTCAATGAAATATCTTCACTGGAAACCATCGTTCAGCAAAGTTTTCCGAAAAATCACAAGTATAAACTACCCTTATACGGGGGCTGATCCCAATTTTTCGTATGGTGGCAGAAAAAATACGTTTTGGGTAATCATTATTTGCAGTTTCAATGGAATATCTTCACTGGAAACCATCGGTCAGCAAAGTTTTTCGAAAAATCACAAGTGTAAACTACCCTTATGAGGGGGTTGATTTGAATTTTTTCTATGGTGGCACGAACAACCCATCATATATAACTTAGTTTTAGATTTTGGTTCGGTTAAATATTTCCCAAGGTTCTGAAAGGCAGAATTATTTTTTGGTCAGCAAATTATCCACACTCGTATTTGAATGGTTTTTTGAGTTTTTGAATTGTATTGGTCTACACCATCTGTTATGAAAAATGCAAAACATCAAGAATCCACAAAACAATAATCTGGAAATAATAGAGAAACTTTTTGTTTCATGATATAATCTTTGTACTTTTCCATACTTTCGAAAAACTTCAACGAAGTGATTTCAGATATTTTTCAATATCAGTCACAGAGAAATAACTGAACCTAATTCGTATATAATCACTGGCATATACTATGATGAATCACTAGACATTTGCATTTTCATTCAAATTGATTTTTATCAATTCGTGTTTTTGATTGACGCTGTATGTGACTTCTGTTAGACAGTACGTTCCTGAAAAAAAGTTCCACCACATCTAGTCAAAAGCAAGAGTTCCTAGTAATTGTACAATGTGGAGTTCTTACATTGTAATAAGAATTTTATAAAGAAGAATAATTATGTAGATACTCTCATTTTCTATTCACATTGTTCTAAAATATATTCAATTCGTTTGACAATAATAGGTACATGACCCCATAAAATATTTTTCAGAAACGTACTATACAGTAACGGAATAATAAATGGATATGACTTTTTTATTTATTCATAGAAACATAACCTAAGACATTATTTATTATAAGACTCAAGTACCGAAAATGTTTTTTGTATGAAAACTTGTGTGACGAATATTACACGAAATAAAATGAGAAAAGATTGAATTTGTTTCTTTGTATCAAGTTAAGATTCATATTACATTGAAATTTCCAAATAGAGGTGTGAGATGGTATGTGTCAAAAAATGCAATAGTATAATCCATTATTCCGCTCACATGTGAATTTACTAACATTTAGACAAAAAGGGAAGATTCATACTGTATAGTATCCATATATCATTTTGGTTCTAAACGATCCAGAGTGACCCATTGGGTGTAAACTCTAACCATATAATAATTCCATAAACCTTTCACCTATCGTTGAATTCGAATATTTTTGTACCAATTACAATATTCATCCATTGTCAATTGGCCATATTTTTCGAAGCAAGTTTTTTCGTTACCTGCTGTAGTAGACAATTGTTTTTTATCCACATTCAATTTTACCATCCTTGAAAGAGCAACTTATCGATTCGGTTTTGAAACTGACCATGGCAGAAAAAAGAAAGTTCAACTAACATCGAAACTAATGATCACAAACCAAACGCAGCAGGGTTGGATTTAGAGAAAGATGTGTTCAATCCGAACAAAATTATTAACTTCAAAATTCGCCTCAGTATATTTCCAAAATGCATTGGGGAACACGAAGGAATTATTGATGATATAATCGAAACAAAACAGACACTGACTCCCGACTAGTCTTCAGATTATAACATCAAATACGCGTTTGAGGATTTATACTCCATTATTGAATATTTTGCAGATTTTCTGCTGAAGCAAACTCAGATTCCGTATGTAGCTGAGCAAAGAGCAGGTCAAGAGCAGGACTCGGCTCTATTACCATTATTTCATGAAAACTTCAAACATTCTGTTCATACTAAGGCAGAACTTTCAAAGGCTGAAAAACTTAAGTATGTTTTGTGCAGTCTAATGGTAAAGCTTTGAAAACTTGTTGCGCTGTTGACATACCAAGAAAGCTATCCGTTGGTCCTGTTCAGTCTCCATGGTAAACTTGATGTTAGGGTGTTGGGCATTCAGGTGGTCTAAGAAACGGTTAAGTTTGTCGCGTCCGTGACTCCAAATGACGAAAGTGTCATCTACAAACTTAACCGTTTCTTAGACCACCTGAATGCCCAACACCCTAACATCAAGTTTACCATGGAGACTGAACAGGACCAACGGATAGCTTTCTTGGATGTAATCATCGAGCGATGTGGCACGAGATTAACCCGCAGATACATATAATGACAAAAAATGTTTATTCCTTTTGTACTTTGATCGTTTATTGAATTTTCGTGGTTTGACAAATATAATACTCCTTCTAATTTGCAAAACTTTGAAAATTTTGTTACCAATGTTGCAGCACTGCAAATATTGAAGCTTAACGATTTAGATGAAAATCTGTTGACCCACATCATCCTTTCAAAATTACCCCAAGAGACAATCAGCTCTTTTGAACTCATTCGGCCTAGGAATGAGGAGTCAACAAAGCAAAATTGCTATGAAAATGTTTTCCATTCAATTTGAACCTATCATATCTACGTATTTGCGATCATGTGACCAGAATTAGCCAATCAGACAAACGTTACACTGACTGATAAATTGGCTAAGGCTTTCGCGGCCGAAATTTTCACTATCACTATTTTGAATCGGGTTTGAAGGCCGTCGTGGTTTGGAATACTTTCCTAACGTTTCGCTAGCGCGAGTGGCTAGCTTCTTCAGAGGTCTGTTCATCTTCGTTCTACTCCGATGACTGAGCTAGTTCTGACTCTCAAGTCATATTTATGGGTCGTAAGGTAGTTCTGGGTATTAATTACGTGGGTCGCATTTGCACTTGTTATTGTGGTAGTCGAAAACATCTCCTCATTACCTGCTGTCATTAATTCGTTACTTGTCCTTTCCCTCGCATTTCTCAGAATTGGTGCCCATATGCGGTTGATATTCAGGGTTTCTTCCTTTCTGTTGAAATTCTCCGTATGTTTGTGGATTTCTAATGCTTGTCGTAGGAGACGGCTGTGATGGCCTTGGTTGGGGGCAAGGAGTTTTACGTCGTCCGTGTACTTGCGGAAAAGTGTATATCGGAACCACGAAAAGATCCATAGGAACCAGGCTGAAGGAACATCAGCGAAACTGTAGATTAGGTCAAACAGACAAATCGGCAGTAGTGCATGTAGATACCTATCCGTGTGTGTCGGTTTCCGGTAAACTTTGCGGGTTAATCTCGTGCCACATCGCTCGATGAGTACATCCAAGAAAGCTATCCGTTGGTCCTGTTCAGTCTCCATGGTAAACTTGATGTTAGGGTGTTGGGCATTCAGGTGGTCTAAGAAACGGTTAAGTTTGTCGCGTCCGTGACTCCAAATGACGCAAGTGTCATCTACAAACTTAACCGTTTCTTAGACCACCTGAATGCCCAACACCCTAACATCAAGTTTACCATGGAGACTGAACAGGACCAACGGATAGCTTTTTTGGATGTACTCATCGAGCGATGTGGCACGAGATTAACCCGCAAAGTTTACCGGAAACCGACACACACGGATAGGTATCTACATGCACTATCAAACTACCATCCGAGTCAGAAACGAGGAATTATCTCCACATTGACTGATCGTGCTAGAAAGATATGTGAACCGGAGCATCTTCAAGAATTGGAGCATCTTCAAGTAGCCTTGAGATCGAATGGTTATAGTATAGCCGAGATCAAAAAGGCCATGAAACCAAGGACTTCCATAAGTCAAAATAGAGAGGACACTCCAACGGTTGCACGTGCATATCTACCATACATCCATAGAGTCACTGACAGAATCGGTAAAATCCTGGGAAAACACAGAATAAAGACAGTTTTCAAGCCCACTAAGAAAATACAGCAAAGCCTTAGGTCAGCAAAGGACAAAAGGGACCCGCTATCGGCCGCGGGGGTGTATCGTATACCGTGTACTTGCGGAAAAGTGTATATCGGAACCACGAAAAGATCCATAGGAACCAGGCTGAAGGAACATCAGCGAAACTGTAGATTAGGTCAAACAGACAAATCGGCAGTAGCGTAACACGCACTCAGTGATGGGGAACATAGGATACGGTTTGACGACGTAAAACTCCTTGCCCCCAACCAAGGGCATCACAGCCGTCTCGTATGAGAAGCAATAGAAATCCACAAACATACGGAGAATTTCAACAGAAAGGAAGAAACCCTGAATATCAACCGCATATGGGCCCCAATTCTGAGAAATGCGAGGGAAAGGACAAGTAACGAATTAATGACAGCAGGTAATAAGGAGATGTTTTCGACTACCACAATAACAAGTGCAAATGCGACCCAGGTAATTAATACCCAGAACTACCTTACGACCCATAAATATGACTTGAGAGTCAGACCTAGCTCAGTCATCGGAGTAGAACGAAGATGAACAGACCTCTGAAGAAGCTAGCCACTCGCGCTAGCGAAACGTTAGGAAAGTATTCCAAACCACGACGGCCTTCAAACCCGATTCAAAATAGTGATAGTGTTACACTGACTATTTCACTCACTTGCGAAATGAACCAATCAGAAGCTCTAGTCAAGTTCGGATTACCGATAATACCAAACTTTACTCTTGACTCTGATCCATGTTCGATTTGTTTACAGTGCATGTCACAGTTAAACGTCAAATATAAGTGATTACGCTGTGCATGCATTCAAAAACGTTTGTGAAATAGTCTAATAAAATTCCAGTCGTGATTGAATTCTTCTCATAAGTCTGTCTGTCTGTCGAAAGATTTGTTTGTGGAATTTTAATGTCGCGTTTCTCAAAATGAATAACTAGACTTGCTAGTATGTGTTGGTCAATTTACAATCTTAGGTGCAAGGGTCTCTATACTCTTTTATGCAATAATGACAATAAAACCTTCAATAATGTTTCTCCGCCTGAGATATTTGAATCCAATGGAAACTAATATTGAAGCATGCTGTACAACTATCTCCTCAGAACTTGATACGATTAAGAAACAAATCATTTTGTCTTGTTGGGCACAGCTCTTGTTAAGGTGGTGGATAGGTGAGGCGCCGAGCATCAAATTCAATTCTTAATTGATTTAATAGTCAGATATTTTTCACTATTCTTACGGATTTTTCTGATGTTGATTTTGTGGAATTATGCAACTTTTGTCGAAAATGAAGCGAGACTAGCCACTCGACTGACATTTCTGTTGCTGTAATTTTCGACGTCCAAAACCGTAGCAAATTCAACCGAATCCCTATTCGTGCTCTATTCACCCTTCGGTGGGCGGGAGGGCGGAGAGAAGGTGGAGATTCTACCACAATAATGCATTATCATCGAAACTGAACCAACATGCAAAACTTTAACTTCATAGGATAATATTTCGGAGGAAGACAAGGAAACACCAAAGGAGCTCACTTATAATGGAATAACAACAGCAGGTATTATGAAAAAACTCACAATTCCGCGATTTTGTTACAATATCAGTTGCATATTCTTAAAATAATATTGGAAATATGTTGTTGAGCAATATTGACTTCAAAATATTCATCAATATTGGTACAATATCTCTGTCCCCCACTTATATTAGGATAGTATTGGGATCATATTCCGTGACTATTGCATTACTTAAACATGGACAGGATAACGGAAGAGAACGGGAAATTAAGAGAATCCCATCAGAACAGGCAGCTCAACCCTGATGCAGAGTTGCAATAACATGAATGGAAAATCCCCCTGTAGAATGAATATCGTCAATAAAAATATTGTTTTGAAAGTAACGGTTAATATGAAGAAAGCGGTTAGTTTTTTTTTTTATTTCCTGGCACTTTTGAGTATCCTTCATGATATGCAGGTTGTTTCCGAAATTGGAGCAAATAAGAACATAATATAAACATAAATGGCAAGAATTTTCGTTTTTGACGAAATTTTTATTAAAATTTCATGAAATAGCTTTCGGTTATCTTTGTTTGGGAAGCACTGATTTGATTCTCCAGGCCACAGCGTGTCTGCCCGCTGGCAGTGTTCCAGAGTGGTTTGCGCAGGCTGCAGATATTTGATCTGTAATTACCAGTTTTGTCATTTTCCACTGCCTATTTCATTTATTGCTCCAATTTCTGAAACACCCTGTATAGTGGCTATTTCAGAAAAATACTAATGTTAAATTGTCCGAATTCCTGGCCCTGCTGGGCGAGTACGTATCTGAAGTGAATGGTAAACATTTAAAAAGCACACGTTATTTACATATTCTCGATCAATTTGATGAATATTTAAAATTTATCACATTTCCAGAACACCGAAAATATAATTGGTTGTATGTTGTATGAATGGGAGACTGATCATTTTCTAGTAATAGTCAATAGAAACATGATCACATACCTTATATATACTGTGATATTTCTCTACATTTTCAGTAGAGTTACGTGTGGTTGGTGCTACAGCAAAGTCTGCCTTCTCGGAAAAACTGCAGTTATAACTGGAGGGAATTCTGGTAAGTTTATGTTCATATGAACAGTTTTCAATCTTCACACGAAATGAAATAGTTTGATGTTTATACGAAACTAGCTTCTGCCCGTAACTTCGTCTGCGTAGAATTATTAGTATTTCGAATAGCCCAATTTTTTCTCAGAGCACCCAAATAAAATATTAGTCTGAAAATATGGGAGTATGGATTTTAGTAATAAAGTACCAAGCAATGTAAAAAGTGACTACATACGCGATGGCAAACATTCGACAACAAAATGTTCATTTCTTAATTCACCACATTTTTTTATTTCTTTCCGTTGAATCCCGTGATTCTTTTTCATTCCACCCCCTCAAAGTTAGAATTTTTTGAACGGGTATTCATTTATTTCGTATCAAAAGTAAAAGTAACAAAAAACAAAACTTTTTTAAACTATATTTAGTGGAAAAAGAAGGTCTTCATTGCACTAGTGCAATAAAGTTTTCATTACACTCATCTGTCATTCAATTTCAACGTGCTATCATCATAACATAAATGTTCAAACTCACTACACATTTAGCAGATATTCTGTGAGATTAGCAGTACGTTTTAAACAATTACATATTTTATATTATTTTGTATTAATGTTAGCAGCCGGAGCTAAACAAACAATGTCTTCCCGAGAAAAACTCCATAATCAAAACTGAACTCTTTCACCTGCACAGAGCAAACTGTCTGTACTATGACCACACCTCGTGATAACATACGTGCTCACGGCTACTATGATTTTGATTTTTATAATGCAATTGTGATTATTTAAACTTCAGTCAAAAATTATTTCTGAGTATTATTAATGGAAAATAGATGATAGTGATCGTTTCAATGCAAATCGATAGTGATAATCAATTATTTAATTTGTGCATTTCATTCTCCAACACCTAGTGCCGTACCTTAATGAATCATTTTTTGCTTTTTGCATGAACGTGGAAAAAATGTTGTTTGCAACTCGTGCAACTCGTGATATGACGCTATAGTACGTGAATACGTATATTCTGACGCCACAGTGTGTCGAAATAATAAAAAATAATTACTCTGGCCCTTCTACGCATTCGTACAGAAATTTAATTTAATTTGATTGGACCCGTGATCTCTAACTCTGAAGTTAGCTTCTGTTCCACCGCATGAAAACCATAAATAAAGTATAAACATCATATACTTTGCTTGAGTACATTTTTAAATAATATCAACGATGGAAAAGAGTGACAGTAGAGTGATTGACTTTTTTTTACAGCATTGAAGTAAACAACAAATCCGATTGAAATAACAAAATACAGGACCACACTTCCTAGATATTACTGCGGAAAAGTTGTAAAGGAGACAGAGGATTGGAACACTCATAAATAACAACTATAATAAATGAATTCAGGAATACGCACAGCCAGTATGATAGGAAATGAAACATGTTTCATATAATTTGAAACATAGCAATACAAAGTGATTATACAATATATATTCAAACAGGACAATTCAACTACAGAGAAAGAAAAATTAAATTTATAGATGAGCGCAAAAGGAAATAATTGCAAGAAAAACTGTCAATATGAGATATAACAAAATAACTCTAATATTACAAAACGGAATATTATCATTATATATGTCGGAGGTTAGTTGGGATTTGGATCAGTATATGTTGATGAAACAAAACTATTGTTTGTTATTATATATCCAGTCGGGCCCCTCTTTCCCAAGCACCGACACATTCGGAGGGTGCACTGGTTGAATCATTACCCCAACAACCACTACCCAAATCATGGGGTAAGCAGAAATTGGGTCCAGAAATCGTGTGCTCTGAGCCTACGCAAAGAACTGAAGAACAGGTACTGCGTTCGTCCGGGTGTGACTTCTGCTCTCTTGCGACATGCCGGTACGATATTCATTTATGTCAGAGAGTGGCGAATGCATCACACAGCCATGGACTCTATCATCAGAACTACCATGTTTACAGAGTGATCTGGGTGTAACCTATGAAGTTCGAAGTGTGAATCTCGATATTTCGTCTGTTTTTCCTTCTTTTCAGACGATGTTCGTTTTGCCTGGAGACGAAAACTTACACTTTTCATTCTCCACAACGGACTCGATAACCCCTGAGCATAAGGCAGCATCGGTGTCTCGTCTATACCGAATAAGTATCGTATATGGTAGTACAACACTCGTATCGCCACGTTACGCCTGTGGATTATGTGCATTATGGTCAAGGAGCTCCGCGGCTGGCTTTGTACCCACCATCAAGTTCGGGTTATGCCGTTTGCTGCCAAAATGAGATTAAGTTCATCAGCCGCTCGAGCTGCTGCCTTGAATAAAATACAAAATACCCCAGTCCCTGGATTTTCATGGTCACGGACCAAGTAGAGGAGGGGACCCAAACAACTGATGACTTTACAGGCTCCGTCCAGTACCACTCTATTGTGATGATACTCCAAACATCAAAACCAAAAAGGCCTTGGCCTCCCTGTTGTCGGGAAAGATATAACCAAGGAACGGAGATTTGGGATATACACTCTTGTATAGGTGCCTCATTTTGCGCGTTTTCAAGTCGCGATGTCTCAGCTCTTCCTGAGTCCACTTCATCACTTCGAAGAACTAGAGTATGATCGAAACGGTAAGCATATTCGTAGCAGCAATTCTGCTCTTTAACGATATTTCTGAAGACCAGATATATCGGAGTTTGTGCTGATAGTTGCTGTGGAGGGAGTTTTCAACTGTGGTAACCTCTCGAGAGTGGAGTAGTTCCACCCACAGGAATGAATACGTCTCTCCGTCATCAAGGTGATTTCCGTCTACGACCTGGACGTCCTCTCAAAGTCCATGCCAATAGCCCGTATGTACTGTTCTACCACACTCGATGACTGATCTTTTTGACCTGGGGCATAAAGTTCGAAGTCATTTATGTAAAATAGATGGGTGACCCTATGCCTTTGGTTGCTGGGGTTGCAGCAATTGTGATAAGAGGGTTGAGATAATATCCCTGCAACACTACTCTCCTGGAATTAATCTCATCTTTTTGAAATCTGGCTTGAGCTGATGTTTATTTATGATGAGTGCTTGACACCATCACTTAACCTTGCGGTTATCGATCCAGGTCTTCGAAAAGTTACGCTTGTACTGCATGCTGCATAATACATATATCGATGAGCAGATTCTTCTTGCAGCCAGCGTCTCCTTTCATTGATCCTCTTTGCTCACATGGTTTACTGTGGTGGGTATTCGCGTGTGCAGGGTACGAGTAAACATCTTATAACGAGCGTACATTTTAATAGCCTGTAGTTCCGACAAATATCTCCTTTGTGGGATCAGCACGGTTCGCCCCTAGACAAACCAACCCGGAATCTGCGGCTCCATATTCAGCCATGAGATGAAAACTTTAGCCAAATGGTGGTGGTCATAAATATCCTTCCAGGAAAATTTCACCTAATCAGTGGTCGGCGGATTTTCTACACCACGCAGATGTTTTCGGAATGAGTGAGAAATATTTTCGTGGGACTTTGAGTTTTCCACAATACTTCTCACCTGCCTCACTACTAAATTTTTTGCAGCCTCTAGCATTTGTATCCTATCAAGATAGTGCCGTCTGGTAGTCGTAAGCAGTCATTGATTCAAAGTCGACGTAGTTTGGCAGCTATTCGCCACACTACTGTTGGCAGCCATATGTATAGTCCTTCACACATTGGAAACGAGACGCGAATTGTCTCGCTAACTTAATCGTAGCTTCCATGTTCTGTACTCGTGCCTTCCAACCGAAAATGAATAATTCCTTCTCTCCGTTAGGGACAGAGATTGAGCGGCTCTGTAGACGGTGGTGTTGATTTGCCAGATATCAGCCTCTTCTGTCAGGATATCTCGAACATCCGCATCCACTTGAGCCAGTTATCAAATTTGGGACTCTGATAAAGCCTCGCCCCGTCCGATTATCAAGTACTCCGAGTAGACGGAGTGAACCAGGACCTTCTGCATTATTTATGTCAAGATTTCTGCCGCATCACGACAAACCGGTATAATTTTCAGATCAGCTAGCCGCGTGTCTCATCATTCCACCAATTTCACCAAGGACCCCTATGATCAGAACCATTTTAACAGAATGGTTTGGTTAGAGAGGAATTATCATTATTTTTATTAATCACAATGATGTTCTACATTATACTCACTAATAATTTGATAATGGTGATTTGTTTCAGGTATCGGTTACCAAGCAGCCTTATCCCTTGCATCAAGAGGGTGCAGGGTTATCATAGCTGACAAAGATGACGCTACTGAAACCGTTAAAACAATTATCAGGGAAACGAAGAATTCCAATGTTATGGCCAAACACCTAGACTTGGCTTCATTTGCTTCGGTCAGAAAGTTTGCTAAGGATATAATAGAGACGGAGCCTAGGTTGAATATCCTGATAAACAACGCTGGGATAGGGGTTACTGGACTCAGGTACACGGAAGATGAATTGCAAATAACTTTGCAAGTGAACTACTATGGTCACTTTCTGCTCAGTCATCTATTATTAGGTATGATTCAAACATTCAAAGAATGTGAAAAGTGTCATAAACTTCTAAATGAGCAGAACAATTTTTTGTTTTATAAGAAAATAGTATATTTTATACCTAGACGTTAATGTGGCATTTTTGTGGCTACCTAGGCTACGCCTCGCCTGTTCATATCTTCTTTCGGCCTGAAAAATCACTTTTGCTTGTGAGCACCAACAAAATTGATGCCGCAATCACTGTAAATTGACAACGTCTTCTACGACATATAAATCGCCATAGAGCCGCCAAAAAAGCATCAGCAAATGAGTCTGAAGCGACCTCCGGATGCGAAGCATTCGTGACGAAACATGCAAATAATCAGAGATAGGCTTTCAAAGTCTTATCATCGCGAGTTTTACTCATATTGATACGGAAAGGGTTTTGCTTGGTTGATGTGTCAAAAAGGGAAGTTGCCCATCGGCAGCTGATGTGAAATGTAATTTGTTTTCCAGCAGCGAATGCATTTTGAAAGTCCAGAACGAATTGTGCAATTGGCCGATAGTACCCAGAAAGTTTGGGAAATAGGATATTGTACAGTCTGGACACCAGCATGCAGGTGTTTTGAATGAAAATACTCAATAATCAATGTAGTGAAAGGAGATCGAGAAGGCGGAAGTACTGGATATTATTTATCGTAAGCTAGTTGTGCAAGATGAAGACATCTTCCAACTCTTATGCGATCCTGATCATAAATGAAGGGAGACAATTTTTCTGAATTTTTTGGTGAATCTTTCTTGTGTTGAAGCTGAGAAAGTAGATCAGGAAAAAATAAATTTTTGAGTGAACTTTGAGTGAAGACTGATGGAAATCTAAGGAGGTAAGACTACTCGTTTTGTATCAGGAAAACGTGAGTTGTGGATGAATCATAATATGAATGCCAGAATGCTATTGAAGAAAAAATTTTCATTCAGAAGCTTTTCGGGAAAATGATGGGAGATGGTTTGAGTAAGAGTAACTATTTTCTTTTCCTGTAATGCTTCGAGAAAGGGTGAAAATTCCCTGTCTGTTCAAGTTTAATTCGAATTTTGCAATGACAATGGTTCCGTCAACCA
This sequence comes from Chrysolina haemoptera, assembly GCA_958298965.1. Taxonomy (NCBI): domain Eukaryota; kingdom Metazoa; phylum Arthropoda; class Insecta; order Coleoptera; family Chrysomelidae; genus Chrysolina; species Chrysolina haemoptera. The sequence continues at coordinate 11,058,085 of OY282597.1, read as the reverse complement.
GGGCAAATAATTCATCAACTCAGAGGCTGATAGAGCCTTGGAAATAATGAGCGAAAATAGCAAGAGACCACGAACTTGGTGGAACCGTGTTTTGTATGAAAAAAACTCTGTTGCTAACAAAGGTTTTGGACGAAGGAGACTAACTTGGCCGCTAATACTGCTGCGGAGAGATCAAGCTTTGGAGATGGGTGACTTTGGTTTTCGAGCAGACGAAATTGGACATAACGTTGCCTGAATATCAAATTTAACTATTTTATAAAGAAGAAATGAAGAAGAAACTATAAATCTACAAATCGAATCAAAATTTACTATAACAATAAGATTTTGTTTTGATCAACGAAAAGTAACCTAACCGCCAGGTACAATGGAATCACCGATCAGCTGACTGCAAATGAGGTGAATAAACTCAAACTTGGTGAAACCAAAGTTTTAACTGGCGAATATTGCATAAATTCGCCGCGAAAGCAAAAGTAAGAATTTGAATAACAAATATTCAAAATTTGATGATAATGTGAAAAATTGATACCTAATTATCTGATATATTGTTGGATGTTTATTGATTATCTAAATGAATAAATAAATGAATTAATATTATGTCACAAAAATAAAATAAATTCTTGTGGTCGCGTGTATAATTTGATTTTGCGGTATGCGGAAACTTTCCTTATGAATTGGTTTTGTTAACTCTGATGTATTACATCATTACTAAACCACGAAGTTAAAAAATACACGATATTGTGGTTTAACGTTATACCAATATAAGTTTTATAGTGAATAAATCTATGAAATACGCATTTCATACCAAATTCGTTACTTGGAAGGTACCAAATTAGATCTATTTTTCCCCACCTATATATGTTTAGCAATAAATTCAAATAACAAACGAAAATTATAGAGTGTTCTCTTCCTACCAAAAATAGTGTAGAAAATGAAGTGAAATTTAGAAATATGGACAGAAAAACTTACTTCCTCTACGTGTAGGAAAGCGTCGCCCCTTGAACGAATACACTTTGAAAAAATCTGTGTTTGTTTTTTTGGTGAGTTTTGTCATCGATTGCTATGACCATTAGCCACATGTATTCTGGGTGAGATGTTATTTTCATATACATCAAATACATCACATGACATGAAGAATACTTCAAAAATATTGGTGTCGAATGAACTAACTTTCTTCATAAGCGAGCACAATATTCTTCTGAGCACAAATCACATCTGATCTTTTGTAATTAACCGGTGGCAGTGGTGGTAGTTTACCCTGCTTAAATATTTCTTTCATAGTTCATTATGAGCTTCATGTGTATCACTTCCAACAATATTTAACTTCACCTTCTAGATCTTCTGAAGAGGTCAGCCCCAAGCCGAATACTCTTCAGTAGCTCTATAGTTGCGTACGCAGCCAAACTCAGTTTAAAACACATGATGTCTCCAAAGAACACTTCATTCAACTATGGCTTCTCCAAAATATGCCAAACAATAGCTGCTAAATGTTTCGCCGAGAAGTTGAAGGGTACCGGAGTAACTGCATATTCTTTCCATCCGGGAGCAGTTCGTACTGGTATATTCTGGAAGGCATTCAAGGAGGAACGTGCTATATGGCCTCTAATATTGGGAATGATATCGTGGATTTTTGGAAAGGTAAGATAATTCATTTTCTATTTGAACATGTTGTTATGTCTCTTTCGTTCATGTTATGTTTGATTTTTATATACTCATCTATCATGTTTATGTGTCAAAAGAAGTTAGTCAGTTTTAAATAGAGCACTAATTCACATTGTTCATATTTCTAAACAATAAAATGGATTGAATAGAACATACATAACAGATTGGCGACTGAAGTAAACCAATGAGAAAAATGAAAACACTGTGAACTTGTAACAACGCTTAAAAATGTGCAGAGTCAGCAAATAAGTTTGTCAAATCAAATTCAGCAGTTCGGGACAAGATTGATTGAATTCAGTATTCCATATGAGGTTCTCTTTGTTTATTGTATTACAAACCATCTTCTTTCTATTAACTGAATCAAGTTCGTATATCCTGTTGTTAGAGGGCGCTACTGAGACTTTGTGACACTTACATACTAGGCATGTTATTGTGAAATGTATTGTTGTTGTTGCTTTTGACTAACGAGAAGTAAAAGTTTCAAACAAAATTTAGTAAAAGTTGTCTTCGATACTTACAAAAACAAACTTCCTTAGAGGTTATGGGCCCAGATTCGTGACGACTGTAGAGATCCATTGAGAAGAAAAACCTGCTGAAATGAGTGACAACAAAAAGTTTGTATTGTCAGTAAGAAAAAAATTGAAATGTCAGGAAGGTCAAGCTTTCTTGTTCCAATTCGAGAGGCAAACAATTTCAATAATTGGTGGTTCAGAATTCAAACAATTCTCAGACGAGTAATATACAAGGATGTTGACAGAACTGAGTGCAAAGTATCTTTAACACTAGCGTCAAAAGTGATTTTGTGAAAACGTCCGTTTTTAGTTCATATGTCAATGGATTAAAAACGTCATTTTCAATGACAGTTGTACAGTAGTTATTTATTATACAAGGGAAAAAAGAATTAGATTAGAAGCGGAGGGAGACCAAAAACCGAGAGCTAAAATCTATTATTTTTCCCGTGTATAATACATTATTTTTTTTCTGTGACGAGAAAAACGACGAATTAATAGTGAAAAAAATCAAATGACCTAAGAAGAGAGGTCGATCTTCACCGTTCTGTTTAACGGATGAAACATATTTCTTATTTCTAAGAAGTTTCATAAATAGACGAATACGCCTATAAAATATGGGTCGGACTATATACAGTGAGTTTCAAAAATTTGCACCATATGGTAAACTTTTCCATTATCGATTTGTCAGAAAATTTTATTTCACATAAAAATCAGTGTATTGTAGAATACTTGCATATGAGTTGTCAAAATTTCAAATTTCCAAACGGTGTACAGAGGGGAACAAAAAATAGAATTTTGATCAAGAGTAAACTACGCTGGGTGTGATTCCAAATTTGAATATTGATTTCAATTCTAAACAACCTCCTTGAATAAACTTCCTAATAATGTCAATAATAAGGGTTATTTTACACTTGATCAAAATTTCTATTTTTTGTTCCCCGTGTACACCATTTGGAAATTTGAAATTTTGTCAACTTTTATGCAAGTATTCTGCAATGCGCAAATTTTCATGAGGATTAAAATTTTCTGACAGATAGATAATAAAAAAGTTCTGGATCACATTTTGATAAGCAACTCATTTTATGTGTATTCGTCTATTTATGAAACTTCATAAGAAGTATGTTTCATCCGTTAAACAGAACGGTGAATGTCGACCTCTCTTCGGCTCTTCGACTATTGGGAATAAAGGCCAGTTAGGTTAGTAGTGTGCATGTTGAGTGATGAAGGTTGGGTTAGAGCCCCGAGCTGAAAATCGGATGCGTGCGAGATACACTGATAAAAAGGATATTTTGCATCAATGCATAATTGCATTGATTCAAGTGGATTGTATTCTTGAATAGGTCCAACCAAATATTAGTTTGATTTTTTGACAGAATCCTCTTGACCACTTGAAAGGAAACTGTTTTGAGACATATGAACACTTTCTTCACTGAATAATGAGAGTTGTTTGGTGCAAGAATATATCAACTTTGATAATGAACACTATTGTGAATACTTTCTTTGTTCGATGGTGTGAGTTGGTTGAGGCAAGAATATTTCAACTTCAATAACGAACAATATTCTTCTTCATAATGCAATACATTTTTGATTCAAGATTATCTGCATTTGGAAGCTCAGTACAAATGTGCCCTTGGTTATAAAAATGTGCCATGGAAGCCATGTTCATATGGTACAGTTCAACAAACAGAGAACAACTGCGAACAATTGAGGTATAATGGTTATATATGAGAATAGTTTTGTAATATTTTAATTTCAGAAACTATATAATCAACGTAGGTACCTCTTCGGTGACGCATAGAAATGCGATCGAATATAGAAACGACAGCGTCATTCGCCATTATCACACCTAACCTAACCTACCTCGACAACTGGTCCATAAATGACCTAAATTCAAGTCGTGCAGAAATAATTGGTCCTCCATATTGCACTTCTGTAGCAGCACATTTGCACGTGAGCACTGTGTCAAATACAAAACTTAACTTATGATTCAAACACAACCCCCAAACGAAACGCGGGCAAAAGCAAACAGGAAAGAGGTCCCAGTCGGCAGTCGCAGTGCGCGCTTTCGCGTAGGTTCGCTAGGTTTCGCCAAGAAATCATGTTCTTGAGTCAAAAAGAGCATTTTTCACAAGTAGGAATTCTCTAGGGTAAAGAGTTGAAATGTATTAATGCAAACAAATTTATTTCAAGATAATTTATGTAAAGAAGCAAACAGTTCAATAAGTTTGAAATAAGAGTATATTAATCAATTAGAAATAATTATTCTTTTCAGAAGATGATTCTGTTCAAGAGGATATATAAATTTGATTGAAGACATCTTTTTTCAGTGTAAGTTTTTGCAATCGCAGATATCTACCTTTACCTATGTATATATTAGAAGTAATTTGAAAAGTCATATTTTAGTACCTCAACAGAGATAAAATGTCGAACATTTTTCCCGTCACAGAAAAAAAAATATTTTTTCGAAAACTGCGATAAAACTAATAAGAGAATGAAAAATTATTAAATAGGTATGTGTCATTGTTAATTGACATTTCGTATTTGAACCAAAATGAACGGACGAGATGATACAGTTTGCATGACTTCCGTATGGAAGCAACGTAATGAATAATAAACAGGACGCAAAAGTCTTTTTTCGGCAATTTTTCTTTGAGAAAGTATCACTTCCCGAGAAGTACATACTTTCCGGACTAGTCCGGGAAATGCCCGAATTTCAATATAAATATTTATATAAATAAGAATTAGAATGTTTCTGTTAGTACCTATCTTCTGTTCGCATTTCGATATTTAATACAAATAAAAATTAAAATGTTCGAAATTTTCTTCTACAAAGAAATATAAAAAATAAATGTGTCTCGATTTGTTATTCTACACGGTTACCGAAAAAATTGTGTACGCAACACGTCCGAAAATAGTTTTTTTGGACTCGTCCTAGAATCTTGTCCACTCGTCCAAAAAAATGGTGTTTTCCGGACTTGTTACGTAAATTACTATTACGTTCTAGAACATAAAAGTCTTTTACGTTCTAGAACGAAAAAGATATACTTCGTTAACTGAGATTTCATCAAAAATGTCAACTTGTGAACCCTAAAGTTATTTTGAGTAAATTCAAAGTTCGTGAATCAGTGGTATTTGAAAATCAATACGTTCAAAACACAATCAAATGAAGAGAACATACATTACACAATGACATGGCATTCAAAATATCAGTTTGTGATTTGTTTCATTTATGACAGCAACTATTTCCCAAATTACGTGATATGATTTTTTTGCAGAGTAGTGATGAAGGAGCTCAGACACTGATTTACTTGGCTACTGATCAAGCGGTGGAAAAATCTACTGGACACATCTTCTTTGATTGCCATTCAGTGTTTTATCCTTTTCAAGTGTACGACGACAAATTTTGCAAGGATGTTTGGGACAAATCAAAGGAATACGCGAAGTTAGCTGCAGATGAATGCGTGATTTAATATTTCTTGAAGTTTCGTATGAATTTCATTTGAGTTTTCCTTCAGGTAATTTTATAATAATAATATTATATGAGTTTCAAAATTGTAACGTAATCTGCGCTTCTTTTACTACCCGGGCCAATGTCAAGTTTAATGATATCAAAGATGATTGTTTTCTTTGCTGCTATGGAAAAGTCCATAAAGGTGAAGGAAGCGGTATCATATCAATGAACATAATTCATGGTCCCCGAGCACTGACGTAAAAATATGGTACGTTATATTAATGGATACCCCTTCGTTAATTGGCACAATACATTTTTCGTCGAGTCAATGAATAACCATTCACTGGAATATGTATGTTTTTATTGTTACAGTGACTTCAAGCTTATCAAGATCAATGATGTTCTATTTTCAGATCTACGCACAGGTTTCGTTGCGTCTTCGTGAAGATCATAGAAGCAGTAATAAAGTTACTAATTCCTAGTTTTGTTAGGCAGGCAAAAGCAATATTTTCCTCACATTTTATAACTCCGTTATTGATATGTGCATAAATATAATAATGTATTATGTCGAACGCCATCTCGTGTATAAGTATCATAAATCATGGATTTTGCCGGCATACATTCAGCCAAATCGTCGCATAGAAATCTCTGTTGCTGACGAGTTAGCGCTAGCTGGTACAGAGCACCTTCACTAGAGGGACCACTCCGCATGACATCGTTGTTTGCACAGAGCAGGTTTGCTTTTGCAGACAGAAGCGACCGTTGAAACATCTTCTCATGTAGCACATACTACATACGAAGAGTTCCGAAAGGGGTCAGCCATAATAAAGGATAACTTGGTGATTCGCCTTCCCCCAGAATTGCGATTTTCTGATGAACGAATGTTAATTATTTTTCCCATCTTTTGGAAACTCACTGTACGCTCAATATCAATGGGAGGCCTTCATTGCATTCACGAATAATATGCAATGACTGGATGAATACCACTTATTCGAATATAATAAAATTCATTAGTTCAATGTATGTAAGCATTACGAGAATGTATATGAGTTATTGAATCAAGGAAGGTGTAGTAATAACTGATACTCATGAATTCAGTAATCACCATTCATTGGATTGATGAAAAATATCCAACGTCGATATAATCTGAATCATTACATTAGTCATACAGCATTCATCGAAAGAACTAACAATAATAACTTATTTGATGAATACAGTTTCATCAGTTGAACGAATACGATTTTTGCTCGGGTGAACACTCTTCATTTGTTTGATGGATGGAATTCATTACCCGAACGAACCTTGCTTCAAAGTAACCGATACTCATCAATTCAATAATCACCATTCATTGGGTTGATTGAAAATATCCATCGTCGAAATAATCCAAATCATTACAATAATAATACAGCATTTATTCGAAGAACTAACAATAATAATTAATCTAATGACTACAGTGTCATCGGTGAAAACGAATACAGTTTATTGCTTGGGTAAACACTCATCATTCGTTTGAAGAATGGAAGTAATTCCCCTAACGAACCTATTTAATGTACTCGACATCGAAAGCATTCATTGATATTATTAAGATCTGTATAGATAGTATGGATACCAGTGGTACATTGACATAACGATTGCGTTCATTGGACCAATATTGATAAAGATATTAATTGAGCTACTGAACTTTTTCATTGTATTCAGGTAACAATTTTTTTCTGCGTTGTTTTTTCTTCCCGCAGAAATTCACTGCTGTACATTTAAAAAAAAAACATTTTTCTGAAATTATTTATTAAGGTGATTGTTAGGTTATTTTTTTATGTGTTTTTGTACTGATTCAAATATTGGCCTCAAAGCTGTCTGTATAGATCTATTCTTTAATATTTAATTTAGTGATCAATTTAAAACGTTTTTCTCCAGGAGAGGGATTTAACAAAAAAATTGAATGTGGTCGTACATTTTCATTTAGAGGGTCTGGATATGATCAACTACGCAGATGACAGTTTGGCCGATTGTCGTTACAACCTGTTTGCAATATCAAATCACAGTGGGACCATCGATAGCGTACACTATTCGTCATACTGTAGACACCATTATTCAAACGAGTTGCACAAGTTCAATGACTCTGTTGTTTCACCAATTGAACCAGATTTGCTTGTGAACCGAGAGCCGCATGCTCTTCTTTATGAACAGCAGTGAGGGTCCTGGCCAGGAATCATTTTCGAAGAGAGAAATACTTTATTTCAAGATATTCTAGTCATTATTATTTACCAATAACTTTTTATATTGTATTTAATTGAAATATACTCTTCAGTTCCATAAAATTATTTTTTTGTGGGTACTTTTGAACAGTTTTTATTACTAGATATTCGTCAAATGATTACGTTTTTATGATAACAATGATAAATGACGTTATAAGTAACTTCTTTTCATGAAGCGATTGATGACCCCTCAGCTCATTTCTCAGTTGAAGCTCCCTGCAAAGAAGTATCGAATTGTATACACACTACCACATATGTAAACAACATGTTGAACATGTTGGACATCAACGATTGGTTAACCACGTAGAATCCCGCTGCTGAAATATTGGGGGAAAGTTGTGCTGAAGTGCATGCTAATAGTTTCAGCATTTTTTTTAAATTTTCATCCATATCGGTATGCAGAGTTTGGCATGTTTTGGTAATGTCACGTCCAATTCTTTGAAGTTTCTCGCATATCATGCTCAACGTAACCATATATCTCTGAAACATAATATGGAAACGTAAAATTATACCAAGCAGAGAGGCGGAAAACATTGAATGAACTATTCTGATTACAATATAGCTTGGGAAGATGTGTGAAAGAAACCGAAAATTTTAATATTCCTATATCAGTCATTTGGTTTTTAGATATAAATTCTGAAAATATTCATCATACACCCAACGATCCATTTAAAAATGTGAAGATTATTATCTTCTTCAAAGGAAAAATCATTTTCTAACAACAGAGGGATATTCTAGATACTTCTTTTTTATGTCTCAAAATAACCGTAGGTACAAGACAGGTTTGCCTCGCCCCGCAAGTGATATTCAGTGGAAGTCCTAGCTGGTACTTCTCTGCATTATCCTTTTTATGCCTTTGCTGGCATACAAGTTAATTTCCAAAAACATATAAAAAGTTCAATTGCATAAAGTTCATATACGATAATTATGTTATCTTCTCTATATGAATTCCAAAAACTGCCGGATAAATTACGTTGATTATAATTATATTTATATATTCCGAAGACGATAGCAATGGAAAACGCACAAACAGCTTCAACACCATCAGGCCCCTAGGCCCCTATTGTCAAAACTCTCGGTCTTAATGGGCTGAAAAATATTGGTTTTGCTTTAATAAAAGCATTTGCCGGGGGGGGGATCAAGGAACTTTGGTCAAAAGATTCGTCAGATAGGGTTGTGAATATAGTCTCCTTGAAGAGTCAAATCCAAAAATTTGCTCCACGTTTCAACGGTTATGCCCAGGAAGATGCTCAGGTGTTTTTACGATTCCTGTTAGAGGGTCTAAGTTTAGATGTCAACAGAGCAACGGAGAAGCCGAAACACATTATGACAAACATAGATGAGAAATTAAGTGACAGTAAGAAGGCTCTAGAGTCATGGTCAATATACTTAAGGACGGAGAATTCCAAAATTGTAGATAACTTCGTCGGCCAGTTGAAATCTATATATGTGGTAACTGTTCAGTCACTTTAGATCCGTTCTGGGATCTTTCCCCCCCAATACCTCGGAGAATGGACAAACTTAAACTATCACGATGCATCAAAACAATTTTCTTCGACAAAAAGATTCCAAAGAAAATTAAATGTTGCCATCGATTTTCCTTTAGAGGGATTGGACATGAGTAATTATGCAGCAGACAACGTAACCCCTTGTCGCTATAGTCTGTATGCACTCTTGAATCATAGTGAAACTACCTAACGCGGACACTACACAGCCTACTGTAGCCATCCGTATGCGAGGACGTGGCATGAATATAATGATTCACGTGTAACCCCAATTTCTTCTGAATACCCTCATGAGCAGAAATGCTTATGGTCTCTTCTATGAGCAGAAAGACCTTTTAGATTATTCTTAGTTTTATTTTATACTTCATTTGTATTTAACATTATGTTCTATTTTATACTTATAATACTATCAAAGATCTAAGTGATGTCATTAGCTATCTCATACCTCGAAAATAAATTTCCTTTATTTTAGTATCTAGTATTTCTATGGATCTGGAGGAATGTGTACTAAAGATTGAAAAAGAAGAAGAACACATATTATAAAAGTTCTCCAGTGATGATAGAGATTATAGTTAGATCATAATGGGCCTCATCTTTGAAAATCAAACTAATGAAGATGAGGATATAAAATGGGCTTTGAAAGAACTTAACTCAAGCTGCATGGACCGATTCATTAAAAATATCAAAATATAAGTTTTTCACTCTACCAGCAAAGACAAGAACATCGTAATGTACTCCAACTGGATTACCGTTTCATAATATGGCACCAAAGGAATGTGCAAGAAAGTTTTGTTGACTTACTCATAGGTTATAAATGCCCAACTAGGCTGATAATTTTTTGAAGATTGGAGATATTGGGTGATGCAGTCATTTGAAAAGATACTGAATAACATGTAGAAATTAGGGCTCTACTAAAACAATCACTGAATATACAGTAGGCCATACTGAAAAATTGTCTTGCTCAATATATCAGGTAGAGCAATTTCAAAAATGAAATCTCCTTTCCCAAAATAGAAGATTCAATTCCAAAAAAATATTCTCAATCCAAATCGAAGATACAAAATTAACACAATTAAATTTTTTATTTTTAGGATTTCCTAGGTTTTCGTTTCGTTTCATGTTTTTGCTTTTTGGTTGACAAGGTGGACGAAATGCCGGTAGGGAAAATTTCACCCTTTGATTTCATATGAAGGGTTTTGCTCCAACTCACGACAGACTAGGATTTGATGTTATATCTGGCCAACGAAAAGTTATTATTTAAGGATACATAGATATCCCTTATGATAACTGATAGTAAAAAAATTAAAAATTTGTTTTCATGATATCCCCAGGTTTCCTAAAAACCTCCTCATCTATCTAAGAACCATTTTAGCTGGGTCCACTTGTTTATATTTGTTTCATCAATCATGAAAAATTATTTTGTGATGGATACCATCGACTGATATTATGATATAAACATACTGACTTATTGGATATTCTTCTGGAGGGCCAAAGAGAAAAATTGTATTTCCGAAATAGCAATACTTTCGAACTTTCATCAAAATTTTGAAAACAACACTAGATTCAATAAGTCTTGGAATAACACTAATTATAATCTCAGAATTTGTTCATGAATAAGTTTTATACGATAAAATTTAAAAAATATATTGTTATGCGCTGGGTGTATACAGCAGTCATTAGACTAAAGACCCCATATAAATCAGCTGTATAGTGGCCAGGCGCACAATTCCGAAAACTACAATAAGCCGAAAACTACTTGAGGTCCATAGGTATTTCTCTTCAGTAATTATGGGTGCAATGAGAACAACTCCAACCTCAGTGTTGAACGTAGAGCTGAGGCTATCATACCTCTTTCAGTCTGGATCAAGGAGGAGACAGTAGCAGCCCATTCGAGGATGCCAAAATCAAGAGCATAAGTATACATGGGAGCAATGATAGGTCATTCAGAAATCGCGAAATGGATATACTTAATTTTCCATTCATTGTTCTGAGAGTAAAACTTCATTGATATTGAAAAGGGGAACATTCTCCATGAAAATTGAAAAATGAAAAATGTGATTTATTTGTAATATCTAACAGAAAACAACTACTTCCCTGGCACAAGCCATGCTGGACATTGAACTACATCTGATAGATATTGTGAAAATACTCTAACTGAAAAGGAAAGAAAAAATCTGAAAGTGAAAATTCGCATTTTCATTCAGATAACTGATTTTTTAATTCCCTCTAGTTTTCATTGAATAAAATCATTAAATAAATTAGATAAAGAGATGATTCCACAACAGATTTTTTGTACAACTGACATTAAAAATGACGTTTTTAATTCATTGACACATGAACTAAAAACTGACGTTTTCACAAAATCACTTTTAACACTAGTGTTAAAAGTACTTTTAACACTAGTGTTAAAAGTAAAATGACAGATGAGATGATGGATACTCAGTAATATAGATCTCTCTAATAGAAACACTTTAATCAGATATTAATACTATTATAACAATCAGAATCAAAATTACTTATAAATATGTATTTGGCAATTTGTACAATTTGTGATATTAACTGACGAAGTAACTGCAGAAGCTTCATCGCCAATCAATGATGGTGCTATTATTGAAGTGGGATGATCAAATAATGCTGGGAGAGAACTAGAACTTATACCAGGAAACATTTTATCAGCTATTTTATTTTTATTTTCAATGGAATCCTCGATATAACCCTCAGCTACAGTTGAGGACTTCCACCCGCCATGTCGTTTTATTGTAGTCAAATTTGCTCCTGAATTCGCTAACAGAGATGCTGAAGATCTTCGAAAGCAATGGCCGGTAAACTGCTGCGGATCTGGTAATTTCAGAAATTCAGCAATAGTGGAAGGCATCTTCCCAAAAGTATTTATTCCAACTGGTTGAATAGTGCATTTGTAGTTAGAGTAATTCAGGAAAAATCGACGGTGAGTAACAGAAGTTGGGCGTAATACAGCATATTCACGGTAATAATTCACGTAGTGTCCAACGATGCAAAAACTTCTTTGAATGTTGGTTTTGGTATCCAAAATATGAATTAGTAATGACTGTATAGTTTCTTCAATGTCATCTACGCTCAATTTGCAGAGTTCTTCACGACGGCACGCTCCAAATAATCCAAAAATGGTTGCCACTTTAATCATAAGATATTTGGTATCGGGAGCTTCATTTAAAAATCTGTCAATCTGTTCCCTTGTCAGAATTTTCGATTTTTTCGGACGGTATCCGACACTTTTTCGTTTCAAAAATGCGACTAATTTATGGTATTTACTTATATCCACGTTTTCCTTGATTTTCAGTTCAGCTTTTATCATAGAGAATTTAGACCACAGTGTTGATGATTTCCATAACTTCGATTTTTCTTCGAAATAAACTAAAAGTACGCTTTCGCTGAACTTGCCTTCAACTTTCTTCAGTTGACTCCATTCGATGAATCCATTATAAGCAATATCATATTGTTGCCGTGATTTTTCAGGCAACAGATCTAAAGTTGCTCTGTTTGCAGCTTCTTGAATTTCTGGTGGAAGAAAATCATCTGAATCATCCATTCCAACTTCCATTATATTTTTTATATTTGCAACAGTAATAGCTACGAACACAAAGAAGCTAGGATCGTTTATTAATTTGTGGTAACTAATAAACAACAATTATTAGGCAGTTGTTTTTTACCTGCCTGTCATGCTTGCAATTTAGATTTGAAATACAAAATATGGTTGTCAATTATAAAGTCCATTTAGCTAGATCCGTAGAGCATCTGACTTGTAATCCAAAGATCGTGTGTTCGAATCTTTATGGATCTTATTTTTTTTGTTTTTTTCTTACTAGCAGTAACTGTTGAACAAAAAATTTTGTACGATACATTTGTTAAAAGTGATTTTATTTTGCTCGTGGGGTTGCTCCACTCGCTAACGCTCGTTTCGCAATATTCCCCACTCACAAAATAAAATGCCACTTTTAACACTTGTATCATAAATAACTATTATGAATGTCCTATTCATATTTTTGAACTGAAATCAAAATGCTCATGACAGGTCTATGTCAAAAAATAATTTTCAAAGTTTCACCGCAGAAGAAATATTTCCCTCATATCCATCCCTGATGTGTATGCTTCTAAAGAGCCTGTTTTATTCCAATCCTATATCAATCCTCCTGAAGAGCTTGGCGACCAAAATGTATTGGGGATTAAATGCGAGAAAAGCGAACCTTACTTCAATGAAATGAACGATTCTGTGAGTGATATTTTTTTGATAACATTCTCCTTATCTTATTTATTCAATGATTTTTTGAAAACTAGAGGGGAAAAAATCAGTTATTTGAATGAAAATGCGAATTTTCACTTTCAGATTTTTTATTTTTTCTTTCCTTTTCAGTTAGAGTCTTTTCACAATATCTATCAGATGTAGTTCAATGTCCAGCGTGGCTTGTGCCGGGGAAGTAGTTGTTTTCTGTTAGATATTACAAATAAATCAGAATGTTCCCCTTTTCAACATGAATACCTCCCAAGAGGTTATTTTGAACGATGGAAAATAGCGACTAAAGTTTGTCTTTTAGTCACAGATGATTCCACAATAGATTTCATGAATGTCCTATTCATATTTTCATATTTAAGAACTAAAATTCATTAATATTGTTCTTCGTTTTGTTTATGAGAGACATTTTGGTATAGAAAAATGTAAGTATCGGGTTCGAAACATTTTTTATTGGCCAAGCCTGAATGCTGATATAGACAGATGATTTGTTAAGAATTGTAAGGTTTGTGAAAAATTTGCACGAAAGAACCAGAAGTAGGAACTACTTCCATTTGAAATTCCTGAGCGACCTTGGCCTGAGAACTGATATATTTTCTTATGGAAACAAAAATTATTTAGTAGTTTAAGATTCTTATTCTAATTGTTTGGAACTTGTTCAGCTGGAAAGCAAATCATCTTCAACCGTCATTAACAAACTCAAAACGATATTCTCAAGATTTGGTAGCCCTGATAAACTAGTTTGTGATAGAGAATGGAATTTTAACGTTAGAACAAAGATACCGTATTATCCCCGCGCAAATGGTCTTGCTGAAAAACCTGTTTCATCAGGAAAAAACATCATTAAGAAAGCAATAGATGAAAATGGTGATATTCAGTCCTCGTTAATGGTTTACAGGAATTCCCCTTTGAAAAATATGGTTTTACCCCATCACAATTGCCAATGAGTCGTTTATGCAAAACCAAAATTCCTGCTTTTGCTGAATTATTGAAGCCTGCTCTTTGTGAAAATGTTTGAGACAAGCTAATTGAGAAACAAAAAATGTCTGAATATTTTTATAACCAAATTCAAAAGTTAATGTTCATAATCACAATAAAAATATGAGGAAACCTGCAATAGTTTCAGGTTCACACGAAGCACCAAGGTCCTACAGAGTGTTAAACTCTGAAGGTAATGTTATCAGAAGAATCAGAATGGATTTGAGAGAAACTTCAAATGAATTTGTTAGAAATAATATCATACAAGCAAACTCTCAAAATTTAGTTGGGGAAAGAGTTGATACTGAATCACAAAATTATTCAAATGAAAACTCATTCAGATTCATCTACTGGTTGTTATAAAAATGAACCTATTGAAAATTCAGATTCTACTTATGTTACCAGATCAGGAATACCAGGAAGGGCTCAATCAGAGAAGGTACATCTCATATTACTCAGAGTTCAGAGTCGGTATGTGTCCCTAGTCAAAAAAGTATGCACGGTAACGAGGTGAATACCGAACTTGCAAGAGCCGGTTCCAAAAAACCGTTTTGTATGCCGCTGCATGTACTTGTCATCGCAAGACGCAACTTATTTGATTTTTTATTGTGAAATTGAGATTGATTCCAATCATAGAATCCAAACTGCACAAATGAGGTGACCTATATTATCAAATTTTTACCGATCCATCTTGGGGACAAAACAAAATACACCTCCTCCAGAACAGAGCTGTCCGAAAGCACAGAGCTTAGTGCCCGTGAAAGTGCTCGAAGTACTTTTGTGGTCCTAAGCACTGTGCTCCCGAGCACTTTCCTAATTCAGTGCTTAGTGCTTAGTGGTCCGAAGAATTTAACGAAAAGGCTTAGTGCTTAGTAATCCCGAAAAGTGATCCGCAGCACTGGAAAGCTCGCGAGCCTTTCCATATAAATAAATCTTGTCGAAACATGAAGTCGCGGCAGATGGCACCCGAAAGCCCCTACCAAAAAATCAATTCTCTACGATAAGTACTGCGTTTAGAAGATTACTTGAAAAAATAGTACAATTTTGTCAGTTACTTTTCCTATCTAAAAAAATAAGTAAGAAATAACTAAACATTACTCCTTCTTTTCAAACTACCTTGACGTATCGGAGACCAAATCTCTGTCTCAATACCTTCAAAACCATATTTTTTTTTTTATTATCGAGTTAAATTCTTATTTCTTTGACGAAAGTCAAATAAAGTCTACCAATAATTTTGTATGGATGACATATGCTATCTTGATACAGGGGATGTGCGGTATGTCAATTACCATATACTGTTGTTTCAAACTTTTTTTCTGTGTAACCATATGCGACCCATTTCGATTTGATTTTGGTTCACACGTTTTTTTTAGACTGTGCGAGGTTAAACACTCAAAAAACGATGCCAAGAAAACCACAAAACCAAACATTCAATCAATATTCCTATTTAATTGGAATCAAATTGTTGGTTTCAGCAATTCTATTTCAAAATAGTATATTATGTTAGCAGAGTTATGAACGTCCTTGCAGTAACGAGTATTTTATTCACGAGTGCAGCGTTGCGGAACGACTATCTAAAAAACAATTTTTTTGAGGAGTTCATAAATGCTTTACATATACCGTACTTTTTTTACGAATTCATATTATAACTACGAAATTGTATGTTTTTAAGTTGATATCATTTTTATCATAACAGTTTTAATTGACAGGTCAAGAACGACCTACTCTCTCAGGATTTTTAACCACTGAAATCAAACAGTAACCCTGGCGATGTACTCAAAAGAATGGAGTTGTTATGGTAATATTTTTAGAGAAATTCTTCAAATACAGATTACGGAATATGTAATTAATTAATCATTTATCGTGGTACGTTGAATGCCATTTTAGATATTGTGTACGTTTTTAATTGACTCGGTTGCTACTTGATGGAAACCCATAGGACTTCTTAGACTGTTAGAAACGTGAGTTACTGAAACTTGATTTGATACGATAAGATTTCAACAAATGATATTACATCGAGACATGTTTCGCTACACTGTAGTTTTTCCAAGCGGTTAATAGAATAACTGCTTGAAAAAGCGAAAGTGTAGCGAAATATGTCGCGATGTATCATTATTTGTGAAAATCTTGAGTGTTTGATTAAGTTTCAGTAACTTAAGTATCTAACAGTCTGAAAAGTGCTTAGTTCTTAGTGCTACCTGACTGGAATCACTTTTTGAAAGTGCTTAGTAATCGCGAGCATTTCATAAATAAAAGTGCTTAATGCTCGAGATTTTGGAGCACTTTTCAAGAGTGCTTAGAGCTTAGTGCTCGAAGCCCTTTTTGTCAGTACTCGGCACAGCTCTGTTCCAGAATATATACCGCAAATAAAGTGAATGTGTGTTGTGAGGATCACAGAATGTAACAGATCAAAATGTGGGATTATCAAACATAAAATCTGAGAGTGTTCTCGAGAATGACGGAATAAAAAATAATATTTTTGAGTTCAATTACCCTTTCGCACAACAATCCTGCATGATGAGATATGAGGCAGGTATCTCACACACTATAACTACTTCCTGTGACATCGCTATGAAAATCGAAATCACGACATTTATATTTTGTAGTCTTGTGTGCTACGATGCTATCAAGAAATAAAGTTTGAACATTTGAGTAATTTTCAGGTTTTTCATCATTCCTTCCCACCCCACCATATTCAAATCTGATAAATATACTATTATTATATATTGGAAGTTTTAAAAAACGTAGTTTCAATAAACATTTTCTTGTTTCAAACAATTGGCCATGATTGAAAAAGAATAAAACCACCTACAATGAAAACAGCTGGATAAGCCAATTGCACAACGTACATCAAAATATCTCCTTGGTATTGTGCACTCTCATGTATAGCGAAATTGACTGCTCCCAAGGTTTCTATCAAAAAATTTATGGAAAAACTGAATATTTTCCAACCGAAAATCTTGTTGAACTCTCGAACAACGAAGTACAGCTTCGTATGTATGTTGGAAATCATCTCTAGTCGTTCAGTTGAATCCATAGTTAAACTAGCTCCATTTCTTTCATTCTTTTTGATCCGATTTACTATGTTTTGAAGACTCTCAAGTAATAAGGAGTATCTCCTTCTCAACATTTTCAATATTTCTATCATGAATATCAGCTCGACGAACTCATAGTAGAAGGCGATATTGCTGATAAAGTATGGGTAATCTACTTCCAACCCAACCAATTTTGACCAGGAATACATATCAAAAATATTCCAGGCTATGATTGACACATTGCTTATTGCAAATACCGAAAGAAATGAACGCTGATTCATATCAACTTTGAAGATCTCTCCATTGAGTTTTGCTTCAACTGCCTTTATCCATCTAAAAAATCGAGTCCAATTATCGGTTCGTTGAATACTTGGGTAAATACTCGAAATCATGAATATGAATTGCGATAGGCACAGAAGTATATCGATAGCTTGCTGAGTAAACTTCATGCCATTACTGGTGGTATCGTGCAATCTCTTTGGGATAGCGTGTACGACAAAACAAATCAAAAACAATAAGAACCCTTTCACAAACCAAACGTATATTTTATATTTGAGACCTCTTCTCCTATGGAGATGGGCAGGTGTGATGCATAGGAATTTACAGAAGCTACATAGTTTTTGAATTGTGCTGATATCTGTTCTCTTAGATGGTGACATTGTCGAACACTTGTTATAACATGCAATACGCAGCCATTTTAATTCTGTGCATGTTCGATGATACATGCACAATGGCAATTATTTTATGGTTCATAGATTATCATCAGTTCCGCCTTTGTTTTGTTTTATTAGCACACCTGTTTCATTTTCTGAAACAGACTGAATACGTAGAACAATAAAAAAATATATGAAAAACCACAAATTTGGATCTGATATAGTTCCTTTCGAATCAGTACTTTCAATCAACATAAAATGAAATGATGAATAATGAATCACACTGCACCTATTTAAACTTTTTAACGTCCTGCCTAATGATGATGACATTATGCAACATTTGTAAATTTTCCACAAGAATAATTTGATTCAGTTAAAAGTTTTTCTTCAACTGATTTACCTAATGGATCTTTACATTTTCGAAAAATGTATTGCAAAACTCGTTTATATCAATGGTTTTTAGTCAAAAACGTCTATTCAACAACTAGTGCCACCATATTTTATTTTATTTTGAAAAAAAATACGTTTGAGATTATATCTCAGACGTCACGTTAATCGGAAACACCTCCTATCATAATCCACGTTCCGAAACAGGTAATACCGTTTTTTCCTGCTTCCAGCTTGATATAAGCCAATTTTTTCACTTCAACTCTTTGAAAAATTCTACATTTGAGCCACTTTTATATTATTTCTAACCCTCAATATTTCTGAACGTATGTTTCTTTTGACTAAGAACAATCATTGGCAACACAAAATGATAAACAGAGTCAGATTGTGACAACAGCTGAAGACTTCACCAAGCTTTTACAGAAGGCAAAAAGCGAATGCATCCACTAGAATCAGAAGCAACTTGATCTTTCTCATTTGCTATAACCACATTTTCTGAACTCCAGATTGGGGAAATCCAGAGCTGATAGAACACAAGTACAGTTCGACAGGGTTTTTGCCCAATTGATTATTTTTTCATTTAGATATTGTGTTAAATTAGGTTATAATTATTTCTACCCGATTTGAAGTTATAAAGTGAATACATTTTTTGATTGAGTCTATATCCGCAAAATAATCGAAATGACACTTTCCGTGTTCTCTATCCAAATGCAAGCATTCATTAAATTCATCACAACTTATTTGTTAATTGAGTTACAATTTTACGAATTTATCTTCAATATTCAGAATAGTTCGCCTAAAAACTGTATTACCTGTATTATCGTAACGAGTACCACTCAAGCAAACAAAAATAATAGATTATTCTAATCTCGTAACTCGACATATTCCAGAATACGTCTCATGACTCGGAAGTATAATCGATTATCTTGGGTCTAGGGACAATCTTCTAGCCGTACCAATTCTACTTTTGATCCCGCAGTTCCGCATGCGCACAACTCGAATTAAAATAATGTAATCGACCAATTGGGTCATTTAATGGCGGTGTAGCGGGGTGTTTGATTGACAAAACAAGAAGGCAAACTGAGTTGAAACTGAGTGATTTTGTCTTTTTGCTCGCAACTGACACACAAACATAACCTGAGCAAGCTAACCTAGCTTGCTAGTCAGTCGAAAATGCGTGAATTAGTTTGCATCCAAACCAAGTTGAAAATATGTAAATTACTAGCCAACCATACCTTACTTGACCACCCTTACCTAGACCTGATAACAATGCAAAATTGTTACGAAATAACGACTATTTATCGAAAATTCAGAAAGAACAGGCGTGGAGCAGCAATATTTGACGGTTCACCCCGCTTGTAGCGGGAGCACGAGCGCATGCGGAACTGCGGGATCGAAAGTAGAATGGTACGGCTAGATGCTTGGTCTAGGGCAATTCCTCAACAATTTACCGGCGGGCAAGTCACAGACAAGAGTTCACCGACTAGATGATTCCCCGAGTGGGTAATTTCCCAACGAGCAAGCTCTCGTGGTGTTTCTAAGCAACACAGCTTTCGTGCCAGCAAGGTGAAAATATTTTTTGAAAATTCTTCATTTTGTCGGGACATTACTACTGAGAATACTAACCAATCGTGTTTGCGAAATTCCAAGAATATTTCTTAATCAATATGGGCCTGAATACCCGAATACTCTTCATGTAATGACTGGTTGTATGCTCAGAGTAATAATAGAAGAGATGCCCTGCCTATACCTGTTTTGAAGTGAACATGATATCCTTTTCTATACAATTTGTAGGCGAGGTGGGTGACGGGTGGTAAAATGTTATAGACAGTTTGTTTACATTTATACTAAGAAGGACCATGATACAAACGAAGAATGACAACTTGATCCGAATAAAATGAGCGGGCATACACGAAACCACCCGAATGAATACGGACTTGACATGTGTAAGGCCCTCGCTTGTAAACAAACAAAGTTATGTTGACTTAAAGACAAGGATGGAGAAGGCATCTCTATGGTCTTTTATCACTCTGAGGTTGTATGTTGAGTTGATAAAATGGAAAAGATTCAATAAGGAACATTTTCTGAGAAGTTTCAGCCAAATGGCCATTGTTGAAAATTAGTGAACCACCTACAATGAAAACAGCTGGATACGCCAATTGTACAAAATACATCAAAAAATCTCCTTGGTACTGCCTACTTTCATGTATAACAAAATGTACTGCACCCAATGTTTCTATGAAGAAATACATGGAAAAACTGAATATTCTCCATCCAAAAATCACGTTGAACTCCCGAACAACGGAGTAAAGGTTAATTTGTAAATTGGAAATCATCTGTAGTTGTCCAATGGAATACATAGTTTTAATTGTCTCATTTACTTCAGAATTTTTGGTTCGATTCACTGAACTGAGTATGTTTTGAAGGCTCATGAGTAATACCGAGTATCTCCTCGTCAACATTTTCAATATTTCTATCATGAATATCAGCTCGACGAACCCATAGTAACAGGCAATATTGCCGATATAGTATGGGTAATCTACATCTAACCCTATCAATTTTGTCCAGGAATACATGTCGAAGATAATCCAGGATATGATTGAAATATTGCTTACCGAAAATATCAAAAAAAAGGAACGCTGATTCATATCAACTTCGAAGATCTCAACACTGACTTTTTTTTCGAGTGCCCTGATCGATCTGAAAAATCTTTTCCAATTTACAGTTCGTTGAATAATTGGATAAATACTCGAAATCATGAATGTTAATTGTAATAGACACCCAAGTACATCAATAACTTGCGTTGTTAATTTTGTTCCATTACTGGAGGTATCGTACAACCTCTTTGGTATAGCGTGAATGACGAAACCTATCAAAAACAATAACAGCCCTTTCACAAACCACACGTACATTAAATATTTGGGACCACTTCCTTTATCGAGATAGACAGGTGTTATGCACAGGAATTTACCGAAAGTGAATAGTTTTTCAATTGTACTGATATCAGTTACTATCATCGCTGAACACCAATTGCTCGATGTAATATGAAACCATTGCCTTATTTTGTGCATGTACAATTATGCATTCACATTGTCATTCATCTAATGATTCAGATTTTTATCAATGCTGCCCTTGTTTTGGTATATTATCGTCACTATCTCATATTTTCAAACATTCTGAACATGTAATAGGAAGGAAAAAAGTATGAAAAATTGTTTATTACGATTTGATATATATATACATATATGTATATATATATATATATATATATATATATATATATATATATATATATATATATATATATATATATTTTTTTTCAATATTTTTGAACGTATCTTCCTTTTGACGAAAAACGATTATTGGCAACAAAAAATGATAAACAGAGTCGGATTGAGATAACAGCTGAAGATTTCACCAAGCTTTTACAGAAGGCAAAAAGCGAATACATCCACTAGAATCAGAAGCAACTTGATTTTCTCCTTTGCTATAACCACATTTTCTGAACTCCAGATTGGGGAAATCCAGAGCTGATAGAACACAAGTACAGTTCGACAGGGTTTGGCCTTGTCATGGAAATCGGCAGTGCTCAAAAAAATCAAAATTATGGAGATGTATGTCACTTGTCTTTGCCCAATTGATTATTTTTTTTATTCAGATATTGTGCGAAATTAGGTTATAATTATTTCTACCCGAGTGGAAGTTATCAAGTGAATAAATGTTTTGATTGAGTCTGTATCTGCAAAATAATCGAAATGACACTTTCCGTGTTCTATATTCAAATGCAAGCATTCATTGAATTCTTTACAATTAATTCGTTAATTAAGATACAGTTTTACGAATGTAACTTCAATATTCAGAAAAGTTCGCCTAACAAAAGTATATAGACAGTTCATCGTTACAGATTTGTCCACACTGAAGAAACAATCTCAAACTTTGAAATTTGTTTATCTCGAAACTGTGATACAGGAATATTGAACACTCTAATTCTCACCTGATGAAGTTCTTTCGATGTATAATCGTAACGAATACCACTCAAGCAAACGAAAATAATAGATGATTCTGATCTCGTAACTCGACATATTCCAGAAAACACCACTCCAGCTAACACTCTCGTGGTGTTTCGCAGAATACGTCCCATGACTCGGAAGTATAATTGATTATCTTGGGTCTAGGGACGAGCTTCTAGCCGTACCAATTCTATTTTAGATCCCGCAGTTCCGCATGCGCACAACTCGAATCAAAATAATGTAATCGACCAATTGGGTCATTTAATGGCGGTGTGGCGGGGTGTTTGATTGACAAAACAAGAAGGCAAACTGAGTTGAAACTAAGTGAATTTGTCTTTTTGCTCGCAATTGACACGCAAACATAACCTAAGCAAGCTAACCTAGTTTGCGTATCAGTCGAAAATGCGTGAATTAGTTTTTCGCTTGCAATTGACACACAAACCTAAGATGAGCAAGCTAACCTTGCTTGCGAGTCAGTCGAAAATGCGTGAATTAGTTTGCATGCAAACCGAGTTGAAAATATGTAAATAACTAGCCAACCATACCTGACCTGACTACCCTTACCTAGACCTAATAACAATGCAAAATTGTTACGAAATAAGGACTATTTATCGAAAATTCAGAAAGAACAGGCGTGGAGCAGCCATATTTGACGGTTCACCCCGCTTGTAGCGGAAACACGTGCGCATGCAGAACTGCGGGATCGAAAGTAGAATGGTACGGCTAGACGCTTAGTCCAGAGCGATTCCCCAACAATTCACCGACGGGCAAGTCACTCAAGAGTTTACCGACTAGAAGATTCCCCGAGTGGATAATTTCCCGACGAGCTCTCGTGGAGTTTCTAAGCAACACACATACTGAATACCCGAATACTATTCATGTAATGACTGGTTGTATGCTCAGAGTAATAATAGAAGAGATGCCCTGCCTATACCTACACAAATACCTGTTTTGAAGTGAACATGATATCCTTTTCTATACAATTTGTAGGCGAGGTGGGTGAAGGGTGGTAAAATGTTATCGACAGTTTGTTTACATTTATACTAAGAAGGACCATGATACAAACGAAGAATGACAACTTGATCCGAATGAAATGAGCGGGCATACACGAAACCACCCGAATGAATACGGACTTGACATGTGTAAGGCCCTCGCTTGTATAAACAAAGTTATGTTGACTTAAAGACAAGGATGGAGAAGGCATCTCTATGGTCTTTTAGCACTCTGAGGTTGTATGTTGAGTTGATAAAATGGAAAAGATTCAATAAGTAACATTTTCTGAGAAGTTTCAGCCAAATGGCCATAGTTGAAAATTAGTGAAACCACCTACAATGAAAACAGCTGGATACGCCAATTGTACGCAATACATCAAGTAATCTCCTTGGTACTGCCTACTTTCATGTATAAAAAAATGTACTGCACCCAATGTCTCTATGAAGAACTCCATGGAACAACTGAATATTCTCCATCCAAAAATCACGTTGAACTCCCGAACAACGGAGTAAAGATTAATTTGTAAATTGGAAATCATCTGTAGTTGTCTAATGGAATACATAGTTTTAATTTCCTCATTTACTTCAGAATCTTTGGTTCGATTCACTGAACTGAGTATGTTTTGAAGGCTCATGAGTAATACCGAGTATCTCCTCGTCAACATTTTCAATATTTCTATCATGAATATCAGCTCGACGAACTCATAGTAATAGGCAATGTTGCCGATATAGTATGGGTAATCTACATCAAACCCTGTCAATTTTGTCCAGGAATACATGTCGAAGATAATCCAGGATATGATTGAAATATTGCTTACCGAAAATATCAAAAAAAAGGAACGCTGATTCATATCAACTTCGAAGATCTCAACACTGACTTTTTTTTCGAGTGCCCTGATCGATCTGAAAAATCTTTTCCAATTTACAGTTCGTTGAATAATTGGATAAATACTCGAAATCATGAATGTTAATTGTGATAGACACTTAAGTACATCCATAACTTGAGTTGTTAATTTTGTTCCACTACTGGAGGTATCGTACAACATTTTTGGTATAGCGTGAATGACGAAACCTATCAAAAACAATAACAGCCCTTTCACAAACCACACGTACATTAAATATTTGGGACCACTTCCTTTATGGAGATAGACAGGTGTTATGCACAGGAATTTACCGAAAGTGAAAAGTTTTTCAATTGTACTGATATCAGTTACTACCATCGCTGGACACCAATTGTTCGATGTAATATGAAACCATTGCCTCTTTTTGTGCATGTACAATTATGCATTCACTTTGTCATTCATTTAATGATTCAGATTTTTATCAATGCCGCCCTTGTTTTGGTATACTATCGTCACTATCTCATATTTTCAAATATTCTGAACATGTAATAGAAAGCAAAAAAGTATGAAATTTTTTTTATTTGATATATATTTTCTTCAACTGCCAAAAAAAAAATGCCACATTGGGCGCCAATATTGAATTACCTATGATTCTACGACCATTGTACCTACCGACCAAAAAGTATACAGAATATATTTAGAATGAGCCTCAAGAGGTGCAAGAAATTCTATATAATATCAAAACTGCAGCAACTGCTATAGACGGTCTCAATATAAAATTGTTACTAATTGTAAAATTGTTGTCCCTATATAATCACACACATTTGTCACATTGTCAGCTACTGTCACCGACCAATTTCCCAGCTCCTGGAAACAAGCTATTGTACTCCCTATCAAAGCTGTGCCAAGCACTGAAAAAAAGTGCTTCGAGCACCAAGCACTAAGCACTCTTGAAAAGTGCTCCGGAATCTCGAAAACTAAGCACTTTTATTCATAGAATGCTCGCGATTACTAAGGGAGCACTAAGCACTTCTCAGGATGTTAGATAATTAAAAAAAGTTAGGTATGTGAAACTTAAATAAACAAGTAAGATTTTCACCAATAATATTACTTCGCGACATGTTCAGCTGCACTGTAGCTTTTTGAAGCAGTTATTGTAATACCGCTTGAAAAAGCTACAGTGAAGCACAACATGTCACGATGTAATAATTTGTTGAAATCTTAGGTATCGTGTTTAATCAAAATTTCAGTAATTTACATTTCTAACAATCTGAAGAGTGCTATAGACTTTCATCAAGTACTAACCAAGTCAATTAAAAACTTAAGTTACTTCTTCTACAGGTCTGCTCTAACCACATACAATAAAAATATCCGGAAAGCAAGACGAGAATCATGGGAACGATTCTGTGAAAATGTGTCCAACACATCAAGCGGAGCCCGTATCCAAAAGATTCCATCCAGAGAGCCGACACAGGAGCTGGGATCGCTCAGACGTCCAGACGGCTCCTTCACGGCCTCCAGGAAAGAGATACTAGAGCTATTAGCTAATAATCACTTCCCAGGCAGCCTGATTCTGGACAATCGACCTCCAGTCACAAATATAGGCCGGATTGAACGACCCCACAGAGATGACTGGGTGGTTGCCAACAAAATAATCACACCGCAGGCGATAAGATGGGCGGTTAACTCGTTCCACCCATACAAATCGCCAGGAGAGGATGGCATAGCTCCAGCTCTGTTACAAATCGGACTGGAACAGATTATGCCTATCCTTATAAGACTCTTTAGAGCCAGTTTAGCTTGGAACTATGTACCATCTAACTGGACCGCGACTAGGGTGATCTATATTCCTAAGGTGGGTCGGACTAACCCACACCCAAAATCGCTCAGACCCATCAGTCTGACATCCTTTCTTTTGAAAAGCATGGAGGAAATACTGGATGGCCACATAAGGTGTGGTGCACTAATAAAGCACCCCCTCAATGTTCACCAGTATGCCTACCAGGCTGGAAAATCGACAGAACTTGCCCTCAATAACCTTGTCTCAGGAATAAGCGTCGCCCTGGAACACCAGGAGGTAGCAGTCGCTGCATTCCTGGACATAGAAGGAGCATTCAATAATGCACTACCTCACTCCCTCTATGAGGCCACTGTCTCTAGAGGAATTGAACCGCTACTATGTGACTGGATAAGAACTATGCTTCATAACAGAACAATAACGACCTCTCTACAGGGGGAAAGTGTCAGCTTCAAGCCAGCCAGAGGCTGTCCCCAGTGGGGGGGGGGTCCTCTCCCCTCTGCTATGGTCACTGCTGGTGGATGATCTGCTGGCCATTCTCTCACTCTGGGAGGTCGATCTGCAAGCATATGCTGACGATCTGGTCCTATTAATAAAAGATAAATCCGAAAAGACGATCTCCCACGTCCTTCAGGATATACTGGATACCATATATAAATGGTGTGAGAGGGAGGAAATGTCCATTAACCCCCACAAAATGGTCATAGTACCGTTCACCAGGAAAAGGAAGCTGGAACATTCAATACCTCCTTCCATCAATGGTGTAACAATTTGATTCGCGAGTGAGGCAAAATATCTGGGAATAATCCTAGATAAAAAGCTGAACTGGAACTCGCATTTGGAAAAGACTATCCGAAAGGCTAGTCTATCATTATGGACATGCCGCAGAATATGTGGCAAAACATGGGGCATGTCACCAAAACAAGTTTACTGGCTGTACGTGACCGTCATACGACCAATGATCACGTATGGCTCTGTAGTCTGGTCGAACAAAGGCCAACAAAAAATGGCCCAGGTTAAACTTAACGGACTACAGAGACAAGCGTGCCTGGCGATTACTGGGGCCATTCGCTCCACGCCAACGGTAGCAATGGAAGCTCTTCTTGGACTACGTCCTCTCCACATAGTTCTGGAGAGAGAGGCAAGATGGGCAACATACAGACTCTACCACAGGCATGAGAGGCAGCAGCATGCTGGAAGGCATAATAGCTCACAACATTCTGGGAATGCCCTCAGACATCATGCCTAAAACCACTAACCTCAACATGACCTACACTGTGGTCTTCCCTGAAAGAGAAGACTGGGTTCGGAATGAAACTGACCTATGTAGGGCAAATGAAAGGTGGTTCACCGATGGTTCCAAAACTTTGGAAGGTGTCGGAGCCGGAATATATAGTATGAACCCAGTAGTGAAACGCTCATTCAGTTTGGGTAAATTAGCTACGATATTCCAGGCAGAGGTATATGCCATTGAAAAGTGTGCAAGGGAGCTGGAAAACCGACACCTCACACGAAAAACAATAAAAATATTTTAATATAGTCAAGCAGCATTGATAGCGCTTGAATCCAACTGCTTTTAATCCAGAGCAGTATGGACCTGCAGAGACACCTTGAACCGACTAGCACAAGGCAACAACGTTACCCTAGTTTGGATACCAGGTCACACGGGCCTAGAAGGAAACGTAATAGCGGACGCCCTAGCAAAAGGGGGGGCCGAAACAACGTTCACTGGGCCAGAACCGGTCATCGGTTTAGCATATAGCACTGCCAAGAATGCTACAACCGCCTGGGCAGACAATAAAAGACTTGAGTATTGGCTCAGTCTACCAGGACTAGCCCATTCCAAAGCATTTATTGCTTGTACAAGGAAAAAACAGGACTCTGACAAACTTCTAGAACTCAGTAGAGCACATCTCAGAGTTATAGTAGGTTTGCTCACTGGCCACTGCAAACTCAAACACCACATGCATAAAATCGGACTTGCACAGGATGCAGAGTGCCGTCTATGCATGGAGGATGATGAAACGGCTAAGCACATCCTGTGTATATGCCCTGCAGCGGCCAGAACCAGATTTTCAATATTTGGCAATACAAAAGTAAGGCCAGAAGATCTGGTAAACTGTTCTCCCAATATGTTACTCAATTTCGTTAAGAGATTGGATATACTGGGAGAAATATAACCATAGGGTGAGCCACAATAGGCTATTGGCCGCAGTGGAGAGCCTGATATGGGCTCACTCACATTTAAACCTAACCTAACCTAACCTACTTCTTCTACTCACATAACTGAAACGGCATTCAGCTTACCGCGCTATCAACACAGATTCACAATACAAATTTTTTAAAACATTACCATAGCAACTCCATTTTCTAGATATATCGCTCGGGTTACTGTTTGGTTTCAGTGGTTAAATCGTCCTGACATAGTAAGTCCTGAACTGTCAATTGAAACTGTTTTGATAACCCGTTATGATGAAAAAGATATCGGAAAGCGTATATAAACTCCTCGAGATACTTCTTCAATAAACACTAGTTCCGCTACGCTGTATTTGATTGAAATACTCGTTACAGAAAGGACGTTTATAAGACTCGTTACACAATATACTATTTTGAAACAGAATTGTCCAAATCAATTATTTGATTTAAACCCAATTGTTGTTAAATTATTCTTTCCATCAACCGGCTACCCCCTTACGAGTAACCCTCAGAAGTCTCCGAGAGCTAGTGAAGATAAAGCCCTTACCTTTCAACGTGTCATGTCATGCACGGGGTCGGTGGGCGCCGCGATTCGAACCCACGTACCTTGTCATAATAAATAAATAAATGAATAGGGGTTTATTTCCAAAGTTATAAATACATTTCACAACATATGACATGCCAACAAACACCAATTTTCCATTCTTCCTAACCCAGGGGGGTCAGGGGAGGATGGACAGGTGGACGCAGAACTAGCGATCCATTCTGCTCTCGGTGAAGAGAGCCTAGAGCCTACAGCCCTCGAGAGAGGATGCCGTTGCCCGGCCGCGCTGATGGTAACGCAAAGTCGGACATTTCATAACATTGCGGTACTGTTCGGTGAGACACACGCCTCCTGGAAAGATAATGCGTGTGGTGTATTGCATTCAATGTAGACAATGCTTGCAGTTAGTTTGTGAGGCCGGTTCCGCTGCGCCGTTCTGTGGACCGGAGCCAGTACTAGGCATTGCAAGAGGTCAAATCTCTTCTGCCCTGGATGAATGGGTGGAAAGAGAACTAAACGAATCTTGGAGGAATACCGCCGGCTGCAGGCAGTCAAAAGACTTTGTAGCCGGCTCTAGCAAATCAAGGATGACGTGGCTTTTAGGCAGAGATCGCCAAACACTACGCCTCCTTGTAGGAATACTAACAGGCCATAACAAACTAGGTAGACACCTGTCACTAATGGGTATAAAAGCCAATCCCACTTGCCATATGTGCGAAGAAGACGAAGAAACTTCGTCTCACTTCCTTAGTGTGAGGCGTACGGGAGGCTAAGATTCGAAATCTTCGGAGTCGAAAAACTCCAATAAGAGGAACTCATCGACCTAGAGTGGATGGACATACTGACCTTCGCTAGAAGGTCACAAAGGTTCGAAAAGGAAGACTAGAAGAGGCGATGTAGTTATGTGGAGAGCAGGGGATGGCAAAAAGTGCCCATTGGGGCCTACTTGCCTGGCTGCGGCAGCGGCCTCCCCAAGATTACTACTACTACTACTACTACTTGTGAGGCTGGTTGTTTGGACGATAAACCCGGAAAAGGCTGAGGCAAAAAATCGGGTCAAGGTACTTCGCGTTTTAGGTATTCCTTTCGTCTTGGTTCCCTAAGGAACTGGTTCTTCCCTTCGCTCCTGGAAGATATCCAGCGCTTGATAAATGAGCCCCCCTTGTTTGCGGGGCTCATTCTTGTACACTCTGAACTTGGTTATGTCCTTGGTGAGAGGACTTTTATCGATGTGGTTCATAGAACTTGTATGACCAGTTACGTATATATGTCGGAACTGAGTCGACGCATGCAAGCTCCCTCAAAGGCTCCAATCGAAGGTATCTTTTACTGTTAGTAATAACACGGAGTGTCTTGTTTTTCATCCTGTCTAACCTCATGAGAGGAGTCATTTTCAGGCTGCAAAACACCGGACAAGCGTATGTTATCGCAGGTCTGATGATTTGTTCATAAATCAGGGCTTTATTGTTCTGACTAAGTTTTGAGCCTCTGGCTATCGAGGTTAGATGTTTACCGAAGTTCAGACGCTTGTCCAGCTGTACCCCCAGGTATTTGGCAGTGATCACGTTCTCAACAGCTTCGCCATTGATCATCAACTTCCTATAAAGATTTGAGTATGTTAGTGAAATTGATGGTCTCTGACTTAGCCGGATTAACCACAATCTTGTTCTCCGCTAAATAGGGTACTACCTTTCTATCCAAGTGAACTTGGATCCTGTACTGGGCAGCGACGCTCGAGAAGGAATGGACGAAAATGGCGGTATCATCTGCATATACCGCCGTGCCCATAGCCACTCTCTCGCACTGAGAAAAATCGTACGTATTTAGAGAGGCGTACCTTGTCATAGCAAACGAGAACACAAATCTGCGCGAATCATATCGAAATGGGCCGCACATGGTGGCCTCTTCAAAATAGCAAATGTCACCCCAACGAAAATTTTGCCAGATTTCTTTTGATTTTCGTCAGAGAAATGTTGCATAAAGACGTGAACAAAAGTTATTTTCGACAAGATTTATATGAAAAGGCTTAGTGGTTAGTGATCCCGAAAAGTGCTCGGAAGCACAAAAGTGCTTCGAGTGCTTTCATAAGCACTAAGCACTGTGCTTTGGGATAGCTCTGCTCCCTATACCAAAAAAATCAGTTCCCACAGAACCTTATTAGATTTTCAGATCTATAAAGATCTGAGACCTAAAAGTTTACTGCCTGTATTGTCCAAAATAATTGGAAGAGTAGTAGAAAATCAAATTCGCCACTATGTTAATGAACAATCTAATTCTTATCAAACAGTCGGGTTTCAAATCAGAGCATAGTTGTGAAACTGCACTTGTGAATATCACTGACAATATCTTAAGTTCTAATGATAAGCAAGTTTTCGACACTATCAATCATGTCTTGATTTGTGCGATTTTGAAGCACATTAGCTTTGAGGAAGGAAATAATAATTTATACACAAATACGTACGGATTTCACGGAGATACAATCTTCCTAGTATGGAATTCAGAAGTGTCCATATAGAAACCTCAGGTAGAAACCTCATATGAATACTGTTTACATGTTTCATCCTGTGCCTTTTCATGAAAACTATACTGAGGTATATAGCAACTGGACAGGGTGAAGGGCAAGCCTCAAAACACGAGAAATCCATATAACAACTACCATCAACACGGTCCTGGAAGCATATAAGCAGAACGTACCACGTTTCAGTCAGCAGCAGATATTGTGGCTCTCTGATTGGTTGTGACCAAACATAGGTCCATCTTGCCCATCCCAACTGAAACCAGAAACGTGGTGCATTTTGCACTGACGTAAATTAGTTTTTTGCTCGCAATTGACACACAAACTTAACCTGACCAAGCTAACCTAGCTTGCTAGTCGAAAATACGTGAAATAGTGTTTCGCTTGCGATTTACACATAAACCTAACCTGAGCAAGCTAACCTAGCTTGCCTGTTCACCACAGGGAATTTTTTTTTCAAATAAATTGCCTGGCGACAAAGTACCCCACGTTTTAGTCTGGATGGCAAAGTGTACCTGTGTTTGGTCACAACCAATCAGAGCGCTAGAATATCTTCCATTGACTGAAACGAGGTACGTTTATATGCGTCCTGGATCAGGACATTGCAAGCGAGGGAAACAATCAATATTCTTTATACAGTTTATACAGTTGAGGATAAAGAATGTGAAGGGTACAGACTCTGGTATCATCTATCAAAATCCTTAATTCTGACATCAATCAAATTTTGAAAACAGCAAGTGATGAGCAATCGGAAACTTGGTGGTTCTTGTCCTTCTGATGAATCACCTCGAAATCGTAGGCCTTGAGTTTCAACACCCAACCGTCAAGACGTTAAATTTTTTTACAATTTTCCAGAAAGTGTATATACAATATCATACTTAAGATTGCACGTCGCATGAATTCAGTCCCGCTTCTTTTCGACTCGACCTTGTATAACTTGCTCCAAATTTTTGACACCTGACTGTGATGACATTTGGGAATTTTCAGTTTTTTGTCATATGATAAAGAAGTATTGGTAATAAGTCTGCAATAAGTTTCTTTTTCTTTTTCTTTTTTATATTTTTTTCGGTATAAATTTGTTTGGCGATGTCGCCAACCCCTCAAGCTGCTTCTCCATTCGGCAAGAAAGATGAAATTTATGGATCCCAAACATTGTTTCGGGAGATTGGATATTATATTTTGAGGCTAGAGCACTACGAAAAATGTAAGTTTCGACGTATCCAATAAGGAATTTTGTAACTTCACTTTCATATTGTCTTTTATTACTGTGAATTCAATGTTACATAACAATGGGACTGTGGAGTCATTAGGATAACATTTATGGTTGTTTCTTCAGTGAAACCTGTTGACATATATTCATTCACCCAGAAAAATCTAGTTATACAAGTATTTTTTCAAAAAAATCTTATAGCTGCTAATTGAAATATTGTAACCACTAAATTTTCTCGGATGAATGCAAAATGTGGACATTTTCAACATGAAATAGGTATCTTTTTCAAAACGTTCTTTTTGTCTCTAAAGGTTACCTTTTAGTTTTGACAAAGAATACGATTGCAGGTAAAAGATGGTATTGAAAAAACAATATTTATGATTGACGGGACTACGAATAATCATGCTGCTTCTAAGGTGGCGTATGGAGTTAGTAACAAGGCCCATCCAGAACACGTGGCTAATGACCATAGTCGATGCCAACACACCAAAGAAAAAAAAAAAAAAACGTTATTAAATGAGAGACTTTTTAACAGTAATACAATTATTTTGAAAAAAGACCTTGATCATACTGAAAAGCGAACTATGCTGACGCCTATTCAATTCAGAAATCATTTAACGGTTATACAATTTTGTATTACCGCTAATAGATATTTCTCTCGGCGTTGCCTATTCTTCTCTGAAATATAAAGACAGCTCTCACCCCATATTTGATAATCTTGAAATACTCACCTTACCGTGTATTTACATTCTCAATTGTTTGCTGGATATTCATAGGAACAGGGCCGTTTCAACCTGGTCGAGCGCCGTTGTGCAAATGTGACCACAGCGCCTTTTTTTAGTGCATATGTTTTTTAAATTTTATACGATTTTATATTATGTACATTCAACATGATCGCTAAACGCTAAATATTGATTAGTACAACTGCGGAGCAAAAATTAACATTTTATTACCAAACAAAAAATAAACATTTTTTGAAAAAGAAATAGTTACCTAATCTACCTGATTTTTTTTCGAAAGCACGAATATTTTGAAAATTTTCCCGAGTCGAAGAAAAATTTCCGGTAATAACTGAAGCTAGAGTGGTATCCGATAAGAAAATTTCACACCAAAATATTAATAAAAAATTACTTGGATAATGACGATTTTTGATACTTTTGAATTTTGAAATAGTCTTTGTATATTAATACAAATGCAATATAAGGTAGAATAAGCATTAATAAATACGATCATAGGTCGCTGGAAATTTTTTTTCAATACTATAGTTTGAAATACGATATCATGGGCTATCAGAAACCAATTTGAATTGATCATTGAAAGGACTGCGAATGTTGAAAAACTCCTCTCTACAGAAATTTTGCTTGCGAGTTTGACAAGATTTCTCTCTTTCTTTTTACGAAACTCCACTATTGACTGAGATGGAAATATATTTTGGACTGTCAATACTATTGTTCGACCGTTGTCACATTCACGCTAGATGTTTTCAATTAGGACAAGGAAACATTTCAAGAGTATCGTGTATCAGTGGATCAACAATAGCCTTCATTTTATCATTTCAACACATCTGTATGTATAGTTCAAGTAAACGATATAGTGCAACCTACCTTCAAACAGTTCCCCTTTAAGAATTTAATACGGGTACTGGTGAATTTCGTATTTCAGTAATTACTTCCGAATATATAAGAATCACAATATCAATGGGTTATGCCTGCCAATAAAGTACCCTCCCCCTCCTGCAGGTGAAATGGTTGTTCATGGTTTACCTATTGTCAAACCTAATTTTTATAGATATGACAATAGGAAAAGCCAATAATAAACACCACTTTTGCATTTTTCATGAACCTTCCCATACTGACATCACCATTCACAATAATTCAGTACATCCATATACACATAAAATATCAACATACCATAGTATAGTAATACTATAGTAATATTATAAAACAGATAGCAGTTAAAAATGGATATCAAGTTAAATTAATAAAAAATATTCTTGCTAAAAAACTACATAGAAAGGCTATCCAGGAAGAGTACCCCACTTTGAGGAACCTTGACAATAATTATAGAACTTTAACTTATTCAGGACCCGTCACGGAAAAAATAGCTTCATTTTTGCATAAGCAAAACTTAAGAGTAGCATATAGAACAGATAACACACTGGGAAGGTTTATCAAGAATAATGAAGATAAAACGCAGAAATCAGAAAAATCAGGAGTTCATAAAATGAATTGTGGATCTTGCTCCAAAGTATACATATATCGGCCAGACAGGTAGACCATTTAAAAGCCGCATACGTGAACACCGTATGAATTATGTAAACAATAAAGCACACTCATCATATGCCAATCATATTGGGAGGAAGGCCATGACTTCGATGAAAACTTCGATATTCTTCATGAGGAAAATAAGGGCAATAGGCTCAATTATTTAAAATTCTTGGAAATTAATAAATTGAAAAATTCATCTTGTTTATCAAATGATCAACTGGACCTGAACGGTTTCCCTTTGTTAAATTTGTTCAATTGAGCGGTGGTTGTGTTTTGAGATTTCCAGGTAGGTTCATTGTTATGTCAATTTTAAGTTGTATGAGTCTAGGTATTAGCGATAATTATAGGTAGTCCCTAATTATTTTAATGGGTAAGAAGGATATTTAAGTAATTTCAATGAAGAATGTTAAAGTACTACATTCACTTGAAAAAGATACTGTGTATCGAAACATGTCGCAAAGACAATAAATTTTTTGGAAATTTTTATCGTTTTTTACTTTAGTGTCAATATTCAATTGTCATTTGAGGAAGCTACTAAAACTGTCTCAGCGAAACTAGTCGTGGTGTTAAATTTTCTGTGTTTTCCGTTAACTTGCTGTCGTCCCCCTACGAACGGCCGCCATCAGAAGTCGAAACTTGTGCGAGCTAAGGATCAACGAGGTCTTACCTTTTAACGTGCGATTCCTAGCACGACCCGAGAGAATAGATCTCGAAAGGAGGTCGTCCGTAAGTCTTCATCCAAACCATATCTCCGCATCACGTTGCTTGGCTTTGATATCGATGACCCACGCGCTCTACCGTTCGCGCTGTCCTCTCGATATAGGAGTTTTGAGAAGATCGAATCGTCAACTGTCTATAAAATTGATATCGGAATCACTGTACTGGAAAGAGTCAGCGTTGTTATCACACTCGTTAATTTCAATCGCAGAACTTGTCGAAGGACGCAACTTTTCAAACAGATAATAAGCAAAAATTATGAAGTAATTATAACTGGGGACTCACAAAATACAACAGCATCAACCTCAAATTTCAACTCTCAAATCGCGATCAGTCAATCATAAGACCCAGTTAGTACAAGCTATCCAATATGATAAGCCAATTTCACAGTCCATATGGACTAGATCTCAGCCAGTTCATTTTAACGACTTGTCTTTTACCTTTGAGAGTGCCGCGAAATTTAATTGTGCACAATATCGTTTACTCCGACTATAATATGATGAATCTACCATTGATCACTTTATTCAATTTTCAGCACTGAAATTCTTTGACGAAGCTATCAAAAATACCCCCAATGATAAGAGAGCGCTAATTGGAAGGTCTACAGCCAGAGCTAAGGCATGCCAGTACGAAGGAGCATTAGTCGACATCAACAAGGCACTCAACTTGCACCCAGGAGATTTAGTGGTAATAGCGGATAAGGCACTGAATACCTACCTCAGCTGCGAGTTTGAAGAAGGTTTGGTACAGAACACAAGAATGCTACCAATCAGAAAGAAACCAGATAGCTTTTCGATGGGTGTCATGCACGTAAGATGGATAAGATTTTTCTCATTAGCTCTACCTCTGATATAAGCGAAACCGCTCCTGAAATGATAAAATGTATCTTCAGTCAACGGGAAACGAATCATTCCTTCAGTTCTTCCATGAAGCACCAGCCTCTCCACCGTTCATTCGAAGGACGCCATCTTCAAAATTCAGCTCGAACCATTTTGAATTCATGATGTCCATTCATATGATTGCGTTGTCCTCAATGTCAGCCCACCACTATTTGTTATAGTAGGGAAAATTGAAGGGCGATTCCAATAAGGTATCATTCGACGCCAAACGCAATTTCAAAAAGTCTTTCAAAATGGCAGCCTGACGCAATTTTGAAAAATACACATTTTTTCCACTGTCAGCAAGTTGTTTATAAACTCAAGCATATAAAATGTCAAAGGAAAATTCCAATCCGTTCAAAAGTTAATAGGGGTGGAGTTACTCTATAAAGAGTTCCAATATTAAAGAATCTTTAAATAAATTAGATAAGAGGTTATCTTGAACGATGGAAAATAGCGACTTAAGTTTGTCTTTCAGTCGCCAATGATTCCACAATAGATTTTATGAATGTCCTATTTATATTCTCGAACTAAAATCAAAATGCAATGCTCAAGACAGGCCTATGTCAAAAAATAATTTTCAAAGTGTCACCGCAAAAGAAATATTTTCCTTATATCCATCCATGTTTTATTCCAATCCTATATCAATCCCCTGAAGAGCTTGGCAAAGCGAAATAGATTTTCGTCGACCAAAATGTATTGGGGATTAAATGCGAGAGACGCGAACCTTCCTTCAATGAAATGAACGATAAGTAAGTGATATTTTTTAATAACATTCTCCCTATCTATTTATTTAATGATTTTTTCAATGAAAACTAGAGAGAATTGAAAAAATCAGCTATCTGAATGAAAATGCCAATTTTCACTTTCAGATTTTTTCTTTCCTTTTCAGTTAGAGTCTTTTCACAATATTTTTTATCAGATGTAGTTCAATGTCCAGCGTGGCTTGTGCCGGGGAAGTAGTTGTTTTCTGTTAGATATTACAAATAAATCTCATTTTTCTTTTTTCAATTTTCATGGAGAATATTCCTCTTTTCAACATGAATACCTCCCAAAAGGTTATCTTGAACGATGGAAAATAACGACTAAAGTTTGTCTTTCAGTCGCAGATGATTCCACAACAGATTTTATGAATGTCCTATTCATATTTTTGAACTAAAATCAAAATGCAATGCTCATGACAGGTCTATGTCAAAAAATAATTTTCAAAGTGTCACCGCAAAAGAAATATTTTCCTCATATCCATCCCTGATGTGTATGCTTCTGAAGAGTCTGTTTTACTCCAATCCTATATCAATCCTCCTGAAGAGCTTGGCAAAGCGAAATAGATTTTCGTCGACCAAAATGTATTGGGGATTGAATGCGAGAGAAGCGAACCTTGATTCAAAGAAATGAACGATTTCTGTGACTGATATTTTTTAGTAACATTCTCCTTATCTAATTTATTTAATGATTTTTTCAATGAAAACTAGAGAGAAATAAAAAAAATCAGCTATCTGAATGAAAATGCAAATTTTCACTTTCAGATTTTTTCTTTCCTTTCCAGTTAGAGTCTTTTCACAATATTTATCAGATGTAGTTCAATGTCCAGCGTGGCTCGTGTCGGGGAAGTAGTTGTTAGATATTACAAATAAATCTCATTTTTCTTTTTTTAATTTTCATGGAGAATGTTCCCCTTTTCAACATGAATACCTCCCAAGAGGTTATCTTGAACGATGGAAAATAGCGACTAAAGTTTGTCTTTCAGTCGCAGATGATTCCACAACAGATTTTATGAATGTCCTATTCATATTTTCGAACTAAAATCAAAATTGGTATTTATGTTCTTCCAACCTCAAACTTGAAGGAAAAATTAGTGCCATACTGGTACAAATCGTTCAAATTACTCATAAAATTTTACAATTTTGAAAAAATGTTGTACACGTTCGCCACCTCCCACAGTTATGGCATTATCAGACTTCTATTCATGATCATACAAAGAACTGGTAAAAAAATTCATAGGGTGGTACAAATCGTTTTGCAAAAAAAATTAAGAATTACTCTCTTTCGGTGGTATAGCGGTCGTTTGGAATCGTCGGAAAAGTATGGCATGGTGATTCTCGTGAATGGCTACTCGACGATGATTAGCTGTGCACAAATTAGCCTGGTACAAATGATTGAATTTTTCATTCTTAATTAATGTTTTCTCGTAGGTATGGCGGGCTGTAGGTTAGGTTAGGTTTAAATGTAAGTGAGCCCATATCAGGCTCTCCACTGCGGCCAATGGCCTATTGTGGCTCACCCTATGGTTATATTTCTCTCAGTATATCCAATCTCTTAACGAAATTGAGTAACATATTGGGAGAACAGTTTACCAGATCTTCTGGCCTTACTTTTGTATTGCCAAATATTGAAAATCTGGTTCTGGCCGCTGCAGGGCATGTACACAGGATGTGTTTAGCCGTTTCATCATCCTCCATGCATAGACGGCACTCTGCATCCTTTGCAAGTCCGATTTTATGCATGTGGTGTTTGAGTTTGCAGTGGCCAGTGAGCAAACCTACTATAACTCTGAGATGTGCTCTACTGAGTTCTAGAAGTTTGTCAGAGTCCTGTTTTTTCCTTGTACAAGCAATAAATGCTTTGGGAATGGGCTAGTCCTGGTAGACTGAGCCAATACTCAAGTCTTTTATTGTCTGCCCAGGCGGTTGTAGCATTCTT
This sequence comes from Chrysolina haemoptera, assembly GCA_958298965.1. Taxonomy (NCBI): domain Eukaryota; kingdom Metazoa; phylum Arthropoda; class Insecta; order Coleoptera; family Chrysomelidae; genus Chrysolina; species Chrysolina haemoptera. The sequence goes on along the minus strand of OY282597.1, from coordinate 11,018,714 downwards.
GGCAGTGCTATATGCTAAACCGATAACCGGTTCTGGCCCAGTGAACGTTGTTTCGGCCCCCCCTTTTGCTAGGGCGTCCGCTATTTCGTTTCCTTCTAGGCCCGTGTGACCTGGTATCCAAACTGGCGGGCTGTAAGTCACACCGGAGAAGTATGGCATTACGCTACCGCATACTTCTTTTTCATCGACTACAGAAAAATACAAAAATCTTTGTGTAACAAATCGTTCGACTTAATCCGACACGTTCGGTTAACGTCCACGAGATTGGACCGCCAGTACCAGCGCTATGACCATCATTTTTCTTTTCGTCATTATGTAATTAGAGCACTGAAGGGTTGCCATACTTGGAACAAATGACTAGATTGGTTTTCATTTATAATATTTATCTCGTTGTCAAATGATTTTGGAAAGGATACCGCACACTTTAATAGGGAAAGTGGCCCCCTGTCGAATCGGCTGAATTTTTGATATGTTGTAGTCGTAGTCATTCCAAACAAAAAGTCCAATGTGCACAACTTTTTCTTTAGGCTAGTTTTGGAACTAGAGGCCCATGAAAACCTTCATTTGTTCTACATTGTTTTATAATACAAAACGTTATCGTTGATAATCATCAGCATTCTGATTAATCAAGATGTAAACATTCATCAATATGAGATACTTTTTCAAGTGTCTTTGGAGTTGTTACATTTGGTCAATTATACAGTGTGTTCCAGCTACTTACAATTTCTAAAGTTCAGTAATTCGAAAATGGTTACAAATCGCCTTAGGGATCTACAATCAAAAACTCTTTATTCTACGCCGTTTTCTACATCACAAAGTTGAAAACTATACCGAGTCTTCGTTTTAAAAGAAAGCGATAGTTAAATTCTTATTTCGACCAAAAATTCGTAACATCCAACTGATTCAGAGACAAATGATAGTAGTAGAGAGGTGAATGAAGGTAACGCATATGTTATAACTAATATTTCATTTTTATGTAATGCGTTCACCATCCAACCCTATTTTTTTCGTATTGCCCTGTATATGAGGCAATAAATTCTTGTTCTGGATCCTGCTGTCTAGTTAACTTTCGTCTTTATTTCGATATCACAACTGTATTCCGGAAATTGAACTTTGACGCATTATGAAAATATTATAGTTTAGATACGTTTTGAAAACTGTTCAATCATTTTCAAGAATGGGGTACTGGATAATATGAAAACATTGCATCCCTTCACTACAGAAAGAAAAAAATAAAAATGTTTCCATTGAGCAAAGTTTTGATTGTTTGTGACTTCATGTAAATGTAAAGTTGCATATGGCGTATAATTTTGCAGTGAGATTCAAATGTTATGAGTGCGAATACAATGGAGGACGAAGAAACCGATGAAATTAATGAACCCCAATCTGATCAACAATATAAAAGGCAGGATTTGAGGAACATTTTATTAGAATTTGACGAACGTATTGATATTCCAGGTCTATGTAGGATGAGAGTAAAATTTTGCCATCGAAATACTATTAAATAACAACTGTGAATCAACTACAATGTCAGGTTCTTTGATCGTATCGATATGTTCCAAAATGACACATCCTGTAAATTATTAGGGTTAATTCGACGGTGCTTCATTAGGGTCAACGATACTAGGTTCGAAAGGTACGTTAAATGTAACATATAATATATTGAGTTATAGCCCATCATTGTCTCCATATTATACTTATGCTAAATGTGTGAATGAAGGCTTAGTTGACCCGCCAGGAGGAGTTTCTCCATCATACATATATTATACACACACATTATATAACATCCTCCTTCAGTTTCATCATCAACTCGAACTATTAGTTTGTTCATACCAGATGGAACACACTGTATTATTGACCATCTGTAATGACACCAACGAAAAATACTTCTAATACTATCTTATATTGATGAATGTTTGGATCTTGATTACTCAGAATAGTGAAAATTATTCAGGGTAACCTTTTTTGTTGTTTAACAATAGAGAAAAGATTTGAATTTTCAACGCCCTCTAGCGTCAAAACTAGCCTATAGAAAAAGTTATGCCCATTGAACTTTTTCGACAAAGGGCCACTTTCCCTATAAAAGTGTGCGGTGTCCTTTCGCTAGTGAACTATTGTTTCGACTTGGCTTTGAATGTATGGTTCCGAAATTATTTTATTTCAGGATATTACAATTTCTGAATTGATTTTTTTAAAGTAGGAATTTTTTGCGTGTCTTCTGGATAAAATTTTTGTAATGTTCTAGGTAGTAAAAGTGAGAAAGTCATATATTGCTTCATGAGATGGATTGGGTTACACATCCAATCCTTCATTAAACATTCTCGATAGGTAATTATTTTTGTATTCGCGAAATAGCTGACTAAAGACTTTCAGATTGTCACGATGCATATTGTGGTTTGATTTATAGTGCTCTAATGCAATAGAAAACTGCATCGGAGAAAGGGCAGGTCGTCCACTGCGCGATCATTTCAAGATAATTCGGAAACTGGCTTGGAAACGGAACTACGAGGCTCAGAAACCTTTCGAGCCGAAGCCAAAATTGAAGAAAGCCATGAAGAGCCCGAAGTCGAAGAAAAAAGCCAACAGAGATGTACAAGAACCTATGATGCCTAAAGTTCGATCCACCAAAAGTAGTCTGTATAAAGAGTGTCGGATGTCGAACCAGGACTGTAAAAGTAAGTGGTTGCAACACTCTATACTGTGTCGGTTATGATATCATTCCCATTTCGGTTTTTGAAATATCATTTTTCTACAAACGCTTAACAAAGTGGACTTTGACGCTTTTAGATTTTAAAGCAAAGTTGACGTTTTCCGTGAAATGTCTTTTTGTGACAGCATTTGCGCTCTTAATTAAGCGGAAATATTTCGAAAACGCTAGCTTCTCCAAAGTATTTCTGCATGATGATTGATAATAGTGACAGTGAACTATCAAGAACTTCTCCTTATGTAGCAGAAAGTGCAAAAATTGTTACTTTGAATCTCCTACCAGAGAAATCAAGGAAGAAATATGAATTACAATACGGTAAATTCATGACGGGATGCCAGTCGAAGAAGGTGAATAAGTATTCATTCAGAAAACGTATTACTCGCTTATTTTGGAGAAAAATAATTGACTTGTAAATCATCAACTCTTTGGTATACTTACTCGATGATACGGACATGCTTGAATGTTAAAAATAACATCGATATCAATAAGTATCCTAAACTTATCGCATTTCTGAAGAAACAGTCTGTTGGATATAAAGCGAAAAAATCCGAAACATTCAGCACTGAAGATATTCACAAATTTCTACAAGAAGCGCCCGATGGAGAATATCAAACTAAAAAAGGTGAATTTTAATATTTCATGCTCTTAGTAGTTTGAGAAGCGATCAGTATTTTTTTGAATTTAGTGCAATTTAGTTAGCATATACATTTGGAATAGCTATTAATTGCAATTTTTTTATAGGTTATTCTAATTATAGGTATTGCTGGTGCTTGCAGGCGCGATGAGTTGGTCAAAATGGAGATTGGTGACATAGAAGATAAAGATTCTATTTTAATAGTCCAAATTCCGGATTCAAAAACGAGAATAAGCCGTGTTTTTACGATTGTTGGTCATAATAAAGAGAATTCAGTTGATTATCTTTCAATTTGTAAAAAATATATTACACTCAGAAAACATTGTCTGAATAACAATACTGTCCAACGTCCATTATTACGTTATGGAAAAGGTAGATGTACAAAACAAGTTGTGGGTATGAATACAATCGGCAAGATTCCCAGTGACATTGCTAAGTATTTAAAATTGCCCGAGCATAATTTATATACTGGACACTGTCTCCGACGAACCTCTGCTACTTTATTGGTGAATGGTGGAGGTGACCTAATACAATTGAAAAAACATGGTGGATGGAAAAGTAACAATGTAGCAGAAGGCTATATAGATGACTCAATCAAACATAAGATTGAAACTACCAAGAGAATATTCTCAAGACCATCTACATCTCGTTCTGTAGATTTCCAATATTCGGGGGAATTGATGTTAGATGGATCTGCTGATCGTCCATCTGGTTCAGGAATAACCAAAGAGTGTCACAATTGTACATTAAATTTTAGGATAGTCAATGATAAATTAAATTAATATTAAACAGGAATTTATAAACTGTGTTCGATATTCCAGTTAAAATAAAAGTTTGTTGTAATGTGATATAGTTTTGTTGAATAAAGCATCTGGTGTTTCTTTTTCTGAAAACTTCGTTTGTAGAAAAAATCTTGTGTGTATTTCGAGCACAAAGTGTCATTGTCGCTCTCCAAAGATTAACTCCGCGTCGCGTCGCGCGGTAACTCTCTTTGTCAAGCGACAATATATCACTTAACCCTTTGTGGCCACTACAATTTGGTGTTCGCGAACTACATTGGATATTTACTTATTTTAAAATGTTACGTCAAGTCCATAGTATAGTAATTGATGTATTGAGTGAGTAGCGGAGTGCGGCATTCCTACGAGTAAAAAAAACACTTTACTCACGAGTTTCATACAGTATTTTTTCTACAACTGTCAAAAAAAAAAAAATCAATGCATATTTTTTTACAAATATGAAAGGAATTTAGCATATTTTTATTGATTCATTATTCGAACAAAGTTCGAAGAGTATGACGAAGAGTTAAGTTTCAAACATATGAAACGAATAATTTCTACAGAGTCGAAATCCTTTTCTCTTCACACTATCCCGCAAAATGGAAAATTTGAAGCGAATATTAAAATAACATATTCATCGAGGTCAATATTATTATTAATGTTGACTTGACTTTCGAATAACTAGTCCATAGAAGTAACTTTTTATTTTCTCAGATTTGTATTCAAAATAAATAAATAATCCTTGTGAAGCAACGAATACCTTTTTCTTTCTTTAAACTATGTCAAGGAAATCTCATATTTGCACTATCCACGATTCTCTCCGTTCAATCACTTTTAATGTTTACTTAAATTAAATTTATAGTTATCAAGAATTCGTTATCTGTATAGATGTCCAAGTTCACAAATTTCATTAATTATTGTTGTCAACTAGTTTCTGCCGGCCAAACAGACATAGCTACCTTGGATTACCTAGTGTAGATCAGGTCCAATAGTTCCTTAGTGGTATGCTATTATTTTGAATATATTCGCCGTGATAGTTTGGAATTTTGATAATACTTATTTAATAGTACGAATGCTAAGAAAATTATTAGTGAAACATTTGTATATCAGATATTCATAGGTTATTAGTTGCCAAAGAAAATGAGAACTGGCTTTATGACATGATTTAGTTATTATTTGGATCTGTCACTGTTGTTGCATGAAACTGTCGGTTGCCTAGCAACAGCCGTTAAAAAGAGCATTTTTTTACGCTTTTCCGTTTAATAATGAAATCGTATGTTGATAGTGGAATATTGTAATATTTTACGCACACAAACCACACAAAAAAAGTGGACTTTTTTGAGAGTTGTAGAAAAAATCATATAAGAAGCATATCATTGGGTTCAGAATGAAATAACAAATTTCAAATAATGAAGGATATTGGTCATATTCCATTTAGGATTGAAAAGTTGATGCCACTTCTTTTGAAAACGATAGTCCTATTTCAGATTTTAATATAGAAAATGATAAAATCTCATAACGCTAACCCTAAACTCAAATACCTTATTTTTTAAAGCAATCAAATGACGTTTATCAACAAATCTGGGGGCTACCCGGTATACATCCTTGAAAGAAAGAAATCAATTTCGTGAATTATGGATATACTTCCTGTATCATTTCAATTATTCAATTTCAGGTATAACCCAAAGTTTACATAGCCACACATCTGAAAAACTCATCGTACCGCATTTCAGTAAACCATTCCCATTCACTCCCCTACAGAAATATACAACAAATATAGAAAATTATATGGCTGAGAGGTATTTGGACTCGATGTACTTGGACAAGATATTTCTCCAGAAATTACAACATGAACCGGGAGCTGTTTGCCCCAACCAAAAAGGGTCGGTAAAGATAAAACAGCTAGCTAAAACTGGATTCAAGACGGTGTCTTATAAACAAGTGAGTTAAACCACAGCTCAAATAGCTATTCATATAACAAGTTTTAAAATGAGCGTGTTTTTTGCACCACACATGGATATTGGAACACGAGCGCATGACACAACACAACAAGGTGAAAGACAATTAAATTTTCCACAAAAATGATTCCAAGTAATTTTGTATGAAATGCGCTCGTTTTCCAAGAAAACGTGATTTAACACCGACATCAAATTTCAGGTTCACGCTTAACCGCCGCTGGAAGTTCTCGCGGAACCGAATATTTGATTGGTCATAACTCTGCTAAAAATGATCGGAGAAGGAAAAGGGATAGTTCATATCGTTTCTGAAGACTCCTATCTTCTCATGCAAATATAATATGCGAGTATTTGAGTACCTAAAATGTGTTTTGTCGCACTTCACGGAGGTGTTTGCGGATGATCCGAAAATCCCGAATAATTTAGTAAATATGGAATTATTATACTGAAGCAGCAACCCATACCCTTTTTGAACTATATGCAACAATTTTAGAGTAGTGTGGCAGGTCCCACTTATACATGACAAAAAAAAACACTTTGTTTTACTCTTGCCTCATTTTCAACTACCCATAAAACCGGCATTCTGTTAAATAAATGTTGAAAATAATCACTTATTCATATCCTATACGTATTTAAAAACACTATTGTGAAGCGCAAACCTCAAACTTGAAATCACAAACTTCATTTTTTATGTAGGATGTGTATGAGCGATTATTTTCAACATTTACTGAAGATATTGCCAGGATTATGAGTGAGTTGAAAACAGGCAGTAGTAAAACCCAGTTTTTCCTTTGGCATGCATAAGTGAGACTTGTCTCACTAGTCTAAAATCGTTGCATATGGTCCAAAGAGGGTACTGATTCCTGCTTCAGTGTAATTATTTCATACCAACTAAAATATCCATGACTTTCGGATCCTCCGTAAATATCGTAGAAGGGTTATGTGAAGTGGGATGAAACACATTTTGGGTACTCAGATACTCACATATTATTTTTGCATGAGGAAGTAGAAGTTTTCAGGAACAATATACACTTTTTATTTTTCTTCTCCTATAATTTTTAGCAAAGTTATGACAAATCTAATTTTCGGCCCTGCCAGAAATGGCAGTGACGGGTTAAAGCGAGCTTGAAATTTGATATCGGAATTCAAATATGTTTTCTGAGAAAACGAGCGCATTTGTGAGAAATGACTTATTATATTTCTTGTGGAGAATTGAATTTTCTTTCACCTTGTTGAAATTGTTTCTTGATAAATCTTATACTTTCCGAAACAACAGCAAAAAAAATACTGTAATATTTTTATATTGTTTTTTTTTTGGTTCCGCCCCTGATTTTTTGGTTTGGTTAACAATACATGATGTCAAGAAGTCATGTGCCAATTTTCAAAGTGCTACGATTAATTCTTCACTTGCCCCCTTACATTTGTCTGTGGTTACTGTACTAATGAAAGAATGTAAAAATGAAGAAAACTTTCTTTCTGAGAGAAATTATAGTAGAGAAAGACTTGAGTTTTTGGAAAATGATTTTACTCTACTGAGATTTATTGTATATGACATTTTCGTTTTCAGCGTTGAATTATTGACAAAAAATGAAAATTATGTTTTTCTTAGAATCATGTAGCACATCCTGTTTTTAATGACTTATATACAGGGTGTCCCAGAATGAAGGGGAAAAACTCTGAGGGTAGAATCCTCACTTCATTTTAAGGCTGAAAGTTCCAGTAAACATGTACCCTAAAATGAGTTACAGGGTGTTGAAAGTGACACAAAGAAATATATTTTCCAGAATAACTCCATAACGGCTTAACTTTTCTTAATGAAATTTGGTATGTCACTTGACAGCATTCAGTTTATATTTCAAGGCAATCATGTGTTTGTAACTCTAAACAGGGGCGTACAGCAGGTGGGTACCCCTATTCACTCCTCCCCAACTTTCACGCCACTGGATTAATATCGATTTCGTCTTCTTTTTCTTAATCCCCAATATTTTCTATACAAAAAAGGAATACGTTTCCTTTCACAAATATCAACGGTTTTCGAGATATTTGAAGTTGAATGAGTGGGTGCGTATGTGATACGGATACTCATTAGAGATTATTTTGTTAGTGGCTATGTAAGTTTTAAATATCGGGAAATTTGTGTGAACTGAATCCCTAGCAAATGCCAACAATCTTCGAAATATTTGAATTTATACTCATTGCAAGGTATGAAACATGTTGGTTATAATGTTATAAATAGTTACCGTCACATTCCTTTCAAAAATAGTAAAGATTTTGATACGCACGCACTTATTCAACTTCAAATAATAATAATAATAATAATAATAATAATATGTTTATTCAATTCAATAAAAATGGTGAACAAAGATAGCAAACAATAAATTTTCAATAAACATGTGTTCACTCCGAAAGTCGAAACTTGTATGGAGCGTACAAATACCTCGAATCGAATCGAAATATCTCGAAAACCGTTGATATTTGTGAAACAAAACGTATTCCTTTTTTGTATAGGAAATATTGGGAATTATGGAAAAAAGACGAAATATTGGTGGAACTTTGATAAAATACACCAAAATTACAAAATTTTTAGGTCTTATTATTGATGAAAAACTATCATGGAACAATCATGTTGATAAATTGAGAAAAAAAATCAATCCATTGGTGTACTGTTTAAAATAAGGAAATTTGTCCCCCTCAAATACTTTAAAAATATTTACTTTTGTCTTATCCATTGCAACCTACAGTATTTGATATCAATCTGAGGAACCGCTAATAATTCAGTTTTCAAACCTCTAAAAACACTACAAAATAAATCTTTGAAATGTATTTACAACTTGCCATTTTTAGAACCAACAGCAAACTTATATAAACCCAATGATTAACTTAAATTTGAATTCCCTTTATACAGTAAAAATTTGTTCATTTATTCACTTAATCCGATTAAAGCAGAAAGTTTCTAATTTAAATTTCATTGAAATCAATAACATCCATAATCATCAAACAAGACAAGCAAACTGTTCAAAAAATCGATATACCATGATGGTATAGATATCTACAATTCACTACCAAATGAAATAAAAAAAAATTAAAAAAGTAACGATTTTTAAAATTAGAATAAAGAGCTATTTTCTTTGTTAATTATTCTAAAATGGCTTAATTTTTCCATATTTATATTATTTTTCTGCCCAACTATTTTGAATTCAATCAACATGAATACTTTTTTTTTCTCTTTTTGAGTTCCTTTGGAATTGTATCTATATCAATTGTATATTATTTTTTATGTAGATTTGTAAGGTATTGTTATTATCATAATTTTTTTGTATTCCTATCTTAAACAATCCTGTTTCGTGGGATATTATGAATGAATAAATAGAATAAATAGATTTATATCACGGATAGAAACACCTGTGTAAATGTTTCCAACAGTGTAGAGAAATGTGTGAATAATGTGCGTTTTTTAGCTTCGATAACTCAAATGTGAGATGAATGAACCTCAGGTTGTGTAGTGCAATTCGTGATAAGCGGCGTATATTACATGTAGAAAAAATAAAAGAAAGAAAACCACTGATCTCACCTAAGCCAATCGTAGACTCCTAGGAGATCGTCAGCCTGGTCTGGATGTAGGTTTCGTGATTTGTGGGGCGCCCCTTCTTTATCCAGGCATCCGTGAAAGTTGGGCACACGGCAAAAAGGTATCACCACACTTAATATGAAACACGTAATTGTTCTAAACACAACTTAGGCCATGCGCCGCGATTCTTGATGCACAAGAAAATAGCGTTGAACAAATTTTTAATATTGAATGCGTATTGAAGGAGAGCTCGTGACGAGGAACTGGTCGGCACTGCTTTTTTTGTTCTTGGTCGGCTCTTCTTTCCGGAGGTAGGCAAAAAACTGACTGATCAGAGGCGTACAAATTTCTTTCCATAAAATAACTAACTATAATTCAACTTATTTAAGTGAAAACTTATCGAATGTATACAATTGTCGAAAATTAGTACACCTGGTTGTGATATATTTTTACCAATGATTGTTTATTTCGGGTTTTCCCCAGCTTTGTAACTTCTATACACAGTATGTGTAATACATAATTGTGGATAAATTTCACACATTTTTATTCAAAAGGTACAACACGAAATGTGTTTTGAATCACAAACAAGCCTACCCGCCGATAGAGGGCACAACCCGCGCTATACTAGAATTCACTAAGGCCGATGCTTACTAGCAAGACCAAAGCAATCTTAACACCAGTTCTATTCAGCCTCCGACCGGTTAAGAAGAAATGGATTGCTAGAGAACGAGAAAATAGTGATGAGATATTTAGAAAACTCATTCTATAAATGTTCTTACACAATAGGGAGTATTTTAAATTTATATTCCCTAACAGCTATTTCAAGCTTTGTGTAAAATTCTTATTTTTATTTATTTTTTTATTGATAATACACCTTCCAAAAAGAACAAGTTCTGGTATAAGGCAGACAAACATTAAACAATACATCAAACATACCTAATTGAATATAAGTTTTGAATTAACTGATCAAATAATAAAAATAATTCAAGAAGTTTTGTACTATTTTGATACAATTTAATGAACATCATTTCAGTAAATCTTCTTTAAAATTTTTGGAAAATGAAATTTTTGAATTTTTTATTTTTTCTGGTAATTTATCAAAAGTTTCTATGGAGCTGAAAATTGGATTCGCTTTTCCTTTATCTGAATGGATATTATCCAAGTAAAAGTGATTCAAAATTCTAGTATTATGACTATGTAATTTGGATTTTTTTTTTATTGGCGTATTACTCTTTTGAATATTCTTGGATGATTTGAAAGAAAATTTAGATTTTTCAAATTTAATAAGTTGGTTCAGTGTCATATTATCTGTGTTTTTATACACTTCTAAAGATGGTGTGTCTCAAGGTTTGTTAAATATCACTTTCATTGCTTTATTCATCAATCTATAAATAATTTCTTTTTGTTTTTTATTGCATGATGACCATACTGTAATCATATATCTGATTCAAGAGATGATATGAGCGTTATATATAAACAATTGAATGTTTTTTGTCAGAAATTTTATTCTTCTGCTCCTATAAGAGGAACAATAGAATTTTTGATTTTTTATATTTGATTCTCAAAATTAATTTTTGTCAATAATCAAACCCAAATATTTATTTTTCTCAACTTCAGTAATTGTTTTGTTTTTAATTTTTTTTTTCTTTGGTGTGTTGGCATCGACTACTATGTTTAATTTGAAAATTTCCATATCCTTTTGTTTAAATATCATATAGTCGGTTTTATATGATTTTATAGATGAATTTAATTCATTTAACCATATTTCAATTGTTTCAATATCCTTTCTAGATGAGATTTCACAGTTTGGAAATTTTTAGACGTGTGATAGAGTACAGTATCATCTGCAAAAGAAAATTGTTTACCAATTAGGTTGATATTCATTATGCTATTCACATAAATCAAATAGAGAATTGGTGCCAAAACTGAACCCTGTGGAACCCCAATTGTTGATAATTTTTCGTAACTTTTATGTTGGTCGATAAGTGCATACTGTATACGATTTTTAAAATAATTTTGAAATATGTTCAATGCATGTCCCCTAATACCCAGATTGTTCAAGATTTGCAATAGAATTGAATGATTGACAGTGTCGAAAGCGTTTTTAGATCAATGAATATTGCAACACCATAATTACTTTCATCTAGAGTTTCATGAATACTACTGATGAAGTCAGTTACTGCCGCTTGGGTATTGTTGAAATGCATATTGAAATTTATCAAAACCAATATTTTCAGTGATGAAATCAACTATTTGAATTTTCAATACTTTTTCATAAATTTTAGCAAAAATATTCAACAATGCAATAGGAGGATAGTTTGAAGTATTTTTCACCTCATTTATGAATATGTTTCAAAATTGTCTTTAAATAATCTGGAAAAGTTCCATTTTCAATGGAATTATTGATAACTGAGGATAGGGGTAAGCTTACCAGATCAGCAATATCTTTAAAATTGTTTGAAGAAATAAGATCCTCAACAGGTGCTGTACAGTATTGAGCATTCTAAATTTGAATTTGGTTCACAGAACTAATTGAAACAAAATGTTGTGTAAAATAATAACACAATATTGTGTATTTTTCAATTATATAGGCAACAGAATTGTACAAAAAAAATAAAATGTCTGTAACATTTATACACAACGGTTTTGATGAATGAATTCAAAGAAATATGCACAATGTGGATATACAATTACAACAAATTAGGATAAACAATGGTGTGCGAAATTTCTACACAAAATTGTTTCTGAAACCATTCCAGTCACAATTTGTTAAAAATTTCAAACTATTGTGGAAAAAAACTACACACATTTTTTTCCGTGTTTGCTGTGAATGAGTGCATGCTATTTACTTCATGCAATTAAATAAAAAACCACCTTTATTGCATTTATTTAGGAAAGCATACTATACAACTAGCAGCGGATGGTAATTAAAATAATTGACTTATAACTTCAATTCTGTAAAACATGATTGTGAATTATGTTCTGCTGTAACTGCCTTGCAGCTGTCAAATCCGGGTGGCTTTGGCAGCTGCATGGCATATTTTCCAAAATCAAAATTTTCAAAATCGTTTGGTTATGTATTAAATTAAAATTATCCATTTTATTAGTTAAACATTCAAATATGACGACATTCCCCAAACACTCCTTAGGAAAATATGAAGAGAACGATTTCATTCAATTGAGGAATCAAGTTTCATTACTTTTCAACGGAACGGTAGTCATGAATACCGTTTTTATAATCACAATGTGATAACACTGTATTACTGCTACAGACAAACCGCTTCAGCTACCATCCGATACAATCAAATCGCGTTTACTTGGATGGATGGCGGAAATACACGATCAAATTGCGTTAAATTTCATCGAATTCGACCAAATCGTACAGCGTATAGCGTTGTTGGTCATATCTGATGATTTCATAGTAATCTTGATTGTTTTTATTTTTCTGAGAACATTCCAATTTCATTGGCATTTTCTATAACATTTTTGTCAACAGGAGCTTCTTCGTACCAGGAGGCCATTTTACTACATAAAATATCAACAAGCGCGTTCTTCCGGTGCACTGAAAACGCGCCAGGAACAAGACTTGGTGCTACAACAGCAAACTGTCAAGAAGGAAGCCGAGGCGGTTCTCAAACGTTTGAGAATTGCTTTCAATCAGAAAGAATTAAGACTGCTGCTGGATTTAGCGGAAAAACTCACTCATTATTGTGACACACAACCCAAACGACTCTTCCCTGATAAGGAAGAATATATGAAGGAAGTTTATGACATGGTCAGGTAAGGACTATGTACAACTCCATTTATCTGTGGAAAATTTTTTGCACCCACATGATCTGGTAAAAAAGTTAATATAATAATATTTAGAAAATTATTTTTTACTTGCACTGCACCGTTTTGCACTTTGGTGTAGTAATGCACAAATGTAGTTTTTTGAATGGTCTTCTTTGGGTATAGTTTCTGAACGTTTCAACTGCGGCAGTCATCTTCAGTGGAGTGGTCGAAGTACTCTTATTATTGGCGTATGAACTAAAACTGGAGCTTTTTTTCTGGCACGTTATTTATAATGCTGTTATGTCGAGCGATTTCTGCGATTGTGGGGGGTTGACATATACTATTCGTTCGATTTGGGTGATACGCCTTCCCTTCGAAACCTTTTCTTCTCCTTTTTGTTGAAGTTTCCTTGGTGCTTTTGTATTTCTTTTGCTCCTGAATAAATTGTGCTTGGATAATGATTTATTACATTGTCAATGTATTTGTTATTTTTTTTTAACACTAATAAATAAATAATGATTCCACTGTAGCACTATACAAAGAAACAGGGTTATTTGATGTGAGGAAATTATATACCCATCATTGTATTCTATGGATGCTTAATAATCCAACTTCCTGCATAAATCATAATTATGATACTCGAGCTAAATTACAACAGAAAACAATTTTTCTCTCTGTAGGTTAACTCGCAGAGATTCATAGTTTACTCTGGTCCAAAACTAATGAACCTGGTACCTATAGGAATCAGATTAATTTCAAAAAACAAAATGAGAATTTTTCATAAAAGACATTCAAACAGACATGTTCTATTAGGATTATTTATTTTCAGGTTGATCCTGGTCCAGCCCTTTTAATTTGTTAATGTTATAAAATGTTCTAATTTTGAATCACTTTCATCCTCCTCTAGATGCATGATGTTTTTATGGTTTTGGCTCTTGTACACTAGACAAGTAAGCACTGATGATGACTTTATAGTCGAAAGCGCCCTGCTACGATTTTATAAATATATTTTTGCACCAAATAAAAATTTTGCTTCATTCAATTGAATTGAAACGTGCACACAGCTTGACAATTTTCAAAATTTTATAGTCCGGGAGCTGTGGATGTTCTTTTGGGAGCATATGTTTTTTCAAAAATTATTTTGAATGGTAAAATTTCCGGAAATGTCGATGAACCAGACGCAATAAATACAGTTTTTGGATACATCATAACAGGAATAGTTCAAAGTGTCGCTCTTTTTCTGTTTCCATGGTTTGCGCTTCGATGTCTCCGGAGATAGAAGGAACATTAAAACATTTTTGGGAAGTGGAGAAAGTCCTGGGTGTACAGTTGGTCTCTTGTGAAAATAATTTTTCTACAACTCATTCGGCGAGATGCTTCAGGTCGCTATATTGTATCTTTGCCCTTTCGTGTTCCGAACCCCACATTTTCCAGAATTCTGGAATTGAATCACATGTCGCACTTCTACTGATAATTTTACGAAGCAGTTATATTATATATCCCACCAATGCTTCCTGAAACCGGAGATTACTACTACGAAATTGAGGGTAGTATTCAATAGCTCAGCTAAACTACCATATCAACCATCGTTGAACGATTGTTTCTTTAACTGCAACAGAACATTGTCACAATTTTACTAAATTGATCAGAATAAAACCAACTTTCTTCCTTTTTCCTTTCTCCATCTACTTTTTGTCCAGTTTCAACTACATAACTAGGCAGAATTTCAGTCTTAACCCCATGCCTTTCCATCCGAAAGGGCCTTTGTGAGACGAAAGAAGACCGGACACCGGTACAGACAGATTGGTAAGGCGTAATAAGGCTCTCGAGTTATCCTCAATTATAGATTCATTAATATTATATGATTAATCTCTACTTGGATGAAGTCTATTCATAATTCAAGCCACTCAGGCTATCGGATCAACACTGACCAAATATAAATTTTGATTGAATTCAACACAACTTTAGGATTTCAAGTACTATCTACTGAAAAATCCTGTCATGCTAAAAATCTCGAAAACCGGGAATATTTTCGAAAAAGAGGTATCAATATACATAGTACCTCTTGTCTTTTATGTAGGAGCCGAAGCCGAAAAATTGATAAAAAACGCAAGCTGCCATTTGAAAAAACAAACTCTCGATCCGCCCGGAAAAAACGTAGCGTTCTGTATGAGTGGCGGTTTTTCTGTTTTGTCGAGCAATATGGTTATATTATAGAAAAAAAATCTATCTGATTCCTAACTAGAGATATGGATCACCGAGCCACTGCTGCAGGACCCTGTATACTACGTGATATTTTAGTTTTTGACTTTTCGTCTCTCAAAAATATCTTTTTTTTAGGACTGGATTCTTCATGACAAACCGGCTGAATCCTTCTCAGTATGCATGGGATCAGGAAAAGAGAATATTTGTAGCACTCGGAATGCCGATCAGCAGAGAACCCTCAAATGATTCACTAATACATGAATTCAAAGATGTTTTTGTGGATCACAGGTATATTCAGAAATTGAGTATTCAAAGTTGTTGAAGTAAAATGGTGTGGTAGGTAGACGTAGCCAATTTTGAACTTTACTTTATTTATTGATCCCAAGAAACATTTCTGATGTTTATAGAGGGATTAATTTTTAAATAAATTGATTAATGACAATACATAGTATATATGAAATACAAATTAATGAAGAAATCAAACAATTAATAGAAAAAGAGTGATAAAAATAATCATTGAAATATAAGTAAATAGTCCAAGCAAAATGAAAGCAGTCAACGCTGAAATATAATAGGAAGAGAAAAGTTATCTGGTAAAAGTTCTTTTTTAAATTCAGTTTTAGTTTTAATATCTTTTACTGGCTGTGGTATATTATTATATATCTCAATTCCCTCATAAAAAATGGAAGTTTTTCCAAAGTTTGATTTGAAACGTAATGCATTTATTTTATTTATATTTCTTGTTTTATGGCAATGTTTAGTTGAAAAATGATCAAAAGTAAGATCTGAATGTTTTTTTTTCTGTATCAACATAGTGAATGAAAATTGAAATTTTAAATTCATATAATGAACGAATATTTAGTAAGTTATTTGGTTTATATAATTTGATTGAAGGTTCTAAAAAGGGCAATTTGTGTATGCATTTTATAGCTTTGTTTTGCAAAGTTTGTAGTGGTTTCAAAATAGAAATTTTGGCTGAGCCCCAAATAGAAATGAGATATTGCAATTTCAAATATTTGAGTGGGGTATATTGTCTTATTCTGAATAATATTCCAATCAACGGTGAGAGTTGTTTTCTCAGAGTGTTGATGTGATTGAACCAAGAGAGTGTTGTGTCAATATGTAAGCCCAAAAATTTTGTATTGTTGGTGTACTGAATTTGTGAATTTTTGAATTTCATTGGTCTTAGAGAATCAGTGGCAATATTTCGTTTAGAAATAAACATAATTGATGATTTCGAATAATTTAAAAATAGTTTATGTGAGAGTAGCCAATTAGATAAAATTTGAAGATCGTGTTCAATATTAGATAAAATTTCAAATTCATTCTCTGCAAAATATACAATTGTTGTGTCATCTGCGAAAAGTTTGATTTGACCTTTCAATTTAAGTTCTGATATCGAGTTTATATATATTAAAAAAAGGATCGGAGCAGGTATAGATCCTTGTGGCACACCACAGTTGATACTTCTAATTAAACTAAGTGAATTTTCGATATATTATACTAGTTGTTTTCGATCTGTCAAATAATTATTGAACCAAATGTGAATTTTCTTACAAGAATTTTGTGGTTAACCATATCAAAAGATTTCTGCAAATCCAGTGACAATAATCCACATTTTTTTGCGAGTCTAATTCCAGTTTTATTCTGGATATCATGTCTGGCTGTTTGCTTCAACCTGCCAGGAACTAAAAAATTCAGATAAATCAACTCCTGTAGAAATAAACCCATTTAAATATGACGCCTGAGTCAGTTTGACAGCGATAAAAAAGCATGCACCTTTTTTATCGCGATAAAAAGGCCTGTTCCTCAAAAACAGATTTCATCTAGAAAGCGGAAGTCCCTTTAATTCAATTTCTATCATGACGGCAATGATTGTTCAGTATTGTTGACACAATATGGATTGTTTTGGGAAAGTTTCATCTGAACAGATTACAAAAAGCATAATTATAATTGTGTTGTTAATAACTGCTCCTTCAAATAACTGTTTCAATCAAGGTAATTATTATTGTGGTGTATTATTGTCGTTAATTTATTTCGCAAAATTATTTCGTGGAAGAAAGAAATTTATTCGATAAAAAAAAGCTCTAGTGCTTTTACTGTTGATAATAGAGTTATACAATCAGACACTTCTCGAGCAGCCCTACATGCTCAAATTGTATAATCTGAAGTGTAAACTGAGGATAGGTCCAAATAACATCGCTTGACTTTCAATAATTTTTTTTTTGTTATAACATTTCTTCCAATAGGTGCATACCACACACGGAACGATAAATCGACCGGTCTGAACAATTTATCGTTATATCTTCAAAATTGAACAGACATAACGAGTGGACTAGGTATATGAATTGATGAAGTCAATGACATATTACGGCTATATATATTTTTTTTACCATACAATAGTTTAATACAAAATATTTCATATATATATATATATATATATACAGGGTGGGTCACGGTCGATGGTACCTTAGACGTTTACGAAGAACGGGAAATAGGATCATTCTGAAAATTTGGTTTCTCAAGAAGTTGCTCTTGGTCTATCGATCTAACATATTTTCAGCAATGCAGCGTTGCCGCTTATACCAGACAGTAACAGCATCTTTGTTATTTCAAATGGGCCACCCTGTATATTACCGCATTTTTGAACTTGTCATTCCTTTCTGATTATTTCTGACTTATACTCCCCTATACCTATCTCTAACGGTTTTTGAGATATTGGTTATTTTCCATATTTTTATCCAAAACATAGCTCGAATTGAATGTTTATTTCTGCGGTATTTGGATTCTTAGGAAGTTGCAATTTTGTGTTTAGTTCATCAAGATCATGTACATTGATTCAGTATAGAGAAGTTTGTTCTGCGTTATACAGGGTTGTTCAAAATTCATGATCTTACTGCTAGATACGACAAGGGTTGAAAGTGTGTTTTTTTAAATGGAACATCCTGTATACTATGAAATATCCTGAAAGATGACTAAATTCCCTTCGAATTGATATATTATGTTCCTATACCTAAATAGCCAGAATTCCGAGATAATAGCAATTTTCACTTGTAATCTCCCAAGTGCTTGAATGATTGCCGGAAATTTTTCGAGTACATGAATTTTCATTGAACTTCTTCTGCGTGAAAATAGTCAAGAATCTTATAAATTCAATCGCAGGGTTCGACACTTCCTATGCTTGGAGCTGGTAATTTTTCGTTGACTGGAGTCGTGCAAAAAATAATTTTTATATCAATAGTTATCTAATTCACATCCCTGATACATTGCCGGTCGAGGCCGGCCACTCTTCTGCGTGAAAATAATCAAGAATCTTATAAATTCAATCGCAGAGTTTGACACTTCCAATGCTTGGAGCTGGTACTTTTTCGTTGACTGGAGTCGTGGAAAAAATTATTTTTGTATTCATAGTTATCTGATTCACATCTCTGATCCATTGCCGGTTGAGACCGGCCACTTCTTCTGCTTGCAAATAATCGAAAATCTTAGAGAGAAAATCGCCGGGTTTGACATTTCCCATGCTTGGAGCTGGTACTTTTTTGTTGACTGGAGTCGTGCAAAAAATAATTTTTATATTAATAGTTATCTGATTCACATCCCTGATACATTGCCGGTCGAGTCCGGCCACTTCTTAAGGTTGAAAAATATTGCTATATTTGACATGAACTACTACTTCATATGGTTGGAGCTGGCATTTTTTCTTTTATTGAAGTCGCTCAAAAAGTCGTTTTTGCAATAATAATTATTTTATTTTTTTCCCAAAAAAATTGCCGGTCAAGGCCGGACACTTCTTCAGCTTGAGTTTGATAAAATGTTGTGGTAAAAATATAGCGAGATATGTCATGAACTGCTACCTTTTCTTTGTCGTTTAAGAAGTAAGTCCGGCCACTTTTTCATGTTGAAAATAATCGAGTGTTATGGTTAAAATATTGCGAGATTCGAACTTATTAAAATAATCGTAATCGTGATTCTACCGAATAAACACAATCAACTTCAACTAGATATAAAAAAACAGACTCCATTGTGACCGTGGTGGAAATATCGAGCTTGGAGCTGGCCGGCCGGGAGCTAATGACCGAGGTGGTAAAGTATAAACTTTGCAAAAGAGTCTATGAATAAAACGAATAATTACAATAATAAAATGAATCCCAAATCAATAAAGGCGAAACCTGAGATTTAATTTCTGTGAATGAAAAAAAAATATTAACAAATAAAATAAATTATAAATCTCGTATTATAACAATGCCTAATCAATATGTAATATATTGAAACCTATACATTCAGCTTATTCAATAATTGGTCAAATATCGAAAGATAAAAGAGATGGAAACTGTTGATAAAAATATTATTTTAGAAGATGCCATGGAAATATTTGACATCTACCTAGACAAGTTAAATTTTCAGGAAGCGAATCAAAACTCTGGGACGTCGCTTGAGACACGCCGAAAAACATGCTGAACTCTGCTGGTGTTTCCATGAATTGGCACGATCCGAGATCGAACTGAAACGTTGGGAAATGGCAAGAGTGTACAGCAGAAAATGTATCCAAGAGGCTTATATAGCAGAAGACTTTCAGTGGGCAATCAATGGACACATGCTTATGGCTAAAATAAACATACAACAGCATAATAGAAATGATTCGAGATTGGACATCGTTTCAGCTCTCAAACTTGCCAGAGAGAAAAAGGATGCCAAATTGATAGAATATCTGGAAAAGGTTGGTATTTCTTCCAAGGTTGAATGAAAGTATGTAGTTTTGTAGGAACAAAAGTAGGTCACTTGCAACCCTTATGCCTATCGTTTTCGGTGCTAGAATTTATCCGTATATTATGTTGATGATTATGGCAGCGACGATAAATTCGTCCTAAAACACATGTGTTTTGAGCAAATGAGAACATTTTTCATCATTTTTATCAGCACTTTTATATCTTTCAGTATTCTCAAAGGCATTAAAAAGCAAATAGTCACCTAAAACTCTCTTATTACAATTTTGAATCGAATCTGTCCCTAATCACATATCTCGTCCACCAGCTTTAATTTATGAATTTTGAGAAAACATTCGTAATCTCTGTCCCCGAAAACCCGTACATGCCAATTTTTAATCGAATCGAACCAATCCATATTGAAGCCGCCTTTTTTTGTTTTTCTATAACAGAAATGTCATATCGCATTGTCACTGGAACTATGAACACCTGCTAATTTCCAAATCATTCGGACGTTTTGGAGTGGCTGAAAATCTCGTTCAAAGATTCTATCACTTTCATACATAGATAGATGCATACATACAGGTGAAGATAATAAAATCGTGTTTAAAATGTGTGTTCCACTCTGTATAATATACTGAAAAAAAGGCCTTTCTAATAGGCCCTTTATCAGGGACACGTGACATATTTCAAAATTGATTTTCAGATGGTCGAACTTTCACCATCCATCTCCTAATTTTATTTGTTCGATACTCTGAGACTGAATTTTTTCACTTGGTATGTACTTATTGGCGGGCACTATGATATATGATTCTCAAAAACCATTTTTGAAGTGACTTAGGATTTTATGGTGGAATATTATGATGCCCCTCCCCCAAAATTCAGTCCTCAAAAATGAGAAATAAAAAGTGTGGGGGGTTCTTATATTCAGAAATGTCCATACTCGGATTTTGTTGATGAACCTTGTAATTTCCTCAACAGTAATACTATTTTTTTGTCTGTCAATCACTTCCCTTTAGTATTTGATACTACTTGTTTCTTGTATTGTAGTATTATCAAGAATTATTGGTCCTAAGCTAGGTAGGTTATCATTATAAAATATGAATGGTACAGATTTCGTTTCATCAAAGTTTGAGGTGAATATGTTATGATACAAAATCTTGTCTTAGTCGGTAATACAATCTAGTATTTTGCTCCTCATAGTATTATTGTATCTGCATCGCCTGCAAAACTATGAATTTCACCCAGTGCATTAATATAAAAAAGTTCGTTGAGATAGATATTGAATGGAACTGGCCTCAAATTCATCCCTTGTGTAACAAGAATTTTTGTTCACTACTAGGTTCATCAATTTCAACAAATCAAAATCTATATCACGAATAATTATAGGGAGGAATATAACACTTACTTAAGAAGATCCAATTTTTGCTAGTTTTATTATTACTCGTTTATGGCCAGCCCTATGGATTGCTTTAGTTTGTTTCAAAAACTAGCCACTGCTGAATTTTTATTATCAATTTGATGATATATTATTATTATCAGTCAGATGAGAGATAGCATCCTGGGTTGAAACATTTTTTCTGAATCTTAATATACTGTTTGTGTTCTGGTTAATTCGTATTCTATTTCTCTTTTATACAGTATATCGGAAAGTTTTCATCTTGGGTATGGTGGTTTTATGGGAGCGTGAAGAATAGCTTGCTATATGTTGAGAGAACATTACAATTTCTCCTCTACTCGCTCGAGGAAGAGATATCGACGTGAGCTGTGTGCCGTGTGTCGCATTGCCACGTGGTCCATTAATACGTCGGGTGGGGTAACAGAAGAGACGCACAGTAGTGCGTCTCTCTTATTAATGTGGTATTATCTTATCATTGCGTTCCTTGTTGCTCGCGTAGATATCCATCTATACCCCAGATGAAAAGTTTCTGATAGTGTATGTATACATTATATAGTTGTAATCACCAAATTTTATTTTGAAGCATTTTTTATGTTGAGCAAATGAGATTTACGTTCCATTATCCAATCTTCATACATACAGTGTGACCCATTTAAGATGGAAGCACCCTTATAAAACTTACATTTTTCAACCGACTGAAATAATTTTTGTTTCGCTAGGTAGACATCCAAGAAGTCCACTAGGACACCAAATTTCATAAATAAATCCCCATTTCCAGGGCCAACTAATTTTATTTTTCTAGGTCAAAATTCTAGAAAAACTACTAGCGATTTTTTCAGAAAAAATATGACTCGACCACTGGATTCGCGACATTTTCAAATGGTTTATATGTAAATTACGTTGAAATGCGTCGATGAATAAAAAAGTTATAAAGGAATGAAATTTGAAAAATATGCCGTTTAATTAACCCACCCATTCAATTTCAGAACTTCAATCGAAACTTTGACTACACCACTGGATTGAGGGTGTCTCGAAATATCACTGACTATAATTTCATTGAAATCTGTCTATTCATAAACATTATGAGATAAAATGACATTTTCCTGAAAATCCATTAATATTTTTCAAATTTTATTATCTTATGATTTTTTTATTCATGAACAGATTGCGATGAAATGTTGACTAGTGATATATCGATACCTCCTCAATGCAGTGGTGTTTTTCGAATTTTGATTAAAGTTCTGAAATTGAATTGGTGGGTTGAAAAAACGGCATATTTTTCAAATTTCATTTCCTTATAACTTTTTTATTGATTGATGCATTTTAACGTAATTTACATATGAACCATTTGAAAATGTCGCGAATCCAGTGGTGTAGTCAGATTTTTTTTTAAAAATTCGCTAGTAATTTTTTTAGATTTTTGACCTTGAAAAATAAGATTGGTTGGCCCTGGAAATGGAGATTTAATCATGAAATTTGGTGTCCTAGTAGACTTTTTGAATGTCTACCTAACGAAAAAAAAATCATTCCAATCGGTTGAAAAACGTAAGTTTTATAAGGGTGCTTCCATCTTAAATGGGTCACACTAATTAAACATGTGATGTTTATTGCTGTAATATAGTTGATTGAATAGAACGTTAGATGGGATTTCTACAGAATGTGTATTGTGGTCAATTAACTATCCATTTTATTTTATTTAAGTGTTTGAGCGTTATCGATAAAATCGAATTTGACAATGCATTTGGCGAAGAAATCTTGGAGAAACGTGAAAAGAGGATCCTCCAGATGATGAACAACGAAAAAATGAAGATGGAGTTTGCGCATCTCTTCAGGATGATGGCCGCTATGCCTTCTTCGCGAAGAATGACTGTAATTCCTGGTATCAGAGTTGAACCGACTAAAAAGGTATGAAAAAAATTGATAATAAAAAAAAAATTTATTGTTTTTGTCAAATATTTTGCATGATGAATGAAATACTTCCTGGCACTGGTTTGCGGATTTTGAAGCCCATGCAAGAAGGTCGCTTTGCGGGAGCATTTCAATTATTATCAACAGCTGGTTCCAACACGTAAATGAATTTCAGAAAAACATACCTACTCTATTCTGTTTTCAACACCTATGTACTTTATACAAATATCACAAAAACAAACTCAATCTAACCTTTGAATATTGCTTAAAAAAATTATTTTAATGATTTCCATTCGTCTGAACACAGAGATTCCTAAATAGGCGACTTAACTGTTATTAGAATAATCTCCTTTTAACTATTTTTCTGTGTTGCCATGGACCCTGATTAATTTTAACATCCCATCGAAAATATTATACAGTGACCGGCAGAAAGTAAGCATCATATGGGAACTTTTTTTATTGATAAATTTAAAAAAATATCGATAAGTGCAATCGCTTCTGCATGAAAATAAAACCAAAAGACGTTGTACAGTACCTACCGTTCATTTTTTCATGGTTGGCTGGAAATTTTGGAAGCTACTTCTATTTTATTCGGAGAAAATTTGAAATCTTTGAATTTGCCATGTGTCCAGCTGCTTCATATGAGGTCATTGAAATATCTTCACTACATTGTTATCTACATAATTTTTATTATTAATAAAGGACCAAGAATCTACCCAATTGTAATTTGAATAATTCATTGGGACAAACATGTATATAATTTTTGACATAAATGAGCTTTTTTTAAGTTTTATATATGACTCCAATAAATTGCCAACAATCAATTTATATTTTGTTATAACAGAAAAGTCAAATTGAATATGTGTGGCTAAAAGGTTTTTCATTATTAATAAACAGTATAGAGATTATAGTGTCCTGAAGATATTTTAGTGACCTCTTATGAAGCAGCTGAACACATTCACAGTGATATTTAAAAATATCACCAAGGTTATTTTTACTTAAATGCAGATAACCCTATATATTTTGGGTGGGGTTCAAAAATTGGCCCATCTGAAAAGAAAATCCATCGATTTTTCCGAAATATCTTTATATTTAGAAAAAATTAAATGATTCCATAATTTAGCGGCGCACTGTATAATCATTTATGCCAATATTTCAAATTTTTTTTATTTTTACATCATAAAATTCTGGGTTTTGCAGACGCATTTTGACATCTAGGTTCTGCGCTAAATTCTACATATTTTCAGATTAATACCTAACTTGTGCCTTCTTTTGAAATTGTGACGTACTTGTTGTTGGCGGCAAATATTCAGATTATTTCAAAATTTCTATGATTTCATTAGTAATTTTTTGATACATTGAAATCGATCAAAATAATCAAATATATTGAAAAGGATAATGTCTATGTTAAATTTATGAAAAAAAAATATGTTGTGTATTCACCTATTTTTGAAACAAAAACCGATCAAATACTTTGGAAATTTAAGATAAACTCTTTGAAGATCTTGAATCTGTTATGAATTAATTCGTTCGATCATTGACGCAAATTAGAAATTATTCATTATTTAATCAACTATTTTACATTTCAAGGGCCATGGTAGCGCGCGTACGTCCATAGTTGCGAATAGTGCTGCAGAGGGAAAAAAAAGTTCAACGAAGGGCTCATACAAGAAAGGAGATTCCAAAGGTGTTGGCTTCATGGAACTTGTCCAGTACCATTTGTAAAGATTGAGAATATTGAAAGTAATAAAAACAGTCTCGTAATTGTAATCCTTCATTCATTTTGGTTATACAAATTCAAATGAATACATACATATATATATATATATATATATATATATATATATATATGTATATGTATATATATAAATAAAGTAAAAAACCATAGAATGGCTTGGTGAGGGAAATAATGAATACAAAGGAGAAAATTAGTGGGTAAACCCTCATAATGCAACCGTAGAAGGGATATGTGAAGTGGGACAAAACACATTTTAGGTACTCAGATACTCACATGTTATATTTGCATGAAGAAGTAGAAGTCTTCAGGAACCATATGCACTTTTTCTTTTTATGAGGGTTTACCCACTAATTTTCTCCTTTGTATATATATATATATATATATATATACTGCTGACAAATCTGTTTCGACACACGGTGCCATCATCTGAGCAATGTGTTAAAAACAGCTGTTCTTCGAGCAGTTTATAACCCATATTGCTCAGGTGTCAAAACAAATTTGTCAGCAGTATAGAGTATAACATAATACATCTTCAGTGAAATTTGAAAGTTTTTTTTCCTCTATTTATCAATCATGATGAATTTATACATATTAGATGCCAACACCATAGAACAGTTTATATGGGTCCATTATGGACTCCATACTTCGACATGAGAAAGTCGCCTTTGAGATGTCCAGAATTGGTTCCATCCAGAATTGGTTTCATTTTGGTCCATTATGGTCTTGAATTGAACATGAGAAGAATGTCTTACAGATGTCTTGATTTGTAACAACGGACGACTTAAAGACGTCTTGAAGACGAGATGTCCCGAATGTCTTTTATGGATATCTAAAGATATCTTCAAGATGTATTTGTGCTGACTAGGAAACGGTGTAGAAAAAAAATTTAGCAGTACTTTTTACTAATTTTATATATTTTTGGGGTGCTGAATACAAACTTCTCTACTTTTCAAGTATAAGGTAAGAGTGCCATGCACTTATTGTGCTATTTCCAGTTATTGTTCACCTAACATTTCAAATAACTTTAATAAACTTCCGGTGTACTATAATCTACTAAAATGATTATTTATGTATCAAGGACGAAACACTGTCTATTATAGTCGAGCCTGCAAACTGATAGCTGAGGCGCAGCCGAGTCTATCAAGAAGGCGAGACAATAGACAGTGTTTCGCCGAGGTGCATATTAAAGTTTTTCGTCGACCTCTGTTAAAAATTACATTTTACGTACTAAATTCCGGATTAGAAATTGATTATTTTTGAAGTTAAGTACTTTTCGTCCGCTGTGGTCACTGTGCCATATCATAGTGACCACAGCAGACGAAAAGTGTTTGCGGACGAAAAGTGTTTGCGGACGAAAAGTGTTTGCGGACGAAAAGTGTTTGCGGACGAAAAGTGTCTGCGGACGAAAAGTACTTACCTAACAAAATAGTCTATTACTGATTATAAAATCGGTAATAAGTAAGTAGGTAATTTGTAGAGGTCGACGAAAAAATATAATAATAATAATATGGACCTCGGCGAAACACTGTCTATTGCCTCGCCCGCTTGCTAGCCTTGGCTGCGCCTCAGCTATCAATTTTCAGGATCGACTATAATAGACAATTTTTCTTTCTTGGTACATAAATAACTATTTTCGTCGACCTCAACAAATTACAAGTATTTTTCGTCCGCAGACACTTTTCGTCCGCAGATACTTTTCGTCCGCAAATACTTTTCGTCCGCAAACGCTTTTCGTCCGCTGTGGTAACTATGATACGGCATAGTAACCACAGCGGGCGAAAAGCGTTTGCGGACGAAAAGTGTTCGAATGAATTGTAGCATTCTGAAACTCGCGCTAACGCGCCACTGCAAGTTCAGGCAGGGCCGAAAATTAGAATTGTCATAACTTTGCTAAAAATTATAGTAGAAGAAAAAGAAAAAGTGCATATGGTTCCTGAAGACTTCTACTTCTTCATGCAAATATAACATGTGAGTATCTGAGTACCTAAAATGTGTTTTGTCCCACTTCACATATCCCTTCTACGATATTTACGGAGGATTCGAAAGTCATGGATATTTTAGTTGATATGAAATAATTATACAGAAGAAGGACCCTCTACGGACTATATGCAACGATTAAAGATTAGTAAGACAAGCCTCACTTATACAGGGTGTTCCTTAAAGACATGCTAATATTTGAGGGGGTGATTCTTTGACTTATTTTAAGGAAAAAACTTTCTATAAACGTATGTCCTAAAAGTCCTAACTTTTGAGATACAGGGTGATAAAGTTTTGAAAAAAAATCAGTTTTTTAATAATAACTGAGATAATATTGTAGACGCTTTTATAAAATTTGGTACATGTCTTCTATGCATCAAGGTGCATTTTTTAATGGACAAACATTTTCATTTTCTCAACCAGTGGCGTCCGTACGGGTTTTGCATTGAATATTTTTGGAGAAAAAAATACTACGCCACTGCTTTCTCCTGAAAAAAAAAATACTTTTGAGATCCTCATTTATTTTTGAGCAAATTTGATCTCCTGAGTTTTCTTTGTCCGCCGCATGCAATAAATGTATGTTAGATTTTCTTTATGGTTCATTTTAGTTAGGGATTTCATAGGGATGATGCACCGTTAAAAATTAATTTCTTTATTTCTCAAACCATTGAGAATACAAATTTATATATACCAACATGAACATAAATATACACGTATACCAGGATATTAAATAATATTCAGGTTCAATCACAAGGGCATAATACCAAAAGAAGCTCCCAAGTTTCGAAAGTCATAATTTCTTCCAATGGAATTGTTATTTAGTAATATCAAACGAAATTGTTGGAAACGCACCTAAAGGATTGTTGTCATGAGCCCAGGCACAACGAATGCTTTCCTACAATGATAAAAATGAACTGAAGTGTAAACCACATAGACAAATTAAAAATTAAGAGACTGTTTGAAACAATAGCGAACTTGACCACATGGAGGCGCTGCCCGCAATCGACAGACAACTGATGTCATAAATTATATTGATATGATACTTTTCGATTCCGATATTTGTCAGAAAACATACGTTTATTGTTTATAGGCATATGTATTTTTTTGTTATGACAAACACAAACCACGCAGTAATTTTAGAATTATCCTTTCAATGTTATTGTCCTCGACAAATTAATAGTACAAATCATGAACTTGAAATACGAAATGACGAAAATGGAATGTTTGATGATGATGATGATGATGCTGAAATTCCTGGAAATTTTCTTCAACAAGGTAAAATATAAGCTGCATTTCACAAACTGATACTTATTTCCATCCGTCAGTTGTAGAAAATTTGTCACAAACCGATATTTACTTCTATCCATCAGTTTCCATTTTCTATCACCATTTGAGGAAGTACACTACATATAACTCTTGTCTATGGTAACTACCCAAGTACCCACATAGTTTACAGATTATTCAACTGGAGTATTTGTTATACCTACTCCTTCTCCTTTGTCCTAATAAATAAAATAAAGATTTATTTTGAAACTCTTTCATTTTAACCTGACACAAACTAACAGGTTCTACGAATCGATTACTGTATATATTTTATAAGTGATCGATTTGCCATTCTTGTATTTCATGTAATACAACCATTCATATGAAATACAGGATTACAGGAATGGCAAATTGATAAATTATAAAATAATATACCTCATCAGCTATATGAATGGACACAATTGAAAAACCTGCCTTGTCTCAATCGGTATAATTGAGTAGACATCTGTTTTACCAACTAACTTCGGCCAGTTGCGAGGTGAGTCGCCACTGTTGAACGTATTGCCAACTTTTACTGCAGGTTTGACTACTCTCTTTATTTTTAGTTTCTCTATGGTAAAACCTTTGACATGCAACTTCTCACACAGGCACGTTGCATGTCACTGTACTCTCGTCTCAGTATTGTACAAATAATAACAAGTAACTTCTCACATAGGCACGTTACTCGTTAGTATCCTCAATACAGCTCACTGACATGTAATTTCTCACACAGGCACGGTACAGTCCTCCGTAAATCCTTCGAAAATTCTAAAAGCAGGCAACTTCTCACTAAGGCACATTGCAAGCTTTTCTGCTCTCAAATCAGCCTGGTAACAGGTAACTTCACACAGGCACGAAATAAATCACCAGACTGAAATTGATTCAAAAGTGATATGCAACTTCTCACTAAGGCACGTTGCAAATCACCAAAAGACATGTAAACTTCTCAGGTACGTTACAAGTCTCCAGATTTTCGATGGATTAACTCAACATATTTTTCACTCAATTCCAATGTGCCGAGACTCATGTATAGTAGTAGTAGTAGTAGTAATCATGGGAAGGCCGCTGCCGCAGGCAGGCAAGTAGGCCCCAAAGTCTTCCTTTCCGAACCTTTGTGACCTTCTAGCGAAGGTCAGTATGTTCGTCCACTCTAGTTCGATGAGTTCCTCTTGTTGGAGTTTTTCGACTCCGAAGATTTCGAATCTTAGCCTCCCGTATGCCTCACACTCGCCAAGGAAGTGAGACGAAGTTTCTTCGTCTTCTTCGCACATATGGCAAGTAGGGTTGTCTTTCATACCCATTAGTGACAGGTGTCTACCTAGTTTGTTATGGCCTGTTAGTATTCCTACAAGGAGACGTAGTGTTTGGCGATCTCTGCCTAAAAGCCACGTCATCCTTGACTTGCTAGAGCCGGCCACAAAGTCTTTTGACTGCCTGCAGCCGGCGGTATTCCTCCAAGATTCGTTTAGTTCTCTTTCCACCCATTCATCTAGGGCAGAGGAGATTTGACCTCTTGCAATGCCTAGTACTGGGTCCGGTCCACAGAACGGCGCAGCGGAACCGGTTCTGGCAAGCTCATCTGCCACCTCGTTTCCCGGCACCCCTCTGTGACCAGGGACCCATACCAACTCGACTTCCTTTGTTTCCGCTAATTTCTCAAGAGCATCTCCGCATTCCTGTACCAAAACTGAGCTTGGTCTAGGATGACAGATAGCTTTGAGCGCTGCCTGACTATCCGAACAGATATACATTTTCTGTTCGGGCCCTTCTTTCACCTCTTGCCTCGTAGCTACGGTTAGAATGGCGTACACCTCGGCTTGAAAAACTGTTGTGTATCTTCCTAGAGCGTAGCTTTCTCGTATATCTCTTCCTTTCAGGTAGATGCCTGCGCCAGAAGCCTGTCTGTCAGTCAGACGCGAACCGTCCGTGTAACATACTAGGCCTCCTGGACGAAGCTCCACTGTGTTTCCTTCCCATTGTTCTCTGCTCGGAATAGTAAGCGCAAACTTCCTATTCCATTGCAGTCTGTCTTGTGCGCTTTTCACTCTGAGGATGGAAATAGGAATTTCCTGCTCCGCCCACTTTGCGATTTCCGCATGTCCTATCATCTCTCCTTCGTTTACCCAGACCTCCGAGTCTCGCATCCTTAAATGAGCTGCCATTGCCTCCTTCTTGATCCATACCGGGAGGGGTGGTAGCCTCAACAGTACCTCCAATGCTGCAGTTGGGGTCGTTCTCATCGCACCCTTTATTGATAAACAGGCTAACCTCTGGACCTTACTGAGCTTTCGACCTATTGTGCCACCCTGTGCGCCTGGCCACCATACAGCTGACCCGTATTGGATCTTTGGTCTTACGACCGCCGTGTATAGCCAGCGCATAATCTCTGGATTGGTTCCCCAATTTTTCCCTACAACTCTCACCTTTTTCCAAATGAATGTGTGCCACGATTGAAACTTTCCACCATACTTTGTTTAATAATCACCAAAGGGAAATACATTAAAAAGATATAGGTACTAAAATACTTTAACTTGCAGTAATAACCTGTTTATATGTTATTGAAAACTCCAAGCTGTATATTTCATCAAATAGTTTAATATATCCTTTTATTTTGGAAATATGAATCAACAATCCAAAACAAATACAACTCCTACCTTTTATTCCAGCAGTAGGTATCACTTCAAATCAAATTAACATATTTAAACAATAACTCAACAACAATAATTTTAAAAAATAAATCGAATACTTCTCAAGTAGAACGCACAATTAAATTATTCACTTGCCGTTCATCAACGCACGTCAATTCATGAAATCAAACTATTTCCTTGCCTTTCGTCAGCGAGACGTTTTTTTGAAGATGCCTAAAAACCCGTTCTATGATAATGCATGACACACGGCTGGCCTATACAGGGGGTTTCATTTTTGGGTATCGTTCGGCAATAAATAACTCCTAACATGTTATTGATTGATTTAATGTTTACCCAAATTTTAGAAACTTTTAAACAAATAATTCCTTCTAGATGGCATTTCAATTTAATTCACGTCGACTTTATTGTCCGAAGAAAGTAAAAAGTGACTCATTCACCCTGTGATTCACTCTGTACATCTCAGAAACAAATTTAGACGGCGGTCATTCATGCCCATTCAACTCTTGTGCGTTTGTTTTACTTGTTATAGATACAAAGCAATCCGCACGATGGATAATATAATTTCACGGTTATTTTCGCAGTTTCGCTTGGGTCGATAATGAAGGAGTTTGCGCGCTGGATGATTTTCCATGCGTACAACCTCTTTGCTCATTGAAGACAATAGTAGTTCTGTCACAGCAGGAAATAAAGATAAATTATATAATTAATTTCGTTACACAAAGTGCTAAAACAAATGTTGTTTCATCATGAAGTGATCAGTTAAACTCTTGTTGTTACGTCTACTGAAACGTGAGTACAATGATGATAATCTGCCTGTTTCTGTTCAATTTCCACTGGTCCGTTAGAACATGAACCGATAATCAATTCAATTCATTTCCCAAGAAACATACATTTTATAAGAGAGAAAAAAATAAAAGAATTCCACAGAATGCAAAAAAATCATGAAATCAGAATTGGGATGGATTCAAAGGAGAGAGTAATACCTGAGATTATCTTTGAATCTCCATTTACCATACATTTTTAAACAATTTGAAAGTTTATTACAAAATATTACATACCATCAAAATAAATTGATTCCATTTCTTTTCAATATCCGTTTCGATTTTGTAAAGATATGAATTTTGTGCTCGTCTGTTCAAGTTAGTGTGTTGGTCATTGTTAGTTTTGGAAATCAAAGTAGAATGTTTCATGTTATTTTGAAGATGAATGAATGAGCTTATTTCCGACTTGTATAGGATATATAAATA
Organism: Chrysolina haemoptera; assembly: GCA_958298965.1. Classification (NCBI taxonomy): domain Eukaryota; kingdom Metazoa; phylum Arthropoda; class Insecta; order Coleoptera; family Chrysomelidae; genus Chrysolina; species Chrysolina haemoptera. The sequence continues at coordinate 10,986,170 of OY282597.1, read as the reverse complement.
TATTAAATAATATTGTTTTATAATTTTTTCGAAGATTTGAGCAAATAGCTCGAAGCAGTGCCCAAACAGAAATCAAATGATATGATGTAATAAAAAACATATGCATTTTAAATATTTGAGAAACAGCAAATTATGACTTCTGAAAATAATTCCAATTAATAGTGAAATCTGCCTCCTTTCAAGTTCTCTTTTTACGTTGCCCATGATAAATTTTCATCTACACCAATAATTTCAGTATTCAACAGTATTTAATGTATTCACTGTTGAATTTGATCGGATCTTCTTAATTATTCTTATCGTTATTATTAGCAATTTTTTTGTAATGAACATGAATTAGTATTTTTCGTAAATAAATGTCAGTATATATAATATATATATATATATATATTATTTTTATATTTTATATTTGCATGTATTTTTTTATAACATGTTGACATTTTTGCTTTATATTATTGTGGTATCATCAGCAAACATTTTAACTTATTTAGATAATTCTAAATATAGCAAAGGGTTTATATAGATGAGAAAAAGGATTTGTCCCAAAATGGATTCTTGTGGAACTTCACAGATTACAGGTTTCCTAGAGATGCATTTGTCTCATATATAGGCAAACTGTTTTCAATCTGAAATATAATTTTGGAACCATTTATAAACAGGTCCTCTGATACCTATTTCATAAATGATATTCAACGAAATTTCGTGATTTACTACTTTTGGGTATTGCTTTGGTTGAGGGGCTTGAGTTGAGATGGAGCTCGTGGTTTAGTGAACGCTACACTACCAGCCCAGTCTTAGCTTTTGCCTTGACATGGATGAGTAATTGAAACATTTGTTGCAGACAATAGTTATTGTCTGCAGAGATCTACCCTATACTCGCAATTGCAAAGATAGCGTTGTGGAAACTCTGCACGGAAATTCATTGGATGTGATTCAACGCTCGTCGTGGTATTAGACAGGAAATTAGTTGTTTCCTGATGGATTTCCGACCAAATTTTTTAAATTGTATATGATTTTGGTAATGAGCGCCTTCCTGGTAGGCCAGGACACCTTGTTTCTTTCTTGACAAGCTCATTGTAAACAATGCAGATTTCTTTAAAATGGAAAAGTTAAAATTCCATTGTTTGAGGTATCTCATTTCTAATATAAAGAGTACCGAGTGTAGTCTGTCGGTTTGTTTTAATTCAAAAATAATAGTTAAAGTAGCATTGTGATCAATGCAAAATATTAGTATATTAGTAATGTGAGTTTCTGTGTGAACCAAATTGTTGAAGTAGTATCCTCGAGAAAATTTCAAATTATATCACGAACTATTTTTCAATTGGACTGGTTTATATACCGGAAAATTCTCATTTAGAGGACTGATAAAATAATTAATAATTTAATTTTTAATATTCAAAATATTCAAAACAACTAACAAAATTTACACAATTTTTAACAATTAAAATTATTTAAGAATTATTAATAATGCGACACCTTCAACAAGACATACGGTCACCCGTTTATTTATACACTGCTTTTCTAAAGTCCGTTCCCCCCCTACTGATTTTTGAACCACCTGGTATATCGCAACGAAATTTGGAAGGCTCAAATAGGAGATAAAAACCCACTTCTTCATGAGAAAATTCCAGCTAAAAGTTCCAAAAGGGCAGCTGAGCGCCATCTGCAATAATGTTTTTAAATAGAACACCCGGTATATCATTGCATTGAGTCGGAGAGAGAAACTTTTTCTGGCGGGTCAATTAATTCTCTCTCACACCCATTCGGCTTTTGAAGAAAATAATAGTCAATATCTCCATAGTCTTTGGAGACAATAGCATCAAACTTGGTCCCTAACCGACCATGCAGTGATATACCGGGTGATCTATTTAAAAAACTGCTTGAGCATGGCGTTCAGCTGCCATTTTGAAACTTTCCGCTGCAATTTTCTCATGAAAAAGTAGGTTTTTATCTTCTATTTGAGACTTTCAAATTTCGTTGCGATATACCAAGTGGTTCAAACATTAGTAGGGGGAATGGACTTTAGACCAGCACTGTATGGATGACCCCAAACTTCATATATTACGAGACGAATGGCTCTCCTATGGACAGAATTTGAAAGTTTTAATGTTTCTTTGGTTCTTATTTCAGAACAGGTCGAATTTGTGCCTTATAAATCATAATCATTTGACAGGAAGTGATATACTTCTTGGGGAAAAACAGAAAACCAAGTTTTTGAAAGGCACTCTTGGCAATGGTTCTTCCATGGAAGGGCACTGCTGATGGTAATACCGAGAATAGAAATGAAAGATTTCATTGGTATGGATACTCCTGACATAATTACCACTGTTAGCTGGCCACTGTGATATCGGCCTTTCTAGAGAAGAGACATACTTTGGTTTTATTCGCATTGATTTCCACAAAGTTTTTGGGTCCCCAGTCTAGAATATTTGCCATGTCCGTAATTGATTCATTCAAGATTCTTCTTCGTTAATTTCTGTATTCACTGGCTGATATCAAAGCTTTGGAAGAGAAAGCGGTATGAGGGGTACTATCAACCGCAGAGCTGTGCAATGGACATGGGGTAGCTCTCAACAAATCATTAGTGTGTAGAAGGAACAGTATTGGTTCCAGAACGGATCCCTGCGGAACACCAGCATTTATTGGTTGAGTATCGGAGTATCGACCACCACGTGGAGATATCGATTCGAGAGAAAGCTGAATAGCAAGGAACACAAATTAGGAGGAAGTTTGGCTAGGAGTACTTGGTGCCAAAGGCGATCCAACGTCTTGGAGGTATCTAGTGAAACGCTTAGAGTTTCACCAAATTTTTCGATAAATTGCTGCCAAATATGTGAGTCATAAGCAAGCAGGTCACCAATTGTTCTCTGTATATAACCGAACCCCCATTGATTTTCGATAAGTATTTAAAGTAACATAGCAAATATGTAACTTAGTATATCTTCACCACTTGAAGAAGCTTTTGCTTTATGCAATAAAAGTATCGTGATTTGTCTTTCAGTTCTGCCTAAAATGTGGACATTGCAATTATGGAAATGCCTATTATTGAGCCTTTCCTTTTTGGAAATTGTTATAGCTGTAGATCCATCAGAAAATGAAATCGAGAATCATCTCCAAACCCAGCATGTGAACCCAAAATCTCCTGCCGGCAACCTACAGGGTGAGTTATCAATATCGTTCGCAGGTATTTGAAGCCAACAAGTATGGGGTGTAGAGATTGCATTTATTTTGTTAATAAATTGTCGGCGCAGTACCATTTGAATGATTTTGGAGTAAAGGAAAATATTTTGGCATTATAATATTCAAGTTCAATTATGGTATCCACTCAGATACCTTCGACAGAGTTACGGCTATTTTTCACGCCCATTGAATCATTCATAAAATGTGGTATTCATTTTTTATTTTCAACACTTTGAATTACGGCTACAATTAAGTCCAATGAGCATCACTAAATTTTGGATGGTATGAACTCAGGCAACCCTTGAAGTTTGGGAAATGGCAATATTGAATTGTAATAGACAGGAATCCCCAATTAACTTTATATCTCATATGTGAATAGTTATATAAAATTTTCACGAATTGGATAACTAGACTTTTAGACTTTTGCCTGGCAGGAAATATTCATTTTCCATGCATTATAAGCATTTTTGTCGTTGATTTACAGGTGTTCATTAGTGAGGATCGCAGTTTCAGCATATACCGGCTAATTCGAAAGAATAACAATGTTTCTTTCAAGAAGTGATTTTTCTACAACTTTCGGTGTTGTCTTTTCCTTGGAGTGCATCTAGCTAGGAATCATGAAGAGGCTAGGGCTCTACTGGTATCTTTTTAGTCTGTCTGGTTGTGGATGATCGATGGATGTGGATGTGGGTATACCAATTCTTATATGTTTTTGACGTCGACAAAATGTGAAGGATGTTCAAATTATCTATTTCATCAGGATGGTGGTACAGTATGAAAATGTGAAAAGTTTGTCTGTGAGCCTTTTAGGCCGTCAGATAGTGACAAATTTAGGTGCCTTATTTTCGCATTTCGCATAAAAGTATATTGATTCGGGAGTAAAATGAAGATATTCTTACGAGTGGATCCTGGGGATAACATACCTAGAATTTAATTTTTCCGTACAGTATTTATTTGTTTCCCTCGTGTTCCTAACTGTGCTACAAAACTACAGAGGGTGATTTGTTAGGTCATTTCAAGAAAAAAATCCCTATGGACATACGTCCGGAGTTTCTCAGATACAGAGCGTTTTTTAAAAAAAGCAACGCCCTATATCTCAGTAAAGAAGCCTCTCCGGGCATATTCTCATGGGAACTTTTTTTCTTAGAACGCCCCAAAGAATCACTTCCTGTAGTTCCGTACCGTAGTTAGGAAACCAGAGAAAAATAAAAAAAAAATCCATGTTCGATGTGTTATTCCCATGAGCCACTCGTAAAAATATCTTCATTTCACTCCAAATTGATATAGATTTCAACTCTATTCGAGGCTTGTATGCAAAAATGGGGCAACTAAATCTGTCACTAGCTGACGGTCTATTTAACGAATTCTCTCTTCCAGTTTGTATTCTGAAGGTTGGCCAGCATGTCCACCAAATGAAATGTTTGATTTTTCAATAGCAAAAGCCGGGATAACCCGCAGAAAACTCCACATATTATTTAATTCGTTGTGGACTATTTTGTGCCGGAAACCTTAGTTGTATTCGATTTTGATGGGATTTGGTTTTGAAGTATAAGAATTTTTTTTATCTGGTTAGATTTGGATACTTCTTTTAACCTTTGAAGATGTTTATATGAATGGTTGAAGAATAGATGGTGATATCGTCCTGGTGCCAAAGTCGTCGTCCGTTTAGAATGTTATCTATATGCGTAGGAAAGATGACGGAGCACACTCAAAGCCGAATGGCATACGAATGTAGTATTTCTTCTTCTAGTGGAAGCTGTCTTTGGTTCATCTCATAAGTCAATCTCAATTTCATGAATGCCCGATGAGAGAGCAGGGGTCGAAAATTACTGACACTTTCCAAGTTGGTCCAGTAGATCAAAAATAATCGGTGTTGTGCAATCATCGTCAACTAACAGTTCATTCAGTTTATCTTCCTACGACCACATATAAGAAAAGTAACACAAAACGCACTCTTTACTCCCATGGAAAGTGACCTCTATTCTCATGTGTGCGAAAAGTACTTTCCACAATTACTTGACTATATTTATTTCAACTGTTAACATCTTCCATACTTCAATACTTTCTCTGGCGGCGAGTGACCGCTCTTATATAGGTGCAGAGAGACTTTCACATCTTTTCCAGAATCTTACACCTGTTTCTTCAACGGCTTATTGACTCCGCTACTCTTTAACAGATGGCGGTGGTTGTTCATATCGATTGGAATATTGGCAAGGGACTGGCTGTTATAGTTTCTCTAAGTAAATGACATTATTGATATTACTGAACTGAAAACTGATTATTCTTAAAAAATAAAGAGTGGGAGAACAAAAATGTGGACGTCGAGAATCTAACCCACAACCTCGCAGTCATCATACCGAATACTCTTCCAACGTTCCAACTGCTTCAAATTTCTTCAAATTTGCTTTAAATTTCAATGGAAGAGAAATACCACTTCAGATACTTCGACTATCCATAAAAAGAATCTTGAGGTGCTGCCGCAGACATAGTTACATACGACAAACCGTTTTTGGGTTATCGACTCTTTTCTATGGCCTCTTAATCTATCTAATATTTCCAGTATTTTCATTTTATTGAAACAGAATTTAGATTTTTTTTTAATTCAAGTAATAGCACCGAAAACTTAAAACTGTTAATTTATAATTACTTCAATACGAACTACCTGTATCTAAGATAGGCAACGAGAGAACCAGGTGCGGGCACATTATGTATTTCACCATAAAATTAATTATAAATTCATGTGCACTTCTTATAGAAACAATATTCTAACATAGACTGTCACAAGTAAAATGTAAGATTAGTCAGGCAACTCAATATACACGATCTGATATTTGTTTAATAAAATTGGTGGTCGTAGAAAAAATAGTGTACATTACTTGTGCGAAAGTGATTTTTGAAAAATGTCATTTTCCGCACTCGTAATGTAATACACTATTTAGTATCGTGTACTCGCAACCGGTTTCATACGATATTTGTTTCAATATATGTTGTTCCTGAATCAAGGCAGTGAAATATCGTGTGTAGGCAATATTTAAAGCAAAAAGATACCAAATTTCGGAGTGTCTATTGAGATTTCTTGAACCTATGAGTTTTTTGTATCGAAGTTTATATTCAATTTGAATTCTTAATATATTTTTGAATCACGAGTTGTTATCTGGAATGCCAAATCAAAAGCAAATGAAAGTAGTCAAAATGTAATCACCCCCACACTTGGCAATAATGGAAAACGCTCCTAAGAAGTTTAATAGTTGAATTTCAGTAACTGCTGGATCCTGATTTTCAGCATTGTTACCATCATTTGAATTTTTTACTGAACTGATTTGGTGAGTTAGCTATCATTCTGATATTTTCTCTATAGATGAAGTGGACATATTGAAACTGATCAACGTGTCATCGAAAGACCAAGGAGTTTCAGTAGTGAAAGGACCCATCGCAAATTTTCCTGCTTTCAAATTTCGTCTTCCCTATGGTAACGTACCTTTAACAAATGGAACAGCTATCACCACGGCCATGAATGGCCCAAAGGGCTTCACAGGAATATTTTTAATAAGACAACAGAAGAATAATTTGGGAACGCTACTTTCTGTTAATTCTCCAGGTAAGCGTTGAAATTTTCAATCCTCCGGGAGAGTTCAACATCAAAGTCATATAAAATGTAAGGGGTTTTGATATGTGTTAATCAATAAAGAAATATTTAGGGGACAATTTGAATAAGAAAAATGGAAATTGTGAATCTCAATAAAGAATGTGGACCACATAGAATTTGAACAAGGGCTACACACTATAAGTTAGGAGCACTAGCCAACTGCGCTATCGGTCCATCAGCCTTGTTTCTACGGATCATTTCGTGGTTCCGATAATATGTATGCTTTGTCGCAAGTGTATGGTATTTGATATCACCGAAGCTGTTATCTTTTTAGAAACATCAACAGATATCCAACATTTATTTCCAGTTATGCTGAAATGTGTTGAATAAATTCAAATTAGAGGGTTTTGATCTGAGACTAAAGTAGCCCAAGTTCAAATCTTGACTGATCCATATTTTTTATTCCTCCTGAATCAGCATCTAGTTTCTTACCAGTTTAATATTTCACACTAATCATTAATTTGACATCCTTTCACATGAGTTAATACATATTCCCTTCAATCAGGAAAAAAACATATTATTTTGGAAGTTTTTCATGTTAAAATGCATTTTTGGTTTATTTAGGCCGATGCCTCTTTCTTAATAAAGACACTGTAGGTGACGAATTTATATATATTTCAATCCGTAGGTAGACTAACTCCGTGGTTTCAACTAACGTCAAATGCGAGAACTGGTATTCTTAGTTTAAAATACAGACTCAAACGTTCCAATAAACTCAGACAGCTAGATTGGAGCCTTCCAAAACACCATAGAAAGTCTCCTGTGGCAGGTAAGTTGATATTCCATTTACATTTAACCATTTCTTGGCAAATGGTTTGTTAATAATGACATTTTAGTGTTTTATTGTTAATATATGCAGATGTTTCTAATAAATAACTTTTTTTCCGGCTGTAAGAAAGTAAGCGGAATTTTGTTCTGATTGCACTTTCATGCCATGAATATTTTTCCACTACCTTAAATTTGAGAACACTCGTTGAGTTTAAAAAAATAAGAATTCATATTTTTCCAACACATCAATGTCGAACATGTTATTTCAATCCTTTTTCAACCATCTTCCAGATAGTGATATAATGGTGTTCTGCCAAGGGGTTGGGACTCAACCAATACTGAGCAAATTTAGTTTACCAAAGTGGAAAAGAGGTGCCCTTCAAGAGATCTATTTTTCTCTCAGGAAAGTACCTTAATAGATAGTGCCAACAAAATTTTTTGATATCATAATGAACGGCAAGCTGACCTGAAACGAGCAATAAGAAGGCCTCATGCCCGTATTGGGAAAAAAGAATAGCTTCCGGAAAGACTCGTGGTCTGACACACAAAATATACACTATTGGAAAGTTTTCATCTGGGGTATGGTGGTTTTATGAGAGCGTGAATTTTTTTTTGCACCTGAATCATAATATCGAACATAAAGCCATCGATGACATCGACAGACTCGATGGCGAAATTCAATGGGTCGAACGAGAAATAAACCAGGAACATTCCCTCATCTAAAACAATGAATTCGAGAGCAGTTTCACCCTACTGATGGCTTTGAGCTTTAGAAAAAGCTGAGGGGGAAACCACTGAGAGAATTGTGTACACTAATTCCTAGAAAATCGTAACTAATTCCTCTGATACCTAAGTTATTCCCGAGGAATACCCAGAATCAATGCCCCAATAATGCCCAAATCAGAAAAGTAAAAACATTAAATCGTGTCATAATGTTAGGTTTTTTGTCAAGTACTATTTTGAAGACATTTTTTTTGTTCATTCAACAAACAATTATGATTTTCCAATTCCTTGAATAACTTTTTTGTTGGCCTAATGATTATAATTTACAGTAATGTTCTCCTTCCAAATAAATAATTCCTGTAATACTCATGTAATACTCAAGTAATACCTCCCTTACCCGTGTAATACCAAACAATTTTCATCTAATACCCGAGTAAAACACCAGTTATACTTATACTCTACTGATACCCAATAATTTTCAAGTAACGCCTCTAATTCCCGACTAATACCCAAGTAATACTACTAATACCCAAGGCGTGTACACCAAAATTCCCCAGTGGTTTCACTCTAGGAAAAAACTCAAATTGTCATTTCTACGAGAAAAAAAGGAACAACAGCAAGGAACATATCTCCTGCCAACAGTATGGACTGAAACATATACGTTTCCAGTACACTGCCAGTATCCTCGTAACGGAGGAGGCAAACAGACTAGCGAAGAAGAGATCAGAAAAACCATTAATTTGTTCAGATTCATCTTGAGAGAAGAAATGCTGCAAAAAAATTTTTGGAAAGATTGCAGGACACAGCTGGCATGAGCCAATACAAAGTAATTGATCTTTTGGTATACGAGACCTCAATCTAATCTGAACAAAACCCAATCAATTGTAGATGATTTCCTCTGTCTGAGGTGCTTGGAATATAATGAGACATTATCACATCTCACAGAATGCCCCGCAAGGGTGCCTCAGAAAAACACTGTATTTGAACCCAGAGAACGTTGAAGAGTTTGACCTGAGGAATCCGCTGAATTACTGGTATGACCAATTTCAACTCAAATATGTGGGTGCACGAGGGGCCTAAGTATAGGAGCTTTGAAAGTCACCCATATGTGTCAAGAAGCAAAAAGTTGAATTTTTGATAGGTCACCAAACGAATGTGATTTATTCTCAAAAATTTTTATATGTGTCACTTTATACTTATACCTATACCTATACTCATACTTATACCTACAGTCTTTTGGTGAAGATGTGATGAATAGTTGAGAGTGAGAAGTTATTTCTATTCTTCACCTCACTAAAGCAAAATGGAGAGAATTATGTCAACTTTTTCATAAGATCCAAAACATCCAAATTAATTTTTTTTACTGAAATATACTACTACTATATTTTACTGACTATACATTTTTCAATTGTAAACTGATATACCAGTTGACCACGAGGTGAGATACGGCCCCCAATTTTTCTATAGTTTTGAAGATACAGATTTCAAATTTGGTGTGTCGCTATAGTACTTATATACGCACATTTTGAAGCCTCTACTGAAAATTCACAACAAAACTTTTTTTTCAAATGTCACCTTTTCCATATTTTTTCATTATCCGAAAGAGCACGCAATTTGTGATAACACTGTTTTTCAAAATTTAAAATTGGTTGAGAAATTGCAGAGATACAATGAAATCTGTATGTTCGGAACTATAGAAAAATTGGGAGGCGTATCTCACCTCGTGGTCACCCGGTATATTTGATTCATGAATATATTATTCTCATTCTGTGATTTCTTTTATCAATTATCAATGATTTAATTTTTTTTTGCCCTGTTAGCTTTTTCCATGTGTTTGTCAAACGTCATCCATGTGTTTTTCAAAAAGAATTTCCATTTTAACTTGTATGTTTCAGCATGGACATGGCTGTCTCTCACTGTGGATTTTCAAGCCGGCGTTGTTCGAATTGATCTGGATTGTAGCCCTAGTAAATTTGAGCCACTCAAACCCGGAAAAGCCCACGGAGAACTCAATATCCCATCAGATTCTCTTGTTTATTTCGGACAAGAGCCAGGACGAAAGAAGAAGTATCTTGTGAGTGTTACACTCATTACTAGACAAGTCGATAAAATAGGTGGCCAAGATTTTGAAAAAAATCTAGGACTTTCTGAAGTGTCTATAAAAATATTATAAGGTTTATGGAGGGAAACTGCAGATCTGTCATAGTATATTATTACATATATTCGTTCTCGTATAATGTTCATTTTGATAATAGGAAATAAGCATGATTATAAGTTTGGGGTGTTTAACATCAACTACACTGAAAAAAATGTGGTACGTTATATCAATAAATGCCATTTTTTACCTCTCCGTTCATTGGCAAAATACATTTTTCATCGTGGCAATGAATAAATATTCACTGACTTTTGTAGGTATTTACTGATATAACGAATTCAAGTTTATTGAGATCAAAGATGATCGTTTCTTACATTTATGAACAGTTTTCGTTGCTCCTGCGGAAAAGTTTATTGAGGTGAGGAAAGGGTAGGTACACTGAGATCAATGATGATCTAATTTCAGACCTATGAACATATTTCGTTACGGCTTTGAAAAAGATTATTGAAATGAAGAAAAAAGTACATTGGAACAATGTATATTATTTCATGAAAAAAATGTGGTACATAATATCAATGAATACCGTTTATTACCTTTCCGTTCATTGGCACAATTAACTTTTCATCGTGATAATGATTAAACATTCACTGATATACGAAGGTATTTATTGATTTATTGAATTCAAGTTCATTGAGATCAAAGATGATCTTTTTTTACATTATGAACAGGTTTCGTTGCTGCTATGGAAAAGTGCATTGAGGTAATGAAAGGGGTACACTGAATCCATTTGAAATTGTTCATCATATCAATGAACGTAATTAATGGTCCCAGAGATGATTTTATTGTCACAATGAATCCAAGTTTATCGAAATCAATGATAATCTATTTTCAGATCTACACACAGGTTTTATTGGGGCTATGGAAAGATCATAGAAGGTGTAACGAAGTTACTGAGTCCCAGTTTTGTTAGGCAGATAGAAGCAACATTTTCCTCCCATTCAATAACTCCGTAATTAATATGTTCATGAATATAATAATGAGCTTTATGTCGAACCAAGCCATATCGTGTTTAAATATACTCATAAATTTTGCCGGCATCTGTTCAGCCGAATCCTCGCATAGAAATCTCCGTTGCTGGCAAGTTAGCTTTAGCTGGTAGTACACAGCGCCTCCACTAGAGGGACCACTCCGCACGACTTCGTTGTTTGCACAGAGCCGGTTAATTTAAGCAGACAGAAGCGATCGTTGAAGCATCTTCTCAGGTAGCACAGACTACAGAGACATCCGAAGAGATCCGAAAGGAGCCAGCCGAAATAAAAGATAACTTGGAGATACGCCTTCCAATTAGGATTGCGATGTTCTGATGAATGCATGTTAATTATTTTGCATATCTTTCGGAAACTCACTGTATGCTCAATATCAGTGGGAGGCCTTCATTGCATTTACGAATGATATGCAATGATTGAATAAATACCACTTATTCAAATGATAAACAAAATAATTAGTTCAATGTGTGAAAGCATCACGAGAATAAACTGAAACAGATTTAATATATATCAATTATTGAATCAAGGAATAACCGATACTTAATAATCACCGTTCATTGGATTGATGAAAAATATCCATCGTCGAACTAATCTGAATCATTATATCAATCATACAACATTTATTCGAAGAACGAACAATAATAATTAATCTGATGAATACAGTTTCATCAGTTGAACGAATACAATTCATTGCTTGGGTGATCACTCTTTATTCGTTTGATGAATGGAATTCATTACCATAACGAACCTATTTAATGTACTTGATCATGATATCAATGGAAGCATTCATTGATATTATTAAGATCCGTATTCATAGTATGGATAACCAGTGGTATATTGACATAACGATTGCGTTCATTGGACCAATATTGATAAAAATATTCATTGAGTCTATGAACTTTTTCATTGTATTCAGGTACCAATTTTTTTCTGTGTAGGATGGAAAAAAATAACATTTTGTGAGAATTATTCCATATATGTTTCTCAATTTTCTCTCATATATACAGACTGGCCCATTTGAAAGCGGAGCACTACTGTAACATTTTCATTTATCATCCGACTTGAAGGTATTTTAATTTTTTATGAAAGGAGCTTCAATAATTCTATGATAGCGCTATAGGTCGAAAGTGAAATTGAAAATGTCGAGTCATGTTAAAATTTTTGTTTTCAATCTAAAAACTCTATTGAAATTTCACCAAGACACTGAAATTCTTCCACTTTCAAAAAGATTGAAAAATCTTTTCAAAACCAAGCTTTTATTCCCAAAAATCAGCAAAAATTTCAAAATTATATTTAGAGTTTGAAACTCAAAAAAATTTGGATGATATCCTAAAAACTTGAGACCTAATTTCAAGTGTAATTATATTGAATTCAAGCTTTCAAGGAAATGTTTTAAGTTTTCAAATGTTCTTTGCTCCTGTTCTATTGAATTTTGAGTGGAATACCCAATGAATGAAACCTTGTATGGCCATATCCAAAATGATCTATTCAAAAGAAAATTTCAAAGTATGACAGCCCTCAAATTCGAATAAAAATAGTGATGGTGAAAAAAAATTATGACGGTTTCTTCAAAACGAAACGTTTTACTGAGATTGTGTTATGGTACTTCCCTCAGTCGGTTTTCTTAAGGAAAGGCTGAAATCGATATATGAAATAGATGACATATTTTTCTTTAGTTCCCCAAAGTTTTAAATCTTTCTTGTGTTCCGTTTTTGAGATATATAATAAAAAAGTCGATCACTATCACATGTACGGTATAGGAGAGCAGTACAAAAATGTGTCTAAAACATGTTTTTCATGAACCGCTCTTATGAACGATTCGAAAAAGGGACCAATTATTCTTCATTTGAAAGCGAAACTTCTATCAAATTTTTTCCCAGTTTTTGTTTTTTGTTCTCGAGTTATTCAGTAAGAAATTACATGAAGTTTTCCGTCGGAGTCATTCACTTAAAATGTCTGGCAACGCTGCGCCTACATGAAAAGAAGAAGTACGATGTAAAACGGAGAGGAAAAGAACTTCTTCACATCAAAATAATAAACGGGGGCCAGGGACAAAAAGTGCTGTGATTGCGGACTTGAATTATTTTTTTTTGTAAATCGATATATTTAAAAAGTCGAAAATACGTTTTATTGAATTTATTATTATTAAAAAAGAATGATGTTCTACAGTTATCACGAAAATTGATTTTTCGAATCATTTTTTGGGAAGTTCAATGATATGAAAATGATAGTTTAGACTTTTTTCTCCAAATTTCGACTTTTTTCTCAAAATTTCTACTTTCATTTCTACTTTCATGTTGAAATTTTATTATTAAATTCAAAATTTCGAAAGCACAGTCGAATTGTCGACTTTGAAGTTGGAATGACGAGAAAAAATTACTCTTGTTGCCCTCTTCGCTCATCGGGTTTCATTCATCCTTTACCAGTCATCTGAGTATGACAAAACTTTGGTAAGTTGTTGGATGAGTTGTGTGATCACAATTAGATTTCGTTAAAAATTGATATGTAGGGGTTTAGTTCAACGAGAGTTCAATCCACTGGAAATATAAAGGGGTTTTCATTAAAAAAAATATTACTTTGACAAGTATTTTGGGATTGTAGGTTTCAATGCTTTTTACAACTTTTATTCAAAGCATTTTTTTTTTTACCCAAATATATAAGGAGCTATGGTATACCCACGCATTGTTGATAAACCCCGTATATACATTGTGGCTGACTGACCAGCTCTGATCCAAATTCAGCTGATTGACTGAAATAACTTTTATAAATATGCAATAAGGTATTTGTTGAACAATTTTCAGCTTCATGTTATTACCTCGCTAGGTAAGTATGACACCTTTGATAGTGTACCAGATGACATACCAGTTTTCAGTTTCGCTTGACTGACCACAGTATGTTCATGTAAACAACTACTTTTATAAACTGATAAAAAAACTAGTCTGAGTAAGTTCAAAGGAATTATTTGCATCTGGCTCTTAGACTATGACTGGTTTGTCAGACTTGTCTCTCAAAATGTAATCATTGCTAAGTGGCCAGTTTTCTTGGACGTCTGAAATACCTGATTATATGTGTACATGTGCGCACACTCTGGGTAAAAACGACTAACTCTACAGATACAGCCATTACTATGGAAAACCGCGCGGAAAATTAAAAAACTTTTTACTCCGAAGGTTAGGGAAGTACTATCTTAACGCAATTTTTTCAGAAAAATCAAATAACCAAATCGTCAAATTTGATTTTTTTTTTCATATTTCTGGAAGTGAACAAAATTCATAAAATTTCTCAAAAATTATTTATTGACCCTCTGATTATACACTTTGCCAATATCACCTTCTGTGTAACTTTTAACTTTTAAGATTACCGAGGTCCCCATACTGTCTATCCTTATCTTCAGTACACTATAATATAATCTTTTGAATAAAATTTCATGATAAACTTTATTAAATTTTTCTGACAATTTCCAATCCCGTTTTGCTCATTATGCTAATTACAAATAAGAACTTGCGTAATTGAAAAAGCAGTTACTATATTTTGATATACTGTTTAAATGAGGAGCGTGCAACTAATGTTTTATTTCCCACTGATACTGAAAATATATTGTTTATCATGGAACAATACATTTTCACCTTTTGAACAAAACAAATAATTTTTTTTTGCAGGGCTCGATACAAATTGCCAAGATCGTTCCATACGTAACAGAAGAGAGGCTTTGGTCTTGCGTGCAAATATCAACCAATTTATCTCCAGAATTCCGAAAACCCATTTCCTAAACGAAGAACCGGATATACTTGCACATGCTATGTGATACCAATTTATCCATCGAAATATCTCGGCAAGAAAAATATTATCATATTTGTAATTCATTTAGTGAAGACATAAACCATTGAGATATGAAAATGTTTCATTTGTTGCACACTTTAGTAGTCCTGGGTCCAATAACAATAAAAAATGTAAGTGCATTTTGTATGATATATTGTGATATGTGTTCTGAAATGTTCACGCTCATCTTATAATATGATAACTATCCGCAGTTGACCGGGACAGTGAATGGATATACAGAGTGGGCCATAAAGTTTGCAGCATATGGGAAACAAGAAATACGTTATAGGGAACATTTCTGCTTATTGGAAAACCTAATAATCGATTTTGACATACAACACCTTACTACCAATATGGCGGAAATTTCGAAAAATGGATTAAGAATTGGCAAAGTTTTTTCAAATAGATACTTCAAATCCCGCACGTGGACCTAAAATTAAATTATAAACAGCTTCCTCAAATGATTTTTTATGCTACCTTTACAAATAAACCCACTTTTGCCACTACGTAATACATTTTTTGATATTTCTGCCATATAGGTAGTCACGTCACGTAAAAATCTGAATAAAATATTCAAGTGACACGGTATTTCTCTCCTGTTACTTAGAAGGCTCTAGTGCAGTGATTTACGATCTTTTTTTTTTCGAAAACTAGTTCACCGCAAAGCTAAACGTGTTTTCACAGTGATTGGTCGTTTGTTTCTATCTACCCCTGAAGTGCAGTAATAACCTGATTATCTGTAAGTAAGGGCCATTTTTCCGTCAATCAGAGTATCAATCGAGAAAAAGATATAAACCGCTAGCGCCTGTGCACAGTGCCAAATTTAAAATTTTAATTGACCAGTAAACTCTCTACCAGCGTAGGGTTTGTCTCGATCATATTCACCAAGTGATCTCACGTAGTACTCTGATTTTCAAGCTACAAAACATATAAAATTCCAATAAAAGTTAACTGACCATGAAAAATAAAAATCTCGAAATAAAGAATAATATCTCCGATCAAAGAAATCCATGTCTTCTATATTCATAAAGAAATATTTTCATACATAGAGAAATCTATTCTCTCAATTTGAAATTGGACCATAAATTTAATAGGACTAAATATAATTTCCCATCAAAATTTATATATGTATTCAAGAGAAATCTCCTAGTTTTTCAGAACAAAACAGATATTATGGTTATTTGAAATTAGTTAATTCTTTGATCGAAGAAACTTATAATTTCAAGTAGAAATTTCTAAACATTTGGACAGATCAAAAACGTACTCGGAACAAAAATGTAATGATTTTCTGTTGAATTAGGTATACAGCTTATTTGAAGAGGACTAGAAACTTAATTTAAGAAAACTTGAAGATTTGGTTTATTTCAATTGAGAAATATCACTTCAATTAAAAACATAAATTACATGAAGCACTCATTTGAAGACACACTCATATGTTCAACTGAGAACTTCAACAACTTCAGTTATTCAGTTATTTTGGTTGAAGCTTCAAAATAACTACTGTGGTCGTGATGAATTGTTTCTCTTGAGACCTTTTCTACTAATTTGTGTCCAAGAGAGGATAATGAAAACCCTGTTTCCAAATATATATGTATATTTGATTGAGTTACAGCGAAAAACTTTGATGTAAAGAATTATTAATTTTTTCATTAGTCAATATTCAAAATAACATTCAAAAGCAAACAGAGACTACTCTCACTTGTAGTTCTTCTTAAATGTAAATCTTCATTCCAGTGTTTCAGTGACTGACTTCTTCCCATGGTTCTGACTCGAGCAGAGGAACCTTTGTGATTCAATATTTTCTTTAGCTGTGAAGAGGAATAGTTTAATTAAAATCATCTACAAGAACTGAATAATGTGTCTTTTGCTGGAACTTCTAGAATATATCTATACCTTTCCCGGCTTCCAATTCAGTTTCCTTTCGCAGAAACTGAATTAATGTTTCTGAATTTCTTTTTGGGAAAGAGAGTCATGGTTTTGGCTGTCATAATATTGTAATCTTCATGTTTCTTTCTACTACAAAAAAAACAATAATGGATATTCAATTTTGTAGAAATTCAGTGTGGAACGAGAATGGAAGAATAATTGAACCGTATTTCATGCCAAGGCTCAATACCTAAGTCAAGGATCAGAGAAGTTTCATTGATTGGATGGCAAAAATGTTTTCTTCTATTAAAATAATGAATTTACTCACTAAGTGAATACGTTATTAATTCAAAGACAAGGGAAATATCTACTCATCTCATGAAAGTACATAACTCATTGTGAATGATTTTATTTTAGAAAAAAAGTTGTAACATAAACAGCGAGGATAATGAATGCACATAGTATGGTAGTGAAGAACAATCAACGTGGTAAAATATTGACATGAAACACATTATATCATCACTTACCTTGAAAAACTTGGATCAACTGAGAAAACTTCCACTCTCGAAGATGCTCTGGGTTTTAAATTGTACCTATATAAACTTCTAACAAGTACTTTTATATCAAAAACTTGTAGCATTGGTACCTTCCACACCCTTTTTTAACAAATACTCAACAATAATGGACTGGACCGCGTGCACATAGAACCGTTGTTTCCCTCCCCCTACAAAGGATACCGGTCTGTGAAAAACTAATTTTTTACAAACAAGATAATCTTCGATCTATCGAATATTCTCAATTTTTTGTAGTAATGAAATTGAGATTTTCTAAAAATGGCGTGGGATATACTGAAATGAGACATTTTGTCTCAAAATGATACGAATAATGAGCCAGTTTCAAGACATCAGTGTTAGTTAAGTATGGGAATGACATTTTTTCGGGTAGAGCGAAATACACTCATTCCAAGACCTTTTTATTTCTGGTTATAAATGAGTTAAGATCTTTCAAGTGATATAAAGCATTAAGTTGAAACAAAATATATTCAATTAGTTCAATTTCACCATATTCTCAATGAAAAATATTTCATTTCACACTTCAAAGATGTAGCCAGTTTCAAAATAAAAATCACCAATCTTGTTCCAAAGTTTCTTCATTTCAGACAAGTTCCATTTTCCATAAATGACCAAGAAATGGCATTTCTTGATGTAAGAAATTGGATAACTTCAGTTGTACATGAGATAATTGATCTGAAGAAGTAAACTCTTCATTGGAGATATTATTTTTAAAAAAGTTCACTGTCGTCTTTCAAAACAATAATTTTTACAGTGGCATGTTTCACTTTTGAAACAACATTATTTTTTTATATTAAAAATTCCGCTGGTGTGTAAATTTTTGAATTATCAGTTTCATGCGATTTCGCGAGTAACTAGGGGTACAATTTTGAAGAAAAATATCTTAGATGCATGAATGACCATTTCTGGGTGACTTACTTAAAGTTCAAACGTTTTTATCACTGCTGGTGCGACGGAAAATTGCATGAATCTCAGTCACTTGTCAAAAAGTGTAGTTTTATTTCTCATACAGATCGCCCAAATTTCATTTCAATATCTGCAAAACCAAAAGAGTTATAGGGGCGAGCCACTTTCCGTGGACACCCTGTGTAATATAAGAACGGATGAAGCATCCGGACGAGGCCAGCAGATAACAAAACAAAGAAAATAATTAACACAAACATCTGAAATTCTGTGAGGTATGATTCGAATTATTCGACAAAAGAGCCCAACGTTCTGTAAATTTTTTTATTATTTCATTATCAATGACTCCGCTTGGTCAATCAGTCGTGACAGAAACCTATTTCATAAAAAAAATATATTCTGTTATATTCCCAGTGCTATGAGGCATCTGCAGCAGAGTCTAAGTACATAGACACCAAGGCCTTAGCCAAGAGTTGGTCAGAGGCCGTAACCAGGAAATGGTCAAAGTGGTATGGAACCCCCGAAGTTACTCAGTAATATATTTCGTCTGAATACCACAGAACCATGACAACGAAAATTTACCAACCAATTTTACATCATATTATTTGATTCGATACATCCGCAATATTCTTCCCAAGCTCTAGTTAACAAACTGGAGTTTTTTCTGACTATAGCTTTTTCTCCTGGTAAGTTAGTTCCATTTTTGTTTTCAAAAATTGTTCAAAATTAACCGTTAACCGTTAACCAGCTGTCGTCTTCTTACGAAGCCCTCAAAACAAAACTTTCGCGAGCCAAGGATCAACGAGGTCTTACCATTTCACGTGCGATACCTAGGATGTTCTCGGGCCTTCTGAAAAAAATATGTAGTCGCCTATACGACCAGTAGCATGAATGGCTGATTTTGAGGAATATATAGTATATTTTTTAATTTTTTCACATTTTTAGGATTTCTCTACTCTCAAAGTTTTTTGAATCTACGAAAAAAACAGAAAAAAAAAACCCGGAAAAACAGCTAAGAAGAAGTAGAAATCATTTCCCGTATTTTTTCGTAATATATTTTTTTTTCTTTTTTTTTTCAGGGGTTTTTCTTTTTTTTCCGGGGGTATTTTTACCATTTACCAAGCTTTTCAGCCTATTCAAACTTCTTTCTTTTCAACAAATTCCTAGTTGCCACTCTAGATTTTTCTTCTTCGCCAATCAGAATTTTTAATAGACTTCACATACTCCTCTGCTTGCATGGTTTTTATTAATAACACCACTATTATACATAAATCATATCAACTATTATTATATAATTATTCTATTAGGTCAGTTAAACCTTTCTTGTCTCTTTTTCAATATAACTCATGATTTTTTTATGCCTTTTGAATTTCACAACTTTCATACTGTCATCATTCATTTCTTCCGTATTCAACAATCAACGATACAGTGTGATTTATTTTTAGTTTGTTCTGCTTTCTTGGAATAACGTTAAATTTCTATATATAATCTGTTTCAAAATGTGTTATCATTGACTGCTGTTATCATTGGTTGAGAAATCTCCTAAAATATAAATTGAGGGGTGTCATATCTGGTGAACGAGGGGTTCACTACTGCTAATTTTTTTCTCCAAATAACTTCATTATTTTCATTTCAAGCAATAAAAGTCAGTTCAGAATGTGATTATGATTCGAAATAAATGATGAAATAAAGGATTCAAAAATATATTGGCATTTTTTTTTCAGCTGGAAATGGCCATAAAAATTCCACTTATTTGTTCATACAACCTTACTCGTAGGGTTAAAATTAATAGAGTTGGCAACAGTGCCGACTTAAGCACGAACAGGTTCTATATGTACAAAAATTATAAAATTTTTTCTTCCTGCTTAAGTTTCACGATTTTTTCTGATAGTTTCCAAATCTTTTGGCATAACTCCTCATTGTTGGCAGCTTTCGGTTTGGAGGCGAGGGCCATGTTACTGCTGAAATATTTCCCGCTGACGTTTTCCACTTCGTTTGACGTTGCTAAATAGATAGCAGTTTGAGCGCCTTCTTCCGGTGTCTGAAAAATGCATAAAATTATTATTATCAACGAAGAAGTGTCCAAACAGCTCTTAGAGGAACCCTATTACCGGAGCAAGTTTGGATCAAATTAGGTTCAGAGCTGGAATCATCTGATATTTATTGTTCTTTGCGTCGCTTAATCCAAATATGTTGATCATTTTCCTCAACAAACTTCAATTTGATTGTAATTAACAATTCAAAGTGAATAAAATGCTTCATCGGTATCACCAGTATTCTGGAAAACAAAACAGGATCTTTCTCAATCCTCCTAGTCAACCCAAAGACGAACTTATTTGTTCCAAACCTGTAACGTGAGCAGTTCAATAAAAAAAGTTTGAAAAAGTCCCATTTGTACTTTCCAGAATGCTGTGAATATCAATTATAATCCAGTAAACTCGAGACAAACTCGAGCAAAAAGTGAAGAATGAATTGTAGCACTCTGAAACTCGGCACATGACATCTAGACATCATGTATTATTAGGAAAAAAAAATTACCAAAAAATCAGGGGTGGAACATAAAAAATTTTTCATTAAAAAAAATTGTTGTTATTTCAGAAAATAAATATAAGTTCATCAAAAAACGATTTCGATAGGTTGGGAGATAATTCAATTCTCCACAAGATTGATTTTCAGTAATACCTCATGAACCTCAGAAAACGTGGTTTAATGCCAACGTCACATTTCATACCCGTGCTAACTCGCCACTGCAAGTTCACACAGAACCGAAAATTAGATTTGTCGTAACTTTGATAAACATTATAGTAGAAGGAAAAGAAAAAGTGTATATCGTTCCCCACGCTTTTTTTACATTGGAGAAATTAAATTGTCAATTATTCTTTACTTTTTAGTCCACGGGAAGTGAAGCGTGTTCTTTTGTTTTTTTAAACTATTTTTTTTTATAAAAAAATCGAAATGTCTGACCCCGAAAATTTTGAAACGAATCTGACCATAATCACACTACTCGTTCATCATCTTGGGCCGCCATCTTGAATTCATAAATTTCTACGAAAAATTCATAATCTCTGACCCCGAAAACCCTTACACACTAATTATGAATCGAATCAGATAATGACATCTTGGAGCCGCCATCTTAAATTCATGAATTTTGACAGAAAATTCTAAATATACGACTTAAAAAAACCTCACATAGCAATTTTGAATCGAATCTGACCATAATCATAAATCTCGTCCGCCATCTTGAAACCGCCATTTTGTTTTTTTTTATAAAAAAAAGTCATATTGCGTTGTTACCAGAACCATGAACACCTGTCAAATTTCAAATCATTCGGACGTCTGGAAATGGGTGAAAATCACGCCCTAAGGAGTCAGTTACAAACATACAAACAAACATACAAGTGAAGCTAATATAAAGCGTGTAAAAATCTATTGTTCTAGCTTTTTGCATTTATTTGAATCAGCTAACCGTTCTCGAGAAAATGGCTGATAAATACCTAAAAGAAGAATATTAAAGAGGCAGTAAGAATACTGTCAAGAATCAATAAGGCTGATAGGGTAGTTACCCCTTTCGGGAAGATCATGTAACGTAATTGTAAAAACAATAGGATCCAGAAACCCTACCAAAAATGTCACTTGAAATCTCATGTTTTCAACAATTTCAACAGAAATTGTGCCGTATGCGCTACCAGCACTAGACATCCAATAGGAGTCGATGCGCCAGTATGAAGTAGCTAGCTCATTTAAAATAATTGCCATCGACATCGCTGGCCCTTTTCTTGAATCCGACAACGGATACAAAAACATCCTTGTTGTAATGGACTACTTTAGCAAATGGGCGAAAGACTAGGAGCTCTCACCGTCGCCGATCTCCTGGAACAATTTGGACAAAGGCTTGAATTCCGATCCCTACCTCTTTTAGAAAATGTCTCCATTACTGAACATTTGAAAGTCAAGAACCAAAGCCCAACATCCACATTCCAATGTGGAATGATGGAGCAGATGAATGGGACGATCAACCGCTACATGTCCGAGGTAGTCTCTGATGACTCATCATTAAGCGGACCACGAATCAATCAGCCAAACCCCTGCTGCTATTATTATGAGCCGAGAGCTGTGACACTCCTGTGACCTGAAATTTGGACACCACCAAGACAAGACACTGCGGGAGAGGACTACGTCTACCTCTTTCAGAAAATGTCTCCATTACTGAACATTTAAAAGTCAAGAACCAAAGCCCAACATCCATATTCCAATGTGGAATGATGGAGCAGGTGAATGGGACGATCAACCGCTACTTGTCCGAGGTAGTCTCTGATGATTCATCATTAAGCGGACCACGAATCAATCAGCCAAACCCCTGCTGCTATTATTATGAGCCGAGAGCTGTGACACTCCTGTGACCTGAAATTTGGACACCACCAAGACAAGACACTGCGGGAGAGGACTACGTCTACCTCTTTCAGAAAATGTCTCCATTACTGAACATTTAAAAGTCAAGAACCAAAGCCCAACATCCACATTCCAATGTGGAATGATGGAGCAGGTGAATGGGACGATCAACCGCTACTAAAACTTGTCCAAGGTAGTCTCTGATGACTCATCATTAAGCGGCCCACGAATCAATCAGCCAAACCCCTGCTGCTTTTATTATGAGCCGAGAGCTGTGACACTCCTGTGACCTGAAATTTGGACACCACCAAGACAAGACACTGCGGGAGAGGACTACGTCTACCTCTTTCAGAAAATGTCTCCATTACTGAACATTTAAAAGTCAAGAACCAAAGCCCAACATCCACATTCCAATGTGGAATGATGGAGCAGGTGAATGGGACGATCAACCGCTACTTGTCCGAGGTAGTCTCTGATGACTCATCATTAAGCGGACTACGAATCAATCAGCCAAACCCCTGCTGCTATTATTATGAGCCGAGAGCTGTGACACTCCTGTGACCTGAAATTTGGACACCACCAAGACAAGACACTGCGGGAGAGGACTACGGCTACCTCTTTCAGAAAATGTCTCCATTACTGAACATTTAAAAGTCAAGAACCAAAGCCCAACATCCCCATTCCAATGTGGAATGATGGAGCAGGTGAATGGGACGATCAACCGCTACTTGTCCAAGGTAGTCTCTGATGACTCATCATTAAGCGGCCCACGAATCAATCAGCCGTCCCTGCTGCTATTATTATGAGCCGAGAGCTGTGACTTTCCTGTGACCTGAAATTTGGACACCACCAGGACAAGACACTGCGGGAGAGAACTACGTCAGCAAGCTTTGTCAGAGAATGGACGACATCCATGACAGAGTCCGTTTGGACATTTAGAGTGCCGGCCACAGAACGGAGGCGACCTATGACATAAAGGCCGCTGAAGGATTTCAGGCCGTTGAACTGGTTTGGCGGTTGAACCCAAAACAAAGCCGTGAAATATCACCAAAGCTGCGTAACTCGTGAAAAGGCCCCTACAAGGTCTTGAGAAATATAGATGTTATCTTCAACCTTATCCATAAGACATCCCAAAATAAATCGGGTCGTCTATTTCAATCGGTTTGTCTCCTTACGACCAAGTTTGCACCTTCAGACCATTGAAAGATGAGATGACATTCCAGAAGTTTATGTCATTGTGCTTAAACGGACCCAAAGTTCAAAAAATCACGAGACATTCTCAATGCACCTGCTGACTACGCACTAGCTCACTGTGTGGTAGGAGAGTTTAAAATGTTCAGAGGCCTCCCTGTGTTGTTTTCGAAGGAGTTTGTTCAACTCCAGCGTCTATTTGAATAGAACCCATAACACGAAGGGCTATCACAATTGGAGATGGGCTAGAGGAACATCTTCTTCCTGGTTACCAAGGAACAATTTCGAAATGAACCGTCCTATGGAGATGTCTGGAAAGGCAAAACCAGACTGGAAGATATAATGTTGGATCAAAATCTTATGGTCCTGGCAATCCCAAAATGGTTTCGTGGGCTTGATAACTGGATTGGATAGTTATGAATTTATGAGTTCGAGGGGCATTATGATCTTGGTGTGCTGTAGCTATTTTCCACGACCAAACATGAAGACTGTGGAGTGTTACTTTCATCAAACTTCAGGGTGCAGATAAGGAGAATTTTGCAGATATCATGACACTCCAAGTATGACATCTCGGGATGAAACTTCTTTGAGACGGGAACTATATTACAAACAAGTTGAAACCGGCCCTAGTCGCTCGTATTTAGCTAACTCGCAAAGTCGGAGCGACGAGAAAATTACCAACGAATATTCGCAGCTGTTGAGAACCATCTATAGTTGGGCGGACGCACTGCAGAATGAAGACTCATGAGTGTTTGATAAAATACTCTGTACTGCAGCACCATTCCGACGGAGGGATGGCGAATAGAGAATTCAGATCGAACTTGCAGTGTATCTGTTCTAAATGAATTATAGTACCTTTGAAATAAATTACATAAATAGAGTGAGAGTTGAGTACATTTCCATTACATTATCATATTTCCATGACTCAGGAATCGTGTTTAATTTGCCATCATGGTAGCCTTGATTCATCCGTGGAGCATGGGTTCGAATCTCATCGTGGTGGTGACGGGTCCCGTGCATAGCATCACACGTTAAATGGTGAGGGAACAAGTCTCTCAAAGTCCTCGAGAGTTGCTTGTAAAGCTTCAAGGGGTTGATGATTCCAAAATTATATTCGTGATTTATTTTCATGGTAAAAATTGAATATCCTCACCTTTCCAACCGTAAATACTGCGAAGCTTATTATCATTTGAGTTATGATCCTCTCCCATATTTTCGTATATTTCTCAACGACCTTCTGCACAACGGGAGTCTTCACAATACCAGGATGGAAGGAGTTGGACGTGATATTGTACTTTCTCAGTTTTGTGGCAAATAAATCCGAAGCAATTATCATGCAGAGTTTGGAATTACCGTAGTTCCACTCATCACTGCTCTCCATTGTGATTCCTTCAGGGTCGATATTGTCCAAAGAGATTCTATGCAGTGCACACATCAAAGAGCTTGTAAATATTATTCGGCTGGAAGTAGATTTTTTCAGTAAGCCTGAAAAAGTCAATCGCCATTATTATTAGGACTGAACACCTTCTACAATATTTAATCATATTAGAAATATCATAGGAATTTTGGTCATAATTTCATTGTATCAACAAGAATTCATATACCTAATATTGCCAAGTAAAAAAAAAATAGAACTTGATGTAAACACTATTATAACATTCATAATTGTTTTTTGAGTGATTCAGTTTATTTTCAAAATTTTTATTTCCGTTAACCGAAAACCCTTATGCAGCCCTTACGTATATTCCAAATGTTAACTATTATTATTATCATTATACATATTTTATACAAAAGATCCGCTTCTAAGATATGCATTTTTGAACTTCACAGTTTTACAAAATATGGAGTTGTTACTATCGATTGAACCAAATTTTAGGATTTTATATTAATATTTATAGATAACACAATTGTCAAAATCGTCGTCGCTGACAATAATTCATTTCTATCGAGTAATTTCGAAACATTTGCCAAACAGTGGTGCTTTGAAATAACTACAACCAGCCTCCATTATCCATAGAGCAATGGGCTTGCAGAAAAAGCAGATGGTGTTGTTATCCATTCTTAAGAAAGGTCTTTATAATAATCAGGATTTTATTCTTTACCTCTTGAATTATAGAAATTCTAGTGATGCAGGTCTGGGTTACTCTCCATCGCAATTACTTATGAGTAGAAATCTTAGGACAAAGGATCCTGGTGGGATTCCGTGTACTATAGAATTCTATTGTCGACAGTTTTGTCTCTGTCTGTCCCATGAATTCTAGTTTAATGTCATCTTACTTTTTCTAAAGACAATAGAATGCTATGGTACACAGAATTCCACCCCAGATCTTGATCTGTCAGGATCTGTGATCTTGAACCCAAAATTGTGAAAGATCCTATTACAGTTGACAACACAAAACAAGAGCTATATTATAATAAATCTCGTAAAAAAGCTGATATGTTTGATATAAATGATGAAGTATTGGTACAGAATAAGTTCTCGGAAACATGGGAAACTGGTAAAATAAAAAAAAATATATTATTCAGGTCTTATTTAGTTGAAATAAGTGGTAAGGTGTACAGAAGAAATTCAAATTTTATTAAAAAATTAAAATTGAGACGTTTTGTTTTAGACTCTGATATAAATCCTGATGATGATGTACCTAACACAAGACATGAAAAACAAATATAATCTTGTTTTTCAGGACAGAAGACACAAAGTGTTGAGCCTAATAATTCAGAGTCAAATAAATACGTTACTAAATCAGGACGTACAGTGAAAATACCTAAGAGATACCTAGAGATAATTAAAAAAAAAGTTTTAGTAGAATAAGATAAAACTGACTGAATAATTTGTATTACTCTTATTCCTGTGAGTATGAGATGAAAGGACCCCGCAAAATCCTTATGGAAAATGGCTCTCGGCTAAATTCCCTGAATTTTTGGTATGTTGTAGATTTTGACTTTCTCGGCAAAAGTGTCCAAGGGCACAAAAAAATCGTCCCACTAGTTTTCGAGATACAGGGTGTCAAATATGAAAAGTGAAGCTTTTTGCTAAGAATTTTTGAAAATTCTATGAATTGACAAAACGCCTATTTATTCTGCGAATACCATGCCGCAATGATGGTACAATGCCACCTTGATCTCGTATCCATTATACTTTTTCGTTTTCGCTGTTTTTTCAATACTCTTCATTTCGAAAAAGAATCGGGTAATTTTCATGAATTTTTTATATAATGTACGGTTTGAGGAGTCCGAAATATTTTCATCAATTTCAGCATAGGTCTCCGGACTCATTTGTCGGCAATATGCTTTTCAATGTACGGATTTTATTGATACCTCATATACTCCATCGAAGACTGAAATGAGTTATTTTCGAGCAATTCTTGTTTGAAAATATTCGGACTAGATTGTTAGTACGGTACTTATTCCATACATGTTGAATGAAATCTCTTTCATTTGGAAGCTCTATTTCCAAAGAAACTGAAAAAAAAAATCAATAAAAGCTTGTCTTCAAAAGTGTTTTAATTACATTAACTTATATTTTTGTGTGAAATATATTCGAATACATTTCAGAATTAGTTCATTGAATGAATGTCCACAAAACGTAGATATATTTACTACCTATCGCGGAACTTTACGAAGTATAATACCTTCACCATTCATTTGTTGATTGTATGCCAAATATTGCATTCCTAGGTTTTCGTCGGCTTGATTAGGTAATATCTTCTATTTTGTAGAAACCCCACATTTCACAGAAATCATCTAAATTGGATTAGCTCTTGAACAATGGAATTAGTCGGAATCTTTAGAGGATTATTGCTTCTGTTTTATTTTTCTTTGAAACAGGGCTTTCAATAATGAAAGAGATTTCATTCACCGTGTATACAACGTATTGCATGTTTGGCATAAGTACCGCACTAGGCTAGTGCGAATATTTTTCAACTAGAATTGCCCGAAAATAGACCATTTCGGTCTACGATGGAGTATGTGGGGTATCAATAAAATCCGTACATTCAAAAGTACGTAGCCGACAAATGAGTCCGGACACCTATGCTGATATTGATAAAAATATCTTGGACTCTTCAAATTGTACATTATATCAAAATTTCATGAAAATTAACCGATTCTCTTTCGAAATACCGGGTATTTATTGAAAAAATGTATTAATGTATTTTTTTCTCACCCTGTATACATGAAATTACTATGTGACATGCATCCCTTATCCGAACTAAAAAACTAGGGGTTGACTTACCCCTATATCTTCGAACCACACTGTTAAAAAAAATAATCTCAGTTAACTTAGGTCGAGAGGGAGTTTATCCTGGCTATATTGAATATTTATATTTCTCATTAGAGAACTCACACTGCTTGATATAAAATTATTCCAATTGGATTTTTTTTTAACCTGTTGTAGAGCATAAAACGAAAAAGTATAATGGATACGAGATCAAGGTGACATTGTACCATCATTGAGGCATGGTATTCGTAGAATAAATAAGCGTTTCGTAAACTTTTGGAATTGTTAAAAATTCTTATCAAAAAGCTTTACTTTTCATCTTTGAGACCCTGTATCTCGAAAAATAGTTGGCCGATTTTTTTGTGCCCATGGACACTTTTGCCGAGGAAGTCAAAATCTACAACATACCAAAAATTCAGGGAATTTAGCCGAGAGCCATTTTCCATAAGGATTTTGCCGGGTCCTTTATTGATTGATTTGTCATATTTGCAAAATTCATATATTTGGTGTAAAATATTCTTGTTATTCCATTGTTCGTTTGATGAATTTGTACCTGAAGTTTTTATTTTGTTGATGGGTTTGTATTTCTTGAAAGGAAGGATGTTTAGATATTTTAGATATTCAGTCTTTTCCACGAATTTTCTTGTCAGTCTATTTGCACCTTTACTATCATTCTTTTGGTATGAACACTTACCTATTAATAGATGTGTCAGTAGGAAACCCCCGAAGTAGTTGATTTGCATTATGAGATTCAGCCCATCTTCGGATGGAGTATTAGGAGAGGAAGTCTTCGCAACTCCGGCATTATTGATCAAGATGTCCAGTTTCTCTTCGGATTTTTAAATTTTTCCTACCAATTGCCTAACAGACTCAAAAGATGCCAAGTCTACGAATTCCAAGATGACATTTGGATTCTTGGTTTCACTTATCATGGACTTTTTTATAGTCTCATCTACTATTTTGTCTGCTACAATAACTCTACATCCTCTCGATAATAGTGCGAGAACTATTTGGTAGCCGATTCCTGTTGAGAAATATGGGATATTGTAACAAAAGTTCAATGTTTTTTCAATTGATATGAGCATTTTTTTGAAACAAACACACCAGTTGAACTCTGATTACTTTTATTGCAGACTTCCATTGTCTGGATTGTTTCTATAAGCACGACGTTTTGAACGGTTCAGTATCTCTCATCGTTATTGAGTACGTAATGAGAGGAACTTAAAATGTCTTGAGGTAATTAAAAGTACCACTTGTTTCCTCAGTTGGCCATACTTGAGCGTGGTAATGAGAAGGGGCCCTTATTGAGCTAAGCATACTTGGAAAATAAAGGGGGTTCAGAGAAAAGTTTTGCTATAGTTTTGGTTTTCTCACCCTCCATGTTGTTTGGGTCGCTGATCATGAATTTTGAATTTGCTGGCAAATATTCTGCACGGAACTTTGTTTTTTTTGCACTTTTTGCCCAAATATTTTTCAATTTTTTGTCTTTATCCCAGAGAAGAAGCGTTTTTTCGACAAACCCATTTTCAAGATATTAAAGAAGACAATTTTTTTTTTCATGAATAATATTTTTTTGGGAGACTCATCGTATATTTTCAGGTTTTTACGGGATTTGAAAGTGCGAAGGAGATGTATGAAAATGGCAAAGTAAAACTTGATTCGAAGGCAAGTAAGTACCTAGCTGATTTCTGTTCTACATCTTGACCTGCTTTATATGAATTATGAACCATACAACCTATGAGTCACTATCTATAATTTAGGAACTAGACTCATAGAGCGCGCCAAAAAAGGCCATATTCCCATATCTATTGTAATTCACTGATACTGGTGATCGTGAAGATTTTATGAACTTGTGTTTTGTATGGGTTGTATGATGCTGGATATAAAAATCTGATTTTCCAAAATATGCGCGGTACTCTTCGTCAGCGGAACAAGCCGTGAAAATTCTGGAAGGAACACTCGAGTGGTCTTTTTCCCATGTCTTTCTTTGTTGTAGAGCCCTCGTGAGCTGTAACAGGACGCAGATGTTTTGACCTACAGAAGGTCTTTCCCCTATCCTTTAAGAAGGACAATTCACCTAGAAAACTTGTATGAACTGCCAAAAAAATTACAAATATTCATAGTTGCATATGCGTAATCTATTAGCCAACTCTAACCTAACCTGACTAAACTACCGTGAACAGAATAATCATGCAAATTGGATAAACCTTCCACAACTGTTCTAATCACACAAAGTTGTCTGGCCCGAGAAGCAATCCTTCTCTGCAATATGCAACAGGTATTTTGATTACGTCATTACAATATATGGGCCTGAAACAGTGGTTGTATTCGATGGATATCCAAAAGGTACAAAACGTGTTGAACGGTTGAAGAGGTCTATGATATCGGTTTCCGCTGATGTTCTCTTCGATGAGAACATGATACCGACCATAAAGAAATACAAATTCCTGGACAATGCGAACAACAAAAGAAGATTGATTTCCATGATCCTAGGAAAGTTACACTCTCAAAGCATGACATGGACAGGCCACAGAAGATGCCGACACCGTCATTGTAAGTCCTGTCTTCGGCTGAACGTACTGAGACAGTGGTGGTGGTTGAAGAGGACCTGTTGGTCATCCTCACGGGTCTTTGTCAGGATCCTCCAACCACATTCTATCCTGTGCACGTTCTACAAAACAGAAACATCAAAGAACACATCAAGTTTCATTACGCGATGAGTGGTTGTGATACGACTTCAGCACCTAACAACCAAGAGAAATTAAAACGTATGAAAATTCTCACCATAAACCACAACTTTGCCGATGTCGTAAGTGTATGCAAAAACCATAAGGCAACTCCAGAAAGCAGTGCAGCAGCAGGGGAGAGATTCCTGGTCAACGTGTATGGCTACACAGGAAGGACCGAACCGTCGATGAACCGTCTGAGGTATGTCAATCATATAAGAAGGCAGCTTCCAAGACCTAATCAAAAATAGCTGCACTACAACCTCAGCTGTTCCAGCCACATAGCACAGTTTGGTGCAATGTCAACAATGGCTGGGGGTTGGGAAAAATGCCAAAGATTGGTGTTGGAAACGAGCAACAAATGTTCTGGAACCGATCACCTCTGTACAAGCCCCTGCTTCTTTTGAACTGCTGCGTCTGGCGTCATGTGCAAAAAAAAATTTGTTGCAAAAATGCAGGCCTCGATTGCACCAATTTCTGTATTAACTGTGAGGGGTCCTGCACCAATGTGACAATTGAGACAGATCTCACAAATCCCCTTGATGATGGAGTACCTGTATTACAGGTTGTCCCATTAATGATTTTTAATCTCATGTCACGTGACCGAGAACGAATAGCTATTGTACCTAATGAGCTCATTAGGTACTATATCAAAAAGAGCTGCAACAATTGCTTTAATCTACAACCCTTAAATATGTTTGAGTTTTTTTCCGGCAAATAATTCGGGCTCAAACGCCAAATAAAAATTGGTGTATTTTTGCTGAGTCAGCAAACACCCACTTTTTTTTTGGTTGTAGCCCCCAATTTTTTTCGCTTATTCTCCTGCACAGATTGAAAGCTACTGTAGTTTTTTTCTACATTCTGTAGGTGTTGGTTCCAAGTTAACTTATGGTCGAAGATTACTCCTGAGTAATTTGCCTCTTGGACAAATGAAATTTCTATCCCATCCAGTAATTTTTTTTTGGGACTACGCTGGTTTTATGAGGGTTCACTATCATCTCCTCATCTTTACACCATCTATCGATTATATCTAGGGCTCACTGTGTAAGCTCCGAGACTGTCCTTGCGAACTTTCCTTTTGCAATAATCGCGAGGTCACCGGCATATCCTCGGCAATGGAAGCCTCTGGAAGATATCCTTTCAATTAATTCGTCCATTAGGATGGCCCAAAGTAGGGGCGATAGCACCCCTCCGTGCGGACATCCCCTGTTTGCTCTAGGTGTTAGTGTTATTCCGCCGATTGCTGATGTAATGACCATGTTTTTCAAGTTAGCGTTTATCCACTGACACAGTTGCAAACGAACCCCTATTTTACTAGAGCGTTTGCTGTAGATCGGTGGATGCATTGTTGAAGGCACCTTTGACGTCTATAAATGTCATGGCTATCTCTTCGTCTTCCAAGGTCTTCTTTAGTAGTCTGTTGAGGTGGTCCAGTGCTAAGTCCGTTGACTTGCCTGGTTGATGCGCATATTGGCGTTCGTTGAGCGAGCTTGTTTGTAGTACCTCATCTCTTTTGTATCAGCCTTCCCTACATTTTGAGCAAAAAATACTTAAGACATATGGGACGATATGCCTTGGGTGTCTTGTCACTTATTCTCCCTACCTTTGTGAGATATATGACTTCCACCTTGAATGAGAAAAAGTTTCTCTCTCCCACTCATTCGGCTTATGGAGAAAGTAATAGGTGATATCTGCATAATCTTTGGAGATAAAAGCATTAAACTTGGATATTGTTGGATTCCTTCTGATCGACACTAACCGATCATGCAATGATATACCGGGTGTTCTATTTAAAAAAATGCTTAAAGATGGCTCTCAGCTGCCATTTTGAAACCTCTAGCTGGAATTTTCTCATGGAAAAGTAGGTTTTCATCTCCTTTTTGAGCCATCAAAATTTCGTTTCGATATTCCAGGTGGTTCAAAAATTAGTAGGGAGGGAACGGACTTTAGACTAGCACTGTATGTCGTATGGAGATATGTATAGTTTGAATTTACTGATAGCCCACCTGATTCTAATTGGTATCGATATTTCCGTAACAAGCCTCCATTCCAAAGTTATTCACCTGTTTGGCCAGCTTCTAGTGCTCTCTACTGTTGTCGGGCCATTAGGTCCCTAAGACTGGAAAGTGTGCTTCTGTGACTTCATGGAATGATGTGGAATAGACATCTTCATTCTCCTTCAAGAAACTCAGTTGGTTTACAGTACCTTCTTTGGCTAAAATCTTATAGATTCAGGAGCACGTGATTATGTTCCGGCCTTATATACTAATTTCTTTTTTGTACTGCGTGAGTATGTGGTCCAATCTTGGTTGGATTTTACTCTGTTGAAAAGCTTCCGCACCCTACCTTCGAAGGTTTTAGATTCTCAATCCACCAGACCGTTTTAATTTGAGCAATTTTTTCTCAGGACTGCTTTTCTCGTAGGCTTCGACTATTGCCTTGCCCACTTCGTCTACTGCCCTCTCAAGGCTCTCCCTGTCTCGTATTTCAGTCACGGGCCTCTCGAGAGACTCACTGAGTGAAGCTGCTTATCTTTCCCAGTTGGTCTCACTTAGGTTTTTATATTTCACTGAAGTACGCAGTGGGGTAACTAGATCGTGTAATATATGATAATGATATAATTATGTGAAATATTTTTAAATGTCTTTGTTTGAATTTCAAGTCTTGTATGATTTCGGACCTCATTAAATAACTTGTATGTAATTTTTGAATAAGTGACCTGTACCTTCATATGACCTAAATAAGGTATGCGCAGAGAACTGGGGGGAATCCACTAATTAACTTCAAAGATAAATTAGAGTTTTGTTGTGAAAAAGTGGTGTTTTACCCAGTTAGCTGAAATATGCCAATTTACAAGTAGTCGTTGAGCCCGAACGGTTCGTCGTAGAAAAAAACTTGTTTAGTAAAATTTGTAGAAAATGATATGCTCTTTCATTCCTAAAATGAAGGTTATCCACGAAAATTTTGTAGTTTTCAACTTATAAGCAATAAAACGCAGAGGAAAGAAATTTTTTAGGTTTTTTTTGAAATTTTTTCAATATTCCGTCACGAAAATTTGGTAGCAAACCTCAGATTCAGATTCAGCACCCAAAAACACATAGAGGATGGAAGTAATCAAAACTACCCCAAAACTTCCTTGGTAGAAATACAATTTGATAAGATTATCTCTACTACTTTCCGGGATATTTATTCCCTGGCCAAAACCTCGTGGGCCTCCCCGTATAAGGCGACGCCAGCGTGACCAACGGAGAAACAAAATACATAAATAGATTTGAGTGCATCTCCACATCATGAAGAAAAAAATTGATTAATTCACCTGAACTTCCTCCTGTGACCAGAGCAGTCTTTCCCACAAGGCATACTTGACTGTGACACCAGCCAGTGGTTAGCTTAGCCCAAATCTTCAATAAGGCGATGAGTACTAACGAAAAAACAAACAGCCATAAAACGAAAAACATTTCACGTCAGAGATGCACTAGTCTAATCTACACTATGTCAATAATGATACATTGTACTTAGTGATAAATAATAATCAATAATAATCACTCAGGGACGGCCAAGTATTCAAGTGCAGAATAACCAACGTAGATATGCATGAATCAATTAATGTTGTTATAATGTTTTACAAACTTTGGAATTATATAATACGTAACCGGCAGTGAAAAGACTAATTTTATTTTTTAGACGAATGTAATATACAGGGTGTTCCAAATTAAGTCGGCACCATTGCCAACTCCGTTATTATTGACGCTACGAATTCGGTTAAATGGGCAAACTAGGAGCATTTTTAATGGCCTTCTAAAATGATATTTCCTTACCCCTATTGTCGTCAGAATATAATAATTTGGAAATTTTGGAAAATATTAGTCGTGAATTGAGACGAAGAAGCGGGACAATTTTTTGAACGAAATGGTCAAAGAAAATTTGTCTTGTAGTAATCACATTTCCAATAAATACTTTGATTTTCTTTATATTTCTGGTAAAGATAGCCGTCGATCAATAATTTCCTCTTCCCCTTTTCACTAAGTACAAACTCCAAAGCCATTTTGCGTCGTGACTCTTGCTCAGATTTTGGACAATAAATGAATAAGAAACCTTTAGTGCAGTATTTAAATAAAAGTAAATAATGACTAATTAACGAGTCTCACTTATTCTAACCTTAATTATTAAGGGTGTTATTAGGATGTTAGGATATCAGGATGTTATTATTTATGAGGGACTATAAAATTTTTGGAGTTAATATTTTTAGTCAGTGTACCTGGAGACGTTCAATGAGTAACCTTAATTATTATAGTAGGTATTAAGGGTGTTATTGTAAATCAGAGAAGAAATAATAGTATACAGAATTTTCCGAAAATATTGGTAACAAATTTATAAAGTAGCGCTAAAATATATTTTTCGGGTAATTGTTCTTCGCGAAATTGTCTATTCGGCCAATTGTACATTCGATCAATTGTGTTTCGGGAAATTGTCCATTAGGGCAACTGTTTTCGGGGAATTGTCTTTCGGGAAATTGTTTTCGGGCAATTGTCCGGAAGCCCTCATTTGGTTTTCGTAGTATATTTTACCTCACTTTCTAGTTTGAACCGATAGCACTCACGTCTGAAATCATGATATCCTACGGATTGGAAATTTCGCATGTTGGTTCGTTCCGATGACATTGTTCAGGGATGACGACTCAACTGATTTATTTTTTGAATAATTATTATCGTGTCTTTATGCATAAACATATTTATTTTCTACGCATATGATCAGAAACAAGCTGCTATCCTTACTGCAAAAAAGTGCCTCGTCGACCAGGAAAGAAGGTGTGAGAGATAACGTCGAAGAAGAAGAGATCATTGTTAATGTACTCTCTCGCTAGTGATCATCAAGAACTCAATTTGTTTAATATTTGTTATTTAACCATATTATTTGTGCGTGTGTAGGCTGCCGAAGAAAAAACACTTTGAAGAAGAATACCTCATTCACAACTTTGATGTCATTCAAGGTAGGTAGTATTCTTGTTTCTGCCGAAAAATTAAATTTCGTAACTACCAAATATACAGAGTAGCCATGCGAAAGTGGGCCACCTCTCTAAAACTGTTATTTATTATCCTTTTCAGAAGTTTTTTTTTAATAGATAGAGCATTGATAGTTCTAGTTGAGAGCCATGAATTCGAGATGAAAATGAACAGAATTTGACGACACGACTGGGTTCAAGACATTTTCAAATGGTTTATGTGAAAATTACGTAGGAATGGGTCCATCGATAAAAAAGTAAAATGGCATTAAAATTTTAAAATTGTGTCAATAAATCAACCCAAAACTTCAATTTCAGAACTTTCATCAAAATTCTGACTACACCACTAAATTCAGAATATTTCGAAATATATTTTGCCTGAATTTGCCTAATTTCATCTAAATCTATCCTTGAATAAACAAATGAGATAATGAAATTTGAAAAGAACGTTATTGAGTGGAATTTCAGAAAAATTTTATTTCATTATTTTATAATTTCTTTATTTATAAACAGATTTCGATGAATTTCTGACCAAACATATTTAGAAATATTTTGAATGCAGTGGTGTAGACAGAATTCTGATAAAAGTTCTGAAATTGAAGTGGTGGGTTGATTTATTGACAGAATTTCCAAATTTCATTCCCATTAACTATCGTGAAGAATAAAATTTTCTGACAAATTCATAATAAAAAAGTTTCCCACATGGTGCAAACTTTCTGAAAATCACTGCATATACAGATTTTTTTTTTGAGAAATTCATATTTTTTTTGTAATGAATCCTTTTCTGATATATTCAACGGTTGACAACTAGGTACTGGGCAAAACAGGCTTTTTTGTATAAAGAAAAAGCTGGATTCTATGCGGTTTTATTATGCATGAGACCTCCTATAACAGTTTATGAAGAAAAATT
Source organism: Chrysolina haemoptera (assembly GCA_958298965.1). Taxonomy (NCBI): domain Eukaryota; kingdom Metazoa; phylum Arthropoda; class Insecta; order Coleoptera; family Chrysomelidae; genus Chrysolina; species Chrysolina haemoptera. Next base: position 10,949,118 of record OY282597.1, on the reverse strand, counting down.
CCCATGCTGGTTTTATTGTGTAGGAAATTTCTACACCGACGGACGGTAGCAATTCAATGATAAAAGAAATAATAATAATAATAATAATGATGATCCTGATATAGTCCTCGACCATCAAAGTAAGACGATTTTCGTCATGGAGTTTTCGGCTCCCGTCGAAACGAACATCGTCCGAAAAGAGGAGAAACGGACTAAATATCAAGACTTACTCTTTGAACTCCGCAGGCTCTACCCAAACCATTCTGTTAAAATGGTGGTTCTGATTATAGGGGTCCTTGGTGGTATGATGGACACACTGCTCTGGAACTTAAAAATCAAACCGGATTGCCATAATATGGCAGAAATCTTAGTGGACGAATGCAGAAGGCCGTCATCCTTGGTTCACTCCGTCTGCTCAGGGCACATGATTCTCGGATCCAGTAGTTGCTCACCCCAGTGATTTGACAGTTCGTAACAGACAAATAAAAAAAAAACAAAACTTTATGTAACACCTCATAAACAATTTGTTATTGATTGGAAAATAGCATTTTTTTAAATTTAAGTTTGAAAGTTACAATGCTTTTAAAGTTGTTCGGGATATCATTTTAATCATGCGCTACGTTGTATGTGAATTACCTCTTGAATTGTGTGCTATGTTTAGTGATATGTATGGACGTTTTCCTGCTATTCACGTTATGAACATCAGTTCGATATCTAACATTATTATTTTATGAAATAATACTGAAATCTGAAAAATGCGTCTATTGTACATTCTGATTCCAAATGAAAACCTCATACATGCACTCTGTACTCTCTGGACTTGTTGCTGTTCAGTGGTATTCAGAAAATTGTGGTAAACAGTATCGCAATGATTGGAGTCAAAGTATCAAAGCGTGGAATAATAACAGTTGTTTTTGTGTTCAGAGTATGTCTATGCTGATAAAGAATTTTTAGTTTTCCGAATGATGTTTCAGTTGGATTCGATTTGTGTTTTCCAAATTTTAATTCTTCATCGATAACAACCCCCAAGATTTTCATGTTCCTTACGATAGGAATTCATTTCCATCTAAATTTATATGTATTTCTCCAACTTTGGATTTTGTTTGCGGTCTTCCAAACATCATGACAGAAAATTTGCTGATATTTTCAGGCCATGTTTTTTGACAATTCAACCAGATAGTTCATTTCCCTGTTCATTGTATTTATACTTGGAGTAAAATCATCTTATATGAAAGAAAATTACAACTGCGTATCATCGGCGTATATATGATATTAAATGTGACTCAGATTAGCTGTCAACTGAGCAGTGCGTATACAATATATAGCATGGGGCCAAGTATAGAACCTTGGGGAACACCAGATGTTATTCGACGACGAAGAGATCTAGTTTTGTTAATATCTACTATCTGAGTTCTGTTCAATAAATAATTTAGGAAAAGTGCTCTAGTATCATTTCCCAATCCCACAAAATGTAGTATGGCAAAAAGAATTTATGGTTGATGGTTTCGAATGCCTTACTGAAATCAATCATAAAAAGTATAGTTATTTCATCCTTTTCGATAGCTCTAAAGATATCATCTATCACAGTAAGGAACGCAGTCGCATAGCTAAAATTTTCTCGATTCCCTGATTGCATCAGTCGTAAAATATCATTATTCTGAAGATGGCTTTTGAGTTGAACAGCGACGGCTTTTTCTAATAATTTTAAACGGCAGGATACTTATGGTTCTGAGATCATTTAATAAATAATAATAACAAAAAACCGAAATTCGATTCAAGGTACAACACTTTACCCTGCCATTTACTAAGAACCCCAATGAAACGCCAATGCAACAGTAAATTATATTCAAAATGTCTCACAATTTCTCTTCAGGAGCTAATTTCACCATAACCTCTGATGCTGTCCAGATTCCTTCGCAAAGCTCTGTATTGTCAGCTCCTGATGGTTTTGAGGTAGGGTAGGTTCCTTCAAAGAATTGTCCTGTTACTCCTTCAACTTCTTTCGATACCGCAAGATGAATGCCAGTTTGAGCACCTTCTTCTGGAGTCTGTAAAAGAATGAGTACGATTGGATTTTGAAACGAGGATCGATTGTAGCACCACGAAACTTAGTAGGCTAGTCGTTGGAACCATGATAAACACGAAAAAAAAATTGTTTACCTTCCAGGAATGGATTTTTTTTTTCGTTTAAAAATAAATGAAAAGATTTTTGGTGTGACGTTGGAAAGTATATGATTTATGGACAAAACAACAAACAAGGTGAAAGACAATTCAATTCTCCACAAAAATTATTCCAGGTAATTTCTTATGAAATGCGTTCGTTTTGCCAGAAAACGTGATTGTAAGTCGACATTTACTTTCAGATTCACCATTACCAGCCGCTGAAAATTCTGGCGGAGCCCAATATTTGATTGGTCATAAAAAATTATCGGGGAAAAAAAGGAAAAGTTCATATCGTTTCTAAAAACTCCTACCTTCTCGTACAAACATAATATGCGAGTATTTGTGTACCTAAAATATATTTTGTCGCACTTCAAGGAAATGTTTGTAGCTGATCCGAAAATCATGAATAATTTACTAAATATGGAATTATTATACTGAAGCAGCAACCCATACCCTCTTTGGACTATATGAAACAATTTCAAAGTAGCGTGACAGGTCTTAATTACACATGCCAAAATATAAACTTTCTTTAACTCCTGCCTCATTTTCCACTTACCCATAAAACTGGCATTCCCTTCAGTAAATGTTGAAAATAGTCGCTTATTCATAATATATGTTTAATAAACTATTGTGGAGTGCCAACCTCAAGCTTGAAATCAGATACTTCATTTTTCATGTAGGATGTGTTTGAGAGATTATTTTCATTATTTGCTGACGAAATTACCGGGATTATGGGTGAGTTGAAAACTGAGGCAGGAGTAAAACCCAGTTTTTTCTTTGGCAGGTCTAAGTGAGACGTGTCCTACTAGTCAAAAATTGTTGCATATTCTCCAAAGAGGGTACTGATTCCTGCTTCAGTATAACTATTCCATATCAACTGAAATATCCACTTTCGGATCCTCCGTAAATATCGTAGAAGGGTTAAGTGAATTAGGACAAAACACATTTTGGGTACTCAGATATTCACATGTTATATTTGCATGAGGAAGTGCAAGTCTTCAGGAACGATATACACTTTTTCTTTTCCTTCCACTATAATTTTCAGCATAGTTATGACAAATCTAATTTTCGGCCCTGCCGGAAATTGCAGTGGCGAATTAAGGCGAGCTTGAAATTTTATATCGGAATTCAATCAGGTTTTCTGAGGAAACGAGTGCATTTTGTGAGAAATTACTAGGTATCTTTCTTGTGGAGAATTGAATTATTTTTCGCCGTGTTGGGATTGTTTCTTGATAAATATTATACTTTCCGAAACAACAGCAAAAAAAAATTAAATATTTTGTAATACAAAATTTTTGGGTTCCACGCCTGATATTTTGGTAAATAATTTTTTTTCTAACAATACATGATGTCAAGAAGTCATGTGCCGAGTTTCAAAGTGCTACGATTCAGTCTTCACTTATGGCTTACATTTGTCTGTGGTTACTGTACTAATACCCAGAAGATTTTCAATAACAGACCCAATTCTTCCCCCGTTGATTTCACATGATATCTTCTTCTTTCAGGATAAAAAAATATTTCTTTTATTATATCTGTTAGTAATGCCTCTGTTACCCAAGTAATTCCCGAGTAAAACCCATAAGTAATTACGTATTAATACTCCCCAAGTAATGCTAGTAATGCTCGTTATAAAAGTAAGAAATATGTAAAATGGTGTCTTAATGTTAGGTTTATTGTGAAGTACAATTCTGAATGACTTTTTTTTCTTTTCATTGATTGCACAATTATTCTAACTTGCGCCACTGCTCTCTAATTTTTCGGAAATTAATGTTATTTCCAATTCCTATATTTTTATTTTGAAGAGTTTCTTTTGCCTTTCAACAAATTTATTTGCATTAATTGTTCTGTAACGAATAATTTCTGTAATACCCAGTACCCAGTACCAAGTACCGTGTAATGCCTAATAATGCATAACTAATCCCTCTAATTCCCGAGTACTACAACAGTAATACCTGTAATACTCAATAATTTTCAAGTGATGCCTCTAATTCCCGATTAATACCCGAGTAATAACACTAATACCCGTGTAATGCCACTAATACCCAAGACATGTACACCAAAATTCTCCAGCGGTTTCTTCCTCAGATTGGCCTATATATACGCCATACTTTTCAAAGCCCGATTTCTTTTCGATTTCCTACGCGTTCTCCATCTGGCGCCTTCATGCGAGAAAAGGGGTAAATACCATCAAATTTTATATATTTTCACAATCTTCTCCATCAGCGATATTATGATACATGAATGGATAAATGAATAATATATATTGTCTTACTTTTCCCACCAAGAAAAGTAGAGAGTATAAAACCACCACATGTAAGAGCTCCTTCACATCAGCAATTGTTCCAGCGGTTTGTGGCATTATCGGTGTGTCCACAACTCCAGGGTGGAAAGAGTTTGAGGCTATATTGAATTTCTTCAATTTCTTGGCAAAAATGTCTGCTGCAACAATCTGCATGAACTTTGAATTATGATAGTCATAAAATCTTGTTTTGTCCTGAATCTTTCCATTCTTCACATCTTTTGCAGAAAAATTGTTCAGATATGATAAACCGGAACTCGTGAAGATTATTCTACCCGAAGAGGATTTCTTCAACAGATCTGAAACAGTGATGAAAATTCCTCGAGTAGTTCATTTCCATACAAAATACAGGAAATATAATATATAGACGGATTTTGAAATAATTGCAAATATATCCCATCAAATCCAAATCAAAATAATCTTGTTTCATAGAAATAGAAAATCATCGTGAAATACGAGAAATAATAATATCTGTTTTTATAATACATCTGTTCGCAACACTAACGTTACCCAGTTTTATCGAATTAGGATATTATCAAAGGATTGCTTCAGACTGAGCGAATGCTTTACAATTATTCTTAAACATACCCATGGCCCAGAACCGTCATCAACGACCAATGATAATTTTCAATAACAAAATGTGACTACGATCAACAAATTATTTTATTTATAACTTTTTCTATGTATTGCCTGTGAACAGAGTCCAGGTAGAAAATTAGTTTTATTACACTTTGGTATTCAATACATTTTTAAACAAGTGTGCAGTTTGTATTGATTTATTTTTATTAAGTATACATAAGACTGACATAGTACACCAAAACTGCAATCTTTAATAAACACCAAATCTATAACACAAACATATTGTCACATATTGATAGATCATAAGATACATAAATTCTGTAAAAGAATCAACAAGAAAGCATGTCAGTTAACGATACTTGCTCCGTTGTCAATGACTTATTACTTGTTCGTGATATTTCGATCCATTCTACCTGATTTTTCGAAATATACCCATATTGAAGAATACTGAATACAAATGTTTATATATAAATAAATCGCGGCGTTCAGACAAATTAAATAACAGAAAAAAAAAACTACTCCGACGCTATTCACTTCACTTCACTAATGTTAATGTTGTATCTTAAGCTTCCTTTGCTATAAAATGATTCTACTATCCTCATTATAGTAGCAGTACGATCCAAACTTTCAATCCTTCTTGATAAATTTATGGAACGTTCTTCATATCTTGAGATTTCTGCTATTGGGACCTCACTTTTGGGGAGAGTGATGGCATGGGCCACAAAGAAGCTACATCAGTACATGAAACTACCTTTATTTTGATTTGTTTAGGTAGTTAGTAGCGAGGAGAAAAGCGCCAATGTGTACGCCGGCGCGGCTTGAAATTGAACCATCTTTAGTAATAATCCAAGCCACAAGTAGTTTAGCACTGTATTTTTTTTGAATGTCTTACCTGACCAAAATACTGTATAAAACTCGGATGAATATGAGGTATAAGATATATAAAAAAGATGAATAACAACTTGCAACTTTTATAATAATTATTAAATGAAGTATTTATAATTATCATGATATTTTACATGATATAGATCATCAACAACTATGAGAATATTGAAAACAAAGAGTAACCTTCACAACCATGACATGAAAGTAATTTGAAAACTTTGTTCCTACTTTCGGTTTAAAAAGGGTTCATCCTCGATCGATATCAGCTTCGAACAAATTATGATTTTACAATAGTTTCGAACATAGAAGTTTATTGGTAATTGCATGAAATATCAATAAAATTTAACGATCAAACGAACTTACCTGAAGTGAAGTTCGATCTGAATTTTATGAAACCTCCAGTACGAAGATATCACTATTATTTACCTTGTAGTACGCCCCTGGTGCCACAATGTGTACAGTTTCCAAGCGCTTCGTCTCCCCCTGTTCTAGGGTCACTGGATCCAGAAGGCTTTGCTTCTACGGGTACGGCCAATGGGAGGAGTCTAATAGTTCAAATCTCTTATAGTAGTTCGAATGTCTAAAATAACCCACAAAAGCAGCAATAAAAAAGCAACGAAAAAGTTGGGTTATAATATAAAAAAAGAAGATTTGACACTCGTTTTGACAGTTTTATTCTTTTTCGTTTTGGTTTAGTATAATAATATTTTATATTTTACTCTTGAATGGATATACACCAGCTACTAATTCTAATTCTGTTATTGATTGAAATTGAGAGGTATACAATAATCTCGAATTACAAAGAAGCGTTGGTCGATTTTCGGGCCTTGCCTCTTGCCCTATCTTGTGACCCGGTTAGCAGCTATTATGGAACATAGAGATAGAGTCGTCGACAAGGAACTTGAGTACCTATGTGATGATTTTTTGAAGTTCAATAAACACAAAAAGTTGGACTACCTCATACCTCAATCAACGGAACGAACAGTTTTAAAATTGGCTGATGGACATTGTGCAGATGTCATCATAGCCAAATACTCTGCAAGATGTTGATTAGACTAGGAGAAAGCATACATGATTTTGCTGTGAGTTGATGGAGGACGTGTGTCTGACGAGGTCCCCGATTAATAAAATGTCAAGTGAGAAACAAATTTAAAAAATTAAAAATGATTAGACTGCGGAGACCATATATTTAAAATAGTTTTTAGGAAGCCTTTCGATCTAGCATCTTACATTTTGAATGTGAGATATTTGGCAAAAGTCTTTTTCTTGCTCGATAGCATTTATGTTTTTTTAATAATACTTCTTACCAGTGAATAAATGGCTTTGGAAGGCTCGGTGTTTTTATATTGTCTTTGGTTTCTCATAATGAATCCTAACATCCTCTTAGTTGATTTGACAATTTCTCAAATATGATAATCAAAGGTGAGTTTTTGATCTACAAAAATTCCCAGATGTATTTTTGATCAGTTGAGTTGATCATCTAGTGTGATACCTAAGTTTCACCCTATCACCACTTCTGAGGTATTTAAGTAAAATAATCAAAACATGTGTTTTTTTTTTAATTTTGAACAATGTGTCATTGTTACTTCTGAACCAAAATTCTATACTTCACTTTGCAAAATACATTCAGTGTCACAACACAAGATTGAAGAGCCCATCAATCTGTTGAGCCGCATATGGCAATCGAATAGGTAACTTTTTTTACCATATCAGTTAATAAAAAATAAAATTGGTTTGATCTTGTCAAATGTGAGAATGTTAATGACTGTCTCGATCTGCTATATAAAACAATTCACATTATTGGAGCAAGTCATACCGAAGTATCCAGAAAGAGCAACTGCAGATAAACCCAAATATCTATGCTCGACTTGGTGCATGAGATAGGAAAAATAATTTACACAAACTAATTTTGAAAAATAGTACGGGCTCTACGTAAAAACCTAGTGCACTAAAGCAAATCACAAAGCATCAAATCAATAATAAAATATATATTGCACAAGATCACAACCCTTTTTGGCTATTTGTAAGATCCATATCGAGAAGTGGATTGCCTAGAGAAATGCAGCTTGATAACTCAATCAACAGTAGTGATATTCGCAAATTTCTCCGTAACAGTTCTTCCACTCTGTTTATCAGGTCTCAGAAAATCATGGCAAATTCAAGGCTGCCTCGGATGCGTCATCTTTAACCTACCTTTGGTAACCGAATCTGATGTTCTCAGAACTATAATAAATCTAAAACCAAAAAGGTCAACAGGCAGAGACAATATATTTATTTATATGGTTACACCATTTTTACAACTACAATTATAATACAAAGCTACGTGAAAGTTTTACTAAATAAATTTATACAGAATACCTCAATTAGTTTGCAGTATATATTTTATATTGCTAGTACAGATCTCAATCTATTCTTTAATTGTTTTAATGGATTATTAACTAGGTCAATAGAACCAAGATTAAAATTCCGAGGAATTCTTGCCAAGGGACCTTATTGTCGGTATTTTTGTAGGTTGTTACTGACCAATACTTCATTTTCATTTTCAGTAGAAAGTAAACAATACTACACAACACTATGATCCTATCAGATCTGGGGGGCAATATGCTGTTGCTGTAACAACTGGACCAATAAACCAAGAATTTTCCGTTACCGTATTACCGATTAGATAAATCTTGAAAATATTTTATTCACATAATAAACTTTTATCTATGAACATTCCGGATTCCACTATTTTTGAACATTTCGTACATAAAATTGACATGTGTCGATAGTTCAAACGTTGGCTCTAACCTAACCTAACTTTTTCTGTGGATTATTTTTGACATTCGAACTAATAGACTCCTCCCATTGGCCGTACCCGTAGAAGCAAAGCCTTCTGAATCCAGTGACCCTACCCTGTTCCCCTCCTGCCCCTCCTGCCACTGCGGCCGACGGCTTCGTCAGTCTTTCAAAGTCATGCAGCAACTTTTCTCTTTGGGGAGAACCGCCATGGTTATTTCTGTGGTGGGTGGGACGTGATATATTAGTACTGGAGGTTTCATAAAATTCCGATCGAACTTCACTTTAGGTGAGTTTGTTTGATCGTTAAATTTTATTTCAACCTCCAGTACTTCGATATCACTCATTATTTACCTTGTAGATGTTTAAAGTCCAGAAGTTGCTGCGATTCGTTCCTATCAGAAGAATTAGTAGACATAGAGTTATTTGCAATACTTTATTTTTGTTTTATAAATAAATCAATGCATATGTTCATCCGTTGTTAATGTCCAGTATTGCCTCTGCGAATGCTGTATTATTTGAGATGAGTCTTTTGTAAAATTTTGCAAAGGTGCTGGATCCTTCCGTCCACCCCGCCGTGCTGCATATGAGGTCCACTGATACTCCGCGATGGTATGCAGCCGAAGTAGATGCATGCCTCGTTGAGTGCACTTTCAACTTGACGGTGTCGATTCCCGCTTTTGTCAGTCCGCTTTTAACCATAGAAATTATAATATATATACTTACTCTAGAATGCCAATTCAATGAGAAGAAAGTGTTGTAAAAAGTTCGATGCATCATTTAGTGCGCATGATCAGTACTATTTTCATTCATACCAGGGTGGCTTTCAGTGCGATTTTTAAATGATTCATGATATTGAGTAAAATCGATTCAATAACACGTTGGTGTCAGGGCAGTCTATGAGACACGAAAAGTTTTGGTGGGCATACCTATGTTGTGAAACTGATTATATCCGAGAAATTCATCGAATAAAATAACAATGAAAAAATATATCTTGAGTAGGTAACTATTGGTGAAGTTCTGATTCCCACGGAAAGAAACATATCCTGTATTGTTCAGAGAACATCGTGAGAACCAAAAGAAGGTAGGTAGGAATTGATATTCTGGGAAACAGATGTTCGGCATGTCTCCAAAGTGACGGCATATGGATGTGCTGAGGACTGGAGCTCGACGGGTCAGTCTCGAAGGGACCGCTAACGGTGGAACGATTGATAATATTCCGGAAGAGCATCGTTCATGGAAATATCTATGAAATACAGACAGATCGCCAACCTTTCTGCGATGTTCCAGATGAGTGAGCTAGCTTGTGAGTGAAGTTGTTGGATCACCATGCCATGTCATGCCTTTTGCTCTCGTCAAGCTTAAAATGATTTATATAAGCCAAACGAAAAGAAAGGATTAATATTCTCAGTTTTATCAAAGATGGGAGTTATTTCTGCTCTATTTATGTTATTTATTAGATTTGCCATCAACAATTCATATTCAAGTAGGTACTTACTAAAAATAATGGATTCCAGGAATAAATATTTCCTTTATTTCCACACCATAGAAACAAGCACGTCAACATTGTCAAAATTAAAATTTCACTACAGAAAAACCCGAAAACCAATAACATACACACTACCGATGAATAATTGAAGTAAACAACAGTAATAAGAAAATCACATCTAAATAAACACAGTACCGTTAATGGTTAATTTCACAATGAACACAAATCGCCTAAACCACCAAACTAACGCAAACCGGCTCTGGCAAACTACCTTCCTTCGCGACAATTGAAAACTGATAACACTGTTGCACGATCCCAACAAGTCAACGGGAATTTGGGTAGGCTTCACAGTATTGTTAGATTATTTTCAACAGAATCTCGACTACAAAGATAAAATTTTCTGAAATTTGTCAACGCTGCAGAGCTAGGAGACCGGTTATGGGCATGCGCATTGATGAAAACATTTGGAATTTTAGAACACTTTTCAGTGACCCACGAAGAGGGGATTGGCATTCTAGAGTAAGTATATATATTATAATTTCTATGCTTTTAACCCACCGAGTAATTGACTGTTCCGAAGCGGTGGAGTACGGTGATTTGAAGGTTAGGAACAAATATTGTTGATTTTCTTTACGAAGGGGTTTAGTCACTTCGATATATCTATCTGTTATGACTTTCGAAGTACCTGAGCACCGGCTGTGTATCCCACGTTTGGTTGACATTGCCCCCTTCTTAAAGACATTTCATACCAAAATAGCGTCCTTGGAGTGTGTCGGTACCTGCATGACTCCCCATATCTGCAACGTGACCTCCGATGGAAGTAACACTCCAGTCTCCACAGTGCTCGTGTTCGGTCGTTGAAGATGGTTACAGCTACACAACTGTTTACTACGAAAGCGCAGGATGGCCACAAGGGTTTTTTTCATCACTTCGACTTCAAAGTCGAAATTTCGAGAAGAAAGTCGAAATTTCGACTTTAATGTCAAAATTTCAACTTTTTTCTTGAAATTTCGAGTTCAATGTCGAAATCACTTCGACTTGATCGTCGAAATTTCGAGAAAAAAGTCGAAATTTCGAAAAAAAAGTACTTCAATGTCGAAATTTCGACTTTTTCTCGAAATATCGACATTAAACTCGAAATTTTAAGAAAAAAGTCGAAATTTCGAGAAAAAAGACGAAATTCAACATTAATTCGATATTTTAACTTTTTTCTCGAAATTTCGACTTTAAAGTTGAAGTGATGAAAAAAAACCTCTTGTGGCCCTCCTGCGCTTTCCTAGTCTACTTACATGGACACTCTATTTTCCTACACCACTTGTAGGGAACTTTCACAATTCCACATCAGAAATTCTTTATTCAGCACCCTAATTTATATACAACACCACAATCACTGGACTATATTTACTTCGACAATTGAAATCTTCTGAAACTTCAATACTTCCACTGGCGGCGTGTGACACATTCTTAAGGTACAAACATAGAGGAGCGACGCGTCAAGCGGCAAGCGACGCGACTAGTGACGCGACTAGAATATTTTTGTGCGTTTTGTATTAAGGTGGCCTTCCATACCAGCTTTCAGCTTCAACTTCTTTTAAGAGAAGTGCTGCTATTTCTATATGACCATTTCCACAATGGCAGAAAAACGCTGCGTTTTACGTCAACTGTCAAATAAATTTTCTCCATTGGTAATTAATTTGATTGTTATTTCTTGACATAAACACCGAAGAACAGTTTGACAACACTTCCGAATTCATTTGGTTTAGGTTATATGACTTATATTATTCTATTATATGTCTTTAAAAAGGGATGGCAACATTCATAAAGATAGTCAACGGCTTGACGCTAAAAGTAAAACTTGAACCAACAAATAGCGGCATAACCTTGAAAAACCAGCAGCTAATTTTAAAGTACGCTGATTGGTTAGAGACAAGAAGCCAGCGTCAAAAATCTGATATGGAAGGCCGACTTTAGAGTGCGTGAGGAGGTAAGCGACGCGATGACGCCCGACGTATCTCGAGTGACAATCGGGTCAATTCTATTTCTGATTAACAAGATTGTTATCATAGCAAGACAATTTTCAGAGCAAAATATATCTCAATTTTGTAGAAGGTTTGAAAAATATCGTGGGGAGATGATGCTGCCACATCATCTCCTGCCAATAAAGCAATGTAGATATCAAACCTTCTACAAAATTGAGATATATTTTGCTCTGAAAATTGTCTTGCTATGATAACAATCTTGTTAATGAGAAACAGAATTGACCCGAATGTTTATTCACGCGTGACAGCTGCGTCTAGCGTGAGGGTGAGTGCAATCGTTTGATTTGGAAGGAGGGTGCATTTTGCAAATTTGCTTTCAGTACTTGGGATAAGTATACAAGAACGATGGAAACTGAACAGATAATGAATTCTGTGTTCAAAGGACAAGCTATATGGAATTAATCCCACCCGGATCACCGAAATCGGAATTTACTAGATGAATTATTTGCAGAAGTAGCTGAAGAAAGTAAATTAACAGATAATTAATATAATCGAACTCATATTTCAAACTGACAGGAGTTCAAAAAGTGTTGCGTTACTATGTGCATGTTTTTTGTCTCGTCGCTAGTCGCGTCGCTTGCCGCGTGTCGCATCGCTCCTCTATGTTTGTACCTTTATATAGTCGGAACCATTTCTTCTTCGTCAAATCTAAAGAGTTCTACAATGTTCTATCCGATTCCATTCTAGGAACCCCTCACTTCACCGCTATTACTGCTATTCTCCTCTAGGTGGCACCGAATGAAGATTTATTTTGCTTCCGAAGTATTTTACTCGGCGAGGTTTAATCATCATTACTGTTGAAATAAGACCTGAAGAGTTACTGAAACGTGGCAACAGAGCACAATAAATAGTCGATATGTTGGAATTTCAGCGGGAAAATGTGAAAACCATCTCCACCTCTCGTTGTTATTTTGGTCGCCTCTGAAAACAGTATTTTTCATGAGACTATTCTTAGTACGACCTAAACAGACCTATTTACTTTATGCAATGAATTCACACGTCCATCTACCAAGTTATTAATTTTTCAGATAATTGAAATGACCTGGATTACGACTTACCTACTAGCAGATGTGTCAGCAAAAATCCGCTAAAATAGTTGATTTGCCATGTGGAGTTCAAACCATCTTCGGTCGGACCATTGGGTCCTCTACCTATTCCAGCGTTGTTGATGAGAATATCCAATTTCTCTTCTGATTCTTTTAGTGTCTCAGCTAATTTTCTGACAGAGTTCAATGAAATCAAATCTACGTATTCTAGAGTTATATTCGGGTTGTGAGTCTCTCTTATTAGGCCATCTTTGACGTTTTCATCAACATTTTTGTCGGCAACGATAACTTTGCATCCTCTACAGGCTAAATCTAGTGCCATTTGATACCCTATTCCTGCAAAAAAAAACTTGTCAGCACTGACGCACATCGTCAGATTGTTGAAAAAATGGGCTAACGAAAATTTACCAATGGGGCTTTCCAACTGGACTTTATGGGAGTTGTTAATTTGCAGAATGACTGACGAATACTCCAAGCCACATCGTTCCTTATGGTTGTCTAAATTTGATGTTCTGCAATTCAGTATACAGGGTGTACTCTAACCTCCTGCATTCCCGTGGAGGACGGGTGTGCCATTTTATAACGAATGGCAGGTGTAAAAAATTTTAAAAAATTTGTGGAAAATTTAAATTGTGTTGGAAAATTCGTCCGCAGAACGTCAGCTGACCGGAGCAGAGCCGCAATAATTTCAAACAGCGGTTTTCAAGATTTTCCGAATGTTACAACAAAATTTAAAATTTCCACAATTTATTTTCGAATTTTTCACACCTGCCATATGTTATAGAATAACCGGTCGGTAGTCGCGAGTCTTGGCGCGACAAAAATGATCGCGGGTGTATCTTTCATATACTCAACTAAAATTGATGGAATAACTTTTCAATTGTTGAAACTGTTAATTCATTAGACTTGAGGATGATAGTTAACAACCCTTGAATGCGCAATACTTTTAAATGATATGCAATGCTATATAAATAAGTGTGACAGTTCCCATACAGTCACAATGTTGGTCGCAAGTATCTCTAAGATGCAATCAACTTTTTATGAGTTTTTTCAAAATCCACGAGAAATATATTCAGAGGGATTCTAGATAAAACGGAAAGTATCGCATTTACGTTATTGATCACGGCGTATCTTTCAGATACATCAGCTGACCAGTTCACTGCAAATACTACATGTAACAGCTTATAAAACAGAAATGTAGACGGCAGAACAACCCCACTAATCAACAGATTCATAAACAACGCGCTAAAGAGTTACGGACATGTATCTATTAGATACGCGCGACTAACGGAAAGTCAAATAGGTCACCTCCTGTATTTCATTGCTTCGCAAAACGAAGAAAAAAGAAAAATTCAACCCCTTGACCGATATGGAATGCGTAGCAATTAGAAATAATGATTGTTTAAGTTTATTTTTTAATTTTGAGAAAAAATTCCAGAGAATGAACCATGATCCTGAAATAAAACAAAATAAATATATTACATTTCGATCACCTGAAGATCCACCAGTAATTAGAGCAGTCTTTCCGACGAGGCAAACTCTACTGACGCATCGCGCACATCTCAGCTTTGCCCAAATTTTTAATAAAATATAAAGCGTAGCAATACTAACGATAATTCCGATAACGAGTTTCATCTTTGCTTGTCTGGCCAAAGGCTAAAATAATACTGAAAGGTAACATGAAAATTCAATCGATCAGCACGTTCCCAATTATTTGGTATGGTAACTAATTACCTCATTGTCGTCGAAGTACATGTTTTACTTAAATTTTAGGAATGAATATTAAACTGAGCAATAATATTTTCACTCGAAATAAATGTCCCATAATGGTATCCAAAACTTTAAAACACAAGAAAGTCGCAGCTGCGAGCCCATTATAATCCCAGCATGGGTGAGGTTGGTGGAGTCATGTACAGTGTGTCCCACTTTGAGCAGCCACACCCTCGTATTTCCTTGACAGTAAAGTGATTTCAAAATTTGTTTTTCATTACGTATAGTACACGAAAATATCTACCTTCAGGTTTATGAAATATTCCTATATCCATTTTTCATGGCTACCTAAGACCAATTGAAAAGTGAAAAATTGGGATAAACATTCTAGGCATTTTTTTAACGCAAAAATAACACCAGATTCTGTTTGGGAACACCCTAAAATCCCCAAATCTCAGTGCTAACTCATCAAAATATACAGGGTGGAAAAATTGGGAAAAACATAGTAGGGATTTTTTATCGCAAAAATTACACTAAATTCTGTTTCACAGTACTCTGAAACCTGCCAATAGCAGTTCTTGATTATTTAAAATACACAGGGTGTCATCTGTTACTAACATATTATTGATTTTTATTGATCCCTAATGTTTGGTTGATTTAAATTTTTTTTTATATAGTCATTAATTACTTGAGAATGTTCGAATAATGCTGTAGAAAATATTCAAATATTACATTTTCATGGCTAGCTATGACCAGTCGAACAGTGAAAAAGTGGGGAAAACACATCAAGAATTTTTGTAGCACAAGTACGTAACAGCGGATTCTGAATAAATCTAACACCCTAAAATCACTAGAACATAATTCATGAGTCAAAAAAATATATAGGGTGTCATCTATAGCTGGCAAAATTGATAACGCTTATTCATCCGTAGCGTTGGTTGATTTAAAAAAATTCTTCTCCAGTCGTAAAGTACCCAAAAACGTTCAGTATATCACTTTTTTATGTCTAGATATGATCAGTTGAAAATTGAAACGTTAGGAAAAACATAATAAGATTGACCCGGGCAACGGAATCTGGGGGCTTTGCGGTATATTTTCAACCAGGATCTGTTATCTCGGTGATAGAAGGATGTTTACCCCAATTTTTCAATTTTCGACTGGTCATATCTAGCCATGGTAAGTATAATATTTCGTTATTTTCCACAGCATCAATTGAATATTTTGGGTATTTTTGACTGGAGAAGAAATTTTGAGAATGAAATGAACACTACGGATAAATAAAAGTTATGCTAGCTATAGATGGAACCTTGCATATTTTTTGAATAAAGGCTCTCAAGGTGTTCTAATCCAGAAACCGCTGTTACTTTTGTGCTTGAAGTATCATTAAAGTATTTTCTCCATTTTTTCACTCCTCAACTGGTCATAGAAAGCCATGAAACAGTAATATTTGGTAATTTTTTATAGCAATAATTGAACATTTTAGGTAAGTACCTACTTTGTTACTATAGACACAATTTTCAAAATCAACACAACATTACGGATGAATACAAATTAAAAATGTTGCTAGTATGTAAGACAGCCTGTATATTTTAATGAGATCTGGGGGTTTAAGCATGTTTTGAACCAGAATCTGATATTAGTTTCGAAGTAAAAAATCTTTCAGTATGTTTTTCCCAATTTTTCAATTTTCAACCGGTCATACCAAGCCATGAAAAAGTAACATTTGGTTATTTTCTATAGCATCAATTAAACACATTTAGGCATTTTATGACAAGAGAAAAATATTTTGAAGGCAACCAAATTTTACGGATGAATAACAAATAAAAAGTGTTGATAGTTAAAGATGACACCCTGTATATTTTGATGAATTAGTACTGGGTTATGGGGATTTTAGGGGGTTCTGAAACAGAATCTTGTGTTATTTTCACGATAACAAAATCCCTAATATGTTTTTTCCAATTTTTCACTTTTCAATTGGTCGTAGGTAGCCATGGAAAATGGATATACGAATATTTCATAAACCTGAAGGTAGATATTTCTGAGTACGGTACGTAATGAAAAACAAATTTTGAGATAATTTTACTGTCAAGAAAATATGAGGGTGTGGCTGCTCAAAGTGGGACACACTGTATTACTGACTGATAGGATAGGAATGACGAATGGCGAGTGAAACGTCAGAAAGTACTTAATGACAGATTCGATATTTTTTTAGTTATTTAACAGCTTTTTGAATGGCTACTGTGAAAGAAGATCACCAAAATGACCGGGATACTTGACTGACGATGGGAGTTATCCTCAAATTACTCAATAAGAGAGACTTACATATACAAGGTGTAATCTAGCTTCTTGCACTCCCGTGAAGGACGAGTGTATAATGCCATTTTATAACGAAGTGTGAAAAATTCGGAAAAAAATTGTGGAAATATTAAATTTTATTGCAAAATTCGAAAACTCTTGGAAACCGCTGTTCGAAATTACACAGATTCTTCCATCGGGCAGTTCCAGTATTATTACGGCTCTGATCCGGTCAGCTAACGTTTGGCTCACAGCGGTTCCCAAAATTTCGACGAATTTTCCAACAATTTAAACTCTCCACAATTTTTTTTTGAATTTTTTACACCTGCAATTTGATATAAAATGGCATTATACACCCGTCCTTCACGAGATTTCAAGAGGTTATATTACATCCTGTATATAACGGCTATATTTTTTTTTTTTTGAAAAAAGTTATTTCATGAAAAGTGGAATATCAGTAAGCCTTGAAAAAGTTGAAATTTCAACTTTTATCACGGGTAACAAAATTTTATTGAGTTTTTTATAAATAAATAACTATTCGTAACATTGAAACAAATAACCACTGCCAAACACCATGATTGAGATAACGTATATAAAATATTTCTGTTGAAAAGGGGGACATTCTCCATGAAAATTTAGAAAAAATGTGATTTATTTGTAATATCTCAGAAAACAACTACTTCCCCGGCACAAGCCACGTTGGACATTGAACTACATCTGATAGATATTGTGAAAAGACTCTAACTGAAAAGAAAAGAAAAAAATCTGATTCAGATAGTTGATTTTTTATTTTCTCTAGTCTTCATTGAAAAAAAATCATTAAATGAATTAGATAGGGAGAATGTTATTAAAAAAATATCACTCACAGAAATCGATCATTTCATTGAAGCAAGGTTCGCTTCTCTCGCATTTAATCCTCAATACATTTTGGTCGACGAAAATCTATTTCGCTTTGCCAAGCTCTTCATCAACTATCTGAATGAAAATGCAAATTTTCACTTTAAGATTTTTTCTTTTCTTTTTAGTTAGAGTCTTTTCACAATATCTATCAGATGTAGTTCAATTTCTAGCGTTATATCTGTTAGATATTACAAATGAATCACATTTTTCATTTTTGAATTTTCATCGAGAATGTTCCCCTTTTCAACATGAATACCCCCAAAGAGGTTATCTTGAAAAATGGAAAATAGCGATTTAAGCCCGCAGATGATTCCACAACAGATTTTATGAATATCCTATTAATATTTCCGAATTAAAATCGAAAATTTTCTGTTTTCGTTTTGGAAAAATATGGTCATTTTTACAATTTCCATTGTTTGAAAGAGAATTTTGTTTTAATTCGGACAAGACCTCCTACAGACTTCTTGCCTCGTCATCAGTACAGGGTAGGTCACTACAGACAGCTTTGAAGCTATCTGTTCCTCGTCGAAATATCCCCAGGGCTGTTCCTGCTCGATAAAAAATAGTACCAGATCTCATTTGGAAAAAGTACTAGAATTGAGAATTTAGTACTGGATTTTACTTTTCTTCAAATTTGCAGTAATCGAGGTAGGTTCTATGTATTAACAAAATCAGCAAGATAGAACAATAACATCACAATTTGAAATTACCTAAAGATAATAATTTGACTAACTAATGAATTTTAAAAAATAACCAAATTCATAGAAAAGTTCAAAAAACAAAATTCGAGGTGATAAAGTAATAATCTTCCTGGAATCTGGAAGTTGTCAAGTCAAACCGGTGTCCAACCACAACTTTTGACAGTTTTGACACAGCAGTCACAGAACATCAGAATAGTTAGAACAAGACCATGTGACCAGGGGTGGTAATCTGTAACTTATTTTGCAAAGCGAAGCAAAACGAAGTTAAACGAAGCACACGCTATCACTTTGTGGTGTACCGAAAAGATATGGCGATTGTTTCGCTTCGCTATCGCTATGCGATAAAAGTTACAGATTTCCAGTCCATGTGACACGCTAGACCCTCTTCTTCTTCTCTATTTTTTTCTCTCCTATTTCCTTTTAGTAGTAGACTTGATTTGCCTCTCTAGTCTCTACTCTCAACACAGATTTGGAGATTTTGTGACGAAAACATTGAACCCAATCTCGAAACTTAAATAGTACTAGTTTTCACTAAAAAGTACTTTAGTACTAAATCTCTTCAAATAGTACTAAATCTAGTACTAAAGTACTGACTGGAACAGCCCTGAATATCCCATAATTCCGTCTATTTGGTCAATCTGGTCTCGCGCTGATAAAACGGGCGTAAGCCGCTCCACCTGGTGGCGAGTAGATCAACAAGCACTTCGATCCTCCGGGTTGAGAGATTCAGTCAGATATCTGAACACAAAGCTCAGCGTGCTTTTACTCCTTTACACACCTACAACGTAGGTTATTTGTGGCGAATACCCGTCAGAAAACAACTATATTCCTGGCTATATCACGACGGTTATTTAATTATATACAACAGATACGTATGCAATGTACTTCATTGCAGAGGAAATAATTGCAAGTGCTCCCTCCCTGTAAACAAATAGCAGAATTTTGTTTAACAAACAAAAACAAACAAAAATGGTCAATTTTGTGTTCTGTGTGATTTATTACATTTATTCGAAAATACATTAAAATAATCAATATTACAGTACAAAACCTAAATTATATAATAAATACTTGTTTGTTCTAGTCTTTCTAATACCAATTGCAGTTGATAACAATTCGTTTCAAACCCATAGCGGCAAATTCGTTTGACTTGAGGTAACTGAGTTATCCCTGTTAATGGTATTCTGATAATGAGGTATAATGAGGCATAGCAGATCAAATAAATCTGCCGCTATTGGTTCGGAACGAGTTGTTATGTTCTGCCATTGATATTAGAAAGACTATATAACTGACGTGTCATATTCAATCTGGCCCAATTGCATCTTCAATATGTTTACTGAATATAAATCTCTACAATGAGTATGATTTTTTTTTAATAAACTGAAAAACATATTTTGAAAAATTGGGCATAATATTTTCATTAAACTAATATATACAAAATATGAGGTCGCTTCTCTTCCAAGGATATAAACCAAAAATGTTTTAATCATCTCATACGATTCATTGAATCACACCATGAATTTAAAAAAATCCATACATTCTTGGTTGATATACGAATATGAAAAACGAATATAATACATACATTTTATTACAAGTTATCAATGCATTTGAATGAATTCAATTTCAGTTTTTGACATGTTCATGAATAGTATCATATTTAATACTATATAATATGTGCAACAGGAACAGTGAATCTGGAAGTGTTACATTAAAATATTCTTTTCAATTAGTTTCTTGTCGGACAGAATATGATGTAATAGTATTTTATGAAGCCAAGATACCAAGATGTTACAAACTTGTAGGAATTAGATTATTTCTATTTCGTTCTATAACTAAACTGTTACAATGAAGAATCTTCCCAAGTAGCACACCCATATTGGGACAATATTGGTACAATATTGTGAAAATATTGGCAAAATATTCAAATAATTATATTGGCGACAAAAAAAATGTGAGCATTCGGCGATATTGGTCCAATATTTAAAAAATTATATTGGTCTGAAATTCTCGAAGCAATATTGGCCCCAAAATTTTAGGCAATATTAGTACAATATCGCTGTAGTACACTTACATTGGAATAATATTGGTAAAATATTAAAACGTAATATTGGCGAGATAAAATTATAATAATTTTGGGATATTGGCACAATATTACTTGGACATATACAAATACGAATAATATTAGTGAAATATTGAGGAAGCAATATTGGCCCCAAAATATTTGGGGATATTGGTACAATATCATTTGCATATAATGGTAAAATATGTTGCCTTGGAAACATTTATGAAATATTTCCAGAAAATGGCGGATAATTTGAAAATTCTACAATTTCGTTTCTATTTCAATTCACCACTGAGTAGATTGACTTGTGAACGCATTGTGAGAAGCCTTATTTAACATATGATTCAGATGTTGTTCCATATATGGGGCCACCTAGCGGTTTCTTACCCAAGTTTAATCATGATTCATTTCAATATTATTTATTGAATATTCGGCCAAAATTCAATAGTGATAATGTATTTTGTAATATTGTATCAATATTGTCTTTCAAATATTGGCGTAAGGTTTTAGTAACAATCTCAATCAATATAGGGTCAATATAATCTTTAGAATATGGATTAAATAATATTCCACCAATGTGCTATCAAACTTGTATATACAATATTGTTTTTTATCTCTAAAATCGATATGAGAATAATATTGAAATCGCAATATTGGAGCTAGATGCTGGAAACAATATGTTGGCAATATCGCTCTATCGATATTGGTAAAAATTATTGAACCAATATTGACCCAATATTTCATGAAACAATATACATTCAGAACAGGTTGAGCCAATATTCCACCAATAGTATTAATGAAATATTGTTTTTCCAATATGAACCCATATTGATTCAAAATTATTTTTACATTTACAATATATCCATATTGGCCTAATATGAAAACAAGATTCAGCCAACATGAGGTGCTACCTGGGTTGTATCGACGTGAAGATGATAACTCGTGAATAATTGAAACAGTCCTCAATTGCGAACTGAAATAAGTACAAGTTAAAAAAAATGTTCATGAGTGGTTAACCAATCGAAAAACTGAAAAATGGCATATTTCCAATTTTGACATGGTGCATGGTGGAAATTTCGATAGCTATAGAAATAACACAAAGCGACCAAAAGGAAGGCATTGGCAGGTACCCATGATGTATACTGAGCGTACAGAGAAACAATTACAATGTGCCTCAACTTTTAACATACTCGAAGTTGCAGTTTCTGACCAATTTTGTGAAATTCTCTTTCGGACGAGCGTGCGAAAAAGTAACTTCTCCGCACGATTTTTCGTTTTGAAAGTTGTACGTTCACGTACGATTTTACTTTTCTGTACGATTTTTACTTTTCCGCACAATTTTTACTTTTACGCACGATTTTCTCTTTAAAGCACAATCTTTTATATGAAGATATACTATTTTTCAGTGCATAAAAAATCGTGCGGAAAAGTTACGTTACGTTTTTGTATTATCCATGTATCTATTCTGTCTTATGTGTCATTTTGTAGCATTATTATAAAATCTTGTTTATTAAAAACCTTTTTTTTTCATGAATCCAAACCACCTCGCAATGCGTTGCTTGGCTTCTGATATCAATACTCACGCGCTCTACCATTCGAGCTATCCTCTCGGAATTGGAGCGATAAATGAAGTAGAAAGTAGAACATGACAAAAAACGAAATGAAGGAATACATTTTTCTCGAAAAAAAATTATTTTGGATGATATTAAATTTTAAAGTTTTCAAAATTTGTTTGGTAATTACTGATCAGATATCTACAGCCTACACAAACCGCAAAGAAACAATGCCAGTGGGCAGACACGCTGTGGCCTGGAGAATCAAACCAGTAACTCCCAAACAAAAGTAACTGAAAGCGATATCATAAAATTTCATAAAATTTCATAAAAGTTTTTGTATGCTCCGAAAACGAAAATTCTTGCCATTGCATTATTGAGGGGAAAACCGCTGAGGAAATTGTGTGGACTATTCAAGGAATTCCCGAGTTATTCCCATGTAATTCCCGAGTACCACCCCCAAGTAATTCCAGTATTGCCCAAGTCAGAAAAGTAATAAAAATATTAAATCGTGTCTCAAGGTAGGTTTTTTGTCAAGTACAATTTCGAAGACCTTTTCTTCTTTTTCATTGCACAATTCTGATTTCCGCCAGTGCCCTCTAATTTGTAGGATAATTCCTGTAATTCCCAATTTCCAAGTTTTGAAAGACTTCTTCTGGTCCTTTAATGATTATAACTGTGCATTAATGATTTTTAACCTCCGAATAATTTCTGATATATTATACCACCCTTTACCGTATAATACCCAATAATTCTCAACTAATTCCACTAATACCCGATTAATACACCGGTAATACTTGTAATACCAAATAATTTTCAAGTAATGCCTCTGATTTCCGACTAATCCCCAAGTAATACCACTAACACCCAAGGCATTTATACCAAAATTCTCCAGCGGTTTCACCCTTGATACTATGTCAGATGACTTTTGTTTAATACGGTAATACATGCGTTACATACTTTAGTCCATGAAAACAGATACATTTTTTTTAAAGTGAAATTGTCTATGTGCACGTATCAATATAATTGAAGGAAGCATCATTTTTATTTCGTGCATAAATATATTCAATAAAAATCGTAGCAGAAAGCTTTAAACTAAATAGTTATCATCAGTGCTTAGTCTTCGGGTGTTCAAGAGCCAAAAAAATCCTAAAAGCATCTTGCGTCTAAATGACGATGGAAATAATTTGAAATTAATACATTTTAGAACGGTTACAGATTGAAAATGCTAGGCCAGGATTCTCCTGAATGAAAAAATTTTACTAGAACATTTCTGTTTGAATGTAATCACGGAATACAAATTTTACTTCCTTCAAAATATTGTTTTATTCTTTTCATCTACACTTCGTTGGTCGCGCTGAATCTGAGAGATCCATGGCATGCTTCAATCGGTACCACCGGCGCATACAGGATGTAACTGTTCCAGATAACGCAAAATTAATATCATTTGACGTTCAAAATCTTTTCCCTAGTATACCCCCGCAAGATACAATACTCTTAGTCGAAGGTTTACTAGATAAAAATCATGTTAACCCGGTTATTAATAGAGAGATATTAGACCTTTTGTCGATATGTCTTGAACAAAATTATTTTCAATTTGACGATAAATTTTACTCTTCATCTGAAGGATTGGCAGATATCTTCACGGACAACCTTGAAGAAACGATTCATAGGCATCCACTCTCGAAACAGTCTTTGTATTGGTACAGATATGTAGATGACGTTATAGTTTGTTTTAAAGGCACCAACAGACAATTAGACACCTTGCATAAATATATTAACACTATTTACCCAAAAATTGAATTCACAATAGAAATAGAAGTAGAAAATTTAATTAATTTTTAAAGCCAGTAATAAACACCACTTTGCTATTTTTCATAAACCTTCCTATACTGACATCACCATTCTTAATAATTCAGTACATCCATATACACATAGAATATCAGCATACCATAGTATGATACACAGATTAGTAAATATTCCACTGTCCGAAGAAAATTTCAATAAAGAATTAAGTATTATAAAACAGATAGCAGTTAACAATGAATATCAAGTTAAATTAATAGAAAATATTCTTGCTAAAAAATTACATAGAAAGGCTATCCAGGAAGTGTACCCCACTTTGAGGAACCTTGACAATAATTATAGAACTTTAACTTATTCAGGACCCGTCACGGAAAACATAGCTTCATTTTTGCATAAGCAAAACTTAAGTGTAGCATATAGAACAGATAACACACTGGGAAGGTTTATCAAGAATAATAATGATAAAACGCAGAAATCTGAAAAATCAGGAGTTTATAAATTGAATTATGGATCTTGCTCCAAAGTATATATCGGCCAGACAGGTAGACCATTTAAAAGCCGCATATATGAACACCGTATGAATTATGTAAACAATAAAACACACTCATCATATGCCAATCATATTTTGGAGGAAGGCCATGACTTCGATTAAAACTTCGAAATTCTTCATGTGGAAAATAAGGGCATTAGGCTTAATTATTTAGAATTCTTGGAAATTATTAAATTGAAAAATTCATCTTGTTTATTAAATGATCAACTGGCCTGTACGGTTCCCCTTTGTTAAATTTGTTCAATTGAGCTGTGGTTGTGTTTTGAGATTTCCAGGTAGGTTCATTGTTATGTCAATTTTATAAGTTGTATGAGTCTAGGTATTAGCGATAATTATAGGTAGTCCCTAATTATGTTAATGGGTAAGGAAGGTATTTAAGTAATTTCAAAGAAGATAAACTATTCTACAATCACTTGAAAAAGATACTGTGTATCGAAACAGGTCGCAAAGACAATAAATATTGTGGAAATTTTAATCGTTTTTTACCTTAGTGGCATACGTTTGACAATCAGTTTGCCACCCTAGCTATTCTCCAAGCTTAGAATGGCCTAGCCATTAGTAGCAAAAGTTTTGCCAGTACTAGTATTCTCGTACTAATTTTAGTACTTTTTCACTCTGTCTAGTACGCTAATACGCCGAAGCAAAATTCGTATAAGTTTATTTGCACGTTTTGACTCGAAATGAGATCCCTCAATGTAAAACTACATTAAAAATTGTTCACTTAAACATACGCAGTCTGCGAAACAAAGTGGAAAAACTTGAATTTCTGTTAGAAACTCTTAATTTTCCTGATATTATTTGTCTAACTGAAACGTGGTGTAAAGCATTTGAAATTTTGAATGTTTCTCTTGATTCTTATACACTTGCTGACTATTACTGTAGGGAGAGCATTATGGGGGGCGGAGTGGCCATATTCGTGAAGGACATTTATGATTTTTCAGTAATGCCTTGTAAAATAAAAAAATCCGAGGAAACATTCGAGTTTTCCCTCATAGAAATAAGTGCTCATAATATTAAATGTGATGTGGGTTGTTTTTACAGATCTCCTTCCAGTGATCCAAAGTTGTTTCTCAAAAACATGGAACACTTTCTTGATTCAACACTGAAGCATACTAATGTGATTGCATTTATGTGTGGCGATTTCAACTTCAATTTCGATGACAAAATAAATGATAACAATGCAAAAACACTTTGTAACCTGTTTTCATGTTATGGGCTGTACAAGTGTATAACAGAATTCACTAGAATTGGTAAAAATAGCAGTACTGTTATTGATAATATTTTCACGAATATCCATACAGATATCTGTAGTGAAGTAATACATGTCGATTTTTCAGATCACTCTTTACAGAGTGTCTCTACACTAATAGAAGCTTCAGATAGTAAAGGTACTGAATACTATTATCACAGAGTGTTTAGCCCTAGCAATAAAGATTACTTCAAATATCTCTTATCTTGTGAATCTTGGGAATCCATTCACAGGGCTGATCTAAATTGTGATGAGACATTTTCTATTTTCTATAATATTTTTCTGGAACTGTTCAATATTGCTTTTTCTCTAAAACAAAACAGGAAGCGAAAAGAGAACAAAAAAACGCACAAACCCTGGATCACGGAAAGTATTATTAACGAAGGCAAGTTCTTGAGAGAGGTTTATTCCATCTGCAAAACAAATCGAGACAATGATGAAATTCTGCAACGATATAAACTGTTACTAAATAGTCACCATAAAAAAATTACCCAAGCAAAGAAAGAGTATTACGGAAACCGGCTCGCATCATCTCAAAATAAATCAAAAGCTGCGTGGTCAATAATCAATGAAAACACTGGCAAAACACCCAAAGCTGCAAAAAATATTGAAATTATCAATAGCGATAATCAGCTCATAATAGAACCTAAGGAAATAGCTCAAACCTTTAATGATTTTTTTGTAAACTCTGTGAAAGACCTAGTGAAACATGGCCGTCCAATTGGAGAGCCTCACAATGATATCAAAACAAATTCTCTTTTCTTAAGTCCTATTGATGAAACAGAGCTACGTGATATATTGAAATCAATTGCCCAAAAACACTCCTGGGGTCTCGACGAAGTTCCATGCTCCCTTTTATATGAAGTTGCAGACTACATCTTAACACCTCTTACAAATCTGATCAACTCATCTTTCGTAGAGGGTATTTTTCCTTCGTCTCTAAAAGATGCTGCCCTGGTCCCAATCCATAAAAAAGGAAGCAAAAAAGCCATCAATAATTACAGAGGCATAGCCCTATTATCACCCTTTTCCAAAGCTTACGAAAAAGCATACAACAGACGTCTTTCTGATTTCATGCACAGGTTTGGGGTTCTGAATAAATATCAATTCGGTTTTCAACAAGGATTAGCTACTGAGGACGCAGTTCTCTCTCTGTACAATTATATTCTTAAAAATCTTGACCTTGGAAATAAAACCTTGAACATATGCTTCGATCTTACTAGGGCCTTCGACACGGTTGATCATAAGTTACTTCTCAGTAAGCTATACGACCACGGTGTGCGAGGCTCTGCACATAGTTGGATCAAGACATACCTCCAAAATAGAACGCAACGTGTTAAATTGAAAGCAAACTCGAATGTGTACTATTCTGATCCTCTTGTTGTCACCACTGGCGTCCCCCAGGGAAGTGTTCTGGGACCAACATTATTTATTTTATTCGTCAATGATCTCTGTACTATAAACAAAAATAATTTCACTACCCAGTTCGCTGATGACACTTCTTTTGGTGTGCACTCTGATGATATCATTGTACTCTCAGACAAAGCCAATAATTCAGTATTTAACATGAAATCTTACTGCTCCAGAAATGGTCTTGTTCTAAATAACTCTAAAACGAATAGCATTGTATTCACTCCAAAAAAGATCGATTATAGTGTTCTAGTAAGATACGATCATACTTCAATAGAACAAAAAGATGTCATTAAATTTCTTGGGGTACAAATCGACTCACACCTCACTTGGGGTCATCACGTAGACTATATAACTAAGAAGCTATCTAGTCACTGTTATGTTATATGGAATCTTAGAAAAACTGTTCCTCTGAACATCTTACTCAATTACTACTACGCATATGTCCACTCCACCCTCAATTATTGCATCATGTGCTATGGGAATTCAACCAGAATCAATGAGGTATTAGTACTCCAAAAGAAAATCCTAAGAGTTATGACTTTCAAGGGTCCCAGAGACTCATGTAGGGATATATTCTCAAATCTAAAAATTTTAACAGTCATCTCATTATATATACTTAATTGTGTATCGTACGTGAAGTCACACATTGAAAATTTCAAAAGCAGAAAAGATTTGAGTCTAGCAACAGGATATAATTTACGCGAAAATCAGATGATGTCGATTCCACTTCATTATTCATCTACTGTTTCAAGAGGTCCTCACATTATGTCTATAAAATTATACAATAATCTTCCTATCGACATTAGAAACCTCACAAGTCTGAACTCTTTCAAAAAGGGGGTAAAATCCTTTTTGCTGAAAAATCCATTTTATTCCACTAACGAGTATCTTAATCAACACTAATCGATCTATATCTACGATGTGTATGTATGTATGTATATGTCTACAGTGTATATGTAAATGTGTATATATAATATCCTATAGTGTTAAATATGCCTTTTATTCTGTATGTGTGAGCAATTCAATTTTGTATTGTTAATTTTATTTTTAATGTTAGTATATTATAAGGACATTTGTAATGTATATTTTTATGACGTATCTGACGCATTTCTATGTTTATTTGTATAAACCTGAAGAAATAAAGATGATTGATTGATTGATTGATTGAAAAATGTCAAACATTACCAATTATCAGCGCAGTGTCGTTAATTCAAAGATAGTTTTGACTTTTATGCTTTTGTATGTTCTATTCAGTTCATATATTATCTATATATGAATATTGTCATTTGTCAATTGTTGTCGCTCAAGACGCTTATTAATCATTAATTTCTGATTGGCTGCTGACTGAGAACATGTCGTTCCTTCTCATTGCGAGACCAATCAGAAAACAGAACGCTGTAAGCTCAACTACAAAAGGCTATAAGCTCAACTCAAAAAGGTTGCCATGTTAATTTGGCATTAGTCTATAGTCATTCACTCGACTTTTTATTCATGACCTTTCCTTACTCAACGGAAGTTTGAATAAAATTCTAAACTATAGTAACTTTTTCGAAAACCTAGAACTTTTTTCGGTGATTTTCTAGTACATATTGAGTTGCACGGCTTGCAACATTGATCATTGCGTTTGTTGAGAAGTGATCGACATAGGCTCTAATAGCAAATTTAGAGAAATTGTGCACCGAAAATTACCAACATGATTATTGTATTTTCTTGGTGGCTGCAGTATTTAGTATTATCTTGAAAGATATTCGTAAGAACACAATGACTGTTACTATGCAGATCTGCAAATATCACAGTTGCTCAAACTAGAAGGTATTACGAGTGATTTCTCCTCATATTAGTAATATTTTCTCTCGATGAGTTCAAAGGAATTTGGTGAGGATAGTTGTTATCGAACTGAAGAATTGGAAAAATTCAGGTACTTGTTGCAACATTTGTTGATTCAAATGATTTTTTCTTTCGAGAACACAAACTTTGAGTGAGAAGTGATGAATTATGGTGATGCTTAGGGTTGGGTGAGTCAGCAATTTTTGAAGTTGAAAATCTATCACCGTAGAAGAACAAAAATATTTTGATTTCCAAAAGAATTCATAGAATCATAGAACATGTTTTAAATTTGGTTGAGTTTCTTCCAGTATTGCACATGGGTGGATCTTCATTCAAGGAAAGCACAGTAAATCCTTTTCGTTTTATAAACACCTTCACTATCACTGTCAAATAACGAAAAGAAATATCCATATTACTCGTATTCATTATCTCACAATTCAATCAACGTCCGAAGAATAAGTTCGTTGAAAGTAGAGATGATTGTTTTCAGTTATACTCATCAATAAAAGTCGGTGGAAATTATTTATATAGTCCTTGTTGTAGTTGATTTGTACTCTTCATCGTTCTTCTTAGACAATACTGCGGGAGTTACAGATGTCCCCACCTGAAATCAAGTTTTCATATATATAGCATATTTTGAGAACAGTAATAGTGTGTTGATTTGAATAGCAGAATTTGGAAGTAGCCAAGAAATCGGCCATTTTATATTTTTTATAGATTGGTTATGACATGGAATTTCTGCTATTTGTATTATCAAGCATTTGCATATTATTAGTAACTTTTTCAAAATAAAGATAACTGTTCTGTTTGAAAATATTGGTGAAAGAGTAAAATCCATGGAGTATGAGAAATTGGAACTTTTGAAAGTAATATTATTCACAATAATAAAATTTAGAAGCGAGTTCATACTTTAACATGATTTTTTTGTTAATCTCACAATCCACTTTTTTAAAAATTAGTGAATAATACTCAATAGAAGTTCTTGATGTCTATCATCAGAAGGTTAAATTGAAAAAGAAAATTTGTTTCGAAATCCATTCTCACAGTTCTGTGGGTCCTAGATTTTTCTTGCATTCCCAAAATGAAGGAAACTCAAAAGATTCGTATAGAGTTTTACAAATAAAATGATCACGAAGCTAAAAACTGATAAAATAATAACGGGGCAATTAAAGCTTTAATTATTGAATAATTGCGTTATTTCGATAAGAATTTCTAGTCATTATCCTTATTGAAATATGGTGATTGGGACAACGTTCAATAAGTGTACCGGAGGGTATGAAATAAATTAAACCAATAATATAAAAATAAAAAAACGCAATATTGTGGATGTTCGTAACAAGTGGGTTTGGAACACTGTTCGGTATTCCAATTAAGTCAAGTATAATAATGAAACTTTGATTTTGAGATTGAAGATTTCTGTCTCTTTCTTTTCGACAGTCGAGCTGATAGAAGCCCAGGCATACGTTGGTTGAAGAGCACTTAACTAATTATAAATATATTGAAAGATATCTGTAGCGGCTGTTACGCCATCCTGTATTTGGAATCATCCCAATTTGTTGTTGTGAGCTATTTTCCAGAGGAGCGTAATTGATTTTTAATTTCTGGGGCGACTTTGGTAGGAGTTATAAAAAAATCGCTCACTCAGACCTGTTGAGATATCATCAAAACCGGACACGTATTGTCGTTCTACGTCTCATTGTATATTATGAAGGTTAATGAGTTTATACAGTGTGTATCACTTATCATGGAAACACCCCCGTATCTTCCGTAATCATTGAGGTTTAATGATGAAACTCTCAGGACAGAAGAAAATGGTCAAACTGCATCTACCACCTGAATGGGGTTGGCCTAAGTGATACACACTACCAGCCACTCGCGATGGAACAACCCATTTTTACGGTAAACATACTAGGGGGCAAAGTCCGCTCGAAATTCTTTCAGATTCGTGATCAAGACCACCAACTTACTACAGATACACTTTTTTTCTGAAAAAATTTCAGTGCTGAAAAATTCGAATTTGTCTCACTTCTCATGGAAACATCCTCGTAATTTCCGTAATTATTGAAGTAGAACTCTGTAAATTCCAGGAGCGTTAGATATACCAGCGATGAGTCTAAATCTTGCATGAAAATGATCTGAGTGAACCAGTTTTGCAAAAAATTATATTAGGGGACAATATAGGTTCAATGGATTCGGAATCAGGTCACCAATTTTACCAACAATACATATTTTCGAGTGTAAACCATAAGAGGTTTTTATTTCATTGGACAAACTTTCATTTTGCACGGAAACTTGGTTGCTTTGGTAATTGACGAGAACAAATAACATGATAAAATCACGAGACCGAAGGTGGAGTAAGTATTGTCCCCTAATATAATTTTTCGCAAAACTGGCTAGGTTCATCACCCCTGGCGAACAGTGTATGTTACTCAGACCAACTTCATGCAAGATTTAGACTCATCGCTGGTATATCTAACGCTCCTGGAATTTACAGAATTCTACTTCAATAACTACGGAAATTACAAGAGTGTTTCCATGAGAAGTGAGAAAAATTAGGATTTTTCAGGACTGAAGTTTTTTCAGGAAAAAAAATGTATCTGTAGTAAGTTGATGGTCCTGATCACGAATCTGAAAAAATTTCGAGCCTATTCTGCCCCCAAGTATGTTTTACCGTAAAAATGGATTGTTCCATCGCGAGTGGTGGGCAGTGTATATCACGTAGGCCAACCCAATTGAGGTGGTGGGTGCATTCTGACTATTTTCATCTTTCCTGAGAGTTTCATCATTCTACCTCAATTATTACGGAAGATACGGGGGTGTTTCCATGAGAAGTGAGACAAATACGGATTTTACAGGACTGAAGTTTTTTCAGGAAAAAAGTGTATCTGTAGTAAGTTGGTGATCCTGATCACGAATCTGAAAGAATTTCGAGCCTATTTTGCCCTCTTGTATGTTTTACCGTAAAAATGTGTTATTCCATCGCGAGTGGCAGGCAGTGTATATCACTTAGGCCAACCTCATTCAGGTGGTAGGTGCAGTTTGATCATTTTCATCTGTCCTGAAAGTTTAATCATTCTACCTCAATTATTACGAAAGATACGGGGGTGTTTCCATGAGAAGTGAGACACACTGTATGTTATCCTGCCTTCCTCAAGGCCTCATTCCTCTTTTGGAATTTGGCAAAGGATAGTTGTTCGATTATGTAATTGATCGAAGCTTCCTGCAGAAGGCTACGTGAAAAACCCTACAAGAAGTTCGACAGGCACTTGAAGGCTCAAAAAATATTGTTGCTCCAGGAGGGTTCCCTAAATATTGATCGGAAAAATTTTCGGACTGGCATGGCCTTCGCATGTTTTACTCGGCATTGCCTTGGAGAATAGTTTGTTTATCTTCTGAAGATTCAACAAAGTGTACTCAGAAATTATCTATGATCATGACGAGGTGGATGCAAAAATGTAAGTCAAACACGAAAATCTCTAGTTTAGCAGAAACTGCTCAAAAACTGCCGCCTCCAAACAGATACCACACGTTTATTTAAAAGTTTTACACAATGATGTCGATCGATTACTTTCATTGCGGACTTCCATTGGATACTATGAGCATGACGTTTCATTCGGTTCGGTAACTCCGAACGTTATCAAGTGTGTACTGACCGCCTGACTAATGAACACAAACGATGAACTCAACAGGAAGAGGCGTCAAATCGAG
This sequence comes from Chrysolina haemoptera, assembly GCA_958298965.1. Classification (NCBI taxonomy): domain Eukaryota; kingdom Metazoa; phylum Arthropoda; class Insecta; order Coleoptera; family Chrysomelidae; genus Chrysolina; species Chrysolina haemoptera. The sequence continues at coordinate 10,916,090 of OY282597.1, read as the reverse complement.
TGTCGCAGAACATGCTTGGGAAGAATACCGCCGTATTCAGTAGAAATATGCCAACGTCTTTTATAAGGAACAACACTGGTTTAATGAAAATTCAAGCGAGCAAACGAGCGAGCAAGCAAGCCACAAACGCTTTCAGTCGACCAACCGTAGAAATGAAGAAGGTCAATTCTAGGAGAATCAGGGCCGTGACTAGAGCGGGGCAAGTAAGTGTTTGCCGCGGGCGCTAGCCCGAAAGGGGCGCTTAAATGACTTTTGATCTGAATTATATTAGCTTCCTTAGGTTTTATTATCATTAGGGAGTGAAAACTCACATGTTCGCCTCGGGCGCTATCCGCCTAGTAACGGTTCTGAGGAGTAGATAAGCGTTAAGAGCCCCTACTCATTACTACTCTTTGTCCTCCTTATGAAGGTCGAAATATAGTAGATAAATATTTTCAAGACATTTGATTGCGTTTGGTACCAGGGAGTTTTCGTCTCATGGCTTGCCTGCTCCCCTAGTTGTTCCTTGCTTTCTAGGTTTTTCTCAGAATGCCGGTATTCTGCAGAGATTCATTCTAGCAGAAATACTGTTTTTTCGCCACATCATGACTTTGCTCTGCTTTGCGGATTGTAGTACCTTTTATACCGCATTCTCTTCTAAAGTGAACGATTTAAATATAAAAATTCTTAAATAGGGAGCTACACCGTCATATTTACTTGCTAATGAAATTATTTTGAAGAAGAATCTCCACTATGTCTGATAATAATAATATATTAATTTCCCTTGACTTGTCAACGATCACAGAAAAACAGAAGGATTATAATTAAAAACATGCACAAGAGATAATCAATCGAAGTAGATATTACAAATGAAAATTATGACTAAAAGATTACTCAACCGAATAAAATAATTTTTTCACTCACAAAGACATTATCACGGTTTTGAAAAGGAATGTAAGATAGCTCTTTTATGTTTATTGCCAGCTTTTCGAAAAGTTTGGCGGATAAAACAAGTACCTAGGCTGTTTACAGAAAGTTTCAACATTACTTCATTATGATTTATCGACCCCTTATATGGAAACTTCGATGAATTCCTAACTCAACTGCATAAAGTTTTGGGGATTTCATCATGGATATTATGATTCGGAGTGTAGATCGTTCTTCAATTGAAGATTTGCTGTCTTGCTCTGATGTTGCAAATAGCTTATTGATACCCAGTAGGATACAATAAGAAAGCATCAACCTGTATTGATAACTTGATATGAAAACTTCCTTCCAATCCACTTGTGGATATGGGCGAAGGAAATCAAAACTAGTTGTTCTAAACGCATTTTTTGCTTCGAAAATATCGAGGCTTTCAATGTCTTACAGAAAGAGAAGTGTCAGCAGTAAACTTTCATAGAAAAGCATGTCAACTATTTATGTTAATAGGGCACACGTATGGAATACTGTACACATATATGAAATCTTTTAGATTCTGTCCAAAAACGAAAAAAGAACCGTTCGTCTCTTCGATACAAACTTCCTCATCTCATCTGAAACTTATTTGAAAATCCGCAGACAGTTTAACGATCTGTTTCTGTTTCATGGATATTTTCATGGACGATGCTTTTTTGAGTTCTGGTTTCCAATAAAAGAAGGAAACTTGGTAGAAACTGGTGTTCTTCTTGAATCTCTGAAGGCTGTATGCCCCAGGAAACACCTTCCGAGGCAGCGATTCCAAAGTTTTGTTGTTCGGTGTAATAACAAGCCCTGGGAAAGATATGTTTGGCATATCTGCAAGGTGATAGTATATGGATATGAGGACTAAACTCGACGAATCACTATTGATGGGACCGCTAAAAGTGGAACGATTGATGATATGTTGGAAATATCATCAATTTTCCACCGTTAGCGGTCTCACCGAGACTGAGTCGTCAAGCTCAGCCGTCACATCCATTGGTTCGTTCTTTTACAGCTTTGAAACTCACTGCCTCGAGAGGTGTTCCCTGATGCCTCTGTTTTCTGTGTTTTTTTTTTCGTGGGAACGAGAATAACAAAAAATCCTCAACTGTGTAAAAGGGAAGCACTTTATTTTGTTACAATAATATAACTGACAAAAAATATTGTTCACCGGTTTACTTCATCCTAAGATACGATGGAGAACATTTTCACTAGGCGCACGATAATAATAACTATAAAATAAGAGCTTGATAAGAGGGTGTTATTCATATAACAACCACGAAATCGAATCAACCCACTGGAATCGAATATTTTTCAATATATTCAAAGCAATATGATGAAAATCGTATAATAAGTACCTTTACATGGCCAGGTTCACGGTAGTAGTTAATTATCAGTAAATTACAAGTAATATAATGGAGAAATGCGAAATGGTGTGTAATTTAAGCCCGTACATAGTTTTATCTTCAATTTCAATGAGGTCAGCATTTCGTGAGAATATGCCTAATTGTGGAACACAATGAAAATTTCACTACCGCAGAGTTTCCCCATAGAAGGACTGTGATGTGAGTAATAAGAGTATATCTCAGTCGGCAGTATTCATTTAGATATTCAAGAGAAATATTGAAATTGAGTTGTTTCGACATGAATAGAAGAAGATATTGTCAATTGATAATAATAATAATAATAATAATCGCTTCCATTGACAGATAATGTTGAACAAAAATGGTGAACATGTGACATTATTTGTCAAAATATAGTTGAGACTATAACTTTGGGTAGAGGTTAAAGAAAGGTTGGAGGTACCGAATCTTTGGCGACCAACTTGATAATGCTTATATTTGGTCTCCGAATAAAAAAAAAGATAAGAATTGAAATAGGTGTCCCAATTCTCACAATTTAAATAAAATGCATCCATCTAAAAAAAATCGAGGATTCCGCTATGTACAATGGGACGACGAAAGGAAAATTAAACACCAAATGATAATAACACAATAAAACAGCTACACTCAAGAGAATATAAATAAATAAGAAAATAAAATTAAACGAAAGATACAGAACAGAAATCATACCAATCCGAAGTTAGCAAACAATTGAAAAATTTATGGATGGAAACCTAAACTATGTTCGCAGATGGTTGCTCGCCCCTATTACTTTTTTTATTTTGAAGAAAATTAAATGGAACTTGAAGGATATGTATTTGACAAAAATCTGCATTTTTGTCAAGTGTCGTTAACTTTATTTTCATACAGTGTTGGATATGAAAAATTAAATATTTTTTTTATTCATAATTTCCACAGTTTTGGCAATTTTACAGTTTAATTAGAAGAAATGTTTTTGATCAATAACTTATTAACAAAAACATTTCTTCGAATTAAACTGCTACATTTCCGAAACTGTAGAAGTTATGAATAAAAAATAGATTTCATATTCAACACCCTGTATCTGTGCAACCCACCGCTACTCGAGGGTCTCAAGATTGATTTCGTGATGAGTATCACGTGATCTAGCAACGATGAAAAATCCAGCCTGCTTACTATGACGTATTCCAAAGTGACCGTACCTCTCGGGCTATCAAACTTAGGAGGTGCATGGTGGGATTTACCTAATTTAGTAATGCTTACTGATGAGGATGAACTTGATTATCGAAATGTGCGATCTAAGAATTTTATTACTTGTGTGGTATAAACAAATTCTTGTTTTCATTGAGTGATACAACAGGCGTTCAATATTCTATTTTCAATACATTTATTGCGATTTTGAAGAAATATTGGTTTCCCGTATATTCAAAATCTAAAACTACCACATATTTGCTAATTCCAAAACTACACTGAAAAAAATCTCTGGATTACAGTGTAAATTTAGTTCGATACTGACCGGAAATAATACAATTCTACAGCTGTAATTTCATATTTACCAGCAATAACAAGCTATATCTACAAGCATATTGATTATTATGTTGTGTTTGTATAGAAATATTGTGAATTTCAGATTCCTTTGGCGCATTTCTAATGTAACTCAGTGAAACAACAAGTTTATATTGTAAAATTCCAATTAGAAAATAATTTTATAATGAAAATTTACGGTCAACTATTAAATTTACAAATGTATAGTAATATCACCCATTTTATGTGTTACTACATATCAATAAGTGGATTCACATTTTGAAACCACAATCAGTTTACCCATTCTTCCATGAAATTACAAGACCTTGTAGACAAAAACCACGTTTCTTGTGAATTTTCATGTTAATCTGTGGAAATACAACCACTCTTCATTTTCAGGTTGACAAATTGTAAATGTGCATACTTATAATGATATTACTTTGTGTTATCACACTGTTTCCGTAAAAATAACAGCAGAGGTTGGAATTTTCAAATGCCTCCGTATTTCTTCGCATTTTTGTTATTTCTTTCAGCTACGTTGTGAAAATGCAACTGAAAATTACAGATAGGGCAGAAATCGCCTTATTTATAGAAATTTCACACTGACCAATGTTATCTGCTCAAACGGATATTCCAATTTTTTATATACCTACATGGTTCATGAAAATTTGCGATAAAAATATTCTCTTTGCAGTTGCAAGTACTCCAAAGTGAATAATAAATAATTTCGATTAGTAGATTAATTGCAATGAACATTTCACTTCAAAATATACCAATAAAAGAATAATTATACGTATACTTTTCGGAATAAAGTAACTTTTAAGCATTGTGATATATCAAATTATTAGACAGTATCTGTTTCCGAAAATAAAATGCCTATTCTTAATACCTACCTGTTTACGAAATTATTCTATTTTATTTGGAAATTAATGAACGTCAGTATTAGTTTCAAAATATAACGCACTTGTGAATTAACAATGCTTCAGAGAAATCACAACGCAATTGTATTAAAATTAAAATATTGTGAGGACTTCGCGTTTATGCTGTGATTCCCCGACATCGTTGTCTTTTATGACCAATTAAATCAAAGGAAGGGGTGTTGGCCTTGGCCTATCGGTGCACCCTCAACGTATTCGGCAATCGGCATTCAACTGGTAGATAGTGTATGCGACGTATTTGTGTAACAACTCTATTATTTATAGTGTTTGAATAAGTGCAACTAAACGTAAGTATTGAAATAATCATTTCGTGTGTACATGAATCATTTATAGTGTGAATTCAGACTTATTCCACAATGTTTGTATGTACTATTTGTAAGTATCAGTTAAAAACTTTGAGAAAGTACGAACTTCGTGTTTATTATCACAGAAATCATCCTTCTGCAGTATTTCCTTGTTTGAGAAAAGAGTGTCGATTCAAAATAAAGAGCTATAATAGTTTCAAGTCACATTTGTTCAGGTTCCATACGCTCAAAGAAAAAAAAGTACTTTCTAACGTGACATGTCTATGTTCGGTAAAAGATTGTTATTTTTCTGATAGTGATCGAAGAAATATCAGTAGACATTTGTATGATCATATAAGAAATGGCGTATTTGTCCAATGTCCACTGAAAAACTGCACTTCGGACGTTATTTATGACAAGGTTGCGAATTTATAAGTAACCACATTTTGAGAAACCATTTCAATTCGTGTGAGGTAGGTATCTTCTTGTGATTCGGCAGTCACTTATTGTGATTCGGAAAATGAGTTTGAGGTAGTAGAATCTCATCACAGTGAAACTTCTGAAGAAAATTTTATCGATCTCAGTACAAAATTGTTGAGTTCTTTATATTTGACTCTTGAAGCGAAGTATTTTGTTGTTTTGATGGACGTCAATGAATTGAACAAAAAATATTTGAATGTAAAGCTCTCACATCGAGGGTTGAATTCAAGTGGACAATATGACATTGATCGTACCCTACTTGATGTTGTTCAAAATTCAAAAGATGGTGTTTTAAGAACTAAATATATTAGGCACAAATATTTCAAAAATGGTTTTAAATATATCCAGCCAGTAAAAGTCGCTTTAAACAATGATGATTTTTTTTATTATATACCAATTCTAGAAACGCTCAAAATCTTGATAGAAAATGAAAATTTTTTCGAACAATTCCATACTGCTAGAGAAAAAAATAATACTTCTTTATCCGATTTTAATGACGGTATGTGTTTCAAAAATAATGAAAGTGGAATTATTGAGGGGCTATATATAAGAATATAAATGGACTATTGGTTGTTACCTTCAAAATATAGAGCAACCGTATACACGTGTTTCAGACTTGTTGGTCATCTTCAGTACGGTGTAGCCAAGTGCACAGATGTGCAACACTTGGTTGCGAAGTAAGAAACAAAGGAAGTCAACAACGGGAAGCCAACAGCTTCGGTTAGAAGAAGTGGAATTATTCCACTTTCATTTATATTTTCCTGGGTAGGATTGTCACGCAGGTAGCTATAACTGCCTCCGTGGCGACGTTAGTTGTTGCCTTGTGAGCACAAGGTCTTCTAACTGAAGCCACAAATGTGCTGTTGGCTTCCCGTTGTTGACTTCCTTTGTTTCTTACTTCGCACCAAGTGTTGCACATCTTTGCGCTTGGCTACACCGTACTGAAGATGACCAACAAGTCTGAAACACGTGTATACGGTTGCTCTACATTTTGAGGGTTACACCCAATAGTTTGTCCATTTATATTTTTATATATAGCCCCTCAATAATTCCACTTTCATTTATATAAATATATATATTTTTTTTAGAAAAGGACCATCGGTACGATACATACATGGAAAGGCAGGTTGTATTATCATCCAATGAGTTTCTGGAAGCATTTACCATAATGTTTGCCTTATATTTTATTTTTAATTTGGAATACCCTAAGAAAATTGGTGGTACCTTAGAGATGTTTCAACGGATGCACTGTAAAATACACCCGGATTCAGGAAGCAAGTCCACCGCAACGAAAAAAAAAGTTCTTGGACTTATGAACAAATTGAAAGACTGTTTTTAATGTTTTTTCATCACTTTTAGTTTTCGCAAAATTATTTTCTTTCATCTTATTATAACATGACTGTTGAGTTTTAAGTTTCATGACTGGAGTTTTATTATTTATTGAGATCTATAGTATTGTTTTTAGGGCTGGAGTTGTTTCATTTATCATTCTTTGTAAATATATAATATGAGTAATGAATGACTCAAAACAACTCATCAACTGTCTTAGTAGAAACGCCCCCCTCAGAATCGTCTTTATTTTTTGCAAACTCATACAATATACAGTCTGTCCATAAAGTAAATCCCCCCCCTTTAAATTTTGAACGGATTGATATTTTTCTATGAATTTTTTGATGATAAAACGGTGATAAATCACTATTGGACCACAAAAATTATTGTCTATTTTTCAAAATGGCGTCGGGCCGTCATTTTGAAAGTGTTCTTTAAATGGCATGGGGGGTCGAGTGATACCTCATTCGAAACGTCGTTCAATTTTCTATTCGGTTACAAAATTTCAAACAAAAATATTTATCCAAACCAAAATGGCGATACATAATATTAGAACTCCCATAAAGTAACATCCCTTCTGTTAACGTTTGAACTGCTGTTTGACAATATAAGAAATGTTATATCTCAAAATGGCGTCAGATCACCATTTTCTAAAGTGTTTTTTAAATGGCAGTGAGGTTCGAGTAATACTTCATTCGAAACGTCTTTCAATTCTCCATAGGATAGAATAATTTCAAACAAAAATATTTATCCAAAACATAATGGCGGTACATAATATTAGAGATCGCCTTTGAGGATTAACGAGCTCTAGTAAAAGTTAAATCATCAAGTCTTTTTTGGTATCATCAAATACATTTTTTTGTCCCTGAAAATGGCAACCGTCTTCGAAAGAAATTCAAATGACTAAGTTTTATTAAATTTGATGATACCAATTAAGATTTGAAATTTTACTAGGGCTCGTTAATCCTCATAGAAGTGCTCTAACATTATGTACCACCATTTTGTTTTCTATCAATGTTTTTGTTTGGAATGATGATGTAGTATAGAGAATTGAAAGACGTTTCGAATGAGGTATTACTCGACCCACAATGCCATTTCAAAAACACTTTTGCAAATGGTGATCTGACGCCATTTTGAAACATAACATTCTTTATATATATTGTTAAACAGCAGTTTATGATGTATCATTTGACCAGATAAGAATTAAAAAAAAAGAGTGCTTATATTATGTACCGCAATTTAGTTATCGTACGAAAAATTTAAAGTTTCGAAATAGGTATCACTTGACCCATCATGCCATTTCAAAATGGCGGCCCGACGCCATTTTTAGAGATAGACTTTCATTATTGTGGTCGAATAGTAGTTTATGAACCATTTGACAAAAAAAAATCAGTGAAAATTTTTAATCCGTTCAAAAGTTAACAGTTTAGAGGGAAGGGTGTACTTTATAGACCGACTGTATAAAATATTTAGTTTTGTCAATTCGAATATAATGGATAAATATGTTGTTTTTTATTATGTTTTATGCCTAGAAGTTTTTTATTTATTGTTAATTGTTATAAATGTTCATCTAAATTTGTTTTTATGAATATTAACTTTTGTTGAATAAATAATATAAAAAAAATTGATTATTTCCATTACCTACCCTCTTTTACTCGAGACGAACCGTGTTTTTGTGAATTTCACAACTATTTATCATTAATAATTCATGTAAAGTGTCAAATTTGAAAGTTGAAAGCTAAAAATGAAAATATAATTGACATAGGTTATTTATTCTGTGAGTAACAGAGTCAAAAGCTTGGATATTTTTTTGGTTCAAAAACTGAAAGTTTTGCCCAACAAGCTTTTGAATCTGTTACTCTCAGGTTAACAATTTTTTCCTTCTTGGTAGATTTTTATAAAACCATGTCTTAAATTAATTATTCAATTTTATTTTATTAAATTGAGTCAATCATGAAATTCATCTTTGTATTGAATTTTTCCTAAAAATTTGTAATATCCAACCCCAAAAACCCCCTCATACTATTTTTTAATAATTACAAATTACAAAAATCGTCTCCATAATGCAACCATTATGAATTCGTAAATTTTGACAAAAAATATCAAGATACTCGACTCCTTAAACCCTCACACAGTGAGAGAAATGTAGTAAAATTCGCAGTGAATATATTCTGGAATCAAGACGTAAATTCACAACTGACATTGATAAAATGCTTGTCATAGTGAATTCGCAATAATACTGTAAAATGGTACTGATGGTAATATTTATACAATGTACCAACACAAACTGCATGTAAATTCACATTATATCGTGAATTAATTTTTGTAATTTCAAGCCCCACATTCACAAGCCTCTAGGATTTTCACATTGTGAATCTACATAATCAATGGCTATTTTGAATTGTTATTTCACAATGAAATATTCCCCTATCTAGTAATTTTACAAGAAAAAATTTCATTATTTTTGTGAATGCACAGTGTAATTCCACTACAATTCTGTAGAATTGATCTGTGAATGTACATTCCATTACAGTAAATTCACTAATGTATTGTGAAAATCGTTTGTAGAATACCAATTTTTCTAAGGTTAACGCGTATTTTCACATTGATATTTCGCAATTTTCAATTAATTTTACAACCTATAAATACGAATAGTTATTTAAAAATAACCTGGAAAATTACATAACATGCTGGATTTCCATAAACTCGTTGTAAAACAAACGTTCTGCATTGTTTATTCAATTTCACAATGCATTTGTGAAATTCCAGTTAATTTGTGAAAATTTACAAACTCGATTGTGATAAATTACAGTAGATATCGTAGGACACATATAACCTACGATTTTCACTGTAATTTCGCAAAAAGTTTTTTTCAGTGTACTTCACAGAAGTTCATATGGAATGTAACGTTCCGACAAGAGCTTCAATCGATAATTTTCATTTGATTTCGAATCAACAAATGATATGTTGTGATAAAATAAGTAATCAAAATGAGATTCGACTGGCGGCCGTCGTAGAGGTCGGAAGTCATGATATGTTCGTCCGCCATTTTGTGCATTGAAACAGTATTTTGTGTAAAATATATGTTTGTTAGTGTTAACAATTAATAGTTTGTGCAATTGATTGCCCCCTCTTGATATCTACGGGGGTTAGAGACCCTATGGCAACGGATTTGCCGTATCAAGATCAAGGGGGCCCCTAGTTGAAATAGTTTTTATCGCCGTTTTACGTGCATCGCAACGAATAACTTTTATTTTGTGGATATATACATTTATTTATTGTGGTAACAATTCGGGCATTGTTGGTATCACTTCGAGTGAGACTCCAGTTTGCCCACGGAAAGGGAGTAAAGAAGTGAGGTTGTGGTTCACGTGGCACGTGGATCTCATTACTTACTTGAAGAGTCTCGTTAGCTGGCGAACTAGTCTAGTAACTAAACGCCATACTGTGGAAAGAAGAAGAAGAAGAAAGTAATCAAAATCTCATATCTTACCCTTGAGTGTCCTAGAAACGTCTCCACTGTCGCATTAGGAGGTGGGGTGTACTCCGAAGTATCCATCAGTCCAAATAATGGATGTCGTGAAGTTGGCCTGATTGTAGTTGTTTGTAAGCTGTTAACTGAAATTATTTGGAAGAATTTTAGAAAGAGAGCATACGCTACAAATTCATCAATTCAAAATGATAGGTTATATTCAAACCGAACAAGCACAGAAGATGTACAAAACCGAATACCTACACCGAGAGAAATATCTATTAGCTGTAATACAAAATTGTATAACCGTTAAATGATATCTGAATTGAATAGGCGCCAACATAGTTCACTTTTCAGTATGAACAACGTCTTTTTTTCAAAACAATTGTATTACTGTTGAAAGTTTCTCACTTAATAACGTATTTAAATATTGTTTTTTCAATACCATCTTTCAACTGCAATCGTGTTCTTTGTCAAAACTAAAAGGTAACATTTAGAGACAAAAAAAACGTTTTGAAAAAAAGACCTGTTTCATGTTGAAAATGTTTACATTTTGCATTCATCCGAGAAAATTTAGTGGTTACAATATTTCAATTAGCAGCTATTTGATTTTTTTGAAAAAATACTTGTATAACTAGATTTTTCTGGGTGTAAAATATTGAAAAATCTAGAATTACTTTCTTTTGGATATTCAATATCAAGAGATGTGAAATATCAATTTTTTATTATTGAAAATATCAGATTCTTTTTTAACTACAATCTTCAAACTTATTGTTTCGAATCGCATGTTTACCGCGTTAAGTGGTTTTCAATGTACTTAGTATCCTGTACTGTAATTCAGAATAAACCTAACCCAGGATGCAATTTCTTCAATTCAAAGACTATTTTAATTTATAAATTTTAAATCTTTAACTTGTTCCGTGGCCATAAGATTTTTATATGGCTCCTTGTACACCTGACAAGTAGGCACAGATGATGTTAAGTAAAAAGCGCTTTGCTACGATTTTTTAAAATATTTTTCCCCCTTAAATTTTCAGAAGATATTCAGAGAGTGCATTGGAAATAAAATAAATCCAGTAGTGCCAAATATACGGAAAATACCTACCATCAAACATTTTCCCAATTTCACTATAATTTTTCAAATTCTAATTTTATTTATTCCAATATTTCGAATAAAGCTCCCGATAATCTTTATGATTTCATATTCCATTGGTGGTTTGATTGCTCAGAGTAAATAGTTGCGGAAGAGTGATGTGAATTTCATCATCAGCAATTAGAAATAAAAAAAAAACTACTTATTCAACTTAACTTCACCAAACAAGCAGTCCCAATTAGAAAAAATGTTGAAATTGCCTTTCGTTTACGGCAAGGTTGGAATATGCTCAATACATGATTTCTGGTAATGTTCTGCAACATTTACAGTGTTATACTTCGACAAATCCCCAAAATTTGATTTTGAAAATCCTCCAAGTTCAATGGTTGAGTACAGTGGGTTCAAAAAAATTGCTGAGCTTCAGTCATTTTCATGACTCCCCGGAAGAAATCCATTCATGACGCTCAAACTGAAATCCGGTATATCAGCAGAATACTTAAGTGCAATATTTTATAAATTTTATTGTGAAAAAATCGTTATTTTTCAATGGTGATATTTCGTAAAAAATTTAACGAAATAATTTTTATCGCGGAAACTGTCACAGATAGATAAAAAGAATTATCAAGAAAAATTACAGGAATTCCAAAAATGATATTTTGTACGTCGTTTTTCTTTGTTATGAATCAAACTGAGAGAGGTTATGTTCCATTATTCAATTTTGAAAATCATTTTAAAGTGCCGGAAATTTCTGAGCGAGCTCAGTGCTCAGGAGCATTTTACTACTGGAAGTGCTCAATATTGAGAGCACTCGTTTCGAACGATTAGTACTTGAGCTTGCGAGCACTTTTGTTAAAGTCCAGAGTCGATTCATTACCAAATAAGTATTATAATTTTAATATATTATATTACCAAAAAGTCATAATACTGAATTGAAAATGTAACTTTTGAATATGAATATTTACTTACTCAAGTGAGGCCATTCGCTGTACACTACTTTAACAGCATCACTCTGCTCCATACTCTTTGGTTCTCTATCCTGGGGCTCAACTCTCACGCTGAATTTATGACTCTGGTATGTTGCGTTATTTTGCCTTCCGTTCTCAATCTTCGGCGACAAACTCCACGCGGTTGCAGGAGTCGACGTATAGAAGCTGTAACTTTGTGGTGTTACAACGTATACTTTTTCTCTGGTATGTGGTGATACCGTAGCCACGCCTTTAGCCCCTTTCCACAACGATCTCTGGTCTTTTGAAGCAGAGGGTTCTGTTGTAGACGCGATACTACTAGTAGAAGTAGTCTCATCTGTTGTTGTATCAGCTGCAATGATCAGATTAGTTTCGATATCCTGGTCGCTTTTCACAAATGATTCTTCCTTCGTTGAGCTAGCTGGATGATAGTCGAAATAGTCATTTCTTATGGTAGTAACGTCAACAAAGTTATTGCCTCTGGTGGTGAAAAAGCCGCCAGGAATATTCTTCTGGGTCACTGTCCTTTCAATGTTTTCATTGTTATGTTTTCCGAAGGACTGATGAGTCCAATCATCAATGTTTTTCTGCAGCGAGATGATATCATAGGGTAAGTGCCCCTGGTTCGGATTATGTCTATAGTTCGCTTCCAGCAAATCTTTGATATTGTAAACAGCGGTGGTGGCTTTGGAAAATGGTTTTCCAGTTGTCTTTTTGGAACCCGATGAATTGAAGTCGTCTAAGAATTTCGACCAATCAGACTCTTCCGTAGGCATTGGAGGTGTGTATACAGGTACCAGAGTGGTATAGCCATCACTGGTTTTTCTGATATTATTCTGAAGAGACCAATCCTGTGGGAAAGTATTTTGTTTTCTACCAGTTGTATAGGGGACGATGATTTGTATGGGTTTAGGAGACTGAACAGAACGATATGATGGAGGTTTGGAGACACTTACAGGTTGAAGTTTCGTTGCTCTGGTGTCAACAGATGGCAACGTTGTCATTGCATAGACGGAATGCTCATAAGTGGGCAGCCAATTAGTGTAATCTACTGAAGATGGTGTGAAATTGAAGTTGCCATTAGTTTGTTCGATTTTGTTGATCCCAACAACTTCAGTTTTTGGATTGCCTAGAATACCCTGCTCTAACAGAAGTTTTCTTATTAGGTCTTCTTCATTTAGAGCGCTACTACTGCTGGCTTTGATGTCATTGAATTTGTCGAAAGACGTAACTGAGAGATGCTTATCATTGTTACGCCTGACAAGAGTGCCATTGGAAACAGATATTGTGTTGTTGATGCTGCTAGCCGCTGTGTGAATATCTTCCACTACTATTGGATTTTCACTTAATTTCACGTGTGTCCTACCATCATTATATTGTGGAGTTCCTTTTTGGTCGTGCTGGCTCAGACTATTACGGATTGGGGCGGTGTTTGATTTTGGATGATTGTCGTCCAGTGTTTCACGGAAACGTTGATTCCTGCTTTCTGGCTCTTCCCTGACTGATAACTCTATCAGGGGCGATTGAACTACACTCACTGGATGCTCTATGGATGCTAGATAGTCAGCAACCTTAACACTCTGTTGTATCTGCACGCCTTTACTTTGGTATGTTGGTGGTTCATTATCCAGATTTTTCGAAAGGAAGCCCTGATTGAATTTTCTGAATTCATACATTGGTAATACAGGAAAGGGACTCATATTAGTTAGCGAAATGGGTCTGTTGAAAACATTGCTGTTGCCGCTCGAAGCTGGTACTGTATCGAAAGGTACCAAATACTCAAGATTATCTCCAGTAACTGGATCTCCATAGCTATCTGAAGGAAAAACAGACTGGGCATAGTTAGCTGTATTGACACCAGAAAATACTGATGGACTTGTTGGAGGTGGGTTGTTGATATTTCCGACTTGAGGAGGAACCAAATTCTCACTTAGCTCAGGTGATCTTTCTGGGGATTTCTGCAGGACAGTCATTTGGGAGTTTTGGAAATGATTTTGATCTATTTGTGAACTAGCGGAAGAAGGTCTATACACTGTATCGGGTGGTCCATAAACTGGTGGTCCATAATTAGGCGGTGGGCCATAATTTGGCGGAGGAGGTGGAATATAATCTTGATTTGGAGGCGGTCCGTAATTCTGATTTGATGGTGGACCATAAACTGGTGGAGGGTGATGTTCAGGCTTTTGCGGAAGTGGGCCATATTGTGAAATTGGTGGAGGACCATAAATAGGTTTGGTTGGGCTATAACTTTCTTTTGGTGGCCCATAAATCAATGAAGGGACTTTGAAATTGATTGGAGGAGGCAGCATGTAATCAGCTATTAATATCTGCCCATTACTGACTTTGGAGGAGGGAGAACCATAGAAATGATTTGGTGGTCCATATTGCGGTTTGGGAGGGCCGTATTCAGATTTTGAGGGAACATATCCATGTTTTGGAGGACCATATTCAGGTTTTGGTGGACCATACTCCTGTTTTGGAGGACCATATTTGAATTTTGATGGGCCGTAAGCAAATTTTAGCGGTCTGTGATCGTCTTTTGTGAAATCATACTTTAATTTTTGTTTAAAATATGGAGCTGGTAGACTAAATGAGCTTGAAGTGTCTTTGAAAGTACTTCCAGGCGAAAAAAAGGTTTCGATT
This sequence comes from Chrysolina haemoptera, assembly GCA_958298965.1. Classification (NCBI taxonomy): domain Eukaryota; kingdom Metazoa; phylum Arthropoda; class Insecta; order Coleoptera; family Chrysomelidae; genus Chrysolina; species Chrysolina haemoptera. Next base: position 10,901,080 of record OY282597.1, on the reverse strand, counting down.
GTATGAATATCTGATACGGGACTAACATATTCATTTGGGCGACCATAGCTTATTACTTTATTATGGCCTGCTATGGGTACCCAGGGCTCTTGATTGCAAGGGTTACAGTCTCGCTCGTAGCTTCCTTCTGGAAATGATTGAGGTAGGTAATATGGTCCACTATATCTTGATTCTGCTTGTACTAAATCATTCTTATCTTCTGGGGAAGTTCCAAAGGGATTCAACCAGCTGGCTATTTTGGACATGAAGGATGGTTCATTTTTGGTCGATGAGTATTGTTGAGACTTCTGCAGAACAATTCTTTCCGAAGGTTTGATCTCTGTACTTCTATCGTTGGCTTCATTCAGCTGCTCTTCAGGTTTTGCTGGTATGACTGGACTGAGGAACAGGATGAGCAGTAACTGAAAAAAAAAACAACTTTTGAATTATCAATAGAAACAATATTCCTAAGAAACAATATATTACAACACATGGAGGAATAGAATAAATTGATAGTTTTTTTATAGCTTTTTTATAAACGAGTTGAATTGCAAATTCCATCATATATATATATATATATATATATATATATATAAACTACTACTACTACTACTACAAAATCAGAGACGTAGAAAATTACTCAAAACTCAATTCAACTCGACACGCGTCATCATGGGTTCCTTGTGAAAAATCTTTATCTCGTCGACTGTCCCACTTAATGATACTGGAGATGAAACGCATTCACCTAATCTCGCAGGAGCAAATTGATTTCTCTGCAATTTTTTCCACTAATACCATAATGAAGAAGATTGTTGACGAAAATGATGATTGGAATGTTAGTACAAATTTCAACCACGGACTATGCCAAATACATACATAGATGATGTTTTATTATAAAGGACATGGCACTGGATATACAGTATCAGAAACTTTTCATCTGGGGTATAGACAGAATTCTACGCGAACAACAAGGAACGCAATGATATGATAATATCGCATAAATAAGAGAGATGCACTACTGCGCGCCTCTCCTGTTATCTCGCCCAACGAATTAACAGATCATGTTGATATCCCTTCCTCGAGCAAGTAAAGGAGAAATTGTAATGCTCTCTCAACATATAGCAAGCTATTCTTCTCGCTCTCATAAAACCACCATACCCAAGATGAAAACTTTCCGATACTGTATTGATAATAACACTATTGTGAAGTGCAAACCTCAAGCTTGAAATCACATACTTCATTTTTCATGTAGGATGTGTATGAGCGATTATTTACAACTTTTACTGAATAAATTGCCGGGATTATGGGTAAGTTGAAAACTGAGGCAAGAGTAAAACCCAGTTTTTTCTTTGGCATGTATAAATGAGACCTGTCCAAAGAGGGTACTGATTCTTGCTTCAGTATAACTATTTCATATCAACTAAAATATCGATGACTTTCGGATCCTCCGTAAATATCGTAGAAGGGTTATGTCAAGTGGGACAAAACACATTTTGGGTACTCAGATACTCACATGTTGAGGAAGTAGTAGTCTTCAGGATCGATTAGCACTTTTTCTTGCCTTCTACTACCATTTTTAACAAAGTTATGACAAATCTAATTGTCGGCCCTACCGGAAATTGCAGTGGCGGATTAAAGCGAGACTGAAATTTGATATTGGTATTCGATCAGGTTTTCTGAGACAACTAGTGCATTTATGATAAATGACCAAGTATATTTCTTGTGGAGCTTTGAACTATCCTTCGTCTTGTTGAACTGGATACATGTGTTCCTAGGGCTCGACAGATTTTTTTGATTTTTTGATATATCATTGTAGGGACCAAAAGAAGCATCTTTCCTCATTACACGTTTTTCTGGCCCTACAGGGTGACCTACAAAAACGGGTTGAATGTCTAACGCCAATTATGGAAAATACTGCCTGCGAGTGGATTTTTCTCAATTTTTTGGAATATTATGCTGTGAAAAATAGTTTTCGACTTTGAATATAACAATCCATGTTGTACTTAGGTACTTACAGGATGAGGCAAAAAATGCATTTTTTCTGAAACTCTTTGACTTTTCGCCCAAGCATGGGCTTTCCTTTAACTTTTTTGAAGCATATTTTATGAATTAGGTTAATTAACTGTTTTAAATACATTTTACTGTGTGTCTACACAGTAAGCAAAAATTAGTGTTGAATTATACGAGATAAGGGTGGATTCATTATTAATATTTCACAAAGAATGAAGATGAAGTTTTGTCTACTCTTTTATGTGACGATACAGGGTGAGCTCAAAAAGACAAATTCTCGAAACGAAATTATGGGCGAATATTTATTTTATTTCTGTTGGTATGAAAGCTATATGAGTACATTGAACATTCTAAATCATATTTTCCAATGTACCTACATGATTAGACACAAAATATTGATTATTGGAAGATACTCTTTACTACTAGATTTTGACATTGTGAAGAAGATACAAATCAATGCTTGTGTAACCGTATGGGTGATTCAGAAAACATGTATTATTTGAAACCGATCTTGAAATAAATACATTATTGATATTTCTAAAAAATATTCAAAACGAGTAGTTTTTCATTCAACCCTCAAAGAGTTGTAGCAGCTGCAATCTCATGGGTTTATGCACATGATCAGTATAGCATAGCCAAGTTAGTAAAAAATTGTCGAAACAAAAAAAAACTCGCAAATGGCAGGCAGCAAATCTCAATTATCATTTGATATTTGATTATATTACAGTGCTGGCAAATGAAATCTGAAAACGACTATTCACAAAATCGTATATATTTTTCATAGACAAAATACATGACAAGCATTTACTTCAGAAGGTTTAAAAAAATACCTCTTTTTGAGATCACTGAAAAGTTCAATGTACTCATAACTTTCTTATGAACAGAAATATAGGTCCATGATTCCTCTCAAAAATAGTTTTTGGAAAATTTGTTTTTTTGTGCCACACAAAATGAGTAGACGTTATTTATAGGACTAGAATAGGACTAACTAGTGTAGTAAGGTTATAGCTCTTCAGAATGATAACTTTGTTGGCGAAACGCGCGTCTAGTGAAAGTGATGTAGGTTTGGTGTTTTGGTTAGCTTTCATTTCTTGAATTGTTTTCACACCAAAGATTCCAAATATTCATTTTCAATTTCCTTGTTTTCTCTGGATAGACTCGAAATGTTGAAACTTCCCCAAATGCATATTGTAAGTCACTTTCAGGACTGTGCAACTCTGCCACCATTTGATCATCTTCGTACAGGTATCTTATACATTCCGAAATTCAACGGTGAGTATCGAATATGAAGCACCCTATATTTTTTTAACTTTCGATCACTCACCGTTCTCAGAGAATCGTGTGAAATTGGCCCGATAAAGACAAAGTAGTAGATGGATATAATTGTTTCTAGAATACATAGAAATTGTGATAATACAACCGTTTCATTCAAATCTACAATGCAATTTCTTTACAATTATTCATCACTTTTACGATCAGCAATCAATGTTGGTTATGTTCACTCTTTTACGGTGCTTAAATGAAAGAACATAACATACAGCTGCCGCTAGAGAAATTGGGTGAGAGTGTATAACAAATTCATTTGACCTAGAATTGATTCAAATTATATATGACAAGGTTGAACGAAATCAATCTGATATAATAATGGGCATTTTTATTGTACAAATTGATTCAAATTCAAAGGTTCACACGTATAATCACAAACAGGTGAAATTAAACCGTTGAGATTCTGTCGAATTGTCCACTGATTATTCAAACTAATTGCCAAGTTTTGAATGCAAGGAAAAATTATAGATATGGAGAGCGAATAATTTTTTTGATGCGTCTTTCTTACAATAGTTGACTGAAGTAGCCTTCCATATATCAATAGACCAAGAGCTAGTGAACCCTCCGAGTATTAGTATGTCTGCAAGGCTAGAAATTCTTATTGTGATGATTCATAGCATGCTTAGTACGGTAACCATCACCTGGCACGCCTCAGCCCTGCACGTCATCAACCCCTATATTTTTGAAAGTGTAGATAAAATTAAAAAAAAAATTTGTTGCAGTAAGCTTGAAATTTGTATGCGATTTTGTTCATTCACTGTGAAATTTAAAAAAATGACAGTCGTTTTCTATGAGCACAAGTACCTGTCAGGTGATCCGAAAGGTGTGTAATATACAGGGTATTTCTCAACTACGGTTTTAAGAAAAAAAGTTCCTATGAACATTTGTCCGGAGTTGCTTCGTTTCTGAAATACAAGGCACTGAAATTTAAAAAAATAAATGAAGGTAAATATAAAATATCCTGAATATCCTAGAACCGATTTGGTTGAGATTTGGTACATTTGGCACATTTGGCACCACAGCCAACAATATTGTAAAAAAATATGCCACTTACTTTTTCCCGTAGTTTTCCTTTTCGAAAAAAAAAATAAAAAAATACACTTCAATTCATTCTAAAACTTACAAAAGCGCAGGAGGTCCACAAGAGTTTTTTCTCGAAATTTCGAATTAACTTGAAATTCCAAAAGTTCTACAAACTTGGAGTAGTATTGAATATATTATTTCATATCACGAATCATATTTGCAACCAATTCAAGTGTTCAGGACATTAATTTTTAACGAAACCTCATGTGTTTCTTTTTTATACCCTTAGAGAAAATTCCAAAAGTTCTGCAAACTTGGAATAGTATTGAATATATTAACTCATAAACATCTGAACAGTTAAATATGAACAAATCAATTTGCTGCTATTACTTTTTTCAGAAACAACCTCCGAACTGTAAATAGTTAGGTAACAGAAAAAACTTGAGAAGTAATTGGTATTTTCTTTACTTACAAAAGGATGACTTTTCCGTGTAATATACGTATTAATATCCTGAAACGGGTTGAAAAAAAAAAAGAATACACAACACAAGACACGTTAAAATTTGAATAAAGTAACTACCTCACTTCGGTGCCTGCTAAAGTGGTAATCCTTTGTAAGTGAAAAATACCAATTTCTTCTTAGGGTTTATCTGTTAACTAATCATAGGTCAATGGTTGTTTCTGAAAAAAGTAATAGCATCGAATTGATTTGATCATATTTAATTGTTCCAATGTTTATAAATTTAAAATAGTACCCCTTTGTGTATTTTACAGTGTCCTAAAGATGTCAAAATGAATTGACGAAACGTTGGCTTTAAAGAAATTAAGTTTTTTCCAATTTAAGACCTCAAACCCCAATAAATCAAACATCAGTCATAATAAATCAAAACCTGATACAATTGAGTACAGAGTATCTACACACAAGATAACTTTTTTTACATTGCCAATTGGTTTTTACCTTTCAGTCCACGTAAGGCGTGTTCTTCAGGTTTTTCAACTAAAAAATCGAAATTTCCGACCCCAAAAACCGCCACATAAGGAAAAATCTCGTCCGCCATATTGGAGCCGTCATCTTCAATTTACAAATTATGAAAAAAAATCGAAATTTACGACCTAAAAAACCCCCACATACCAATTTTGAATCGTATCTGGCCATAATCATAAATCTAGTCCACCATATTGAATTCATCAATTAATGATTTTTCATAAAAAATTCATGATCTCTGACCTCGCAAACCCTCACATACCAATTTTGAATGAAATCGGACCATCACCACAAATCTCGTCTGCCATCTTGCAGCCGCCATTTTTTATTTATATATACAGGGTGGCCTACCACATTCGCCTCGGTATTTCTACGAGAAATGAAGAGAGTTAGTGAAAAACTTTTAGCACAGTCATATGTGGGTCCATGAGGAGCATATTCCAAAATTATTTTGAAATATATAGGGTGATCCCCAAAAAAATTACATACCAAAGTTATATTTTTTCTTATGGAACACCCTATATTTTTTTATATTTTTAGATACTATAGACAAAATAAAGGAGAGTTACTATTATATTTCCTATACTTAAAACTGACCGTTTCTGAGAAATTTTGAGAAATTTAAAAATACAGACAATAATTTGAAAATTGTTTTCACCCTGTAACGTGTAACGAGCTGCTCGTGATTAAATGTACTGCTTAGCTCAAAGGTTAAAGTTAACTACTACATAAAATTTTTAATGCAATATTATACAGAGTGGCGAAAAAAATTGCCTCAAAATTTGGACACACATTTAATTAAAAACTTCTTCAAAACTATATCAGGGTTCCTTATAATTATCTCTTCTGCTTTTTACACAAAAGGCGTTTTTATATTTTACTCGTGAGTAATTTTTTCATCTTATAATAACATCATCAAAAACAACCAATCGTTCCTAGACTCCTTCAAAAATATATTGTGTCTGATCAAATCCTCTGAAGGTATTAGTGCCAAAAAAATAATTGTGTAACAGCTTGACAGTGACAACAAAATATAACAAAAACATTATTTTTTTTCTATAAAAAAAACCGCACTCTAATCAAGTAATTCATATCACTGTGACAAACAAATCAAATTCAACACTCATTGATGAAAGATTATTATTCACTACTGAATGTTTTGTGCGTAATCAAGGTCGAAGAAAGAGAAGATCATGCAGCGGATAAAAGTACTTGCCCAAGTGCACGCAAGAAGTTAGTACCAACCACAGTGTGGGAACTATACATTTACATTTGTAATGGACTGGTACGAGGTTCAAGGTGAGATAAACAAACACAGCGGTATCGCTCGAAAGAAAGTGAACAGAAGGATAATACGAACAGCTATTGAGTGAAATTAAAAAGGTTTTTTGCCTGTTTGTCGTGTGTCATATTTCTTTCTGTAAACGAAGCTACTGTACAACTTTTGGTCGACATGGGATTGAGAACGGACAGGCAGACATATTTTATTTCACAAAAAACTAAGTCATGAATTCATCAAAATACATATTTCTTTTGAAAATTAAAAGTTTCGCTAACAGAGCAGGAGATATAGATTAAATTTATTTTTGTATTCAAACTTTAGTTCACCAGAACACATGATATTGAACCGTTTTAACTTGGGTAACGGGTATGTCGGACTTCATCTTATAATTTTTGTTATTTACAACTGCCTCTATCCGCAGTTTCCAAAGCATTACAATAGTTTGAGTACCAGTCTATGTAATCTCAATCACTAGTTAATGAGTTCTGTTATGCTCAATTACTTATTTTCTGTTTTGTAATCAAGATAATATTCCCCGATGAGCAGTTTCGTTATTGGTCTTTACGCTGAGCTGAGGTTTCGTTGGATAGGATATACCACATCTTAAAACTTTCATCTGAACCAGTATTCTTTCCAATGTAATGATTCACTTTTATAGCAGTTCGTCTGCTTCTGTCTATTCAGATAATTGAATGTGACACTTGACCCCCTATTTGATTTTTTTAAGTTGATGTGCCTCCCGCGCCCTCTGTCGAACAACAACCATGTCATTGATTTGAAAAAGTAGTATTGGTGATACCCCCGCAACTGATTTTTTTCCATGTTTGTACATCGAACTTTTAAAAAGTTAAGCGCCCACACAGCACATGTCCGTACAATGGATGTACAGTGGACGTCGAATATGGATGTTCGAGACGTCCAATGGATGTCCAGAATTAGTCCATTACATTTAATGGACGTATGTGCGTATTTTGAACGTCTGGTGAATGTCCAATGGATATACTTTGTACGTAGTTTGGGTGCCCATTGGACGTACAGTTGTGTGTATAAAGAAGTCAAACAATATTTGTATGGCATCTAGCTGAGGCATAGCACCAATTGCACTAAAAAAAATGTTCAATTAATATTGACAAGCCTGACTCACAACAGCCTATAACTGCTGTACGGTTTTTTCTGCTGTACGACTTTTTCATGCAGGTCCAGAAAACGTCCAATGGATATACATTCTATGGATTTTGGACATCCATCGTATGCCGATATTTATTACCATGAATGTCCAGAATATATCCAAATAACAACTACTGTGGATATTTCCTGGACATCCAATGTACATTGTATATCCGAAATGAATCCAGAGGATACATATTATACAAGAAATATATCTTAAGACAATACCAATGATTTAATAACAAATTTCAATAGAACAAAATAAACTGAAATATATCAACTTACCATGGATGTTACTCAAATATGCTGTTGTTACAATGAAATAAATATCTACTTCTCCGGTAATTGAAATCAGTGATATCAAAAAAATGGATGAATTAGTATACATAAATGAATTTCTGAAATCGCCAAAACACAAGTTTTACCACTGCCCAAACCACTATAATGTCCACAATAAATCCAAATCATCAAACACTATTCAGCAGACTTCATTCTTCCATCTCAATAATAAAACAATGCCACTGAATACCTAATCTAACAATTTCTTATTTTTCAATAAATTGGACGTCCAATGGATGTTTATTATTGGACGTTCAATGGATGTCCAAATATGTACATCATTTAGCTGATCATCTCATGCACATAAATCGGTTGAGTGTCTGTTGAAGTGAATTACTATACCCATAGATTACATCCATTTTGAGATTAAAATGAAATAACATATACACATGTACAAAATTGTACATCCATAGTATCCTGGACATACAGTGGATGTACCTTCAAGGTCCATGGATGTTTGGACTTTAGTTGGACGTAAAACGGACATCCGTTGGATGTCCGGTGCTGTGTGGGAGGAAATGGGGGACTGAAAGAAGCCGCACTGTACAGATAAATGGATGCATTGGTCCAAATATTGTTTCCTTTGGTATAACTCTTATTACCGACTCAGCACCAATTTCACACATCAAGACAAGTAGAGCTTGATTCGTCGTGCCAAGTCTGGTTGGTTCAATTAGTCTTGGTGAATTTTTTGAAGTGGTATTCATGTAACTGTTCTATCAAATGCTAGAGTAGAGTAATATATATTATCGTAATCTTCTGAGGAGCTATATGATATATTTAATTGAACTTGTATATTCGAACAGAGGTTATTGCCATTTTTATGTAAATGGCCAGAAAACCCAACCTATTGAATTTGGTGAAGTTGACTTCTATCAGAATTTGTGTTTTGCGATAGGGGCTAAGATATATAACAGAATTCAATATGATTCATTATTCAACTAGATTAAATGGCATAACTCCATTAAGTTGTGTAAGTTCTCAGCACTTCGATTCTTAGTGAAATGATATATTGACATCTCCAAAAATTTTGATTTTATCATATCCTGGTAAATGTTAGGAAACAAGACAATCAAAAATATCGATAACACTTCTCCGAGGTCTCTGTAGTTTTTTTCAATCATCAGAGACGTACCCTATACTGATGAGGATAAGAACGCAGAAATCGATCTATAGGTGGTCCAAATGTTTCAATGAACATTTCCATGCAACTAGCAATTGCGGAGACATCCTTGTAGGAACTCTGCACAAAAATTCATTAGATGCAATTCAACGTTCGTCGTGGTATCAGCCAGGAAAGTAGTTGTTTTCTGATGGATTTTCGACCCAGTTATCCCTATTGCAAAAAATTATGGCAATGAGCGTCATCCTCGTAGGGTAGGACATCTTGTTTTTCTATTGACAAGCTTATTGTGAACAATGCAGATTTCTCCATATGGGATATACAGTTTGTAAGGAAGTGAATATGTTAACTTTTCTTTTTGGAGGTGAAAGACTCAACAGCAAGTAATTAATTCACCAGCTCCGTTCTAGGTCATTACCCTAAACTATACAAGTGATTTCAATTATCTTTCGTGTGCAATGTACAGCGAGACTATCTCATTCAATATAATTCACTAGGGACAAGAAATTCATTCATTAGATAGAAAATGGGTACTTCAAGTGAAACTCACGATTCATTTTTGATGTCAGTTATTAATCTAACGTGAGAATCCATCGCAGCTTCCCACAATTAACTTATATCAGATGGCACACGCTTTGGCTATTCGATACGATATCGAGAATTATTTTCTGCATTTCTTACAAACCAATTATACAAATTTGTCACTAGAAAGTTCTACCGGGACATAAAATTTTAAGGTCTTATCCACAATCTTCTGTAAGAAGTCATTTATTGAAATATATTTTTCCACTCATAAAACTGAAATGGTTTTTTTCGAAAACTGAACTCAGTTAGCGAAGTGGCTCTTTTTCGTTCTAGAACGTAAAAGACATTTATGTTCTAGAACGTAAAAGGCTTTTGCGTCCTGATTATTATTTATTATGTTGTTACCGTTACGATAGTCATGCAAACAATATCACCTAGATCTTGCATAGGATTTTCGTACACCCTTGCTTCTTCAAGTAGGAAATGTTTTTGGTGGGGAGAATACACCCTCCCAAAAAATACCTGGTTTATATTAATTTGTAGGTTACACGGAAACCAACGCCAGCGCAATGAAATGGAAGCGTCTGTCACTTGAAACTGGGTGGTATACATAAAAGCTAGCACACGCTTATACTATAAGTTTGTCTCTAACATTGATTAACAAAGTGGATGAGTCCAAGAAATCCAAGTAAAAGCATCTACTCCAGGTTTATGTATACGACTTTTTTTTACCAAAGATTATTCAATAAGGGTTCATGGGTAAAGTCGATATAGGCGTGGCCCTCATCTCATTGTCACCTGGTATATCTGTATTTCAGATGATGTCCCATTGATATTCTGTTGTTTCCTTTCATATGATCAGAATTCTAACTGAAAAAAAAATCGAATCACTACTGAGGAAATAATTACACGTATGTTTTTCGGGGAGATAGATCGGCCGAAGAGAACCACTGGACTGACCCGCAAGTTCACCAGATTCAAGCTTATTGAACTCAAGGCTGTGCTAAAAAAAACTAATTTTTTTCCAGAATATATATCATAGTATATATGTCATATAATAATTAAAGTTGGAACTTCAATATTGGCTTGTTATGAGGAGCGTTGAGAAGAGAATTCAATGGAATTCACAATGCAGTACCACTTCAGACCCAGCTTGGCATTGTTATTTGTGCCAAAGACCTTTTCTACTGAAGGCGGTAAAGATTGTGAATAGGTATCTGGTGGAAAAAGTACTGAGTAGGCTATCCTTCGAGGAAACTCAATATGCATACCGCAAAGTATGGTCCACAGAAACGGCCCTTCATGCGATAGTAAAAGCAGTCCATTTAAGGGGTCTTCTTTGACGTGAAGGGTGCCTTCGACAAAGCAAGCACAGACGTCATCTGCAATGCACAGCACTTCTCCCACGCTAATCAGCTGGGTAGCAACGGCCATCGAGCGGAGGACAGTGACGTTGGCTCTGGGAGAGAGCCAGATTTAGACATCAAGGTGAGAGAAGGCCGCCCGCAAGATAGCTTTTTTCTCCGTCGCACTACGTGAAGGCATACGCCGACGACAGGCTTGTCTTGGTGACAGGTCCTTATCTAGGAGTAGTCTGTGAACGAATTCGATTGGCGTGCAGGGAAATATAGAGGTGGTGCGAAAAAATCGGATTTGCAGTCAATTTGACAAAGAGCGAGATGTAGATGGATTCAAATCACCAGTATTGGTTGGGAGACCAATAAAGCCAGCTGGAGAGGTGGAAAACTTTGGAGTAATTCCGGACTCGTAGATAACTTGGAGGCCACACGTCGATCGAGTTTTGTCGATGAGGTGGTAGTAGTTTTACAGACTTTGCGCTGGTTTGAAGAAGAGATGGGGGGCCTCAAACACATCCTCCACTGGATCAGCACGGCGACCATCAGACATATGATCCGATATGGAGCAGTGGTCTGCTGAATAAGATTGAACCAACACCCCCAACCTGGGAAAAATCCAAAGACTAGCTTGAGGAAATAATCCTAGCCCTAGAAAAACGCTCTGTTGAGTCTCCCGTCGCTTCCAATTTGTATAAAAAAGGAAACGATGGCGTCCTTTTTGAGACTTACTTAGGGGGATGGCGAATAGAGGGGTACACGGGGCACACCGAAATCGCAATGGTAGCGGATAATAAAATCCCACTCTCCGCCCACTAGAAAGAAAATGACGATATCTCTGCAGATTCCTGACAAGAGAGAGTGAGAGAAAGAACTTGAGATCCTTCCCCCAGAAAACCTGGTCTGTTTTACAGACTGGTGCAAACTGGAAAAAGAACACGCCAAGAACAGGAGTTTTCTTGAAAAACAAAAGTTTTTCAATCAGAAGTGTATGCCATCCTGGAATGAAACCAGAATTAGAGGTGAGGTTTGCCCCAGAGTGTCTGATCTAACAGTTGGGCCGCTATTACAGCTCTGAACGCAATCAGATAAACTGATCAGAACTGGTTCAGAAGTGCTCAGATACCCTTTGCTGAAACCAACTCTAATTTGGGTTCCGGGTCAGGCAGGGATTCAAGGTGACGAGCAGGTAAACCAGCCAGCCTGGGAAAAGAGCCGAACACTTCTACTACAGACTCGAACCCGCACTCAGCATAATAAGGAGAATAGTATCGATGGCACTAAATGAGTGGAGAAAGTGAAGAGGTCAAGGTCCGCCAAGTTACTGAAGTTGAGCCACAAAGACCTCCAAATCTCGGTGGGAGTTCACTGTGGCCTCATGAGGTATCTGACTTTCATCAGAGTTGAGGCAGACCCACTATGAGCGAAATGTGGTGAAGAAGAGGACTCCTCTTCCACTACTTGTGCGATTGTGGAATATATGGCAGGCTCAGGCAGAATATCTTGGAAGCTGTCACTATTAAGGAAGAGGTAGTACACTCCCAGCAATGGAAGGAAATTTCAACCTTCATAAGAAGGTCGAAGAGGTTCAAGCAGGTGTCTGCCATAGGATAAGTGAAGATGCCAGGGTTTCCGAAAAGGACCCACTAGGGCTTAGTTGCAACCCATTGTCATTATCATTACTTGACCCTTATTCCATTATTATTTATGGGTTCGAGCAAACCTACCGAGGAGCTTGAAGTGACAATATACGCAAAAAAATACCTTAGAAATGAAGTATGACGTGTCCAATGGATTTTTTTTGCGAAAGATAAATTGCTAAAACAAATCGGCTGGGTGTTTTGTTTTCAATGGACTACCCGGTATACAGTAAATCTCGTTCGAATTGGTGACAACAGTGGCTATCGAAATGCTGCTCACCAAACGAAATCACGTAAAATACCAGACAATTTCCATTTCCATCAATCATCATCAGATATCATATATTTCGCGATTGAAATTTAAAACACTTCATCATAAATGGTCCTTTACTCACCTACTTCAAGAAACACTGAATTATTAAAGTCGTAAAAGCAAGAAAACCATGACCAAGGCATAATTCTTCCTCTTCAAATTATTCAATAACCGCATCATTTCGCAGGTTCAGAGACCGTGAAATACCATCAACCACATAATGATATGTAATGAAGATAATGACTTATTTCATGATTTGAATGAACAGCTTGGGCGCTTCTTCTGTAATAGCTGAACACATGCAGAAATTAAACAAGGGAATGAGTGTTGTTATTGATTTTTTTCTCAAGGTTGTCTTAACTACCTAGTATCCTAGAACTATGCTAGTATACAGGGTGGACCACAAGGTTTTGGCCAGGGAATATCTCGGAACACGAGGGTATTAGAAAATGAAAATTTTGAAGTTGTAAATTGAAGCAATTGGTGCAGCTTTTTCTGATATTACGTTACCCAATGATATTTTTGTTCTCAGTCACGTGACATCAGATTCAAAATTATTAAAGGGACAATTTGTATATTTTGGCATTTTTATGTTACTTCCTATGAAACGATTCCAACGAATTATCACACTTGTGGTCTAAAACGATTAGTTCAAGAACTCTGGTACTTCAGTTTCATTTGTCCCACGACGTCTGAAACGAGCAATTGTCAAATTATTTGATTTAGAGTCACTCTATATATTTGGGTAAACCTATATTTTTTGTGATGATTAAAACAAGGCAAGTGTTATAATGATCATCCATATTTTATTAAAAAACGTCGTGGGAAACGACTACAGTTGCTGTGAAATGGATTTCTTCATAATTCAGTGTTTGGTCGATAACTACCGGTCCCCCTTGTCCTTTCCTGAGAATTTTTGCTGGAGAGTATCAAATAAATGAAATAATAAAATCGTTAATGACGAAGTAACATTCTCTCCAAATATTTCCACCGTGTGAAAAATATGAGGCAAGAGTCTGACAGAAAACAACTACTTCCCTAGAATACCACGACGGACAGTGAATTGCATCTGACAGATATTTGTGCAACGTTCTTCCAAGAAGACTCAGTTGCAATTGCGCGGATTACTTATTGGTTTCACCGCGGCTGGTCTGCGACTGACTTTTACTGTAATAATAATAGTCGTTCTCTACCCGCACAGGCTGTGCCTTTGGGTACACTCTACCAGTGTATTATTATTATTGTGTAGTAAATATTGAAAATTAATAGTTATTTATGGTACTAGTGTGTTATGTTGAAAATAAGTAACGCGAGAAAGATTTACAACACGTGGCCGTCAGTCCGCGTGGTATAAATTCTCAGGTGACTTAGGAAACATAACAAACGAGTGGCATGCAATGTTTTATTCCACAAGTGGAAGAAATCGTTTTTTTTTATGAGATAATAATTATTAAATTTTAAATATGAACGTTAGTTAACTCACTAGTGAGTTATGGATTAAAACACACTATAGTGTGTTATTTGATAGTTTACTTGTCTAAAATTGCATTAATAATGACGGTCATAAATGAAATAGGAAAATCGACAATATTTCCACCATGTGGAAAATATGAGGCAAAAATCTGACAGAAAACAACTACTTCACTGGCTAATACCACGACGGACATTGAATTACATCTAACAGATATTTGTGCAACGTTCTTCCAAGAAGACTCAGTTGCAATTGCTTATTATAATTATACGGCAGATTATCCTTCATTTACCTGGGGAAGACCACCTGCAGACGTGTTTGGCGGTTCTTGCCGCTCGTCAGTGACAGGGTAGGTCGGTCAACAGTAGAGTCGTCCTGCCCCAGCTCCATTAATTATAATCCACTGTATAACTCATATTTCCTCACAAATAATTATTTTTCTCCTAGTATTTAATAATTCACTGGAATATTATTTTTTTAACGATATATCGATGTCTGTCTTTGAGAGGTGGGTTATTGAATCCTTTTCAACAATTATTAAATAATATACCGAAATAGCGTGTCCTAAGCGTTTGACTTTTCATTCAAGGTGCTTGTAGCGTGATACCCTTTCATTAGTCTCACATGTTTAATAGTTTTTTTCTTTGAATATGGTACAACTCTCATTACCTCTCATAACGATTACCGACGAGGATATAGTGATAACAACAGTACTCGAAACTAGGAAGAGAAAATAACTCTTATTCGATAATTGTTACACCCGTATGAAGCGCTAGATTTTCACTTTATAAACTCTGGCTAGAATAACTCATCCGCTGTGAAAAGAATGTGGATGACTTGTCGGAATGTTGATGCTTCCTCATGATAATTGCTGATTCAGATCAGATAAAGCTTTCAGTTACAACTGCAGGAACAGGACATGGAGATAACATTAGGTTTGGTGACAACTTTTATTTTTTGTAAAAACTTTTGTTTTAAGTGTGCGTTGTTGTTTGTTCTTCTCCGACACACGCAATATAAAATTTCATTTCCGAACACTATTTGGGTTAGACTGACGCGTTCGTGACTGATTTGAATAATGTTGAAAACGAAATCAAGTGAAATTGCTTCGATTATTTCAATCACGTCTTGAGTTGACACGGTGTTTATGTTGTTATGTTGAATGTATCTGAATAGTAATGAACGCAAAGGAATAAAACCCTGTAGAACATTTTTTTGATTCTTATTCAGATCAGTTTCTTGTGTAATTGAATTGAGAAATTAATGCATGAATTAGTTTTTGTTTCGATTGTGCCATTTCGATGTCAGCAAAAACGAAATCCGTTAAATTTATCGTCGATGATAGATAGGTATTGTGAATCTCGACTTTTTTATCGAAAGACCACGGACGCAATATTTTTATATACCGGGTGGACACGACAATTTTACGTCATCCTATTTGGTTATTTTCACAGATAGAAATGTTTGAAATATTAGGTACGTAAGAGATAATTTTAGATTACGATCCATATTCCGTTCTGAAAAAGGACGTTGAGTTTCTTTCTGTATCTTTTTACTGATGACGTCAAAATTTCATAGTAGTCGTGGAAATGTTCATTACTCAATAATTCATTTTTCTAAGGAACCTGTAATAAAGTATTGTTTCTACATTCATGCAGAAAGCAAAACTTCATTGAAATATATTTAGTGGAAAAAGAAGTTCTTTATTGCACTAGTTCTTTAATAGCTATTTGTGTATTTAGAGCGCGAAGTGATTGATCGTGCTCGACAAAAAGATTAATCTTTGGAGAACTACAATGACAATTTGTGTCCAAAATACACACATTATTTTTTTTTACAAGCGCAGCTCTTAGAAAAAAAATTATCGACACTTCATTCAAATAGGCACATAATATTATGAGAAAATCACTCAATAGCAATCCGAAATGAAAAAGCTATCTGAATGTCCAATAATTCAAATCACTAACAAGAAAAAAGTAAAATAACGTTTTTAAAAAACGTTGCCATTGCCAGGAGCTGAACCCGAGACTTTCGGATTACAAGCCCAAGACGATAGCCATTGCACCACCGCAGATTCTCAGATGAACATGATTGTATTGTCTATACTTTTCATCATGCAAGTATAGGTTCGTTTTAGACAAAAGCAGTTGAGATGCGTTTTAAATTTACAAAAAAATGGTTCATCAAGTGGGTAGGAGGAAAAATCATATGTATTACATGGGAGTAAAGTGCATTTTTCTCCCTTGAATGTTTACTGCCCTCCGCTTCGCGTTGGGCAGTACATCCTGCGGGAGGAAAAGTGGCACTGGTAATACAAATAGCTATTTCAGCTGGAAAGGACAATAGTTGTAATAGGAAAAATTCTACAAATCAAATCACTCACCTTATATGCTATCATATTTTGTAAAAATATCTTCTAACTGGACATCATCTAGTTGATTGGGTTTCTTCTCGATAGAAGAAATCTTCACCAAATTTGTACCGTCATCAAATCTGCAAAAATTGAAAACAAGCTTTACTATGTATGTTTAGGATTTTTACTTTCTACAATTAATATCTTCACTTTTTGTCAGTAAGAAATTTAGCCTCACTACATAAAATCATAGAAATAAACCAGATGTAGATCTGACTGAATATATATTCAGATTCTATCATTCTATTACTCTATTCTATCATTTCATTCTATCATTAAATATTATTATTCTATTTTATTATTCCATTATTTAGTTTCAGTGGAAATTCAAATTTTATTTACATTTCAGCAACAATTTTTGTTTTATCAAAAATAAATGTTTGGAAACTTTGGTGTGAATACAATTCAAGAAATAGAAGCTATACTATGCGCTTACTATAAATATTAAGCGCCTAGCTCTTGAGAATGCTAACTTTGCGTCGAGTGAAAGTGACGCAGTTTTGGTGTTTTGGGTAGCTTCTATTTCTTGAATTTTTGTTTCAATACCAAGAGTGCTGAAGATACCGATGGTAAGTCAGTTTTTAATATAAACTATGAAGTCAAATATCTGAAAGAAAGCTCAGAGTTCTTTTGGGAGATCGTTTGATAACGATAGTCGTCGCCGACCGATGTTTTTACCCTTTTTACTCCTACTACGTAGGCTAATTGTGGCAAATACCTGTCAGAAAACAACTACTCCCCTGGCTAATACCACGACGTGTATTGAATTATATCCAACAGATACTTGTGCAATGTACCTCATTGCAGAGGAAACAATTGCAAGCGCTCCCTGTAACCAATTACCAAATGGCAGAATTTTGTTTTGATTCGGACAGGGGGACCACCTGCAGACTAGTTTCGAGGTTCTTGCCTCGTCATCAGTACAGGGTAGGTCAGTACAGACAGCTTTTGGTCAATCTGGTCTCGCGCTTATAAAACGGGTGTAAGCCGCTCCACCTGATGGCGAGTAGATCAAGAAGCACTCCGATTCTCCGGGTTGAGAGATTCAGTCAGATATCTGAAACAAAGCTCAGAGTTCTTTTGGGAGATCGTTTGATAACGATAGTCGTCTCCGACCGATGTTTTTACCCTTTTTACTCCCATATACACCTACTACGTAGACTAATTGTGGCAAATACCTGTCAGAAAACAACTACTCCCCTGGCTAATACCACGACGGGTATTGAATTATATCCAACAGATACTTGTGCACGAAAGCGCAGGAGGGCCACACAAGTCGAAATTTCGACTTTTTTCTCAAAATCACGTCGACTTTAAATTCGAAATTTCGAGTAAAAAGTCGAAATTCCGACTTCATTCTCGAAATTTCTACTTTTTTCTCGAAATTTCGACAATAAAGTCGAAGTGATTAAAATTAGACATAAATGTCGAAATTTCAACAATAAACTAGTAAGTAAATATTGGATAGAATAATTGTTTTGGAACCAGTTATTCAGAGGGCTTAGAAATTTTCCAGTCAATTTGTTCTTAAGCAATATGGTATTGAATAAAACATTCTATAGATTGTCGAATTTGTTATTTTGTGGTACGACGAGAAACTTTCTACAATGAATAATGATTTTACACAATTTTTAACGCGCTTATAACAATAAAATAAACTTTGAACAAGATTTTCACCCACTTCCAGACGTCCGAATAAGACATTTTTGTTATAGAAAAATCAAAATGTCGGCTCCAAGATGGCAGACGATATTTGTGATAATGGTCCGATTCCATTCAAAACTGGTGAGTGAGGGTTTTCGGTCAGAGATTATAAATTTTTTTTAATGAACGAGTTGATACAGCGACCATTTCACCAAACAGAAAAACGGAAATTAAAAAAGGATTAAAAAGAAAGGCAGATATTAAAGCGATATCTTCCAAATCAGAAAGCAGTTGAAAGTTAGTAAGAAGAAGATCTCTTTCAAACAACTAAATGTCATTGTCATCAAAACTTCAGGATAAGATGAGTTCATTCACTGCATTCATGTAATTCAATGATATATTGAACCCATACCAGGGTCCTCATCTAATCAAATTATAATTTCCACTCATGTTTTAATTGGCGATTACCGATGAAACCGCGGAAATAATCGATGGTTTGCAAAACATTCGATAGTTTAAATTTCCAATACATCCTTGATAGGACCCACATGAAGGTTTTTGCCTCGTTTCATGTACATGAAACTCTCACCTAGAGAGTCATATTACGTAAATCTATTAGTTGTCATTATCACATATTACTCGCACTACCGCGGTGCAGTAATACGGTTCTTGAACCGCGAAGTACTTGATTTGTGAAATTAGTATCAATTTTTCCGGTAATTAGAGCAACGAAAACTGTCGAAATTGAAACGATGTACACAAGCTGTCACCGAGTCGTTATTTGCATCATGATGCAATGAAATTTTGCTCTGTCGTATAGAATAAGCATATGTCTTGGGATTGTGGTATAGAGCTTCATCTATTGATATACAGTGTGTCCTTAAACCAGTTAAATATCATGAAAAATTGAACAACAGTTCTTTTTTAATGGAACCCCCGTATATTCCAACATATGTGAATTCTCACGCAGGCGCAGGCTAATTACCTATTAAATTTTCATTTTTGAAAATATGACGAGGCTTTGTCACGTTATACCGGTTTTTCATTAAATAGGATATTTTTGAAAAAAAAATCCATTTGCTAAATGTTCCCTTTGCACAACGCAAAAAAAAGTTATTCCAGCAGGATGGACTTTTCTTCTTTTTTTCTCAAAGACGGCTCGGAACCAATGGACCAATAAAATTACCGGCTCTCTCGCCAGATTAAACATATTTAAACCTTTTTTTGGTGGGGTATTTGAAATTGAAGGTGCATACTACGCAACCATTGAACTTGGAGGATTTGCACAATCGAATTTTGAGAATTTGCTAAAATAATTTGTTACATTCAGTATAACACTACAAAGTTGCAGAACGTTACAAGAAATCACATGATGAAGAATTCTGGAGTGTGACTCTGAAGCTGATGAAAGCACTTCGAAAATTTATAATGATATTATTATATTAACCATTTAATCGTTAAGATTGTTTTTTCTTGTTGAGACTCTTTGTTGAGTAGTGCAGCTGAATAAGTAGTTAAGTGATTTTTTTTTTGCATATGCTGATAATGGAATTCACATCACATCACTCTCTCACAACTATTGACTATAGGCAATCAAAATGTCAATGGGATATAAAATCATTCATATTTTAGGATGCGCTATTTGAAAAGAAATTGAGAAATTCTTAAAAATCTTATTATTCCGCTGATAGTTAGGAACCACCAGAGAAAAAATGTGCCGAACAGCTATACTCCTTCCGAGCTCAGGAATGGAAGTACTTAGAAGATACCAAATCCGAAATATTTTTGATTTTGAGTAGGGCCCAGCCGAGAAACACGAGAAAATATTTTGATAAATGTCAGCGCCTTCTAAATTCCTTTCGTTGGGATATGTTGTTCAGAAAGTGATCAGTTATCATCTGACAAAGCGGAGGGAAATTTAGTTGGGACCGGGGCTGAAAAAAACAATTGATTTTTTTTCCCGAAAATATCTTAGGTCAAAAATTAGCCGGTCTCCTATATTCTAACTTTTCAGTTCATTAGTTTCATTTTGGCCCTTAGATAGCTGAAATCGAGATAGAAGGAATTTTTAGCAGGGCCGGATTACAGGGGGGGCAAAAATGTGCAGTCGAAAAATTCGCAGGAGTGGCTATGTTCAAAAATTGGAAAAATATAAACATATATAAATATAAAGCAACCTCCCAAGTGAGGGAGTTTTCGTCCTGTTTTCACCCTTTACCACCACTTTCCATTATGGCCCTCTTCATGACTTTACTCGACTCGAAAAAAAAAAAACTTCTGTGTTTAAGTACATATGGACGAAAACTCCTTCCCTTCGGGGGTTGCTTTTCTTGGTCCCTAAAGAAGTGCTCAATCATCATTCCAAGTCCATTTTTCCAATTTTTGAACAAATCCAGTCCTGCGAGCTTCTCAAGTGCACCTTTTTGTCCTAACCCCCACCCCCTAAAATCCGGCCCTGCTAAAAATTGAGAAATTGAGATAATTCAATCTGAAGTTTTACTTTTTTTTCTTGAAACAGAATTAATTTTTTTTTCACACAAGCAATGTTTCTAGATTCTGCTCAGAACTTGCCAAACAAAAACAAAAATATTTTCTGGAGAGTATGATAAAAAATTGAAAAAGTAATTTAGTGACTTTTGGCAACAAAATATCTAAGCCAAATGAAACTAGTAACATAACAAAATTAACTAATACATTTTTAACAGTTTTTGCATGTTTTTAATTTTCATTCTGTTGGTAAATTTTTGCCTTCATGCATGGATTCATGCAGTAAGCCACTTTTATAACTGAAAGATACACTAAAATTATATTGTAAGATGCAGTTAGTTAATGTTTCCATAAAATGTCATTCAGTGACTTTTTTGCGGTAATATAAGGTGGTGTAACGTGGCAACGCATTGTCGCATTTTTAAAATTGAAAACTATTGATTAGCCTCGATGAATGAGAATTCATAAATACGTTGATATTTTTAGGGTGCCCCTTATAAAAACTGATGTGATTTCGTGAGCTTTTCTTGTGCCCTTCCTATAAAAATTTGTCATTCCTGGAGATAGCTAAAAACAGGTATGGACAATTCGTAAAACTTATACTTACCACTTTTTTTATCAGATAGAGCAATTATTGTGGGCATTTAAATTGTAAACCTATACAAGGTGGCCCACGTGGTTTTGGACAGGGAATATCTTGGAACTCGAAAGCAGTAGAGAATTGTAATTTTGGGTTTGTGAATTAGAGCAATCAATGCCGCTTTTTTTTGATATTATGTCACCCAATGAGCTGTTTGTTTTCGGTCACGTGACATCAGATTTAAAATAATTAATGGGACTACCTGTATATTTTGGCTTTTATCAAACAAAGCTGCTATAATTGCTTCAATTGACAACCCCATAATAACAATTCTCTACTACTATCGAATTCCGAGATATTCCCTGTCCAAAACCTCGTGGGCCACCCTGTATATGAAAAATTATATACTGTTGGACAGGCAATCATATGAATCCTAAGTTTGTTGGAAGGGACCTTTACTTTGTCAAGAAATTGGTAAAGTCTGGACGTTTGTTTTCCATTTTTAAGGCAACACCGTTTGTAGAATATTATTTTTCTTCCGAAAGGGGAGATTTAGGAGCTACAATATAGTTGTAATGAGTTTATATCTAAGAAATTATAATCTCGAATCAGAACACAAAATCTACAATATATACATATGCAGTGTGACCCATTTAAGATGAAAGCACCCTTATAAAACTTACATTTTACAACCGATTGGAATGATTTTTTTTTTTCGTTAGGTAGACATTCAAAATCTCCACTAGGACACCAAATTTTATGAATAAATCTCGATTTCCAGGGCCAACTAATCTTATTTTTCATGGTAAAACATCTAAAAAAATTACTAGCGATTTTTTTGGAAAAAAATGACTACACCACTGGATTCGCGATATTTTCAAATGGTTCATCAGGCGATTAAATAAAAACGTTTTGCTAAAATGTATCTCACGCAAAGTTTTTACAACTATTATTAAACATTTTAGCAATTGCATTGTTAAGTTGAATGCTTTATCTGATGAACTCTCTTTGTATCCATCATCCAATGATGACTTCCTAGTACATTTTTACACAAAATAATGTATTATTCAAGAATGTGTGCGAAGGTGATGAAAAGTATCACTTAATCTACTGTAAATAGTGCTTGAATGCTCAGTTAAAAAATATAAATTAGTCATCATTAGTCTGAAATTAAATTTTCAATGAGTATTTAAGAAATGGAATATTAAGAACGAAGTGAACAAGACAATTTCATGAGTGATCCACAATTCAACGACTTTTTTCCAAAAAGGGTTCGATAAATAGAAAAACCAGATTTATACGAGAGGAAAATGAAACGAGAATATGTGAAATAATTCATAATATACATAAAGGCCAGCCTTAAATTTTTATATATATATGAATACGAATACATGAATAAGTAAAAGGTAATTCGAAATCTCTTGGCATATTTGGAATAATAATTAACTTCTTGTAAAATGTTTTCAACAGATTGATTGAAAAACTTGCAAAGATATTTAATATTTATGAGTCACACTGTAAAGTGGATTTCCATCTGTGTTCGATGAGCTGAAAAGTGGTGTTTATATTTGCTTACTTTCACTGTTAGTTCCTGTCATACAGTGACAAATTTGACCCCGAAATGATCAACTTTGAAGAAAATAGGCCAATCGGTTTTCAATTGACTTGAACTTTGAGGTTTATTCACTGAAAATAATTTGGTCGAGGAGGAAACCGCTCAGGAAATCGGGTAAAGTAATTCCCAAAAATCTCAACTAATTCCTCTAATACCCAAGTAATTTCTCTAATAACCGAGTAATGGAAGTAATGAAAATATTGAACCCTGTCTTAATCTCAGGTTTTTTTGTAAAGTACAATTTTAAAGAATTTTTCTTTTTTTTTTTCATTCTAAAATTATGAATTCCGCCAGTGTAATACTCGAGTAATTCCTCGAATCCCAGACTAATGTCATTTAATTTTTAACTAATACTCCTAAGTCCCGACCACTACCCAATAATTTTCAACTAATTCCGACTAATACCCGAGTAATACCACTAATACCCAAGGCATGTACACCAAAATTCCCCAGCAGTTTCCCCCTCGAATTTAGTAATGACCAATTGCATCTGAAAATATGAGTAAACAAAATTCTATGGTTTCATATACTAGGTGATGCAGGAACAGCCCCATATTATCGGGTTCATGGAAAAAACAACCCACATACTTATTTACAAAAATCAGTTTTTTTAATATATTTTCTTGTTTGGTAAAAAATTATGTTGTGATATTGTGACATATTCGAGTTGTGATTTTCAGCAGAATACATGTTTTTATCGATTTTCAGCGGTGAAGATTTCGTTTTAAATATTATTTTAGGTGGAAATTGATGTAGTAAATTTGACGAAAGATGACAATGCTGATATATCTTTCGTTTGCAAATTCTACCACTCTTCAAAAGCAGAGAACATTCCGAACAAATCGAGCTCTGAAGCGCGAATCAGTAAAGATACTAGGAACTTTAGTGTAATAAACAGAATATATGTGGTAACAGGAAGTAACGAAAGATTTGAATAATCAAGAAATAGGGATGTGAAACAAGGAACACGATAATGTACAGAGGATATTAGGCTGGTAAATCAGTGGTCTGTGTCGCAGGCCTTTCAAACTGCTAGCGATGGCTTGTTCGACTCAGGAGTACGAGATAATTTTTATCGAAATCGATAGGCCCTTCGACTACCCTGAGTGCAGCTGTAAGTAGTTTTTCCATGTTTTTCACACCCAGAAAGTGAATACGATAAGAAAACCCGGTGAGGCGCCCCGAAGCGCCACGGCAAATAATAATAATAATAATAATCATCATCTACAGTCCCTATTCATATAAATTTATGCTTGGGACTGGCAACTCGCAGTGACCGCCATATGGAAAAAAAGATTATTATTAGAGTACTTATTGGAAAAAACATTCTTGGGAAAAGTTTGTGCATGTCCGATAACCTAAAAATCTATTTTGACACATGTCACGTGATCGCTGGTATGGAGGCAAATGAAAAAAAATTACTATGAAAAGGCAAAATGTGAGGTAAAATGGCAAAAAAAGTTATTATAAGAATTAAATTTAATACAATATACAAAGTTTAAAAATATAATAAGAGAAAATTCAAAAGAGCTAAATATTTTCCTAGCTGTATAAAAATATCAAATTATTAAATTATGAATATCTTAACCATACTGAAAAATTTGTATTTCAATTATAATAAAAAAACTTTCTTATATTCTCCGCACAAATGAGCACTAAATTAAAAAAATTGGATTTTGTCAAAACCCTGGGTGTTACATTGGTTCGTACCGAACAGTTATATCAGAATTCCACGACCATTGTGATGACATGACACTTCAGAAACATGATGTTTTCCATATTATTATAAAGTTTCGACGATAATCGTGCCAGAGCGTTTCACTTCGCATGCAATGTTAAAACTCTAACCTCTTTAATTTGACGCACTATTTTTAAGATTATGTCCGAACTGAAACGTTCGTGCACGATTATCATCAAACAATATTTTTGGATTTCCCTATCATCGCAATAATCGTGAAATTCTGATATAACTGTTAGATACGAAACAATGTAACAGCAAGAGTTCTGACAAAATTAATTTAGTGCTCTCTGGTGTACAGAAAATGAGAAAGTTTTGTTATTATCATTGAAATACAAATATTTCAGTATGGTCGAACTATTCATAAGAAAATAATTGTTTATCTTTATACCTACAGCTAGAAAACTATTCAAAAAAATATTGATATTTTCAATTTTCTCACATTATTTTTTCAAACTTTGTATACTTATGTATATAAAATTGAGTTCCAAGCAACTTTTTTTCGATATTTTGCCATTTTACCTGATTTTTTGCCTATTCATATTAATTTTTTTTAATTTGCCGCCATACCAGCGATCACGTGACATGTGCCAAAATCTATATTTAGGTTATCAGACATGCACAAACTTTTCCTATTGATCTTTGTTTTAAGTCTTAAGTTTTAAGTAATTTTTCAAATTCTAGGGATTGCTCTTTTCATACAAGAAGTGAATTATATGTACCTTTTGTGCGCACAAAACAGGCGCTGTCAAACTATGTTTTGTCTTATTTGCGATTTGTATTTCATTATGCATTTTCGTGCAGCGTTATTTCAATTTGTCGAACAGATTTTCAAACTAGAGAAACAGAAGAAAAAATGCTTCCCATCTCTCAATTTGTTCGTATTTCAATTATCAACAATATTTTCACAAAAAAGTATAATATTTCATATAAAAAAACGGAAAAACAAATTTTTCTACAAACGTCAGAAATGACAAGGTTTGCGCGTTGATACCTACATGCGAAGTGACATATTTCGCATACTGCATGTAAACTATATCGGATTTTTATATTTTATTTGTAACCATTATGGTCCTCAATAAAGAAAAATCCAAGTAATCACTTATTTCTCAATGTATAACAATAATTAAGGCTTTTTAACATTTTTCAAATGTGAAAAAATTTTACACTATCTCATTATATATTTTTATATTAACCTAAGCATATTAAGTACTTATTTGAGAAAAATATTTTTTGACGTTTATAAATAATTACTTGTGTATCTAGTACGCGAAATGCTACTTTGGTGATCGAGAACTGAAAAAAAATTGTCGAGATCACAAGTATTTCGCGCACGAGATCAAACAAAAATTTTTTCTACAAACGTCAAAAAAAATAGGTAGTATAAAATTTTGTCGCAATTTGAAAAGTGTTAAAAAAAGCATTATTTAATTATTGTTGAACATTCAGAAATGAATGATATCTTGATAGGTTAGAATATGAAAATCCCATAAAGTTTACATTCAGTGTGCGAAATAGGTAGGTATTTCGCACATTACTTCGCGCACGGTGTCATGGTTACGAGGAAAATGAGAAAAAGTATCAGTTCGCATATTGTTGTCAATGTGCGAACCTTGTCATTTTTTGACGTTTGTAGAAAATAGTCATTTTGTATTTTTGTGTTAATAACAAATTAATGAATGACAGTTGCAAGTTCCAAAAATAATAGAATGTCATGCGTCGGTTTTTTCCTAGAATTTTTATAACAAAATAACTCATTCTTAAACCTGTTGATTGGTCTACATAAGGTGAAACTGGTCTACCTGATCCAACAGGTACTCAATAGATACAGAGAAACTTTGAAATTATATACTATAGTTATAAAAAATATAAATGAAATGTTTTTCTTCACCATTGAATAAATTCTTTTCGGATATGCGCCCTTACGCCAATGACCAAACAAATCAACTTACTGAAAGATTCTTCTTTTTTAAAAATGTCCCACGAACAAGAACAGCAACAAATCACTTCCAAATCCAATTCGATCGATCACTTTACCACTGAACCTCTTCAATAAGGATCATACCCATAAATGATACGCAAATGACCCAGAGAGAAAGCACGAGATGCACCGACGACAGAAGAAGCGCGGAAGAAGTGAAATGGCAAAGTGTAACCGTGTTATACCGACTCTCAGGCCATCAAATACGTGAAGAAGAGCTCTTCATGCGTTTTATACCAATGACCCATATAGGGGTACCATCATCAGAGTGCGTCGCGGCTACCTGCGAGGAAAGTGTTTGGGGTGTATCCGATTCACTTTCAGTCTGGTATTTTAATATTCTTGACGGCTACGGAATGCGTTGATAGGTTTTTTATTGTTGTTTTGTTGAGGGAGTCTCATGCGATAAAAGTTATCGTGCGATGGGCCTGAATTCCTCAACCCTAGAGAGCTATCGCTCGACAAATCAACGATGGTAAGATTGAAATTGTCAGAAATCTTCGGGGTCGTTCGAGTAATCGGGTGCCGCTTAAAACACGGTGCATGCTAATAACGCCGATCGGCGTTATCGTATGTTATTTCGATATGCTAATGCAAGTGGCATTTTCCTAGTATTTGGGGATGAGAACATTCCTGCCCCAAGTAGCATTTTGGCGACGACAACCACATAATACACCAAAATTAACGTTGTTACTGGTGTAGAAATTAGTCATTTATGAAACGACGCTCTCTAAACCACCGCTCAACGTTGTTTTAACGTTGAACACGACATCAGTCAAGCTTCGACGTTGTCATAACGTTTACTCAACCGACTACAAGTAGTAAATATTCTGGGAATGGAAATAACGTTCTAAAAACGTTTAAGTGACAACTTTAGTTATTTCAAATGTTTTCCCGACAGTAAAGCGACCTTGTGAGATTCAGCTAAGCAGTGGGTAATTTTTCAGTTGAGTTGAAAACGTTTTCACAACTGACCTTCCTTCAAATATTTACTGCAGAGGAAGTGTAGGCCAAATTTAGATAATAATTATATACTCAATTTATTATATATTTTTTAATTCAGTGACAAGAACCATTGTTTGCTTGAATTGTTTGGTAAAGGAAAAAGGACTAGAATGATCCTAATCAACCTAACTTTAGAATCGGAAATGAAAAGTGTTTACAAATTCACTTTTTTCTCTTACAAATAAAAAAAAAAGTTGTGAAGGAACTTCACGGGCAAAATCTAACATGAAGACAGACAGTTTGGAAATCTTAAGTTTAATTTCTTTAGGAACAAGTGCCAACCTGAATAGAGAGATATTGAGGAAAGCAACTACTTTTTCAGAGGAACAACTGTATTATAGCCAGGAGAAACAACTTGATTATGACCATGTACAACAGTTTATTAATTTGGAAGAACGCGAAAGAGACGGGTTACAAAATGTGGAGCGGAATGTATTCGTCAATTGGAATTGGTTCAGTTTTTGGTCCGGTAAGCAACTCCAGTCGCGCTTCTGGTATAAAGTTGGTTGTATGGCAGACTAACGTTAAAAATTTGTATATTTTAAGTTACCTGACAACCAAGGTCGCGTTGACGACTTGTATACTTCTACGCCATATTGTAATTCTATTTGGAAACAAGGTCGGCCATTAAAACTTGGGATGTAAAACAAACATTTTACAAAGGACTTTAGTGATTCATTTTAGTTTTCTAGAACTAACTCATAGGTATTCCGTATTTAGTTCACGCTTGAATCGATATCAACATTGAAAATTGTTTATGAAAATATATATTTCTTATTCTTGACATTTGAAATCTTCGCAACAGATTGAAAGCCCACGTGTTTTTTAGCATGAAACAATGGTATATTTGACAGTAAAATGTAATGCGTTGGCAATTTCTGTTTCGTATTCGTTGTTTTTCGGTAATATTGAGCATGAAATATTTCGATATTAACTTGCGGTAGTAGTTGCCAGAAAGTTTTTTCTTAGTGTCCATTTTGGCCATCAGTAATTATTTGGTTGAGAAATCAACTATTTTCTGAACACCAAAGAAAATAAACTGTCATTGTTGCTTGAGAGGGCGCTGGTGTGCAGTTGTTCTTAAGTAAATTCAGCAACGTTTAGGAAACGACCAACTGCTACCTACAGTTGCAGCAGAAACGTTGTAAAAACCCAAAAATGATTGACCAAATTGAAGTAAAACAGGGTTGTGACAACGTTGTGTTGACGTCGGCAACGCAACTTATGTTTGGTTACACAACTTTTTCGAAGACGTTGCCGCAACGTTGAATTGCTACTTGGATGAATGAAGATCTTTTATCAGAATTGATTGGTCAGCTCATCCTCACGATGCACTTCTATAACGAAAACATCGTCTTCATGAATTTTATGGTTAATGATGATACATTTTAAACACTTTTTTATTAATTCGGTTTATTGTTTGTCTACCAATTTTATGCAATTCATCATTTTGACGCACTTCTAGTCGTCCGAATAACTGAAATTTGGCGGGGTGTCATATAATTCTGGTGGCGATGATTATGGAAATTCTATTGAAGAAAAAAATTAATAAATAATGCGGCTTTAAAATTTGTTAATATGGTCCGATTCTATTGAAAATTGCTATGTAGGGGTCTTCGGGGTCGAAGAATATGAATTTTCTAAAAGAAAAATTAAATTCGAAATGACGAACGAGATTTGTGAATGTAATAATAATAATAATAATAATAATAATAAAGCGACTTCATTCCTCAAAAAAAACAGTATTAAATAAAATTTGGTAAAAAGCCGGAGTGTTAGCAGATGCTGTTTTTCAACTCAACATGTACAGGGTGTCCCAAACTTGATGGCCTATTAGCCGTTTCTGGAAAACGGAACATATTATTATTTTGAAAATTGGGTTTCTCAGGTAATTAGTTTTGTTCTATCGATCTAAAATATTATCAGCTCTACGGTGTTGCCGTTTATAATTTCGATATTTCGAAAGAGGTTCCCTGAATATTATTGCATTTTTCGCGTCTCTATTGCTTTTTGGTTATTTCTGTATCATAATTTCCTATACCCATCTCTAGTGGTTTTCGAGAAATTAGTTGATTTCCTTATTTTTGTGCGAAATTGTAAATTCTTCACAGTCAGAGTGTTCAAAATATATCAAGAATATGTTGAAGGTTCTGTAGTATGTTGAAGTGTATGACCGATAAGATGACGAACTGATTGTACAAAAAAGTATACAGGGTATTCCAAACTCGAGAAAGCTCTATAGCTATTATACGTTTTTGTAGACCTGGGAGATAAATATTTGAAATATTGAATTCCACAATAAGAGATTATAGCTCTTGAGAAGATTTTCGTGTTTGCAGTGTTGCCACCCCCTTGTATTCCTACTTCTACCATTTATCGAATATTGATTATTTTTTGATTGATTTGCTACCAAAATGAGACCAATTCTTTATACAAATACCTCGTTATCTGTTACCCACAAACACAGCATAATTCTGTTCAATATTTCGGAAAATTTTTCTATTCATTTGTAGTAAATTTGGATAAAGTTCATTGAATATCCTACATGGTTTTGAAACAATTCTCACCATGATTATAAAAAAAATTAAGATAATATCATCAGCAAAGCTGTTCCCTTGACAAATCATTTATGTGAAGAAGGAACACGTGTTCATTCAATCAAAATTCTATTTTTGGTTTCCCCGCCTTGTACACCGTTTGGAACTTTGCGATTTTGACAACTCATATACAAAAAGAAAAGAGTTGACTACATAATATACGGGGTAACGCGCCTTTAAAATAGAACTGAACTGAAGCAATAAATTAACGGTTAGGTTCATTGTGTTTACTCCTTTTGGATCGTGCATCCTAGTGTCGCCAATCTCTGTATTTGACTACACCATACTGATGCCCAGAATGTCTGAAGCACCTATAAATATATACGGTTGCTTAATACTTTTAGGTTATACCCATTATCTTATATGACATAAAAATATATATTCACTTAATACGAAAAGATACAAAATTAAGTATAATGGCTCAATGGTCTAGGGGTATGATTTTCGCTTCGGGTGCGAGAGGTCCCGGGTTCAAATCCCGGTTGAGCCCAGTTTTTTTTTGTTTAATTTGTATTGATTTTCTTTTAAAATAAACACATAACTCTTCTTTTTTGAAAATTTCATTTGTTTAGTTGTTTTTTGAAGAACGGCTTACCAAATACTCGATTTCTTACTTTACTTTACTAATTGAAAAGTTTTGATAAACTAAATATATTTTTGTTATTGGTAATTATTTAAAAATGTTTATGAATGACTTCTGGACGTCTTCAACTATTTACCGGTTCTCGAATATCATGGATCACATAATAATAATAATAATAATAATATTTATTGCATAATATGATCATTGATTCCCGCCCGTAATTACAAGGCTATCATGCTTATTACGCAAAAATAAAGAAAACAGAGACTCAGAGTTCGCTGCTAAACAGATAAAACAAGTCTCCACCGTATGTGACGCCAGTGGAAAAGTTTAATGAAAGGAATTTATTGAATGTTATTCAACAAGTTGTAATACATATTTTTTCAATAAAACCACATGTTTGAAGCGTAATGTTCGTTTTTTTTTTGATTGACACAAAATCAAAAGTATTTTAGAACCCCATAAGTCATATTATGTGATGGAATACAATTTCCAAAACCAGTGTGAAGCTGGCAGCTAAAGCTAGCGGCCAAATTTTCCGAACATTCCCGATTGATCAGTGGCGTGTGTCCCTCTTTTTTTTTCTAAAATTGTAATGAACTCAGGATTTCATGAAATGAACTGGTGGATACAACATGGTGTCAATTATTATTTTAATTTTTTTTTTATGTAGGAATAAATCTCCACAAAATTTGAAATGAAATTTTGTGGAGATGACTTCGAGATTTATTCCTACATAAAAACTATCCACTCCACTTTGAGATATGGACTTTTTCAACTATTTATTATTTTAATATTGAAAATTATGTGAAAGTGATGGATAATCATGAAATTGAACTGGTGGGTGTAAAATCTGGAAAATTAATATGTATTTATGCCCCGATGGCCGTATGCACGGATGGAAAGAACATGTTGGAGAAAAATGGGAACGCTCTGGCACGATTATCATCGAATCTTGATTATAATCCAACGTAACAGCCCAGGGTTCTGACAAAACCCCGGTTATTTAATCTAGTGCTCTCTGGTGTGGAGAAGATGGGAAAGTTTTTTAATTATATTTAAAATGCAAATGTTTCAGCATAGGCATGATATTCATAAAAAAAAATGATATTTCCATGTACAGTGTGGTCCGTTTAAGATGAAACCACCCTTATGAAACTTTTCAACCGATTGGAATTATTTTTTTTTTGTTAGGTAGACATTCGAGAAGTCTACTGGGACAACAAATATGAATAAATTTCCATTTCCTAACCTAATAGTTTACTGTATAGCTTAATAAGATAATTATTGTGTATTATCACATGATGTTAATAATTAGCATATCCACTCAATTCAACGTACCTAATTAGTAGATAAGGCAATATTGTGAAATTAATTTTAGACAAACAAGATGCAGGTATCTATATCTAATGGATATACATAAAGACAATTCTGTACGAAAATTTAGTTTAATGTTCCTCTTGAAGATGATCACTTGGTGATTGAAACATGTGTCGAGGTGTTGAAAACAGCAGTTTGGTGTTGGGATAAAAGTCCAGTATATTCATTACTACACCAAAGGTTCCAAACATTGCAGTTGAAGTTTCCAGGGCCAAATAATCTTGTTTTTCAAGGTCAAAAATACAAAAAAATAATAGTTCTGATGAAAGTTTTGAAATTGGGTGGGTTGATTAAACGGCATATTTCTTATATTTCATTTCCCTATAACTTTTTTATTGATCGACACATTTCAACGCAATTCACATATGAACCATTTGAACATGCCGCGAATCCAGTGGTGTAATCACATTTTTTCCGAAAGTATTTTTTTTCGATTCCGTACCTTGAAAAATAAGATTAGTTGGCCCTGGAAATGGAAATTTTGCCATGAAATTTGGTGTCCTAGTGGAATTTTCGGATGTCTACGGAACTGAAAAAAAACATTCCAATCGGTTGATATGTTAGTTTTACAAGGGTGGTTCCATCTTAAATGGGTCACACTGTAAATAGGAAAATATTGAAAAAAACTATTTTCAATTTCCTTGCATTACTTCTTCAAACTATTCTTGTTTACACAATTGAATTCCAAGCAAGATATCTTGCCATCTTACCTCCCTTTTGGCCTATTCATAGCAATTTTTCTCAATTTTCAGCAATATCAGCGATCACATGACATGTGTCAAAATTGATTTTGAGGTTATTGCACATGCACAAATTTTACCCAGAATGTTTTTACAGTACTCTAATAATAAACTTTTTTTCCATATTGTACATACTTTTTGGCGGTCACTATATGTCATCCTTTTATGCAATGTTTCCCAAGAAGAACATGATGAAAGTGTGGTAACTCAATAACACAAATATTTCATTTGTTTGGAAATGACCACTTGCATTCATATTCATACCTCCCATCAGTGCAATGATAGATCAGATAAAATTAGAATCGTCTTTTTCTATCAAATAAACTGAAATATATAAAAAGCTTTATATTGTCTCCAACTACGAATAAAGCCGATAATTATATAGAGTTAGTGGCAGCATCGCTAAAAAAATTGATATCCCGTCTAATATCAACCCTTCATCTCATGACTGATAACAGCATTTCTTTAATTTGTTTTGTAAATTACTGAAACTCTATATAGTAGAGCATATTATATCCGCGGGACCATCATAAGGTAGATGTCATGGTCCATAAAGCTGCATTACTCCAAATCTTTAACAAACGAAATTAATTTGAAGCATATTTTCGCCTTTTCGCACAAAAACACTCCATAAATATATTTGACGTATGATGTGCTAACAAAGTTAGACATTCAGAACTAATTCTACTTACAATATGTTCTACTTCTTAATTTTTCCCACCTACATCACTAAAATTGTTGTACGGATATGAAACGCGCTAAATAATTAATCTCGGATTCATAACCTGTATTTAACGATAAAGATAATTGTTCAATGAATACGGAATTATTAGAGTTGATGCCGATAATGGGATAATTACCCATTATCAAAACGTAGTTGGTAATGATGATTTTAACGAGATTCACCTCGAAGATAAAAATTGGTGTTAATCATCTCTTGAACACAAAACCAAAGAAAATTCAAGGGAGTCATCAATACTTGAAATCTTGAAAAATCAGTCATTTTAATACACGAATTTTTCACTCGAAAATCGCACTAAATGCATCCTCCTTTCTATATCGACACTTTATACAAAAGCTAATCAACTCATACTTTACATTCACCAAAACACTTTTTACACAAAAAATCAACCTTCCTACATAAGTATAAACATAAACTATTTTTCAAAGGATCGATTTTTCACTGAAAATATTATTTCTTGCTGAACAACCAAATGGTGGATTTGAAATTTTGAAATTCAGCCAATAGAATCGGAATTACAGTGAAAATATTAATCCAGTAACGACAGACAAACTCGAGCAAAAAGTGAAGAATGAATTAATTGTAGCACTCTGAAACTCGGCACATGACATCTCGACATCATGTATCATTAGAAAAAAAATTATTTACCAAAAAATCAGGGGTGGAACCTAAAAAATGTTTCACTTAAAACAAATATTTTTTTATTGTTATTTCAGAAAATATAAGATTTATCAAAAAACGATTAAGATAGGTTGAGAGATAATTCAATTCTCCACACGAATGATTCTCAGTAATACCTTATGAAATACGCTCGTTTTCTGAGAAAACGTGGTTTAACGCCGACGTCACATTTTGTGCTCACGCTAACCCGCCACTGCAAGTTCAGGGCCGAAAATTAGATTTTTCATAACTTTGCTAAAAGACATGCTAATATTTCAGGGGGTGATTTTTTGACTTATTTTAAGGAAAAAACTTTCTATAAACGTATGTCCTAAAAGTCCTAACTTTCGAGATACAGGATGATAAAGTTTTGAAAAAAAAAACAGTTTTTTAATAATAACTGAGATAATTCTTGACATAATTTTTTTGGGTTTATCACCTTCCACAATTTCTCTTTTTTTGAAAACTGTTGACGTTTCGGAGGCTGTATCTGCCTCCGTTATCAAAACTTTTGACCTTTCTTTGACTCTGTCAAAGAAAGGTCTTATTACCAAAATCGCAATTCAAATTCAGTTTTCTCAGCGTCTTTCTAAGAAGTTTTGATAACGGAGGCAGATACAGCCTCCGAAACGTCAACAGTTTTTTAAAAAAAAAAAGAGAAATTGTGGAAGGTGATAAACCCAAAAAAATTATGTCAAGAACTGGATTTCCTCCACAAAATCAAACTTTTAATCAACTGAGATAATATTGTAGACGTTTATATAAAATTTGGTACATGTCTTCTATGCATCAAGGTGCATTTTTTAATGCACAAAAATTTTCATTTTCTCAACCAGTGGCGTCCGTACGGGTTTTGCATTGAATATTTTTGGAGAAAAAAATACTACGCCACTGCTTTCTCCAAAAAAAAAAATACTTTTGAGATCCTCATTTATTTTTGAGCAAATTTGATTTCTTGAGTTTTCTTTGTCCGCCGCATGGTTTTCGCTTAAAAAAATAAAAATCGTTTTACTTCAGGATCAATTCCTCAAAAATCTGATGTGGTGTGGAAATGATTGTGCATCGACTTAAAGCAAATAAAGGGATCAGATTTGTTCCAAAATGAATGAGAATCAAAAAAATATGGATTTCAGCTTGTACAAAAACGAATTTTATTTTATTTTATAAAAGTAAGTTTAAATGAACGGATCAAATTCATTAATTATCAAGAACCGAGCATCTGACAAGAATTACACATTTTTTTGATCCCTGATCCCTCAATTTGCTTTCAGTCGATGCACAAACATTTCCACACCGCATCAGATTTTTGAAGAATTGATCCTGAAATGAAACGATTTTTATTTTTTTAAGCGAAAACCATGCGGCCGACAAAGAAAACTCAGGAGATCAAATTTGCTCAAAAATAAATGAGGATCTCAAAAGTATTGAGAAGGTAGGAGTCTTCAGAAACGATATGAACTTTTCCTTTTCCTTCTCCGATCATTTTTAGAGTTATGACCAATCAAATATTCGGCTCCGCCAGAAATTTCAGAGGCGGGTAAGGGTGAATCTGAAATTTGATGTCGGCTTTCAATCACGTTTTCTGAAAAAACGAGCGCATTTCATAAGAAATTACTAGGAATAATTTTTGTGGAAAATTGAATTGTTTTTCACCTTGTTGAATTTTTTTTCCGATTTATCATTTCCAAGATTACAGCAACATTCTATTTTTATATATTTTTAAACGGATAAAAAAATATGTTCCACCCCTGGAATTTTGGTAAACAATTTTTTTTCGTGTTTATCATGTTTCCAACTATTAGCATACCAGGTTTGGTGGTGCTACAATCGATTCTTGTCTCAAAACCCAATTGTACTGGATTATATAGCTTGTCGCTGTATTTTCACGGTGATAATCCGGCTTAGTTTTTGTTTTACCAACTGTCAAGTGAAAATAACGATTTAAATTATAAACGTCAAATTTATGTGTTTTGACTAGTTATCTTTATTTATCAATATGAGCGATCGTTGGGGACAAATGTCCATTGGTATCATAGATGAGACACGACTTTTCTTTATTCCAAATCGATATATTTTCGTCCTAAATATAATTCGCGGTATGATTAATTACCTATAATTTTTTGGAATATCAATTCATTGGCAATCCCAATGCAAGAAAATACAACTCGTCCTGATGCTATTCATTTAAATTTTTTTAAAATATTATCGGTAATTATACCACTTACTATATTACCCCTGGAAATTTCATGTTTGAAAATTATCGATTATCAACATTTAGAAGGACATAACTTTTGAAAAATAATGGAGATCTCTCGAATATCCTTTGGATTTGTATTCAGGAGATACAACTACGTAAGTAACATCACATTTTTTTATAGATCTTCTCTGTGAAAATGAACAGCAGAACTATAGATGTCCTAAAAAAATTACAGAAAATGTATGAAACGTGCAATAAAATCACGTGGAATATCAACCCCCCTCAGCTCCACACATGAGAGGTAATTGGGAATAACTTGTCCAGAGTACAAAGAAAATTCTCAAATAAATATTCAAATTAGGAATATTTTTGATCTGAAAATATCTTAATTCACATCCTTTGATTCAGATAAAAAAAAATAACTGCTTTGTTTTGGCTTTCACGGATACAAGTTTATTTTTCTACCAAAATAAAAATAAAGAAAAAATATGTATACCCAATGGATCAATAAATTTATAGCAAAAAGAGAAAAAGATGCTGTCGTCAAAGGATATCCAGCGAAATATGTCAATTTCCAAATTTTCAGTGTGAAGAACATAATACTTGAGTTATCTATCTTCCATGCAGCGACAGGTATCTCAAATAATCGTTTTAGACCGTCAGCTAGTGACAGATTTAGGTGCCCCTAAAAGGCGTTTGAAAAAAAAATCAATGCCCTGTATCCCAGAAACGAAGCAACTCCGGACATATGTTCATAAAAACTTTTTTCCTTAAGGCGACTTAACGAATCACCCTCTGTAGTTTTGTACCGTAAATAGAAACACGAGGGAAACAAATAAGCACTGTTCTGAAAAATCGAATTCTCGGTATGTTATCCCAAGGAGCCACTCGTAAAAATATCTTCATTTTACTCCAAATCGATTTACTTTTCAACCCTATTCGAGGCTTGTATGCGAAAATGGGGCACCTAAATCTGTCACTAGCTGGCGGTCTATTTGTGAAGAAGTGGTTATATTTTAATTGTTATAGAACTTGGTAATTCACTCTAAATTTTAATTCTCATCAACAGTAAAATTATGATGACTTCAAAATAATAGATATTTCTTCGAATCAGTACAACTTTTGGTAATTCGAGCGTGGTTCTAAATGTCAATAATCACAGGTAAAGTACAACGGATACTGACCTAAAAAACTCTATTTAAAATGCCCATTCGCAGACACCTAAAAAATTCCAAATATAATGGAAAGTGTCTAATACCTAGTACATGTTGCTTGGAAAGTGGAATGGAATTCATTTCAATGAAGTGAAGCCACAGACTTGTGGTAAATATAAATTGCATGTATTACCTGTCGCCCAGATGAATATTCACAACAGCACACGTAACTGAGTTTTTCAATGCTCGACGTGACTTATCGTTGAATTGTTATAAATGAATGAAGAACAGATGTCTACTATGAAAGCTGATTCTCTGGTGAAAACGTAAATAGGGTTAGATATATTCATGTGCACGTACCTCTATTGGTAATTTTGTTTTGAAATAATGGATCAGCACAAAAATGTTTAATGTAAGAAATTACCAAACCCTTCAATTTGATTGGAGAACTGCTTTGCGAATTTAGTGGTGAATTCATAACCTCCCAAGTAGCACACCCATATTGGGACAATATTGGTACAAAATTGTGAAAATATTGGCAAAATATTCAAATAATAATATTGGCGAGAAAAAAAATGTGAACATTCGGCGATATTGGTCCAATATTTAAAAAATAATATTGGTCTAATATTATCGAAGCAATATAGTCCTCAAAATGTTAGGCGATATTAGTACAATATCGCTGTAGTACACTTACATTGGAATTATATTGGTAAAATATTGGCAAAATATTAAAACGTAATGTTGGCGAGATAAAACTATAATTATTTCGGGATATGGGCACAATATTACTTGGACATTATACGAATACTATTAGTGAAATATTGAGGAAGCAATATTGGCTTCAAAATATTCAGGGATATTGGTACAATATCATTTGCATATATTGGTAAAATATTCAAAGTGAATATGTTGCCTTGGAAACATTGATGAAATATATCCAGAAAATATCGAATAATTTAAAAATTCTACAATTTCGTTTCTACTTCAATTTACCACTGAGTAGATTGACTTGTAAACGCTGAAAACGCATTGTGAGAAGCCTTATTTAATATATGTTACTATGATTCAGCTGTTGTTCCATATGTGGGGCCACCTAGCGGTTTCTTACCCAAGTTTAATCATGATTCATTTCAATATTGTTTATTGAATATTCAAACTTCAGTCCTAGTGATACATGTATTTTGTAATATTGTATCAATTTGTCTTTCAAATATTGGCGTAAGGTTTTCGTAACAATCTCAATCAATATAGGGTCAATACAATTTTTGAATATGGATTAAATAATATTCCACCAATGTGCTATCAAACTTGGATATACAATATTGTTTTTTATCTCTAAAATCGATATGAGAGTAATATTGAAATCGCAATATTGGAGCTAGATGCTGGAAACAATATGTAGGCAATATCGTTCTATCGATAATGGTGAAAACTTTTGAACCAATATCTACCCAATATTTCATGAAACAATGTACATTCAGAACAGGTTGAACCAATATTCCACCAATATTATTAATGAAATATTGTTTTTCCAATATGAACCCATATTGGTTCAATATTATTTTTACATTTACAATATATCCATATTGGCCCAATATGAAAACAAGATTCAGTCAACATGAGGTACTACCTGGAATATTGAAAGAATACTAATAAAACAATTGCAAAAGTTTGTACATTAGAATGAATCGGAAGATAACCTAACGTTTCATTGCAATGAACAATAACCCAAAGAAATCATGAAAATTTCTCTGTGTAGTTACTTATGTCTTGATTCATCGGAAATTATTACAAATTCATATCTTTTCCCTATCTGACCAAACTTATTTGAAATAATATTTATATTTATATATTTTCCGATTTTATTTTCTCGAGTTTTCGCAACTATTAACTGTATGGGGTCGGACTAAGAATAGGCCCATGGTTAATCCTGCCTGTCGCAAGAGTCGACTAAACGGATTACCATACGTGGTAGATGGTCTCCACCTTATTATTATTATTATTACACTCTGGCAATTCAGAGGGCTGGAGCCGCGTTGAAACGCACCAGAGGATCCAAGTTATCCCAGGATAACAAACTTTTGATTTATAAACAGATCATTAGACCTGCGATGACGTAAGCTTGCCCAGTGTTCTGCAGCCTAAAGCCGACCCCCATAGCGAGGTTGGTTAGGATGTAGAACAAAGTAAGTAAATATAAATGAATAAATATCTTCATTAATCCATTAATCAGTAGGTACATATCACAATCAGGTTAGTAAACATTTTACAAATTCAAGTGGGAGTAGAGCTTATCGATTGTATAAAGGGTAATTTGCAAAAGTAATTGTTTTATTTTATTTTTGAACACTTGTTCTTGGTTTATGGCCTTCAAAAACACTGGAAATGCATTATACAATCTCAGCCCCAAAATCCTCAAACGAGTCGAGACCCAGAGATAAACGTGTTTTGGGTACTATAGTCATGAAAGACTTGGTTCTGTTTAAAAATTATCTATTCTTATGTATGTATAACAAAACTTCCAGAATGTAGAGACCTGAAAGTGGCAGTATATTATATTTTTTAAATAATGTTTTACACGATGATGTCCGCGGTGCGTTTGCAATGGTTCTGATAATTCTCTTTTGCGTCACAAAAACACTGTGTACAGGTGGGGAATTACCCTAAACAATGAGCCCATAGTTAGTTCTTGATTGTATCTGCCCATGGTAATATGAGAGCAAGCCGGAGTTGCCTAAAATTCTTTTCAGGTTTCTTATCAGGTAACACTGCTTGTTGAGTATTTTAATAAGATTACCGCAGTGCTGACGAAAATTGAGATTATTATCTAGAGAAAGCCCTATAAACTTTATACTGTCACATCTTTCTATCTCAACACCGGCTATTTTAATATCGATATATACCGTGTTAGTATTCTGGATAGTATGAAAAGATACAGCTTTCATTTTGGATGCATTCAGAAAAAAATCGTTTTCACTGAACAAATTCTGTAGGCTATCAAGATCAGAATTGATATTTTGTTGTAATTCCGTCAAATCCTTTGATTTAAATGGAGGGGAAGAGTCGTCAGCATACAAACAAGTGAAAGATGAGGGCAAAGCAGAATGCTGCTCATAGAGAATAAAGATGATCGGCCCTAAAAATGATCCTTGCGGAACACCTATGTCACTAATTACGTATCGCTACCGGTAGCAGACGATAACTTCGAGTGGAAACCCTTAGGGAGCTCGCAGGCGTCGACTCAATCACGACATTTATAAAAAACTTGTCATACAAGTTTCATAAGTACATTCTCGATAAAAGTCCTCTCACCAGAGACATCACCAGATTAAGAGCGCATGATGATGAGCCCCGCAAATCAACACATACAAAAAACCATAGAAAAAAGTACTGTAACCTTCAATCTGTGCAGGAGAATGTGCGGGAAAAATTGGGGGCTACAACCAAAAATGACTACATGGCTTTACGCCAGAGTTATCAGACCCATGATAACGTATGGGTTGATGGTATGGTGGCCAAAGACCAAGCAGGCAGGAGTGGTTCGACGGCTTGGAGGACTACAAAGACAAGCATGTCTGAGTGCCACCGGGGCCATGAGAACCACCCCAACAGCCGCCTTAGAGGTCTTGCTCAATCTACCTGCACTACACATATACATCCAAGCCGAAGCCAGGTCTGTCACAAGCAGATTGCTTAGAGGACAAGCACCCATTAGCAATATGCACGGGAGAGACTACAACAAGCTATATGAAGAGTTGGATAACGACACGGTTACAAGAATGCCATCAGATGGCATTCTTCCCAGATATAGCTTTGACAAAACTTTCAAGACAAGTATAACGGACAGGGATGCGTGGAAGGGGGGGCCTCCCATCAATGCGGAAATCGCTGTCTACACGGACGGCTCCAAAACGGATGAAGGTGCAGGAGCCGGCATTTACGGAACCAAGCCGAAGATGAAAATCTCACTGATCTTGGGCAAACATGCGACGATATTTCAAGCGGAAATCGTTGCAATACACCATTGTGCACAAGAGCTAATAAGGCACGATTTTTCACGAAAAAACATTGCCATATACTCAGATAGCCAAGCTGCGATAAAAGCAGTCAACTCAATGCAAGTTACCTCAAAACTTGTTTGGGACTGCATAGAAGCCCTAAAAGAGCTGGGCAGTCAGAACAGACTGACACTAGCCTGGGTACCAGCACACACAGGTTATAGAGGCAATGAAGAGGCCGATACACTAGCCCGAGAAGGAGCAAGTAAGGCCCTGAATGGCCCAGAACCGGATTGCGGTATAGCAAAAGCTGTACTAAAAACAAACACCAAACCATGGATTCAACAGAAGTCTCAAGAATGGTGGAACAATGCACCAGGGATGAGACAGGCCAAAGAGTTTATCAAAAAACCGCAGCCAACATTCACAGACTATCTACTAAGCCAGAAGAGGAACACTACTAGAATAGTAGTAGGACTTCTCACAGGGCACTGTAGGCTCAACAAACATATGAGTACAATAGGCCTGACAGAAAAAATGCTATGCAGGTTCTGTCAGGAAGAAGAGGAAACATCAGTACACATACTATGCCACTGCGAGGGCTTGTCAAGGCAAAGGTTTCTAACGCTGGGAGAAGAAAAACCAAGAGCTCCCAGATTCATGGGAGTTCTAAAAACTAGCCTGTGGAGTCTCGTAAAGAAGACAGGGCTAGACAAAGAACTCTAAATGATCTCGAGGACAAACACAATAGATCTGAAAAGGTCGCGGTGTAGAGGCTTGTAGCACGAAAGTCCCTAATATATAATCTATATATGAGCCCCGCAAGTACGGCGGGCTCATCTATCAGGCACTTGATATCTTTCACGAAAGAAGGGAAGAACCGGTTCCATAGGGAACCAAGTCGAAAGTGTTACCAAAATATGAAGTATCTCGACCCGGTTTTTTGCCTCAGCCTTTTTTGGGGTTAGCATTGAAACAAAAAATCTCATAAACTGTAACAAGGCTTATCTACATGGAATAAAAATTTAAACAACACGCATCAGCTGTGCAGGAGGCGTGTATCTCACCATGAAATACGTTAGTGACTTGTTATTACGTGTGAAATGTAATTTGTTGGAATTTATAATAAAACCCCTATTGATTTATTAGTTCAGTTTTCGAAAAATGTATTTAAATACTTATTGCTGCTTATATTGTCTTCGACCTAGCTATCTAAAAATTTGAAATCTCATTTGAAATCAAAGTCAGTCTTTTAGGACTGGCAGCGTACCGCTGCCGTGTTTAGAACTTTGAATAAAACATTCAATATATCTTTTTTTTATTTTGAATTTTTTTAAATAATTTATTTTGATATTTAATAATTTTTTAAAAATTATTTATGCATTTGATCTTTTTACTAATATGATAAATTATGTGCTATTGCCCGTAAGAATTCATGTTCCAAGGATCGTAAATACTTGACATGCAATCCGCTCTGCACAATCCCAGTATTTTTTACTTCTAGAAGTGGCCTTCCAAACCTCATACACACAGTTCAATTTGAAGTTCGTTTAAGTTCTACCACAGCTGAATGCCTTTAATAAATCTCCAAATGTTTGGATGATCTGCGGTAATCTGTTGTTCAAAACCTGGATGCTATCCTACAGAATTGTTTGATGCAAACTTTCTTGTACCTTATCATAAAAATTCCACAGATCTTGTTAAAATAAGGGCAAATGACGTTGTCTACCTCTTTGTGGACGCCCGATCCAGGTATTCTCAAAATGATCAATTACTGACTGGGCTTCTGCAGGTAACACATTTGCTCGCAAATGGTTCCAATGTGAAGACACATTGACTGAAATGGAAAAAGCACCCACGATGTCTTGAGATGGGATATTGTTGTCTAATAGCACTTATACCGCTTTCAAAATCTGTTAATATGGCTGCAGGCGAAGCTTCAGGCAAAAGTTCCTTTACTTTTCATGGTCCAAGGCAAATTCAACACCACGGTTAGGGAAAGAATGCAAATGGCCCTAAATTGGGTTAGTATATGGAAATATGATGAGGGCCTAACTATTATATAGTCCCTTCAAATCAACCATTGTTGCGTTCACTCGTAGAAGGATGTTAAAGAGCTCAGGACCTCTGACCCTTCAAGGTACCCCCATACAGTTGTCAGGGGAAGTCAAATATCTCGCAGTGATTTTAGACTCGAAACTGACCTGGAACCAACAGCTGGCAAAGTGAAAGAAGAAAGCCGAAATGACATTGATGATGGTCAGGCGAGAACACGGGAAAACGGGGCTCAATCCCAAAATGGTATATTGAATATACAACATTATGGTGAGACCCATGATCACATATGCATCTTTGGTATGGTGGACAAAGATAACACAAGAATTAGCCGCGGCTGAGTTGAGCAAGGTACAAAGGCTTGCATACCTTGGCATAACGGGAGCTATGAAAACACCAACATCAGCCATAGAAGAACTGTTGGACCGCCCACCTATCGACATAACAATCATGGGAGAGGCAAGGATGGGACTTCTAGGGCAACAAAGCACGAGCAACAGATCGGATCACAATAAGATAAAGGAGATAGTGAGAGGCAATATTTTCGAGATGAAACCAACGGACCACATTACTTTTTCAACATTAACTTCGAGGTTATTATATAAGATCGAAGAAATTGGACGGATGACAACAT
This sequence comes from Chrysolina haemoptera, assembly GCA_958298965.1. Classification (NCBI taxonomy): domain Eukaryota; kingdom Metazoa; phylum Arthropoda; class Insecta; order Coleoptera; family Chrysomelidae; genus Chrysolina; species Chrysolina haemoptera. Next base: position 10,856,336 of record OY282597.1, on the reverse strand, counting down.
CAGGGACAAACCTGGAGAGAGGATTTGGTACACTGACGGATCCAAAACCAGGGAAGGAACTGGTGCTGGAATATACAGTGAGGGGAGAAACTCCCAAATAAGCGTCTCACTAGGAACAAACACCTCCGTATTCCAAGCAGAGATGTACGCCATCTTGCAATGAGTGAGAGAAATCAATATGAGGGAAATGCACAATGCACGGATCAAAATATGCACAGACAGCCAGGCGTCACTGAAGGCCCTCATGAATCCGAAAGTGACATCAAGACTGGTATGGGAATGCCGAGAAGAACTCAGTGTGCTCACAGAACACAACAAATTAACGTTTATGTGGGTTCCAGGACACTGTGGAATCGAGGGCAATGAAAAAGCTGATGAGCCAGCCAGAGCTGGCTCATAAACTCCATACATTGGTCCAGAACCAGCAATCGGGATTAATAAATCCGACATTCGAGGATGCATTCGTTGCATATCAACATAAACTGCATTCAAAAATATTCAGTGGCGATCAAGGTGGATCGTTTTGAATGAGACAGTCGGTATTATTAAAGGTGACACCAATCATCAGAATTCCACGAAATGTTCTGGATACAGATGACTGAATTTCAATGAACAATGGTTAGTCATATTTATAATTATCTACAATGCTCTCCAAGAATGAAAATAAATATTACAAATCTTTCCCTGATTCATCCTAAACCAAAGTAGCTTAACTACGGTACACAAAAGATTAGCAGTGTTGTTGTCAAACATTTTTATCTCTCCCGTTAATGGCTGTACCCAACGTGAGTGCTTTTGTCTAACAAACGACGAATGCATTCTAAAAGTGAATATACTTAGTTGTGTTGTGCTCTGAAAATCATGTGTGGTTCGAAAATATTCAAAGGATCTGCCAAAGCTTCCTATGGGCAAGTAATGATTGTATTAATTGTGTTATCTCATTGTTCAATTTTCATATCATTCTTGAAAACGCTTTCAATATAATGACAAACTAGATTTGAATAGGAATATTTCTTCAAAATTCACAAGATAAAAAAGTTTGAATTATTCAACGCAAAATAAATTTGAATATGTTTCCATTTACCTACCTATCATTTATTCATATATTATATTTACTCATACACGAATTTATTCGAACACATACTGATACTGACAGTATCACTTATAATGGGATTAAAATAAAAAAAAAAAATCAAAAAATAGTATGGTGATTTCAGGCTTTGGAAATCCCTAATGTAAGCAATACATAACATGTTGGCAGTTCGATCAAAAACTTCTTGTAACTGAGCTGTTTCTAAATATAATACGCTCAAGTATGATTCAATTATTCATATACAACCATAGTACAGTAACCACAGACAAATGTAAGTCACAAGTGGAGAATGAATCGAAGCACTTTGAAACTCGGCACAGGACTTATTGACATCATTTATTGCTAATAAATTTTTTTTTTCCAAAAAATCAGAGGTGAAACCCAAAAAAAATTGTATTTAAAAAATTATAATTTTTTTTGCTGTTGTTTAGATAAGTATAAGATTTATTAAGAAACAATTTCAACGAGGCGAAAGATAAGACAATCCTCCACAAGAAAAATGTCTAGTAATTTCTCACAAAATGCGTTAGTTTTCTCAGAAAATCTGATTAAATTCCGATATAAAATTTCAGGCTTGCGTTAATCCGCCACTGCCATTTCCGGCAGGGCCGAAAATTTCCTCATGCAAATATAACATGTGTGTATCCGAGTACCCAAAATGTGTTTTATCCCACTTCATATAACCTTTCTACGATATTTATGGAGGATCCGAAAATCATGGATATTTTAGTTGTAATGATAATTATACTGAAGTAGGAATCAGTACCCTCTTTGGACCATATGCAACAATTTCAGACTAGTGAGACAAGTCTCACTTTTACATGCCAAATAATAGTAATTTATGTATCAAGTGAGTAAAGTGATACTTTTTTTACGAGTAGGACATGTTGGCGCACGACGCCTATGAGTAAAAAAAAAACACTTTACTCACGAGTTTTATACAGTATTTTTTCTACAACTTTCAAAAAAAATAACCAATTAATATTTTTTTGCAAATATGAAATGAATTTGGCATATTTTTATTGACTCATTATTCGAACAAAGTCGAAATCCCTTTCTCTTCACACTATCCCGCAAAATGGAAAATTTGAAGCGAATATTAAAATAACATATTCATCGAGGTTATTTAGTTTTATTCAGGTTATTTAGATTAGGAAACTATTTCTTGTTCAAAAAATGTTTATTTTTTGTTTGGTAATGAAATGTTTATTTTTGCTTCACAGTTGTATTATAGTTAATAATTAGCGTCTAGCGATTATGTTGAATGTACATAATATAAAATAGTATAAAACTTAAGAAATATATGCAGTAAAAAAGGTGCTGTGGTCACATTTGCACGACGGCGTTCGACCAGGTTGGAACGGCCCTGATGAGTGGTCCATGAAAGTCGTAGGTATTGATTATTTCAATACAGCTGGCTCGTAGGAAATCAAAATCTGCTTTATAACGTTGTAGATTTCTCAATCGAAGATGTACTTGAAACGTAGATTTTTCTATAAAAGATGAAATTGCTTTCGATCTTATTTCTCTCATTTCAGATTCAAAGCTGATTCGGTCAAAGGTAGCCAGGCAGATATTCCTGGACTCCAAGACGATGCATCAATTTCTTCGGAGAAGGATACGTACAAGAAAGTGCGGAACGCTTGATGTTCCGCTATAGAAGTTCCATTTTTGAAGGAACTCCATGGCTTGCCAAATGGTATCACTGGATACCCCTCATTGTTATAGATAGGAGAAATGATGATTATTGGATGTATTCTTGATTTATATCTTCTTCCAAAAATATAGGGATTTTTTATTGAAATTTCATAAGCTTTTTCAACGTATTATTTCAGGGCACATGATATTCAGTAAATGAAAAAGAATAATAATATTAGTAACACCATTGTAGAAATAGTTTCAAATAACTCATTCTCTAATCTTGAAAATGATTGTACGTAATATTTTTTTTGCGTAAATGTAGCGGCTCCATGATTATAAATATGAAATAAAACTTCCACCAGATTGTTTAGAAAATTCACTATGGTGACATTTCACAGATTTGTACACTACTTGTAGCTCAGGAATTTAAACTTCTTTCAGTTCCTTAATTTTATTCATACACATAAAACCCACTGAACCCTTTACTAAAAAAAAATTATGTTGAATCGTTGAATGGGTTGCGCCATCTATCGGTGAATGACAAAACCCTTCGCGAACACTGAAAACGGTTTCTACATAACCCTACCCACTTATGAACGATGCTGCAATTTATGCAACTGAGACGACGAATACGTATATCGACCACAACTAGATGGCCCAGCGGCACAGTTTCAGATATATTTGAAATAATAATTATTGTGAAATGGTAGATATTATAGCACGAATATTCTAGCATTTGTTAACGAATAGTAAATAATTATATCAGTTCTGCTACAACGTCATGAAAAGACTAATTTTATGTGATATTTTTTGCACAACTAACCGGAAATGTTCATTCATGAACTGTTAATAGAGAAAACGAAAAATTTCGACAAAGTTAAATTCTCCATCTCTCCAGATTATCCCACAGAGTGGACAATTCGAGGCAAGTATATGTCAGAAAAGAACTGCTTCCCGCTACCAACATTGAATTACATCCGACAAAAATTTGTGCAATGTTCCTTCAATAGGACACAATTGCAAGTTCTTAATCAAATATTATCCCCTATAAGCTGGGAATAACCACCTGCAGACATGACATGATTCACGGTTTGTTTACCACTTATCAATGCAAGGATAGGTCAGACAACATTAGACTCCCACAACTCAAAAACAAGAAGCACTCCTCGGTAGATAAGAAGCACTCCTCGGTAGACAAAAAGCACTCCTCGGTAGACAAGCAGCACTCCTCGGTAGCACAGAGGTGCCATACATCATAAAACCCGAGGGGAAAACCGCTGGGAATTTTGGTGTACTTACATGCCTTAGGTATCAGTGGTATAACTTAGGTATTAGTCAGGAATAAGAGGCATTACTTGAGAGTTATTGGGTATCACAGGGAATACTAGTGTATCACTCAGGTGTTAGAGGAATTACATGAAAATTATTGGGTGTTAGTTAGGAAAAATAGGTATTATATGAGTATTACTGGAATACAGGAATTATTCAGAAGTTCCAGAATAAATTATAATCGTTGAAAGGCCAAAAAAAGGTCTTGGGAATTACAGGAAATAAAATACTTAGACACGATTCACTAGTTTTAGTACTTTTCTGACTTGGGTATTACTGGCATTACTCGGAAATTACTTGGGTATTATACATAGGACTTAGTTAGGATTTTTGGGAATTCGTGCACACAATTTTCTCAACGGTTTTCCTCTCGATGAAACCACAATCATCCGCTTTGGGGGACATGTCTTGGCTCCTAAACAACACTTCTTGGGTCAAAAAGTCCCGTTTCGCCTGTAACTTGTCAATCGTTGAAAATATCGAAAAAGTATTCAATATGAAAAAAGGATCTTTAGATTTCTATATAGAACGTTTCCAATTAACATTCCTGTATGAGCCACAGTTTACAAGAAAATCTGTGTTGGAATTTTATCATTATTGCCATAGTAATATCGACAGTTTTTTTTTCTGTACGGGGAGTACTCATTAGTTAAATTATGATTATGAATTGGCGGGTGGAAGGTAGAATACTATTCTTAACATAAGAAAATACTGTCCAGGGAGGAAGGTACTGTCCCCCATTACCCCGCCCTTATCGTCTTTGATGGGTCCCCAATATAGATTTGCGCGTGAATTTGTACATTTTAATTTTTTCACGCATGCATGGTATCCTAAAAAAAACTAGGATGACAAATCTAATGGGGCTGAAAAATGCTCCAGGAAAGTTCCAGAGAGTAATGGACAACATTCTACGAGGTCTCTAGAATGAATGGACCCCGCACCGTTCATGGGTCCCGATGAAATTTCTTGAAATTTTAGTATGTTTTAGTATTCGATCACCTTATCAAAAGTGTCCAATGGCCCAATACGATCCTATTCGAGATATTGGGTGTTGAAGCTGAAAGTGGACAATTTTATTTAATCATTACTTACGCAATTTGGATATTCAATACGTTTTTTCTGGCAGTCATCATTCATATTATCAGCAACAAGACTCTGATTCTTAAATGAGACCTGTTTTTCAATTATCTACAGGGTAATCTTCAAAGAAAAATAAGCATAATTTATGAGGTATGTATTCGATAATATTTTTCATATCAGAAAATAAGGAACAAAAATTCATAGAGAAAATGGTTCCCGACTTCCAAACTAATACTGGGTAATTATTTTTTTTTAACCGTAAATGGGTCATTATCATTGAGTCATCATATATATTTAGAATGCTAATACCGAGGATGAAACCGCTGGGGAATTTTGGTGTATTAGCGGGTAGTGGGTATCAGTGGCATTACTCGGGTTTTAGCGGGAATTAGGGGCATTACTCGGGTATTGGTTGGGAAGTTGGGAATTAGTGGCATTACTTGAAAATTATTGGGCATCACAGGTATTACTGGTGTATTACTCGGGTATGTTTGGGCATTATACAAAAAGGTCTTAAAAACATGGTAATTGGAAATTACATGAATTATCCGAAGAATAGATTACTTTTCTGACTTGGGCTTACTTTGGGTATTACTCGAGAATTAGTTTGGGTATTACTCGGAAATTATTCGGGCATTAGACGGCATTACTTACAATTGTTGGGAATTATTGTACACAATTTCCTCAGCTGTTCTCTTGATCTCGCAAAATACATAATACATAAGAATTTACTCCACGTTATTCTTGAAATGAACTATAAGATATAATTATCGCTCTTGGCTATCGGATATGATACACAAATGACAATGAATTTCAATCGAATATCTATTTTTCAAAAACTCAATGCAGTCCATTTATATTACTGAAATAGCCGAATAGCAAAAATAAATTATGAAGAAAAGGGTAACATTCTCCATGAAATTTGAAAATTAAAAAATTTGTAACATCTTACAGAAAACACTACTTCCCTGGCAGAAGCCACGCTGGACATTGAACTACATCTGACGGATATTGTGAAAAGACTCTAACTGAAAAGAAAAAAATCTGGAAGTGAAAATTCGCATTTTCATTCAGATAGTTGATTTTTTAATAATTTTCTCTAGTTTTCAATGTTTTCATTGAAAATAGTTATTTACCTAACAAGTGCGGAAAGTAGTACTTTTCCGCACGCGACGGCAGTTGCACGAACGACGCGGAGCGGAGTTCGGGCAAGCCGTTAAGGGCGGAAAAGACATTTTCCGTAAGAGTTAGGTACAATATTTTTCCTACGAGTGTTTTTGTCCATCTTATTTATGAAAAAACAAGGTTTTTAATAAACAAGTTTCCATAATAATGCTACAATATGACTAATAAAACAGAATAGTTACATAGATCATTTAATTAGCCCTAAATATCCTCATTTTCAACAATACAAAAATCATGCGGAAAAGTAAAAATCGTACGGAAAAGTAAAAATCGTGCGGGAAAGTAACTTTTCCGCACGATTTTAAATCGTACGGAAAAGTACAACTTTCAAAACGAAAAATCGTGCGGAAAAGTTACTTTTCCGCACGCTCGTAGGAAAAAATCATTAATAAATTAGATAAGGAGAATGTTATTGAAAAATATCACAGAAATCGTTCATTTCATTGAAGCAAGGTTCGTTTCTCTCGCATTTCGCTTTGCCAAGCTCTTCAGGACGATTGATATAGGATTAAAATAGCGACTAAATTTTGTCTTTCAGTCGCAGATGATTCCCCAACAGATTTTAAGAATGTCCTATTCATATTTTCGAACTAAAATCATAAATTATGAAGTTTCGCCAATTGGGGATAATACGCAACAAAGGAAGAGGAAGAGTTTTCATACTCAAAAGAGTTCTTAAGTTAGTAGGGTGAGCTTCACCCTAAAAACCATCCCTATTTATACGCACTTGGTGGTTTATCTCGTTTTTATCAGAAAGCATTGGTGGCACAGAAAATTTTATACCTACTAAAAATATTCCCCATACATTCTTCAACAAAAAACTACTTTCAATTGTTCCACTTCCTTCAATGAATTTCGAGTAATAACCGAGTGAAAAGAGGGGTGGAAACGAACACAAGAAGCATTCCGATGTATAGCTTTCCAAAGTGCTTTAGCGTTGTAACTATATTAGATGTTGAAATTGGCAGGAGTTCGGTCAATGTCTTGAAGAAAGCCAAATATTTAAAATAATCGACGTTCCGAAACTTTTATTGTTTCATCTTCAGGACTCTGAAGTAAAAATAAACAAAATCATATCAATAATTTATACATGTTAAAACATATTCATATTGGTTAGTAGAATTCGAAAATAAGAACACAGGGTGTTCCATTTGAGTTTCAGTCATTTTCAAGAGTCCCAGGAAGGAACTTAATTCTGAGCCTCCCTATCTGCTGAATCTGAGATACAGTTCATCGGCAGAATACTTGATGGTCTTATGCAGCTATGAACCAAATTGTGATATTTTTTAAATTTGCGTTGTGAAAAAAAATATATTTTTCAACTTTCAGGTTTTACATAAAAATTCGACAAGATAATTTTTTCTCGAAAACCGTCACAAATAGGTTTAGGAAATTATCTGGGAAATGGTTTCCTGAAAGGATTCCAAAAATTATATAATATATGGGGTATTCCATTCGAAATAACAAAGTAGCTACTACTTTCTGATACAAGTGGCAACACTGTATTGATCAATGTGGAATACCCTGTATACAATGTGTCCAAGATAAGGATAGGATAGCATTAGGGTCTCGGAAACGGTTGGAATTATAATGTTGCTTGAACCAGAGAAAACTTGAACAATCGAAAATACTTCGAAGTTTTCAGAAGTGGGATATCAATTTCGGATTTTGAAATATTTTAAATAAAATGTAATTCTCTATATTTGTTTTTATTTATTTTCTACATTATTTTAAAAGACATTAAAAAATATGAAATGAGATTTCATTGCCTCTTTTAAAGCTCAACAAGATGACCACAGATTTTCACAACGATATTTTGTTTCCGAGGAAACTTCATCAACATTATTGCTCGAAATTATTTGAATAAAACAAAATAATAATTGAAGGGACCTTTCTGTACATCGAGAAAAATATCTATTAGCTGTAATACAAAATTGTATAACCGTTAAATGATTTCTGAATTGAATAGGCGCCAACATAGTTCAAAACAATTGTATTACTCCATCGGAGACGATCCATTCCATACAGTGGAGGTGAGATTCAATAGGAAATTGAAAAAACTTACATCTAACTCCACCAAAAATATTCTTTATTGTAGGTGTCTGTCATGCAGACAGAAGACTGACATCACGTTCTTCAGCAAATTATGAGTTAGTTACAAGTCGATTATTCATAACTCTTTGGTAACCGTTTTGTTTGTTTGTTTGTTTTGTTTTTTCCTCAGATCGACTTGTAACTAACTCATAATTTGCTGAAGATGAAGGATTAATCCTTCGAAACATGTCCTCCCTCTTACTGTTAGTCTTCTGACTACATGATTTCAACGTGATGTCAGTCTTCTGACTGCATGAAAGACAGGTACAATAAAGAATATTTTTGGTGGAGTTAGACTGTAAGTTTTTTCAATTTCCTATTGAATTGTATTACTGTTAAAAGTCTCTCACTTAATAACGTATTTAAATATTGTTTTTTCAATACCATCTTTTAACTGCAATCGTGTTCTTTGTAAAAACTAAAAGGTAACATTTAGAGACAAAAATAACGTTTTGAAAAAAGACCTGTTTCATATTGAAAATGTCCGAAAAAATTTAGTGGTTTCAATATTGCAATTAGCAGCTATAAGATTTTTTTGGTAAAAATTACTTGTATAACTAGATTTTTCTGGGTGTAGATCATTCTATAAGGAATGCTTGTTAGGGGTGGTTTTCGGGGGTGAAGCTCACACTGAATTCAGAAAAAATCTCCTTTTAGTGAGTATAATCTACGAAAGCGTAGAAGGGCCACAAAAAATTAAAATTTATAATTCTGACTTTACAACTCGGAATTAGCCTAATTCCGACTTAGCAACTCGGAATTAGTATAATTCTGACTTTAACAACTCGGAATTAGTATAATTCCGACTTTACAACTTGAAATTAGCGTAATTCCGACTTTGCAACTCGGAATCAGTATAATTCCGACTGCACGACACGAAATTAGCACAATTCCGTCTTCCCAACGTCAGAAAACAACTACTTCCTCCTACGAACATTAAATTACATCTGACATCAATTTGTGCAATGTTCGTTGAAGAGGACACAATTGCAAGGGAATGACCACCTGCAGACATGAAATGTTTCACGGTTCGTTTCCCACTCATCAGTGCAAGGATAGGTCAGACAACGAGAGAGTTATCATGGCCCACCCAATGACCACAACACCTCAAACCCTAAAACAAGAAGCACTCTTTGGTAGCACAGACTCCGGGAGGAGTTTAATACATGAATTCGAACCAAAGTCCGAAAAGTGTGGCGGAGAGTTTGAAGTAATTGAAACAAAAAATTTCGATAGAGTCGAATTACCCTTCTCTCCACACCATCCCACAAAGTGGAAAATTTTAGGCCTGTTAGAAAACAACTACTTCGTCCTGCGAACATTATGAATTACATCTGATATCCATTTGTGCAATGTTTCTCCAGGTGGTCATTCCCAGCCAATTGGGGATAATATTCAATGCTTGATTGCAATTAGTAATTGCAATTGTGTCCTGGAGGGAATACTGGAAAATTAATGTCGGGTGTTGCAATATTCGTAGGGGGAAGTAGTTGTTTTCTGAAAGATATTTGTATAAAACTTTCCACTTTGTTGAAAATTTTCGTTTCGTTTGTTAGAAATTAGTTTTTACACCGTCGATCACTACAATTCCCAATGCCAACACGTGTAATCGCACACCCAGAAAAATGTAGTTATACAAGTATTTTTTCAAAAAAATCTTATAGCTGCTAACTGAAATATTGTAACCACTAAATTTTCTCGGATGAATGCAAAATGTGAACATTTTCAACATGAAACAGGTCTTTTTTTCAAAACGTTCTTTTTGTCTCTAAAGGTTACCTTTTAATTTTGACAAAGAACACGATTGCAGTTAAAAGATGGTATTGAAAAAACAATATTTAAATACGTTATTAAGTGAGAAACTTTTAACAGTAATACAATTATTTTGAAAAAAAGAACTTGATCATACTGAAAAGCGGACTATGCTGGCGCCTATTGAATTCAGAAATCATTTAACGGTTATACAATTACAGCAAATAGATATTTCTCTCGGTGCAATGATTACACCAATTCCGAGTTGGGAAGACGGAATTATTCTAATTCCGAGTTGTGAAGTCGAAATTAGGCTAATTCCGAGTTGTAAAGTCGGAATTATACTAATTCCGAGTTGCTAAGTCGGAATTAGGCTAATTCCGAGTTGTAAAGTCAGAATTATAATTTTAATATTTTGTGGCCCTTGTACGCTTTCGTAATAATTCCAAAATATCAAAACTTCTTATTTATTTTGTTAATATCAATGTATTAATCGTTCCAGTTAAAACAACGAAGGTGGGTTTCAGTTGCATATATAAATGCATTGTACAGAGACCCAGCGCGGCGTTTAGAAACTCACATATCTCGCCACATAAATACTCACTCTTATAGTTCAGTTTTGTTGCACGCGTGGGAAGTGGTCCGGAGTGGTCCGGAAGACCAATCGGCATCAATCTGATAGAAATCCTGCGAGGTACTAACCTATCCTTGGTAAGACGGTACCTTGCTCGTATAGTACGCTAGATTCAACAGTCATGCCGCGGCTCTACCCGCGTTTGTTTCTTTACTCTCATGACAGTGCTCCCAACAGGGCTCTACCCACGTGTTATCGACATGTTCAGGATTTTCCTTACCTTCGTTATTGTTTTCGGATTTCCCACAGTCCTGACGAAAACCGCTGTCTCTCGACGACAAACTTCTTCATACCGTGGTTACTTGCCCAGATGCAAATTTGATGAGCCAATAATAAGAAATAATAACAAACTTTCCGAAAAAATTACTGGTGCTACGATAGTTTTCACCGGAAAAGTAACCAGTGATCTTATTGTGATTAATAATAATACCGTGAAATTCAGTGTCATCGTGAAAAGGTATTTCAAAAACGACTTGGGGCTGCTACGAAATAGAGAATTGTGGATTTTAAAATCGTTAAGGGAGGGTGAAGGTGTGAAGTGTAGACAACCAGTGAGAATTAAATACACCGCAATATTCATAGGGCGAGAACCCCAGGAAAAGAAAGACGTTGATGTCGTTCTTATCATTTCTCCAGTTCCTGTTACACTCAATAATCTGGACAGGGTTAGCGGAGCAACGAAAGGTAGAAAAATATCCAACTTAATAATGATTTCCTGACCTAAACATTTCGGTATGATGCATGTGAACTTGTAAACAAGTTTTTTACGAATTCTGAGATTACAAATCATTGTGCCAGTTTGACTTTGGCTATATTGAGAAAGAGTACATTCGCATCCAGAAATATAACATATATTTTTTGGTGCTTTCGACTATACTTATAGGGTGGAAAATAGATTCAAATATGAGTGGGCAAGTACCAAGCCCTTCACCGCGGCCAATGGCCTATCGTGGCACTTGAATGCGACAAAACATCACAGAACATTTTGTATCAACCGCCTCCAAATAGTCTGGCTGTGTTTTTCTTTCAAGTTCTGGTTCCCACGCAAGGAAACATTCTGTATTGTTCAGAAAACATCGTGAGAGCCGAGGGAATAAAGTAGGCAGGAATTGATGTTCTTGATTTTCAGAAGGCTCTATGCGTCAGGGAACCCCTCCCAAGACGAAACAGACGAAGAGACGATTGTTTATTTTTATAGAATCTAGCAGCCGTATGCATAGACATTCGCCAGCGACTCTACAGAGGTGCGACGTTGGCCATACAACTTATAATGCATGGGACAGCCAACGGCACACCTCTGGAGAGTGGCTGACGACCCTGCCAAAATATCACATGAAATCTCATGAAAATATACAGGCTGTTATGTAATAAGTGTCCGATATTTGATAGGACGATTCCTCAGTTATTCATAAGGCAAAAAGTTCATATAAACATGGGTCCGCAAGGCCTTCAGTTTTGAAATAGAGGGTGTTGAAAATTTATTTTTATTTTGGTTTTTTGTGAATAAATTTTGAAATAATGTCGATATTTGAACAAAAATTAGTATTTGGGGACTTTTCAATATGAGAAATTCAAATTTGATCTTTGTTTGGCACTTTATTGTAGGGGGCGCCACCTACAGGTCTTTGTCTCTTTTGGAAGTCACAACTTTTTCGTGCATGTATGTATCACAGTTTCTAAAAAAAAAACATATTCCACTATCATTTTTACGTGAAAAAGGAATACTTGTCAAAAGTCGCTACAAGCGGTTATCGAGATATTTCCAATCCAATCGCTTTCTCATTGATTCGCTCTCTCTTTGAAAATTAAATAATCAAGTAGGCTAGTAAGTTTATTCCAATGTTTTTTTGTGCTGTCATTTCAAAAATTATATCTTGACGCATAGTTAAATAGTTTTATTTGTTCCCAGTGTGATTATTTTATTGAAAATGGTAAACTTCACCAATGCAGAGTATGCTGACATACATTTTACATACGGACTTGCTAACGGAAATGCATATGAGGCTAGACGTTTATATGAGGAGCGTTATCCGAACCGCACAACTCCTACTTCAAAAACCTTTTCAAGAATTTACACTCGGTTAGGGGAAATAGGAAGTTTTGAGAAAGCTAGTCATCTGTCGGGTGCACATCGGACGGTAAGAACCCCAGCAACCGAGGAAGCAGTTCTTAATCTGGTAGGAGAACACCCGGAAACAAGCTCCAGGAAAATAGCGTTGACGTTGAACATTTCTCATGTTCTGGTATGGAAAATTTTAATCGATAATTTGTTATATCCCTACCATATTCAGAGAGTTCAGGCACTCCTCCCTCGTGACTTTCCGTTACGTATCAACTTCTGTCGTTGGTTTCTCCAATGCCTTATTCAAAATCCTTTATTTGAAAATCAAATCCTGTTTAACGACGAAGCAAATTTCTCACGCAACGCTATACGCAATTTTCACAACAATCATTTGTGGTCAGAGGAAAACCCCCATGCGATACAGGATCACATTTTCAAGAACAGTTCTCTCTCAACGTGTTGGCAGGAATCCTTGGAGATTATCTGATAGGCACATTCTTTATTCCGGGGAGATTAAACGGAGAGAGATATCGTCATTTTCTTGAAGCAGATTTGCATATTTTACTGGAATATGTACCGCTTAGACTACATGAAATGTGGTTTATGCATTACGGTGCCCCGGCACATTTTAGCATACAAGCGCGAGAATTCTTAGACCAAACATTTGGCAACCGTTGGATAGGTCGGGGAGGGCCTCAATCATGGCCCCCTAGGTCACCAGACCTTAATAGTTTAGATTTTTTCCTGTGGGGACATCTAAAATCCTTAATTTACCAGACACCTATCCAAAATAGAGAAGAATTAAGGAATCGAATAATTAACGCATGCAGATCGATTCAAGATAGTCCAGGAATTTTCCAAAGAGTGCGAGAATCAATGACAAGAAGATTGGATGTGGGCATACAGGCAGGAAGTGGATATTTCGAACATCTATTATAATTTTGAATTAGATTAATATCTAGTGTTCCGTTATTTATGGTTTATTAGGAATTAGCTTTTGAAATGTTTCTAGGTTAAATTTAAAAACAAAATTTTTTTTTTAATTTTTGGACAAACATCGATTAATTTAAATTAAAATGTCTCGATAACGGCTGCTTGTGGTGACTTTTGACAAATATTCTGTGGCGCCCCCTACAATAAAGTTCCAAACAGAGATCAAATTTGAATTTCTCATATTGAAAAGTACCCCAAGTACCAATTTTTGTTCAAATATCGGCATTGTTTCAAAATTTATTCACGAAAAACCAAAATAAAAAAAATTATCAACACCCTCTATCTCAAAACTGAAGGCCTTGCGGACCCATGATTACATGAACTTTTAACTGAGGAATCGTACTGTTAAATATCGGACACTCATTATATAACACCCTGTATAAACTAATTATGAGAAATTATAAGGATCTATGTGTGAAGTCTGTAATCTACACGTACGTAACTTTGGGACAGTTGTATAAGGATTTATAAGTAGATTTAAGCATACCCGACAAGACATACTAGTTTGTATCAGGCAGTGGTTGTTATAAGATTTGATGAGGTTTTCCTCTTTAAATCACAACGATATTTATTATATGCTCATTCGCAAGCTTGTCAACGTATGAGAAATGTGTGAAAATTCACCATTTATAATTCTATTGGGTACCGTATGAAGAAAGTGGATTCAGGATTCGATGGTCTGTATCAGGAATTCCGTATTCAATTTTATTGTGTATATTGTGGAAACAGTGGGATCAGGATGTGATGGTTTGGATCAGGAATTCCTTATCCAAGTTTATGCGATTCCTGTAAGTTTTCATAGAGGAAAAGATGGATAAAAAGTACACGAGTTTGTTTTGGAAAGTGGTGATGCGAAGAGAATATACACGATTCGCTGAGGTATTCCAATTTCAATCACAATAATGTTCTGAATGAGTATAAGGCACACAATTTATAATCTTATTCGTTATTGTATAAAAAAGTGGGTTCAGGATTTGATGGTCGAATCTGTATTTAGAATTCCTTATCCAATCTTATACGAATCCTATGAGATTTCATGAGAACCAACAGTAGGAACATTAAGAAACCAAATGTAATATTCTTAAATAAATATTCCTAAAAATATTACCGGAATTTTCGAATAGATCACTTTTTTTTCTTTCATGTTTAGGCATCGACATTTATGGTCATTATAGCCATAAGTCAACGATGCAACATTCCAGGAAAACCCATTTACTTCAAAATGAATTCAATTGCAAATGATCAATTTTTTTTATCATAATATTTACATAAATATAAAAAACTAGTGGAAATAAGACAAAATTGTGTTTCTTTCGTTTCTTTAAAGTGATCATGAATTTCCACAAAATAAAAAAGTCATCAATTACACAAATTTTATCATAATCGGATCATCGAGAATGAATTTATTTACTTATTATTTCCCTCATATGTCAAATATACTCGCTGATAAACCGTTTTTGTTTCTTTTGGAATGAACTGCCTTGTTCTTTTACAAGTCGTGAGCATAAAGCTCTGAACATCTGAAATGAATGTACCTCTTACCGGATAGTTCTACCGGAGTGCTTCTACCTCTACTCGAAAGATGCGGCCTAGACCACATTTCATAGCGCGGGATCAGAGTGGGCAAATAGTCAGCCATGGTAGAATGCGAATTGAGAGTTATGATAATACGGACGAGGAACAGATGGTATTAAAACGGTCTGCACAGATGTACTTTTTTTGTTAAAAATGAATGTGTAATATTTTACTTTACACAGCAGTTGAAGTTGAAAATGACTTTATTACTTCTGTATGTGCATTTGTGCATATAATAATTCATTTGATTTATCATCTTCATATGGAACGTGCCAGGACTGCCAGGAACAATCAACAATCTCTCAGGATATCATTGTTTTTTTTTCAAATACAATCTCATACGTTCTCATTTATTTTCAAACTGTATTACCTCATAGAAACATGTAGCATTCATCCCAAGAATCATTGATAGAAACGAAAAGCAGTTATGTCTAGAAAAACATTCAAATACATGCATTTACGTTAGGAAATGCCATTAGAAATTGAAGGAATATGTATCTGTAATGTCCTTCAAATACTGATGAATATCGAATATAGCTCTATACGGATTTGCGGTTTCACTATCGGTATTGATACTCCTGACTTCTTTATGCTGGCTAACGGTAGATCTGCCTTTCCATAGGAAGGATATGCTCGAGTTTATACTCTAGAATTTTTTTCCTTATTTTTTCCATTCACCACTTTCTCTTTCACTGGCTGATATCCAATAACCAAATATAAACCAAATACGACTATTCTATAACTAATATTTCCTTACAAATGAAGCAGCAACTTACAGTAAGAGTCAGTCGCAGCGAAGAAAGAAGAAAGAATTCCTTTTAATTAAGGGATGTTACTATAACTGATTGCGTCGATTACCTGGGTCGATATTAATATTACTCATTTTGATTTATTATCTGTTTGTTGATGATATATCAATTACAGAAAACTTTTGAAGATTTGATAACTTTTTTAGAACTGAAGAACGATGTATCACTCGACTCCCACAGCCATTTAAAAAAAATACAAAATAGCGGACCAAAGTGATTTTGGATTTTTTTTTGTTGTCGAAGAAAAGCTTATGAACACCCATTCAACCAAAAAATAAAATTCCAATCCGTTCAAAAGTTAACGGGGGTGGGGTCTCTAAGAGAGTTCTCACAGTATGTACCGCGATTTGTTTGAAATTTTGGGGACGTACAGAGAATTGTAAGACGTTTGGAATGAGGTATCACTCGACCGCCATGCCATTAAAAATATTCTTTCAAAAACGTATTGCGGACTATAATCCGTGGTCCTACAAGTTCGCAGCACGTTTTCACGTCTAACGTTAGGCTGGTTTAACTGTACCAACGTAGATGGCCGGAATAGAAACGTAAGTCGTCAAATTTCTACTCGATAGCGCGATGGTGAACTGATTAGCACACATCACACACACATTAAAACTCGAAAGGTTTGGATAATGGTCTATTAAAATGTATCAATATGTGTTTTATCGTTTATGTCGTAATTGCCGCTGATTCATCTCTTCGAATGTTATTTGAATTGTCCACGAAAATTCTTCACACATGTCATATGGCTGAAATGTTCCATACTTTTTCTTTATTGGCGGGTAGATGAAAGGTGAAGAGTTTTTAGGTTGAAAGTTTTTCGAATGAATTTGCTAAAGGAATCAGTTTAGAAATTGAACACAAATTCACCTGATATCAATGAAAAAATCGAGTGTCAGCAGGATAATTATTTGATGAATAAGAAATTTAGAAACGTATCAATGTCCAGCTGTTTACCTGTTTATCGGGTAAATTTGTGTTGTTCAAATTCTAAACTGTTTCCTTTAGCAATTTGACTCTAATAACTGGCAAACTAAAAGCACTCCACCTTCGGTGTCGTGTTTTTAATAGTTGACAGTTATTTTCGTCGAATTGCTAGGAAACAGTTTCTTATTAAACAACCCAAATTTAACCACTCGTGCAATTATAAGTGAAAAAACCACCAGTGCATTTGTCGAAGGTTATACCGCAAAAGACTTTTATTTTTTCGGATAAACTTGCATTTTGCACGAAAACTTGAATGCTTTGGTAATTATCGAGAGCAAATAACATGATAAAATCACGACACCGAGTTTGAAGTTTATACGATGAAGTTTATACGATGAAAACAGAACCTCGAGTGGTATTTAGTAATATAATTTGACGAATCAAATAAATGAATCAAAATGAAATGAACTATTGAAAAACAGGACAGTGAAACTAATTTCAATTATTTTCGTAGGCGCGTACACTCATATTGTGTGCCTTATCAATGGATAAACTTTCATTTATCTTGACCACGGCAACAATTCTTAATTATTGTTTTATGACTTTTTTGAAGCCGCACGCTTCGGCCGTCCTTTCAATTTCTGTCAATACAGCAATAATTGTTCAGTATTGTTGACTCAAATTATGAATCGTTTTGGGAGAGTGACCAAATTACAAAATTACAAAAAGCGTTATTACAATTGTTTCATCTGCTCCTTCGAATAAATGTTTTAATGAAGGTGATTCTAATTATTAATTGTGGTGCATTTATATATCGTCGTTGATTTATCTTGCCAAGAAACACTAGAAATTTTTTTCATTGGATAAATTTGTTTCAACTCACAATTATTCCATTAGTAAGTAATTTTACTCGCAGAACTGACATTGGACAACTTGCTCGATCTACAGTCTCGTAATTCTTTTATGTCAGTTTTTCTCGTGAAATTACTGACTGGCGAAATTATTTCGTAAAAGAAAGAAATGTATACTATTGAGGCGTGTATAGATAACTGCTCATTAGTGTATATGAAACGAAAACGACGAATCTATAGTGAGATCTTTTGCAAATTTTTATGGATAAAACGACTTACCCTAAGGAAGTTCAATTCAAATTATATGAACATTTGGTTTTCAATGTATAACAACTCTCTAGGATGGCCAACACGTTTTTGTGTACGACACTGTCACGTTATACAAGTTAAGGTTGCATGAGTTATCTAAGTTAATAATTTTGGTGTAATATAAGGCCAGTTGACATAAACAATCAATTAATAATAATTCCAAAAAATTTGAAACTTTGGTCAAGTGAATGGTACACTGATAAAAAGGATGTCTTCAAACAAATATATATATCCTTTTGAACAGAATCATCTTCTGAAAAGAATAATTATTTCTAATTGATGAATATACTCTTATTTCAAACTTATTGAACTGTTTGCTTCTTTATATAAATTGTCTTGAAATTAATTTGTTTGCATTAATACATTCCAACTCTTACCCTATAGAACTCCTACTTGTCAAAAATGCTCCTTTTGACTCAAGAACATGATTTCTTGGCCAAACCCCACAATAGTGTTCATTATCAAAGTTGAAATATTCTTGCACCAAACAACTCCCATTATTAAGTGGAGAAAGTGTTCATATGTCTCAAAACAGTTTCCTTTCAAGTGGTCAAGAGGATTCCTTCAAAAAATCAAACTAATATTTGGTTGGACCTATTCAAGAATACAATCGACTTGAATCAATGCAATTATACATTGATGCAAAATATCCTTTTTATCAGTGTACATCGAGAAAGCAATAAATCCCAGTTTGCATCCTACTCCGAAGTACGCAACATTGTCAAAATGGCAATTAACTTGAATTTTGCTGTATACTCAAATTTCAAAAATTTGACAAACTTGGAGTGTATTGAATATTTTATTCCATATCACGAATCGAGTTTGCAACCAGTTCAAGTGTACGGAACATTTTTTTTCGGCAACCGTCTTTTCTTTGAGAAACGTGCTTTCCGGACTAGTCCGGGAAATGCCCGAATTTCAATATAAATATTTATATAAATAAGAATAAGAATGTTTCTGTTAGTACCTATCTTCTGTTCGCATTTCCATATTTAATACAAATAAGAATTAAAATGTTCGAAATTTTCTTCTACAAAGAAATATAAAAAATAAATGTGTCTCGATTTGTTATTATACACGGTTACCGAAAAAATTACTTCCCGGACGAAAAATTTCTTTGAGAAAGTATCACTTCCCGGACTAGTCCGGGAAGTACGTACTTTCCGGACAAGTCCGGGAAATGCTCGAATTTCAATATAAATAAGAATTAGAATGTTTCTGTTAATACCTATCTTTTGTTCCAGTTTCAATATTTAATACAAAATAAGAATTAAAATGTTCGAAATTTTCTTCTACCAAAAAATATGATAAATAAATTTGTCTCGATTTGTTATTCTACACGGTTGCCGAAAAAATTGTGTACGCAACACTTCCGAAAACAGTTTTTTTAGACTCGCAGACTTCCAGGACTCGCTACGCTCGTCCTAGAATCTTGCCCACTCGTCCAAAAAATCAGTGTTTTCCGGACTTGTTACATACATTACTAATTTATCTACCTGACCAAAACAAATATTTTCTCATTTCGTGGCTATTTTTTTGATTAAGGTGGTCTCGAAATAAATACAAAAGTTTTGAAACTTTGTTGCAAATTTTGAAAACATCTATTCTGATTCATTCACAAATTTAAAACCTTGTACACGATCCGGAACTTCATGCAATTTGCAAAAATCTAATTTGTAAGTTAATTAAAATTGCATGAAGTTCCGGATCGTGTACAAGGTTTTAAATTTGTGAATGGATCAGAATAGATGTTTTCAAAATTTTCAACAGTTTCAAAACTTTTGCAATTATTTCGAGAACACGGTGATCAAAAAAATTACCACGAAATAAAAAAAAAATATGTTCCGGACAACGAAAAAGGTTGAAAATCTGCACAACTCTTCGGAATATTTTTCCGATGTATTTGTCACGTTTGGTATTTTCTCTTAGGGTAGGTATTTCAAAGTAAAATATTAAAGGTCGATAAAAAATGTTCCGTACCCTCGCATTGGTTGCAAACATGATTCGTGATATGATATAATATATTCAGTACTACTCCAAGTTTGAAAACTTTTGGAACTTTCTCAAAGAGTATATTTGTGAATTATTCAGATTTTTCAAAATTACATGTAGTTTCGCTTCGTCTGCAAGGTTGCAAATTTGTGAATGCATCAGAATAGATGTTATCAAAATTTGCAACAAAGTTTGCATGATTTGAATCAAGAAAGTATATTTTCCGGTCAATGTAAAAGGTTGCAAATCTACATAACTGTTCGGAATATTTTTCTGATCTATCTGTCAAGTTTGCAAAACTTTTGGAATTTTCTCTTATGCTATATCAAAGAAAAACATTATAGGTCGATAAAAAAAATGCTCCGTACACTTGGATTGGTCACAAACTTGTTGCGTACTTCGGAAGAAGTTGCAAACTGAGATTTATTGCTTCCTTGATGTACCATTCACTTGAACAAAGATTAAAAACTTTGGGAATTATTGTTGAATTATCAATTTTTCATGTCTATCTCTACTGGCCTAATCTACCTATATTTCCAAATATCTTCATCATTTGACTGGGAACTTACCATGGGCGTATCAATGTGAAACTCTTTTATACTCGAGATTTACTTAATATGCCTGCTCGAGTAATTTGCAAATGTTGCGATCTCTGAAGGTCATCTTATGGTTACATGCAGTGTCTGCAAAAATGAGAGCAAGAATTCTTGTGTAGATATCACGGCAAACAAAATACGTACAGCTTGGCAAATCTATAAAGGGATATGGGGTCTAATGAATAAACCATAAGCAATTGCTTTTACTTAGATTTCTTGAAACAGATCTATCTATTTTATTAACTAATGAGAGAGACAAACCTATAGTAAAAGCTTTTGCTAGGTTTTATTCATACCACCCATGAAATCGGCACACCTATCGATGCGTCAGTATTCGCGAAATGCGTTCCCGCTAGGTGGCGCTAAAAATTTAGTCGCCAAACAATATAATGGTGATCAGCCGCTAAATTCCATGAGAAACCATAGTGCTCAATTTCATTCCCATGCAAATTTGAATGAAGTACTCGAGATGTCGAAAGTTGAAATGAGTTTATCAGTCATTTTTATCATCGACGACATTGCCATACCTGCAATAACTCTATGTTTTCAAATGGAAAATAATGTAAAGAAACTTCGTCTTTGGTACTGTTGATAGTACATTCAACATTGCGACACTGATCAAATACGCTTAGTCATGGAACTTTTGATTTCTGTCGCCACTTCAAGTTGACTTATTCTGAAACTATGTACTGATAAAAAGGATGTCTTCAATCAAATATATATATATATATATATATATATATATATCCTCTTGAACAGAATCATCTTCTGAAAGGAAAAATTATTTCTAATTGATGAATACACTCTTATTTCAAACTCATTGAACTGTTTGCTTCTTTACATAAATTATTTTGAAATGAATTTGTTTGCATTAATACATTCCAACTCTTTACCCTAGAAAACTCCTACTTGAGAAAAATGCTCCTTTTGACGTAAGAACATGATTTCTTGACGAAAGCGAAAGCGCGCACTGCGACTGCCGACTGGGACCTCTATCCTGTTTGCTTTTGCCCGCGTTTCGTTTGGGGGTTGTGTTTGAATCGGACCAGTTGTGAAGGCAGGTTGAAAATATTTTTGTTTTCAACAGGTGTGTGATAATGGCGAATGACGCTGTCGTTTCTATATTCGATCGCATTTTTATGCGTCACCGAAGAGGTACCTACGTTGATTATATAGTTTCTGAAATCAAAATATTGCAAAACTATTCTCATAAATAACCATTATACCTCAATTGTTCGCAGTTGTTCTCTGTTTGTTGAACTGTACCATATGAACATGGCTTCCATGGCATATTTTTATAACCAAGTGCACATTTGTACTGAGACTCCAAATGCAGATAATCTTGAATCAAAAATGTATTGCATTATGAAGAAGAATATTGTTCGTTATTGAAGTTGAAATATTCTTGCCTCAACCAACTCACACCATCGAACAAAGAAAGTATTCACAATAGTGTTCATTATCAAAGTTGAAATATTCTTTCACCAAACAACTCTCATTATTCAGTGAAGAAAGTGTTCATATGTCTCAAAACAGTTTCCTTTCAAGTGGTCAAGAGGATTCTGTCAAAAAATCAAATTAATATTTGGTTGGACCTATTCGAAAATACAATCAACTTGAATCAATGCAATTATGCATTGATGCAAAATATCCTTTTTATCAGTGTGAACACTAAAGAATATCTCATCAATTTATTATCCAAAAATCGATTAATAAAGAGAAATCAACTGACATAGAATAGATACACTACTGCTTATGGAAAGAACACCTGATGTACTTTTTATCAGTTCAACCAGATATTTATAGATGTCGCACCATTTGCGCAGACTGCGAATACATTATAACTGAATAATATACAATTTATACTATTCTCTTTCTCGTCCCAATACTTTTCCATTCTAATTTATCGATATTCCTTCATAGATTTGCCAAGCCGTAATTTAAACGCTAATGAAGGCTATGATTGGACCTTTATTGGCTGTAGGGGTTATCGGTTGTGATCTGAAGGACTTGAAAGCTCTATCATCAAAAATCATGGATATTGAGGAATTGAAAAATGATATCGCATTGGCTTCAAACTCACCTGAAGTGGATTTTGAAGAAAAAGATTCTGAGGTAAGTAATATATAATGTTTCGGACCATTAAATATGATCAGTTCAGCAAGTACGAACTGATAAAAATTGTGTTTCTGGTATCGACAACTTCGCTTGTGCTCGACTAGACGGGTACAAATGTTCCTTTTCGTTTGTCTGATATCAACAGTCACATGGAATCATGTAAACTAGTGCTGATTTAAGTGGAACTCTTCTGTTTTTGCTGACCTCAAATATTCCGATATTTTCTTCGTTGGTATGAAGAGAGTGTACATTTTCTCCTTCTTCAGAATCGGTTGGCGACATCTCTAATTAATAGAAGGGGTTGTTCTTCTCCGGTGTCCCTTTGTTTCTCCCTCTGACGCGTAGCACGAATTATATCTTTTTTGTTGTAGCCGCTCGCTTGTAACATAATTGATAGGTGTTTTATTTCGTCGTTTTGCTTCTTTTTATTTTGATTATTTTTAATTGATTGAACACTCGCCCAATACCATGGCACTGAGGCTTCATAACGCCCTACAAGATAAAATTAAACAATGTCGAACTTCTGCTCCTTTCGAAAAATCCTTGACCGCTGTTACAAAGAAAAAGTTTATATCCGGTAAAGGGTATCTCCCCAAAAATAAAATAAAACAATTATGTAGTTGTATTTATGCTACACCTGTGAGTCACAACTTTTCTTCATCTTATTTTTAACATGTTAGTTTGTATAATTATATGTTTATTTTGTATTCTATCTACATGTATTACCCGTTTGACTCTAATTGTTCACAGGAAAATTGAGTAAATGTATGAAAAGATAAATACCTCTCTTCCAGGACACATTCTCTCAACCAAAGGCAAAGCTTTGGATCTCACTCCCTTGGGTGATGTTCCCTGAGGCACACAGCCTGCAGATATTCAAAATCACCAATTCCTCCAAACTTGTCCTCGGCTATTGTCATATTCAAAAATAAAGTGTTATCGTTTTCGTTGTAACCAGAACTTAAAAAACAAATCTGAAAAGCATACTAATTCCTTATAAGAATACATGGCAATTATTTGATATAACTTCATAAAAAATGTTCTGCATCCTTTACATTCAAGTGAAGGTTAGCAGGCTGTATGAAATACAATAATTTACATATCGAATGTAGGAGAAAAAGTGAAGATAGGATGCAATAGTTATTGATGAAAAAAAAAACATAAAACTGAAATTAATGTCCGACAGTATGTGGTTGTTGGTACAAGTCGTTATTATAAACCAGAGCCGGATCCCATGAAATGACTGATGTCAAGTAATGTTCGTTTATCAATATTTTGAAACGCCTGATCATTGAGTTTTTGCTACATATATTATATTAGCTTCATCAAGGAATCTAGAAATGATGAACTGAGTTCATTCATGAATAGCTAGAAATTGAAGTGAAGAATAATTATTTAGATATTATGAACCGAATAATAATCGAATTTTCAGTTAATGTCAATGGTATGAGCAGCAAAAAGAGCAGCAATAACAGACCTGTGGTAAATAATCCAGTAAAAACACTTGGTCTCAATGGTCTGAAAAATATTGGTAAAACTTGTTTATGAACAGTGTTATCCAGTGTTTGTCGAATACTAAATGGTTGCTAGAGTATTTTTAAAGAAGGACGCCTACACAAGCGATATTAACACCAGTGTCTCTAATTAGAAAGGAGCTTTAATCAAATCTTTTCCGGAAGTGATCAAGGAAATGTGGTCAGAAGATTCTTTGTATCGAGTGGTTAATACAGTTTCTTTGAAAAGTCAAATCCAAAGCTTTGCACCACGTTTCATCCTCCTCAGCAAGATGCTGAGGAGTTTTTGCGATACCTGCTGCAAGGATTACATGAAGACGCCAATAGAGTAACGGATAAGCCTAAACTCATTTTGACCGAGATTGTCGAAAGACTGAGCAACAGTGAAAATGCCTGAGAGTGATGGTCGAGATACTTGAGAATGGACAACTCCAAGATAGTAGTAGTAGTAGTAGTAGTAATCATGGGGAGGCCACTGCCGCAGCCAGGCAAGTAGGCCACAATGGGCCCTTTTTGCCATCCCCCGCTCTCCACATAACTACATTGCCTCTTCTAGTCTTCCTTTCCGAAACTTTGTGACATTCTAGTGAAGGTCAGTATGTCTGTCCACTCTAGTTCGATGAGTTCCTCTTGTTGGAGTTTTTCGACTCCGAAGATTTCGAATCTTAGCCTCCCGTACGCCTCACACTCGCCAAGGAAGTGAGACGAAGTTTCTTCGTCTTCTTCGCACATATGGCAAGTGGGATTGTCTTTTATACCCATTAGTGACAGGTGTCTACCTAGTTTGTTATGGCCTGTTAGTATTCCTACAAGGAGGCGTAGTGTTTGGCCATCTCTGCCTAAAAGCCACGTCATTCTTGACTTGCTAGAGCCGGCCACAAAGTCTTTTGACTGCCTGCAGCCGGCGGTATTCCTCCAAGATTCGTTTAGTTCTCTTTCCACCCATTCATCTAGGGCAGAAGAGATTTGACCTCTTGCAATGCTGGCTCCGGTCCACAGAACGGCGCAGCGGAACCGGTTCTGGCAAGATAGTAAATAACTTTGTTGGACAGCTGGAATCTACATTGAAATGTTTTTATTTTGTTATTCTTATCATATCTTACCAACTGAAACCTCAATACATTCTGATGCTATGAAATGTACTGATATTGGCATTATTTTCGAGTGGTTTGTCTGTTATAGTTGTAATGTAGTTTACTTGTTATTATTTTTCCTAAGCAATGTCTCAGTCGGACACTGTCTCCGGAGCCCCGATACATCTGGACAGCGCGCTGGTGTCATTTACCCAGATAGTCAATCCCCACGTCCATGGGGTTAGTGATTACTGGTTCCAAGAATCATGTACTCTTAGTAGACGTAGTGAACCAAGGATGAAGGCATTAAAGGGCTATGAAGGGCCCAAAACTTGAAAGAATCGAGGTAACACAGTATTCTTCAGACTTTGAATGTCATATTCCATTTTGGCATCATTTAAAAACATACACAATACATGATATCAAGAATAATAAAAAAATATATCGAGAAACATGAAATCACCAAATCCAATATTTATATTTCAATAAAAGCGCTTCGTTCCGCCCCGTCAGTGTTTTCATTCCTTCAAATCGAAGAAGTAGCGACCAAAATTTGTATTAGGAAGCGGCAAAATATACGAAGGCGTAGAAGGGCCACGGCTTTTTTTTTTTATTCCGACTTCTGGCTGGGGATTTCGAGATCGCGACATCAAGTCGGGATCTAACTTCTATCTCTATTTTGTCGAAAAGCTGACCTAGACCACTGAAAATTTTGATTTTGTTCACATTCGATTCGAAATGACATCTAGAAAAAATAGTTAACTGGACATTTAGGGCCGGCAAAAATGGCAAAAGTTATAAACAATTAGGTAAACAAAAAACATGGTCGATTTTTTGCAGATTTCAAAAACTGTTTGAGACATCCAAAATTTGAAAAAAATCCTCAAACGAAAAAAATATTCTAGAAAATGTATTACTTTTGGTACTGCACTGAAAATATTTATAATATTAATTTAGAGATGAATCTTGGGAAAAAAGCGGGTAGTGTTGTACAACTGTCATTGAAAATTACGTTTTCAATTCATTGACATATGAATTAAAAACTGACGTTTTCACAAAATCACTTTTAACACTATTGTTAAAAATACTTTTAACACTATTGTTAAAAGTAAAATGACAGATGAGGTGATGGATACTCCGTAATATAGGTCTCTCTAATATTAACACTTCAATCAGATATTATAATCAGAACACCTACCCAATAGGAATCATTAATTAAAGTTTACACATGTATTTGGCCGTTTGTGCAATTGGTAATACTAATTCCTTTTGAAGTAACAGACGAAGTAGTATTCAGTCCATCTGTAGAAGGTCTTTCATCACTGATAAATAATGACATTCATAAATAAAGTGCGTTGGGGTTTATTATAGTTTGTGCCTCTATACCTGTTTGCTTTGAAATCCTGTAATGCTATTGGAATCTTTATGGATTTTATTTATTTTTTCTCACTAGCAGTAACTGTTGTACAAAAAAAATTTGTGTGATACATTTGTTAAAAGTGATTTTATTTTGCTCTTATTCCCCACTCACAAAATAAAATGCCACTTCTAACACTTGTATCATAAATAGCTATTTTCTACAAGCGTCAGAAAATTACAAGGTTTGCGCATTGACAACATTATGCGAAGTGACACTTTTTTTCATTGTCCTTCTTTCACGCTGCGCGAAGTAATGTGGATAAACCTATTTCGCACACTGCATGTAAACTATACGGGATTTTCATATTCTAACTTTATAGTCCTTAATTAAGGAAAAATCCAAGAAATTATTGTTTCTAACTTTATGGTCCTCAATTAAGCGAAAATCCAAGGAATCATTTATTTCTGAATGTTCAGCAATAATTAAATAAGGCTTTTTAACACTTTTCAAATTGTGACAAAATTTCATACTAACTATTATTCGTCAACAAAAACAGTTTTTTAATCAACTATGCTTTTGTTGATGAGTTAATTTTTAACTGTCGAAAGTTATACCATAAAAACCCTGATCAATTCCAAGCTGAAAACCTCAATTTATTTTTCACTTCTTGGGGCTATTCGCAAAAAAATTTGAAAAAGATCCTTTAGAGAAATTAGAAAAGTTAGTTCAACCTCTTACTTCTTTATTAACAAACTATAAGGCATTGGAAAATGAAAAACGTAAATCAAGCAATCAGATTTTTTTTATTCATCCTTATTATTTTGCTTTTCACTCAAAATATAATAGTTTTGAGAAAATAAAAACTTTAATTGATTAAAAAATTGTTATGAACAAATGCATTGTTAATAAAATTTTAGAATCTAATCCTTGATGAAAATAATGTTATATGAGGAAAAAACCTTCATTTAACAAATTATTGCTCAAAACCGAAACAAACTTGCTAATTGACAATTGATTTTTGTTGCTACGTATTAAGGAATCACATTTTCTCATATTATAAAATAATATTCATATACAATAAATTTTGTTGAATAAACAAACAATTTGTTACTAAAAAAATACTAAAAAAAACCATGAGCATTTAAAATTATTCACCGAATAGAAAGAAAAACATGCCATACAGAAACACACATGGTTGTTTTTAGTGTTTTTTTAGTATTTGAAAAATAATGCTCAAAAATAATTTTTTTATAACATAAAACAATATTGAATAAACAAATAGAAAGTATTTATTTTTTTTGGATATGTAAGAACATGATAAAACATACTGATAGGAAAATGGTCCCTCAATATTAATATTTAGCAGAAAAATTGTTAATTAGCAAGTGCGTTTTATTGCAAAGACTATTTTCTAAGAAACGGTTTTGACTGTTAGAAATTATTATTTTCATCAAGAATTAGATTGCCAAGGATATTTTCAAGTCTTATTTACAATTATAACAGTTATTTAAACAATGGGACTTATTTTTTATTTTGATTATAAATAAAAATGATAATAAACATAATGACAAAGATGATTGGAAAAAAATTCAATATTTCAATGCCTCAGATTGTTAATAAAGAAGTGAAAAATCGTAATTTATTGATTTATCCAACACATGACAGTTATGACTGTCATTATCAATGTCATTTTAGAAAAGTAAACTATCAAATAACACACTAATTTGTTATAATCCATAACTCACTAGTGAGTTATGAATTATAACTCACGTAAACTATCAAATAAGAAATCTGCAAATAACACACTAGTGTATTATAATCCATAACTCACTAGTGAGATATGGATTATAACTCACGTTCATATTCAAAACTTAATAATTATTATCTCATGAAAAAAACGATTTATTCCACTTTTGGAATAAAATATTGTATGCCACTCGTGTGTTATGTTTCCTAAGTCACTTGAGAATTTATAAGTCTTTCTCGCGTGACTTATTTTCAACATAACACACTAGTACCATAAATAACTATTTTTCTTAATCTTTTCACGAATAGCGCCAAAAAGGAAAAATAAGCTATATTTTTAGTTTGCAAATAATCAGGGTTTTTATGTTAACTTTCAAAGGGTGAAAATTAAATAATTACCAAGAGTATAGTTGATTAAAAAATTGTCGTAAGTTGATTAAAAAATTGACGTAAGTTGATTAAAAAATTGGCGTAAGTTGATTCAAAAATTGGCGTAAGTTGATAAAAAAATTGGCGTAAGTTGATTAAAAATTTCGCGTAACCATTTTGTAATAACGGATCATTGTTTACTTATGTGTTCGGAGGGTGAACATTTCTTTTTTATTTCTAAATATTCATATTTGATCGATAACCTATTTTATCATGCTTCTGATTCGGTGGATGAGCGTGTACAGACCATTACCCGTTTCAATCACCTCTAAATTGATATCATAAATATTTTCGGTACAGTACAGAGAGTAGGAATTTTTTCTAGAAAATTTCCTGGTCTTCATGTTTTTTTTCATATTTTGGTTATATTAAATTTTTTGAAAAATCTGCAAAAAAACAATTCTTTTTTGTTATTAAATTATAATTTTTGGTGGTCTAGGTTAGCTTTTTAACAAAATAGAACTTCAATATTAAAAAAAGAAAAAACCGTGGCCTTCGTAAAATATGTACTGTATAAAGCGGCTATATTCCTGATCCGGCCCTGCGAGCTGACAAGAAGTTACCTCTTCTGTATTATCTTGAGGCATTCACCAACGCCAGGATCGTCGAATATCAAACTATCTCCGCAGTATTATCGCAGTTTCGAAAAAGATAAAAATGGTGGCTCCGTCTCTGCCTCGACTCTTTTCATCTGCTCTCGGGCGGTTCAACTTTGCTGCCCACACAAAACTAGAGTGTAGGTTGATTAGTCTTACATGCTATAAACCGCTATGTCTATTCTCTTCTTGAGGTTCGGCCGATCAGTTTTTCCAAGCAGACACTCAATGGCGCCAAAAGCCCTGCCAGACCATCTTCTTCGAATAAGAAATCAGTTCATTATCGCTATTAGTTGAAAAGATGATTTTTATATTGATTGAAAGTTTGATTTTGTGGAGGAAATTCGATTCTTGACGTGATTTTTTGGGTTTGTGATCGTCCACAATCTGAAAATGAAAAAAATGTTAATCCAAAGAAATCTGTACAAATTGATTAATTTGCCCGATAAGTTCCTGCGTTCACAAGACTACTGTCTTGAATGAAATTATTTTTGTCAGTACCATATTCCACACTGAATATACCTATCTGAAAAAATAAGATCAAATTAACCAAGAATATTTCTCTTTTTTGAAAAATGTTGACGTTTCGGAGGCTGTATCTGCCTCCGTTATTAAAACTTGCTGAAAACTGTACTTTAATTGCGGTTTGAAAATAACCATAGACTTATAATATACAGTGTGACCCATTTAAGATAGAAGCACCCTTGTAAAACTTACATTTTTCAACCGATTGGAATGATTTTTTTTTTCGTTAGGTAGACATTCAAAAAGTCCACCAGGACACCAAATTTCATGAATAAATTTCCATTTCCAGGGCCAAATTATCTTATTTTTCTAGGTAAAAGATCTAAAAAAATCACTAGCTATTTTTTTATAACAAATCTGACTACACCACTGGATTCGCGACATTTTCAAATGGTTCATATGTAAATTACGTTGAAATGTGTCAATCAATGAAATAAGGGAATGAAATTTGAAAAATATGCCGTTCAATCAACTCACCAATTCAATTTACATTGCTTTATTGGCAGGAGATGATGTGGCAGCCAAAACCGACCGATATTTTTTCATGCCTTCTACAAAATTGGGATATATTTTGCTGTGAAAATTGTCTTGCTATGGTAACTGATCCGATTGTGTATATTGGTTAACAACACCGTTGTGTATGGATGCTACAGAAATTGTAGTTTTTTTTGTACAATTTTCTGTTATTTTTTTAAACATCATTTTGTTTTTATTATAGTCCTGTTGACAAAATTGAAATTTATAATGCACAATACGGTACAAGAATTATACACAAGGTTTAAAGTTTTTTTTTTTCAAAACAGAGTATATCCCTTTAAAATACTCCGTTATGAGCGGAGACACAACGAGTTATTGAAATATCTCATCACTGCTTCCTCCTTCTCTAGCTATACTCTTCCTTGTTAACCGGTCGGGGGCTGAATGGAACTGGTGTTAAAAATTGCTTTGGCCTTGCTAGTAAGCCTCAGCCTTAGTGAATTCTAGTATAGCGCGGGTTGTGCCCTCTACCGGCGGGTAGTCTTGTTTGTGATTTATTACACATTTCTTGTTGTACCTTTTGAATAAAAAATGTGTAAATTGGATTACCCGCCAACTGCTCCTCAAAACTGGTTTGCTAATTTTAAACGATTTGCGAGCTACACATTTATTTCCTAAACTACTACGGCGGTAATTTTTTTCAGAGAAATGGATACACATAAAAAATTTAATAGATTTGTCACTATAACTTAGGTTTACTAAACTCATAATCATAGAAGCATGTGAAATGAAATGGATTTTTCCATAAGAAAAGAAATTGTTACCGATTTTTGGCATACCCTATATAGCTGTAGAACATGTCCTATTATAACAGCATAACAGATTTCAAGTTTTAAATCCAACTGCAAGTTAAACAATGTCTAATGCACGGCCTAGGATAAATACCCTGTATATACAGGGTTTTCCAAAAGAACCGGAACGGCCGAATATTTCAGCAACGGCTTGACATAAAGTTATGAAATTTGGTATGCAGGGGTTATCAGTAATGCCGGATCTACAAATAATATTTGCAACGTTGCCAGATTTACAGTTTGTCCTATGGAGCTCTCAACTTTTTTAAATGTAATGCTATGTTTATTTTTAGCGCATTCGATTTGTCGTGTTCAAATTACTATGATCGTATAATATCAAATTTTTATTCCCCTAACTTTTGTTAATGTTGCAATTCATCATTTCGTTAAAAAATCTCATAAAATTTTATTATTTCGAGAAATCGTGGCAATATGATAATGAAAAATAATTATTAGAAATGTTTTGGAAAGTCTGATCTAAAAATACCATTTACATCGTTGTCAAATCTCCATGTTGTTTCCATGAAATCTTCCTATTTATTTACATAAACTTCCTTTTTAAATTTTGCCCATTTTATTTTACACCATAATTTTTTTTTTTACTCAAACAAATTAAACCTTATTGACCATGTTCAAATCTTGAATCAAATTTTAGTTCTGAAAATGTGTACGTTATGTTCTTACTTAACCGATATTAAAATTTTGTTAGAATCATGAGGTATAAATTAACAAGTGGCCTTTGGAAACAGCTAATCAACTTTTATGGTTATTGTTGTCAACCATCTGTCATCATTGTGAAAGTTACTTGAGTTATTATTAAGGTAAAATGGTTTTCCTGTTAAGTGAAGCTGAACGGATTGAAATATTAATCTATCGTGGTTACGGCGATAAAATGAGAAGCTATCAAGAAGTTTGTGAATTATTCAATACTGTACACCTAGAGAAGCAAATTAAAAAATCTACAGTTTGTCGAACAATAAAAAGATACCAACAAACAGGGAACGTTAAGACTATTCCAAAAACTGGTCGACCTAAAACGGCCACTACTGATGACAATAAGTTGAATATCCTGTTATCTTTAGAAGAGAATCCTAAAATGTCTATAACAGAACGAAAACAAAATTTACCGGAAGATGTTAGTAAATCTTCAATTTACAGGATTCTAAAGCAAGAAAATATTAAGCCTTATAAATTAATGTACACTCAAGAACTTTTGGAAGATGATCCTGACCGCCGTATTGAGTTTTCTGAAATCATAATGAATGAAATTAACGATTATCCAGATTTTAAGAACAAAATCTTGTTTAGTGATGAATCGACTTTTTGTTTAAATGGGCAGGTAAACAGGCACAATTGTAGATTTTGGAGTAGAACTAACCCTCACTGGATGGAATAATTAAATACACAGCATCCGCAGAAAATTAACGTTTGGGCAGGGATTCTTAACAACACAGTTATAGGACCTTTTTTTATCGATGGAAACCTGACGGGTCGAAAATACTTACAACTTCTGAGAAGAAAGGTGGTTCCTAAATTGCAAGAGTTGAACATTGACATCCATGAAATACGGTTTCAACAAGATGGGGCACCTCCCCATTTTGCACGAGAAGTTCGAAAATATTTGGACGAGGTATTCAAAGAAAAGTGGATTGGACAAAGAGGAACGATAGAATGGCCTGCACGCTCCCCGGATATGACCCCTATGGATTTTTCTTATTGGGGACATCTAAAAAATAGGGTGTACAAAAATAGACCACTAAGTTTAGATCATCTAAGGGAAGCAATTCTATACGAATCGACTCTTATAACACCAGAAGTGTTAAATAATACTATAGGTGAATTTTATGATAGGCTTGGTTATTGTTTGGCAAATAATGGCCAACATTTTGAACACTTAATACGTTAGTCTTTTATTTTCTCGTTTAGTTTAAACCTGTTTATGTTTGTCATTGGATTATTTAATCATATTTAGTTTATCAGTTACCATAATAAAAAGGAATATTTGTATTACCTACGTAGTTTTGTATTGTTTCCTGTTTGTCAGTGTTTTTTTATTAGTTTCAGTTAAAAAAAAAACTTTATGAAATCAAATAAAATACACAAAATTTAAAAGGAAATAAATACTTAGGAAGATTTAGTGGAACCAACATGTAAATTTGACAACGTTGTAAATGGTCTTTTAATATCAGAATTACCAATAAATTTCTACTAATTTAATTATCATTGTCATATCGCCTCGATTTCTCGAGATATTGAAATTTTGTGATATTTTTCATCGAAATTTTGAGTTGCTATATTAACAAAAATTTGGGGGATTAAAATTTGATATCATGGGATCATAGTAACTTGAATACAACAAATCGAATGCGCTAAAAATAAACATAGCATTACATCTAAAAAAATAAAGTTGAGAACTCCATAGGAAAAACTGTAAATCTGGCAACGTTGCAAATATTATTTGTAGATCCGGCACTACTGATAACCCCTGTATACCAAATTTCATAACTTTATGTCGAGCCGTTGCTGAAACCCTGTATATTCACTGAAGATTATAATGAAAGAAACAAAGTATCATATGAAAACACACATCAAAAATTGTAATAGATTTGTCACTATTTCGAATTTTAAATCCAACTGCAAGTTACACAATTTCTAATGCACGGTTTAGGTCAATCACACTGTATATACACAGTGACCGCCAAGAAGTATGTACCATATGGAAAAAAAGTTTATTATAAGAGTATTGGAAAAAAGATACTTGGAGAAAGTTTGTGCATATCCCATAACATAAAAATCGATTTTGACACATGTCACGTGATCGTTGGTATGGTGGCAAATTGAAAAAAATTACTATGAATAGGCAAAGAGTTGGATAAAATGGCGAGATATCAAAAAAAGTTAATTGAAAAAGTTGCTTAGAATTAAATTTTATATACATATACAAAGTTTGAACAAATAATGAGAGAAAATTGAAAATAGTTATTTTTTAAAAATATTTTCCTAGCTGTATAAAAATATCAAATTTTTATCTTATGAATAGCTTGACCATACAAAAACATTTGAATTTCAATGATAATGGCAACACTTTTTCATTTCTTCCACACCAGTGAGCATTAAATTAAAAAAAATTGGATTTTGTCAAACCCTGGCTGTTACATTGGTTCGTATCTAAAAGTTATATCAGAATTCCACGACAATTGTGATGACATGACACTCCAGAAACATGGTGTTTTCCAGATTAAGATCAAGTTTCAATGATAATCGTGCCAGAGCGTTTTACTTCGCGTGCAATGTTGAAAACTCTAGCCTCTTCAATTTGACGCACTATTTTTAAGATTATGTGCGAAGTGAAACGTTCGTGCACGATTATCATCAAAAATTGATTATAATCTGAAAAAAACACAATATTTTTGGACTTTCCTATCATCGCAATAATCGTGGAATTCTGATATAACTGTTAGATACGAACCAATGTAACAGCAAGTGTTCCGAAAAACATTTTTTTTTTATTTTGTGCTTTCTGGCGTTGAAAAAATGTGGAAATTTTGTTATTATCATTGAAATGCAAATATTTCAGTATGGTCAAGCTATTCATAAGAAAATAATTTCATATTTTCATACAGCTGGGAAAATATTTAAAATTAATTTCAATTTTCCCACATTATTTTTTCAAACTTTGAATATGTGTATAAAATTTAATTCTAAGCACCTTTTTTAAGTAATTTTTTTCGATATCCTTCCATTTTACCCGACTTTTTGCCTATTCATAATAATTTTTTTCAATTTGCCGTCATACCAGCGATCACGTGTTAAAATCGATTTTAAGGTTATCGGACATGCACAAACTTTTCCCAAGAATCTTTTTTCCAATACTCTAATAATAAATTTTTTTCCCATATGTTACATACTCTTTGGCGGTCACTGTATATATATTCACTGAAGATTATAATGAATGAAACAAAGTATCATGAAAACGCAACCATTTAATTTTTATGCACTTGTTAAATCATTAAGGCTTTGTGCGATATTTACTTCGTAGTCAAATTGAAAACTGCAGTTATGCCTCATAAAGGAGTGGTTTATGTACCAAGCTGTTAAATGAACACACCCAAAAAAAATGAATTCAGGAAAAACAAAGATTTCTACCTACTTTCTCTCTGAACGTTACACAATTTCCCTTTTCATGGGAACCAGAAGAAATAGATAAGAAAACAATTTGGTTTTGCATGACACAGTTTTCGGAAAGTGCGAACGTTGAAATGTGTTTCTGGCTAGCTGACCTTCGTCATTACGATCTAGCCAGAACTGAAATGTGCAAGCAAAAACGAAAAAAAAAAAAAAAACACCCTAACCAATATGAGAACCCAGCTGTTTGTTTCAAGTAACAGTTACAGTAATGCGCGTAGGTTCATTAACTGATTGTTTTACGCTAAACGAATTAAGAATCTATACAATATATCATTGGAGTACGCCAGATAGTAGAATCCACTGGAAAATTGACGTCTAGATTTTTATTAAAAATATTGCAGTTATATTTTGAAAGCTATTCTCTCAATTTCATATACCACATTGTGAATACAAATCTAAGAAAATGAAAACTTACTTCGATGGACTAGTTATTCGAAAGTCAAGTCAACATTAATAATAATAATATTGACCTCGATGAATATGTTATTTTAATATTCGCCTCAAATTTTCCATTTTGCGGGATAGTGTGAAGAGAAAGGAATTTCAATAAAAATATGCCAAATTCATTTCATATTTGCAAAAAAATATGAATTGGTTATTTTTTTGACAGTTGTAGAAAAAATACTGTATGAAACTCGTGAGTAAAGGTTTTTTTTTACTCGTAGGAATGCCGCACTCAGCCTACGCCCACGGAAGATGGCTCTCCACTATAACTGTTTTGTTTTTGAAGTTATTGGAATGAAAGGACCCCGCACGGTTTTTATGGAAAATAGGTCCCAGTCGAATTGGCTGAAAATTCAGTAAATGTAGTTTATGGTGTCCTGATCGAATGTCTCCACGGGCACAACGAGATGTATTGGACAGTTTTTGAGATACAGGGTGTCAAACATGCAAAGAGAGGGTTGTTACTAACATTTAGAAAATCAATAATGCGGCGATTATTTTCTTAAAAAAATTTAGGGAGAATAATTGCAATCTTAATATTGTCGACTCAAATTGTAATAAAACATTCTAAGACTCCGTATACAGGGTTATTAATAATTAAATAATTTTGAGAAATTCTCTGGAATTGGGTGATCTGATGTTACTATTATAAAGGGTCACTCACTTCACTTCACTCATAGTCATAGATATTTTAGTTGATATGAAATAATTATACTGAAGCAAAAATCAGTACCGTCTTTGGACCATATGCAACGATTTTATACTAGTGAGACAAGTCTCACTTATACATACCAA
Organism: Chrysolina haemoptera; assembly: GCA_958298965.1. Lineage (NCBI taxonomy): Eukaryota > Metazoa > Arthropoda > Insecta > Coleoptera > Chrysomelidae > Chrysolina > Chrysolina haemoptera. The sequence continues at coordinate 10,819,298 of OY282597.1, read as the reverse complement.
AGAAAAAACTGGGTTTTACTCCTGCCTCAGTTTCCAACTCACACGTAATCCCGGCAATTTCTTCAGTAAATGTTGAAAATAATCGCTCATACACATCCTACATAAAAAATAAAAAATGTGATTTCAATCTTGAGGTTTGCACTTCACAATAGTGTTATTAATAAAAATTGAAGAAATCTGCATTGCATTGTTCACAATAAGCTTGTCAAGAGAGAAACAAGATGTCCTGTAATACCAGGACCATGCTTATTGCCATAATCCTATACAATAGGAATAATTGGGTCGAAAATCCATCAGAAAACAACTACTTTCCTGGCTAATACCACGACGTTATTGTCTGCAGAGACCTACCCTATACTGATGAGGGCAAGAATCCAGAAATCGATCTATAGGTGGTCCAAATGTTTCAATGAACATTTCCATGCAACTAGCAATTGCGGAGATATCCTTGTAGGACTCTGCACGGAAATTCATTAGATGTAATTCAACGTTCGTCGTGGTATTAGCCAGGAAAGTAGTTGTTTTCTGATGGATTTTCGACCCAATTATTCCTATTGTATAGGATTATGGCAATAAGCATGGTCCTGGTATTACAGGACATCTTGTTTCTCTCTTGACAAGCTTATTGTGAACAATGCAATGCAGATTTCTTTAATTTGTATTAGTGGTTAGATTAATCACGCAAGTTCTGGGTATTGCGGTTGAGGCGCTGGAGTTCAGATGGCGCCCGTGGTTTAGTGAACGCTAGGCTGCGGGCGGTGTCTCAGCTTCTGCCTTTACATGGAGGTTTTGTTGAGTCGTTTGTTGCAGACATTGGTTATTGTCTGCAGAGACCTACCCTATACTGATGAGGGCAAGAACCCAGAAATCGATCTATAGGTGGTCCAAATGTTTCAATGAACATTTCCATGCAACTAGCAATTGCGGAGACATCCTTGTAGGACTCTGCACGGAAATTCATTAGATGTAATTCAACGTTCGTCGTGGTATTATCCAGGAAAGTAGTTGTTTTCTGATGGATTTTCGACGCAATTATTCCTATTGTATAGGATTATGGCAATAAGCATGGTCCTGGTATTACAGGACATCTTGTTTCTCTAGTGTTATTAATAGTAATGTATGTGTCAAGTGAGTAAAGTGATACTTTTTTTCACGAGTAGGAAATGTTGACCTACGACGCCGTAGGTGAACTAATTAATGATTCCTCTTGAGTGGGTGTTCCGATTATAATATCTGATTGAAGTGTTTTCATTAGAGATATCTTTATTACTGAGTATCCATCATTTCATCTGTCATTTTACTTTCAACACTAGTGCTAAAAGTATTTTCAACACTAGTGTTAAAAGTAATTTTGTGAAAACGTCAGTTTGTAGTTCATATCTCAATGAATTAAAAACGTCATTTTTAATGAGAGTTGTACAAAAAATAATTATGAACTGTCAAAAACTGTCCAATTCATCAACATACCATATTTTTTTTCCTGATTACGAATCCCATATTTACTTAATTATTAATGAGTTTCGGATCATCCGCAAACATCTCCGTGTACTGCGACAAAACACATTTTAGGTACTCAAATACTCGTATATTATATTTGCATGAGAACGTAGGAGTCTTCAGAAACGATATGAACTTTTCCGTTTCCAATCAAATATTCGGCTTCGCCTGAACTTTCAGCGGCGTGTAAGCGTGAACCTGAAATTTGATGTCGGCGTTCGATCGCGTTTTCTGAGAAAACGAGCACATTTCATAAGAAATAACTAGGAATCATTTTTGTGGAAAATTGAATTGTTTTTCACCTTTTTGATTTGTTTTCCCAATAAACCATATACTTTCCAAGATTACATCAAAAAACTACTTATTTATTTTTAAACGAAGAAAAAAATATGTACCACCCCTGTTTATCAAGGTTCCAACTACTAGTATACCAAGCCACAATAGGCCATTGGCCGCAGTGGAGAGCCTGATATGGGCTCACTCACATTTAAACCTAAACCTAACTAGTATACCAAGTTTGGTGGTGCTACAATCGATCCTCGTCTCAAAACCCAATCGTACTGGATTATTAGACTAAAACTATATTTATAGTTATTACATGAATGAACACTAAACACTTTGGTTTCTTTGAAGGCGTACTCGAGAAATCAGTTGAATCATGCATCTGGAATATTCGGGCAATTGTTTTACGATTACTTTAATATTATTGGGAACCAGGGAACTGAAATGAGAAATAAGACCGTCTCATGGCATTAACGTGGCCTGCATTCCAACCCGCCCGCCCACTGAAATACATTTCACTTGAGTTGATGAATATCAAATACCATCTGTAATCCTTTGAACATGTTTACCGAATAAGTATTATTCAAAGCTCTTGGTGGAAACGGCATTCGAATATCACCGTCGAAAACCACTAATATTCTAAAAATCACTTGTATACCTTGCTCTTAGCTAATGGTGTATTGTTTGCAGTAAAACTAAAATATATGGCGATATTCTTACCACTTTATTGGATATTTTATGAATGTATAAAACTGCTGTTACGAAGAATATTTTCATACCAAAGGCTTTCATTTAAATGAAAGCATTAACTGTTCTCTTGAAAACGTACAATATTATTACTTATATTATATCCACCTTATTGCTGGCACCTATCGGAGATTACTATAACTAAAGTCAACTAATGTATGCTATTGTGTAAATTCCTTCTTGAACTGACTCAGTAATTTTCAGAGTGCGTTACAACTGTGGGTAGACACTAGGTGTTCTTCAATTTATGTTATTTTCTATTGTTGTAGATATGTCTATTATTATTTATGTTTTACGAGTTGTTGTATTCTCCGAAGAATTTCATTTTGATTCATGCAAACAAGATGTTTCTTCATGTATACGTAGGAACAATATCTCACCCATTGTTCAAGTTGGTGTATTTGAAATGACATTTTCAATGTTTTTTGCATTTCGGTTCGATATCTAATATTTATGTTCAGTGAGTATTGTGAATTATGATTCCCACATATTTTTTGACATATACATATCTCTTCTGAATATTCTCGTGCATATCCTCATATTTTCATGAACAATATGTCTGTTTATTGTTACCGTGAATATAAACGTAGGTTTTGTAAGTCAAGCTCCAACAAACATGTATATTTCATTTCAAGTGGTTGTCGATCTATCATACATTAATACTCCTGTTGACAACCTGAAGCCACTAAAATGGATGTATGCACTTATTGTTCATTGAACATGTGACTTCCAAACTGAAAAGTAAACGTGAAAAGCTATTACCATTATTATTATTAGCATTATATTCATGTCATGTTTTTCTGATTATAATCTGGTTTCGATGATAATCGTGCACGAGCGTTTCACTTCGCACAGAAATTTAAAAATAGTGCGCCAAATCAAAGAGCCGTATAGTTTTCAATATTGTATGTGAACTGAAACGCACTTGCACGATTATCGTCGAAACTTGATTATAATCAGAACAATATGGTGTTTTCGGATTGCCATATCATCACAATAGTCTTGGAATTTTGGTATGACTGTTAGAACCAATGTAAAAGCGGGCGTCCAGGAAAAAACAATTTTTCAAGTTTAGTGCTATCTGGTGTGGAGCAAATAAGGAAGTTCTGTCATTATTACCAAAATATAAGTGTTTTACTACTAACAGTGAAGCAAGCTATGTGAAAGAAGAAAATTTTACATTTGTGAACTTTTTCTGGCGGGCCAATAAATTTTCTCTCTCACTCATTCGGCTTATGGAGAAAATAACAAGCGATACCTCCGTAGTCTTTGGATACAGTAGCATTAAACTTAGTTTTTTGGATTCTTTATGATCATCCCTAACCGATCATGCGATGATATACAAGGTGTTCTATTTAAAAAAATATTGAAGATGGCGCTCAGTTGCCATTCCGAAATTTTTATCTGTGATTTTTTCATGAAAATGTAGGTTTTTATCTCCCATTCAATTCTTTCAAATACCAAGTGGTTTAAAAATTAGTAGGGGAGGAACAGACTTTAGAAGGGCACTGTATGTTATTTTCTGTGAGTCCTGCTTGTAGAACAAATGTCTGAGTTGAACCATTCATTATTGTTGGTGAAACTTGTGTTACTTTTTCAATTTTATTTTTAAAATAAAACGGAATTCAACGGAGTTCAGTGTGAGTTGAAAGTACCTACGTTGAGTGTAAGTTGTGTGTGATAATGTGAGCAAATTGTGAGTTCAGAGTAAGTTCAGTGTAATTTAAGTGTAGCTTTGGTGTGAGTTTCGTGTTAGTTTTGAGTGTGACATTGTGAATCAAGTGTAAGTTTGAGTATATATGTTAGCATGATTTAATTTGAGTATGACAAAGTGAGTTCAGTGTACGTTCAGAGTGAGTTGACTGTGAGAGGGAGTTCAGTGTTAGATAAGAGTAGGTAAGTTGATTGTGACAGTGTGATCAAAGTACTCAATATTTGAAATCTTTGGTGTGGATACAATTCAAGAACTCTGTCATCTCGGAGTTCATAGATAAATCCATCGACATCAATCTCATGGAATATTTGGACCACTCGGGAATCATCAATGATCCACAATATGGTTTCCGACACCAGATATCAACTGGTGAACTGCTTGCTTATGTCTCACATATTTGGTAGCAGTCAATAGAAAAATATGATGAAACTCTGGCCGTTGCATTAAATACCTCCACAGCGTTTGGTTATGTTTAGCACCAAGGACTCCTTGCCAAACTTAAATTTTTTTCCCGATTGGAGGGGTAAAAAACCTTCAGAAGACGCACCAGCCTGTTGATTTATCGGCTGGTCAGTGTCAGATTCGGTCCCTGCAGGGAGCTTCCTAACGAATAAAAACTTTCCCTCCATCTCCGTAGACTAAAAAACCCCTTCCATTCTCACCACACTGAAAACCGCTTGCGCATTGCTTCAGTGAGAGGAGTTGCCTAATATTTATATCTCTATTGCATGCATTGCTGTCTGTCTTCATTCTCTTTCGTTTCAGTTATGGTTCTTATTGAACTGTACGTTATTTTCCATTTTTGCTCACTGATCATGAGGTTTCTCATCATGTTTTCCGCATTGAACGTAGTTCCTGTTGCTATTAGGTGCTCTTGTCTGGTTCTGTCCCATCAACATGAAAATTGAGTGTGTTCAGCATCGTCTCGAGCCCCGCAATATGGACATTCTTCCGAATCCGCTCTTCTACGATCGAACAAATATTTTCTGAAGCACTCATGTCCTGTGATGGCCTGCGACAGGGAATAATCGACCTCGCCATATGGTCTATCTATGCATTTCTAGATGTTTGGTATCAGGTAGTGTGTCCATCTACCGTACTTTCCATTGTCCCAATTTCTTTTCCATCTTAATGCGAGATTTGCTGCTGCTGTGGCTCTATCTACTCCACTGTATTCCTCTCTTCTCTCTACGATTAATAGTTCTATCAGTGGAACGTCTGATAGAACTCCTGCTCCTTCTGCTGAGACCGTCCTGTAGGCGGAGCATATTCTGAGCATCATTTTCCTCTGCAAGCTTGTGAGTGTTGCTACTAGTTTTTTATTTTCTATCACTGTATCCCAGACAGGAGCTGCATACAGAATCTGCGAGTGAGCGACACTTAGCATAATTCTCCTCTTTGAGGATCAGCGCCCTCCAATGTTTGGCATGAGCCCAGAGAAAGCTGTCACTGTCTTCTCGACTTTCGTGGTGACCCTTTTAACATGTTCAGCAAATGTTAGCTTCGTATCTAGCCATACACCCAGATATTTTATCGCTGTTTTTGGGGATACGATTATACCATCCACTTCAAATTAGATTGGTGAAATTTTTCTCTTCGTCGTTAGCAGAGCGGCTTCAGCCTTCTCGGGTGCTAATTTCAACTTTTTAATTGGCCAACCAATTGAAAACCCGTTGCAGGGCATGTCTTCACCTTTTGCAACTACCATCATGGCTATGTCGTCAGCAAAGCCTATAAGCGTAATTCCCGTGGGTAGTTCCATCCTCAAAATTCCATCATATAGGATGTTCCACAGGGTTGGGCCTAGAACTGACCCCTGTAGAACACCACTGGTGATTTCTCTAGTATTGATGTCTCCACTTGGTGGTCGATGGAGTATCATCTGAGACTCTAGCAGAAAATGCCACTGTTTCGCAGGGATATATTCTAGTATCAACACAGTTATTTTTTAACAAAAATGATTTGTTCGAAGATACCTCATATCCAGTGCAAAGCATTCGGTATTATAGTAACCTTTATATAACTTTCTCTCCTGAAGCTCCAATATAACTATGAAAACATAAAAGGATGTGAAACAATGGCGAATGAATTAAATACAGACTCAGCAAAAACTCTAAAATGGGGAATCAATAACTTGGGAGAATTCAATGCAAATAGAATTCAAGCTTGTTTTTGTTTCTAGAAACGCCGATCTCACAGTAGCCAGCGTATCTATGTCAGGAATATCCATACCAATAAAACTTTTCATTGTTTTGCTCGGTTTCTTCATCAGCAAAATGCGTCCATTGAAAAATCATGTCAGGTCCATTGCCAAAAGTACCTATCAAAAATTAGTTTTCCATTTCGAGCCAAGAAGTATTAGGTACAATTTCCATAAACAAGCTCGCTTACTTCTCTGGAATACCGCAGAAGGTTGGTGACCTGTTTCTGTTATAGATATTTCCATGCAGAAATATTATCAATTGTTTCACCGTTATCGGTCCCATTGAGACTGACCTGTCGGGACTAGTCCTCACATACATATGCCGTCATTTTGAAACCATGCAGAATATCTCTTTCCAAGAGCTCGTTTTGCCAACGAACGGCGAAGCTTTGGAACTCGTTGTCTCAGGAGGTATTCCCTGGGGCACAGAGCCTTCAGAAATTCTGGAAGTACACCAATCCATACCTACTTTCCTCCAGCTTCCACGATGTTCTCTGAACATTACCGGATCATAAAAAATAAATAAAAATTACCCAAAACACCGAAACCAAGTCAATATCAGCCGGTAAAGAATTCAGAAGCTCAAGGCTTACTAGCTATGAGAGTATGAATGACGGTAATCTCAAATTGAGCGGAAAATCAGCTAAGATAATGCATCGATTTTAACTGCTGAAGGTCTAATACACGGAGAATCTTAATTCTTCAATATTCAAAATACGGAAAGAGAATGTCCCCTTAGGTTTCGCACGCCAATGGTTGGAATTTGTTTCAGTTGATTTCATTAGGATATGACAACACTCACTGATATTGAATCGTGTACTGACTGTCATTGGTATATATGAATATATCTTCCTGATATATTGAATGAAAATCAGTTTATATTGGGGCCATTGAGACGCATCGATACACCTTCGTTTATACGAACTTTTTATCATATTGTTGCATTTAGAATCAGCACTCGATATTTGTTACGATATTTCGGAAACATCCTGATGAAGATAACTTGAATGTCGAAATATTCATGCATTCAAAAAACTTGAAGTACAGGTTGAACATATTATATATTTTCTTCGTCAATTTTAGCAGGAACTTATTCAGAACCCCTTTTCTTAGTGCTGCACTGATAAAAAGGATGTGTTCAATCAAATATATATATCCTCTTGAACAGAATCATCTTCTGAAAAGAATATTTATTTCTAATTGATGAATATACTCTTATTTCAAACTTATTGAACTGTTTGCTTCTTTACATAAATTATCTTGAAATGAATTTGTTGGCATTAATACATTCCAACTCTTTACCCTAGAGAACTCCTACTTGTGAAAAATGCTCCTTTTGACTCAAGAACATGATTTCTTGGCGAAACCCGCTACCGGAACGACGCAAACCCACGCGAAAGCGCGCACTGCGACTGCCGACTGCGACCTCTATCCTGTTTGCCTTTGCCGGGTTTGGTTTGGGGGTTGTGTTTGAATCATAATTTAAGTTGTTAGTTTTGTATTTGACTCAGTGGTTATGTGCAAATGTTCTGCTACAGAAGTGCAATATGGAGGTCCAATTATTTCTGCACAATTTGAATTCAGGTCATTTATGGACCAGTTGTGGAGGTAGGTTAAAGATTTTTTTGTTTTCAACAGGTGTGTGATAATGGTGAATGACGCTGTCGTTTCTATATTCGATCGCATTTCTATGCGTCACCGAAGAGGTACGTTGATTATATAGTTTCTGAAATAAAAATATTACGAAACTATTCTCATATATAACCATTATACCTCAATTGTTTGCAGTTGTTCTCTGTTTGTTGAACTGTACCATATGAACATGGCTTCCATGGCATATTTTTATAACCAAGTGCACATTTGTACTGAGCCTCCAAATGCAGATAATCTTGAATCAAAAATGTATTGCATTATGAAGAAGAATATTGTTCGTTATTGAAGTTGAAATATTCTTGCCTCAACCAACTCACCCCATCGAACAAAGAAAGTATTCACAATAGTGTTCATTAACAAAGTTGAAATATTAACAACTCTCATTATTCAGTGAAGAAAGTGTTCATATGTCTCAAAACAGTTTCCTTTCAAGTGCTCAAGTGGATTCTGTCAAAAAATCAAACTAATATTTGGTTGGACCTATTCAAGAATACAATCGACTTGAATCAATGCAATTATGCATTGATGCAAAATATCCTTTTTATCAGTGTGAATGATTTTTCAAAAATGATGGTTTCTGTGTCCAGTATAACCTAAGGGTACTTTGGTCATCAATTACTACGTGTTGGATAAATGCATGACTGATTCAAAAACTAGTTTAATGCATTATTCACTCTCGAAAGTTATGCATATAATAATGGTCAAAAGAGTGTGTGGGCTAACGTTCTCGGACAATCAGGCGCCTGTTATATGAAATGTTGCACTAATAGTAGTAGAAGTAGTATTATTTTATAGCGGGAAATCATACTCATAATAAATTATTGTCTACAACTGTCAAAATGGTGCACTTTTTGTTCAGTTTAGTTTGTTTGTTTAGGGCTTATTCTTGCAGTCAAAATGAAACTTTTTTCCCATAAACGTGTGTAGGTACGCAACCACTTCATTTGTGATACGCAGAATGTCGAAATTTATCAGAAAAACAGTTATTACCCAATATCAAACTACATTTTATCCACGATAATGGTTTTCTTAATTTTCATCATTGGCGTCACTTCAAACTGGACGGTTTTCGATTTAAAAATTGGAAGGTCTTCATGTGCTTTTACGTATGCGAGTTTCTGTTAGTCTCAATGAAATGCATTTTGCTTTTTGAATCAAAAACTATTCGCCGCACAAAAAAAAGTCAGTGGACCATTTTTACAAGTAGATAGAGGAAAATCATAAATATAATAATCATTAAAAAAAAACACCCTGGCTCATCATCATTATTATTTTTGTTTGATTTCAACATCCTGTATCTCAGAAATAAAGCGGTTGCAAACACGTATTTCAGAGAAGAAAGTCCAATTTTGACCTCAGGCAAACGCCGTCAAAGTATGCTTATTGAGTTTTGAAACACACTGTATAATTATTTCGAGGTTGAAAAATCTTGAACGAATCCTTTTTGTGAAACATTAAAGGAAATACAACCGCATCTTGGAAAAAAATAATTATTCCCATATCAAAATACTATTAAATTAAGTAGGTACTTCATGAGATAGTGTCGAAAAAGTGTACTTTTGTACGGTTGTTGCTAGACGACATGGAATTTTAGATGGCGGACCAGATTTGTTATTATAGACCGATTTCATTCAAAATTGGTATGTGGTGGTTTTTGAGGTCGAAGAAGATGTCAGACGAATTTTGCGATTATGCCTCGTTGGTATATCCGTCAAAAGATGTGACTAACATAATGCACAACTGCGGAAAAGATTTTGCAGAATCATTTCAATGAAAACAGCCTCTATACGACAACTTTCTCATCATGAAAGTATTGAATTGTTGTTGTGTCATGATTCATTCGAATCGTTTCAGGAACATATCAGGGAACAAACTGTTTTGTCTTTCCATTTCAGCAATTTGATAAAACTTACATGTTCAATATACAGGGGTTCCGAAATTGGGGCGATAAATGAGGTGGGAAGTAGAAGATGACAGAACAAAATGAAATAAAGGAACACATTTTTGTTGGAAAAAAAAAATAATAAATATTTTGGGAGACATTGAATTTTAAAGTTTTAATTTTTTTTGAAAGGTGCTTCCATCTTAAATGGGTCACACTGTAGATTCTTCAAATTTCATTCGAATATCTTCAAATACAAAAAAGTTATAGGAGCGAGCCACCTTCCGTATAGATGAACTTGAAACGCAAAACTTTATCGTTATAAAAAAATTGATCCAAATCGTTAAAGCCGTCTCCGAGATCCAAAAATTCACATTATAATTATTATTTTCTGTAAAACATGCATTGTCATCCACTTCTGAGCTATGGTCCAAATTTCAAGTATTCAGCTAATCAGGAAGTTAGTTTAACAAATATACAAGAAAGCGGGTAATAAAAACATGGTAAAATTATAATAATAATAATGGTAACATGGTAACATGGTAAAATAGCAATTTACCATTAAAAAAACTCCATATTTTTTTATTAATGAGCAATAGGTACCCTTCATAGTTACTATGTATTCTGTAAATATGTGAAAACCATGATTAATGGATACAAATTCATAACTAAATCATTGAATTTGTCTCTTACATCAAAATCTAGTAGTGCACGAACATAGTAAAGGTTTACATGTTTTTCGGGGATAATATAACAAAACCTCGTTTTCAATTTCAACGAAAACAATTTTGTTTGAAAATTCATCGAGTTGAATTCGGAGATTTATGTTCTGAATGAAACCCGAGAGCTTTTAAGCTCGAGAGTTTTATTCTTTGAACATAAATCTTCGAATTTAACGATATGAATTTTCTAAAATAAAAATATTTGAGTGAAAATTCCAAAATGTTTTCGATTTGATGAACGACGGTCGAGTTATATTTGATCAGATTATTTCCCAAATACGTCTATTAACCCATAACATTTATTCCACAACGTATATAATTTTTTTTTTTAATTAATGAACATAATAATTTTCGGCAGTATGTCACACGACTTGGGAAATGTGTTGCATACATTCAGGCAACTGTCAAGAAGACCATGCAGTTTATTCGCAAAAGGAACGAAGCAAATAAATTTTGACAGATGAGCGATATAATCTACAATATATTTAAAAATCGCATTGTGCTAATGAATATTTATTCGCGCCGAAAATAATTTCAGAGAAAAGCTTTCATTTAAATAAGTCAAAAAGAAGAAAATGAACTGTGAAATAAACAAACCCATCTTTTTGTTGAATTATAAATTTCACATGATAGCTGGTCGAGAGAATAATTCGTAATACAAAAAATTTCAAATTTGATTTATAAGAAATACGACTCGCGACTCGCAACAACCTTTTTTATCATATGAAATTTTCAATGTAACAAAATGAGTTCGATTTATTGAAAGGTTTATTTTCTTCATTTAAACGCATTAAATAAAAGTTTTTTTTTGTTTATTTTATTCAATATCACTTGGACATCTTAAAGTCTACTTGTGATACATTTTATAGCGTTTACCAAGAAACGTTCTGGTGTCCGGAGCTCTGTAAGCTATTTCGAGGCTACATGTGAAACAACACTTATGTCGCCATAAAAGTTGTCAGGTATAAAATGTGTATATCTGGGAAAATGCTGGTATTACCATCAACGCAGCGTACGCCCACTCCGATGTTTTTTATCCTTTCAAGACAGGCGAACTAATAAAAATACTGAAAAAGGGCACTGACTTATCTTCATTGAGGACAACAATGAGTTAATGTATGTGACGCTCAGATAAATCGAAGCATTAGGGTGGTCCTTTAAGATGCTGGACCAACGGTCAAAAGTGCAATAGAGTATAGAGAATTTGAATTTTTATTTGGAAAAAAATAAAATATAAGACAGCAATGCTCTCTGATTGCTTCTCGTGGGTTTGGATTAACATTGCGGCTGCAAGGGCAGTGTAATATGCCCATTTAGATAAATTATGGGCCATCTGGTGATAAAATAAAAATGTCACCTTCAGTTTCAGTTTGATACTTAGTAGATTTCCATTATCGTAACGGAGATATATTTTATATCAGTTGTGAAATAAATCCAAGATCCCGACACTCACTATACTTGTCGGTGCAACTTCAAACGGAAAGGAAAAGACTACAATGAAGAGAACATCTAGTACACTCGGTGTAGAAACGGAATACATGGAATATTCGTTTATTGCGGAATTCAATTAAACTTTGGTATGCTCTAGATCACGATCTGTAGGTGACACTTTGAATGCGCCATAATCAAATCGTATGATTAGTTTCGGAGAAACAGGGCAATTTTAAAAGTAGTTACAAAAAGAGAAAATCATGCTAATTGATCAAAATTGAGAATATTTCTGTACACACTGCCAGTTGTTCAGTATTCGACTGCATGTCAAGGGAGGTACACGTGCTTATCCAAATTCAGTTGAAAATTTATAAAATTTGCCGAGTGAAAAATAAGGCAGTAAGTATACATTTATTTATTTGATAGTATTAATCAGATAGTCACCTGAAACCTTATAGTTTTCCGTTTAATTTTGTGTATTATTTCATTAAATGGAGTTTGTTCTGGAAAGTTGTTTATTATTCAACTGGCAAAGGGGAAATGGTGCGCACTAATGCGTACGATTACCCTAATTTGTTTTTTCTTTATAGATGCCGCGGAATTATAAACGGAAAACAGAAATTGTGCCATACAGCCCTGAAGACCTGAAAAATGCATTACGGAGTATAAAAAACGATGGAAAAAAAATTAGAGAGGCAGGACGAGAATGCAATATACCTGAATCTACCTTAGGAAAAGACTGGCTTTATGGCTTTTTAAAGCGAAATCCTGAAATAAAATTAAGACAACCTGATGGAACAAGTTTGAATATAATTGCTTCGTTCAATAAAGATGAAATTGACTTATTTTATTCCAACCTTGAGAAGTTAGTTGAAAAGTCATCACGACGGTCCAAAAAAATGCCCGAAGGTGAAGGGGCTGCTATACCCTGCGAGAGAGGAAGAACTATAACCGCCATTTTCTGCATGAATCCTGTAGGCAATTACATTCCTCCAATGCTGATATACCCACGCAAAACATTTTTAACAATTTTAACTAACACTGGCCTTTTTTACAAATGGTTATTACATTTTGACAAGTTTACCAAACTAACTACAACTGATCCAATTCTATTAATTGTAGACAATCATAGCAGCCATATTTCTATTGCCGCATATAATTTCTGTTAGCAAAGGAATGTCCGTATGGTGTCTCTTCTACCCCACACCTCCGATCATATGCAACCTCTTGACCTAAAATTTTTTAGTCCTTTGAAAAATGCTCTATACAGAGAATACGATTTATATCTATCAACTACTGGGCATAAAAAAATAACCGAGTATGATGTTGCTGAGTTACTAAATAAGGCTTTCATGAAAGTTGCCACTATGGAGAAAGCAGCTTCAGGATTCCGAACATGCGGAATCTTTTCTCTAGATCCTGATAAATTTATTGAAAATGACTTTGCTCCTGCAAATCAAATAAGAGAGATTACAGTTGAGGGAGTTCCTCCGACAACCGAAACTAGTAGAGCAGGTGGGTCGATATAACACCACAATCAATACAACGTAATGAACCGTCCACATCTAACTATATCTTGTCTATGGCTCCAATTCCAAAAAAAGAAATGCAGAAGCCGTCAACCAAAAAATCTCGAGAAAAACAGCACTCCGAAATTTTGACCAGCACACCAATCCTGGAGAAATTGGAAGCAGCTGAAGAAAAGCGTAAATTGAGAGAAGAAAATATAAAGAAGAGTGAAAATGATAAATCAGCCAAGTCTACAGTCCGCAGATGTTTTGCCAGTTCAAAGTGGCAATTGCCAGTTCAAAGTGGCAATTGCCATTTCAAAGTGGCAATTGCCAGTTCAAAGTGACAATTGCTAGTTCAAAGTGACAATTGCCAGTTCAAAGAGATAATTGTCAGAAATAAGTGGCAATTGCCAGTTCAAAGTGGCAATTGCCAGTTCAACGTGGCAATTGCCAGTTCAAAGTGATAATTGCCAGTTCAAAGTGGCAATTGCCAATTGGAAGTGGCAATTGTCAGTTCAAAGAAACAACTGTCAGTTCAAAGTGGCAATTCCAAATGTTTCGAAAAATATTTTGTTGTTGGCCTTTCGCCTTCGTATTTTGAAGCCGGCTATTGCACCAAACAATTCAGCAGCACTTTATTGCCGAAAACATTTCATAATCTGATATTTGAACAATTTGGCCTTTAGCAGGTTGTTGCACCATGCCCTCCAATTATGGAAAAACATTTATTACTAGAGTATCAAAAAATAAAAGTTTTGTTTGATCCATTGTGCATGTCTGACAACTTGATACTCAATTTTGAAATATGTCACGTGATTACTGGCGGCAAACTGAAGAAAATATAAAAGGAGGTTATGCTATTCTGGGCCAACTGCTCCAGATCATATGATTCTGCATACTTATAGGACTATAAAAAAGAAACATTTTCCCAAAATTTTAGCTTCCGAACTATTCCGGAACTTTTTCAAATATGTTCTTCAACAGCAGATTTGTGAAGGCAAAAACTGATAAAATATATATTTTGGAAACACAGCTTATGAACTTATTCTGGGTTATGAATGTTTCGACGTTCAATAGATGGAAAATGTCAGTTCTGACAATTAATTATTAAATTAGTCAATGTTACCACTTTCAATTTTTTGAAAATAATTGATGGGAACATATTACATAAGATAACTTATTTTCTGGAATAGTTCAAATTTTCCTATGAAAAGCATACCAACTTTTCCTCCTTCCTATATGTAGCTTGACTACATGTAGGAAAAACTTCAGTAAAACATTTCAGTGATAATGACAGAATTTCCTCATTTTCTCCATATCAGATAGCAATAAATTTAAACAAAAACATGTTTTTTGCCCGGACGCATGCCTTTACATTGGTTCATATCTACAATTATATCAGAATTCCACGACTATTGTGATGACATGGCAATCAAATTCATCAGATTTTCCTGATTTAAATCAGGGTTCGATCATGCAAAAGCGTGAAAATTTCGAAAACAACTGAAAGCCAACGCACTGTTTTCAAGATTATGTGCGAAGGGAAACGTTTGTGTACAATTGTCATCGAAACTCAATTGTATTTAGGAAAACACGGTATCTTTGGATTCCTCTATCATCGCAATAATCGAGGAATTCCTAAATAACTGTTGGCAACGAAACAATGTTACAATAAGGGTTCTGACAAAAAAAATTATTTATTTTTTTCAATTTAGGGCTTTCTGGTGAGGAGAAAATGAGGAAGTTGTATAATAACAACGAAATACAAATGTTTAACTAAAGTCAAGCTGTTCAGAAGAAAAAAAAATTTTGTTAAGTATTTTGTAAGTTCAGAAAATATTTTGAATAATGCTATTTCCCAGTTATCTCACAATTTAATTTGAAACTCTGTATAATACGAGTATATAATTGAATTTTTAGCAAATATTTCAAATGACATTATTCGTTATTTGCTATCTTATACGCTCCTTTCTGTCAATTTGCCGCCATACCAGTGATGACGTGATACGATTCAAAATTATTTTCAGGTTGTCGGGCATGCACAATCGATCACTTTTTTTTTTCGGAATTCTACCAAGCATAAAAAATGTTCCCTTATGTTATGTACTTTTTGGCGGACACTGTATACGGTGAATACTCTTCTTCTCTTGACATAATGTATTTACTTGGGGATCGTTTAATTTTCGCCACTTTGGCTTTATCATCTTATTTTAAATCCCCTATATATAATCTTGTTCAATCTGACCACAGCGTCCACAGCATCTCAATTTGCGAATTATGCAAAATTATTCGCGCATATTTCAGTTTCTCTCGCCAACTTTGCCAAGAATTCAAGATTCATTAGGCAAATATTACCGAATCTGGTAAAAAAGGTTTTATAATCAATCATTAGGAACAAAACTATAATTTATTAATGAATTGGATATTTGATAAGATTTCTATTAAATTTTGTTTGATGGTAGTAGGTATTATCTACCACAAAAAATTTCAAATTAAAATCGACTTTAAAATGGATTGAGGCTAGAGACATCTGTCGCAGAGATATCGAACATGTTGGTACGGATACACTTGACTTGACTGTAGCGGACTTCTGGAGTTTAAACTTTCTACAGACAGGTGGCACAGCCAGTAAAATAAGAATCAATAATCGAAAATAACTGGAAATATGATGTTGAAAAGTACAGCCAATTTCAGGCACTTACTGGATATATGAATAAACAATAATCCGCAGGATAAAAATTTTTATCTCGATTTTTCAATTAGTTATGCAATAACAAATTTATAATTTTCTTCTACTTAAATGTGAACTTTGCAATTGTGATAATTGTTGAACTATAAACCCGAGATTTTTTCCTTCCATGGAGTTATTCTTGAAAGGCTTCAAAATAGATCCCCGTTGAGAAAATTAGAAAAAAATATATATTTTTTAGTTTTCTATTAATAATTTACGTGGTAAAAAAAATTAAAACTTTAATAAATTTTTGAAAAAAATTGTATTTTCAATATTGTTTTTATTGTCTACAGCAGCATGAAAATGATTTTTCACAATTTTTGTTTCCTATTTTTTAAGAAGTTGTTGTGAGAAAATTTATTTTTGGAATCCTAATATTTGATGCAAATATAATGATTTCGAAAAAAAAAAAAATCATTCTTTCAAATTTTTTTTAATGTTTTCAACGGATATCTATTCTAAAGCATTTCAAGAACAGCTCCATAGAAGGAAAAACATCTCAGATTTATAGTTAAACAGAGAGAAACTTTTTTCTGGCGGGTCAATAAATTCTCTCTCACACTCATTCGGCTTATGGAGAAAATAATGGGCGATATCTCCATAGTCTTTGGAGATAATAGCATAAAACTTGGTGTTGTTGGATTCCTTATGATCGTCCCTAATCGATCATGCAATGATATACCGGGTGTTCTATTTAAGAAATATACTGAAGATGGCGCTCAGCTGCCATTTTGAAACTTTTATCTGGAATTTTCTCATGAAAAGTGGGTTTTTATTTCCTGTTCGAGCCTTCCAAATTTAGTTTCGATATACCAGGTGGTTCAAAAATTAGTAGGGGGAGAAACGGACTTTAGACTAGCACTGTATATACCTACATGAGAAGTTTCAAAACAATCATCGGAGAAAATATTTGAATATAGCAACGTTCGTAAATCTAACAAAATATTGGTTTTCTTTTGTTAGTTTTTCAAAATAATAGGAAAAATACTTGTATGAACTTACAATGCATCTTTAGAATTTCAATTCCACAAAACAAACGTCAATTTGAATAGAAATACTCTGCAAACATTTAGAAACCGCCGAGGTCGAAAATCATAAAACTTTCCGTAGGTATGTCAAAAGTTGATTTATCGCAGGAAATGTGTTACCAAAAAATATCGTTGGCGGAAGTTATATATGTTCATTTTCTCGTTTATATGAATCAACTGTTTTTCTGCTAACAATTAGATTTATTGTTTTACTGCTCTGCTCAGAATGAAATATAAAGTAGTTCTATATATTTTCGTACTTAGTACAGTTACTTTGGTGAAATTTATATTATATTATCTACCCAATAATTTGTCATGGAAATTTTGATTCCACTAATCGATATTGTCGGGTGCAAGGGCCTATTCAACTGATTATTTATTCATATATATTTAATATTTTATTTTCATCTGAATAGTGACAATTTATCGTTGATTCAGTAGCAATTTGAACAAATAGTGCAGCTCCAACATAATTTTTTATATTTAGGTATCAGGTGACTTCAATGTTCCAAACATCTCAAATATTAATTTATATGATATTAATAATCTTCGATACAAAATTTGAATAGTATCGAACCGTTATCAAGCATAATCCAGTGTTTTTAATCGGTCGACAGGTGATACCATTTTCAGAAATTTGAACTTGACTACAGACGATTTTATTCAAGTTCAAATTTCTGAAAGAAGTAATACCTGTCAAACAATTGAAAACACTGTATTATGCTCTGGTCGAAAGTCACTTGCGATACGGTATAATACCTTGGGGAGGGGTATTGAAAACAAATCTGAATCCTCTGGAAGTCATACAGAAAAAATTACTGAAACTGTTTTTGTCTAAGGGACCAAAATACCCATCAGACCGACTTTATGAGGACGCAATGGTTTTCGACTTGAAACGCATCTACACTTTTACAATGTTGCCATTAAATATCACCACACGAAGTACTTATAATACGCGTCAAAAAAATCAATACGTATTAACGCATAATATGTCAAAGTCTCTTGGACTCTTGGCCAAAGATCATATACTTACACATTTTGAACCAAAATTATATAACATGCTTCCCGAGACAATATAAAATATCACAAGTCTGTTCCTATTTAAACAAAAATATTGAAATCGCACCTCAAAGAAAATCAATTAAAATATTAAACATAATTACATACTGTCTATGAAAACTGTTCCTGTTTATCGCTTATCGCTAAACTATTTTATTCTCTTACACAATGTAGTTATTCTCTTGTTTGTATGTGTAATTGTTAATTGTGTGTGAATGAAGTTATTAGTATTATCATATTATTATTATTATAACAGGAATCGTTCGCCATCTTGTAGCTCTTGAATTTATAAATTTGACTAAAAAACATAATCTCCTACCCCAAAAATTCCCACTCACCAATTCAAAATCGAATCGGACTATGATACAAAACTAGTCCACCATCTTGGAGCCGCCATTTGGACTCTATAAATTTTGATTACAAATTCATATATTTTTGATCCCGTGAAAACCAATTTTGAATCGAATCAGTCTATATCACGAAACTTGCCCGCCATCTTGAGTTTATAAATTTTGACAAAAAATTTCATAATAAGCGACGTCAGAAACCCCGAAAGACAAATTTCGAATCAGTTTAGAATGATAAATCGTACCCGCCATCTTGGAGCCGCTATTTATTTTTTCTAAAAAAATCACCATAATGCTTGTCACAGAACTTACATACGCATGCCAAGTTTCAAATCAATCGGTTGGGGGTAACAACTGGTCTAAAATTCAGTTGTATCCTCCAATGTGTATCAAGCTCAAGTCTATAAATAATGCCAGGAAATAGACAACAACAGACCGATCTCTGGTAATAATATTGACCGAAAGGAAAACCGAAACATTGCGATAAATGGGTATCACCTCTGGGAATGATGTTCGAGAGCTTCCATAAGGAAGATCCGTCCAGGCCAGTTCATGTATGGAATGGAACAAGCAGCTCAAACCCTAGTTGACCCTCACTCTTTAAGTTACAACACCTTGAGTTTAACGATTTCCAAACGTTCGCTACCCTTTGCCCACTATTAACAGCTGACTATTGAGTTTGATAATCCATTTTCTAGTTTCAATTATTTAGTCTACAGCTACGGACTGAATATTAAAACAGTATTGGATCAATTATTGAGCTCTATTTGGTGAAAAATTATTATTAAAATTGGACGAATTTAAGTATAGTTTATTGAGGGTGGATAAAATCCATGCTCGAAATAGAGCAAGTCTTTGAAAGACAAGTTATCCGGAGGGTAATTTGTTGGGTTGTTTAAAAAAAAAGTTTCTATGAACATATGTCCGTAATTGCTTCGTTTGTGAGATACAAGGCGTTGAAGTTTTTCACATTTTTACTCAGTTCTCGGAATGATCAATTGTCAAAAATAGATCATATGTTTTTTTCGCTCGCGATTGACACACAAACCCAACCTGAGCAAGCTAACCTAGCTTGCGAGTCAAAAACGCGAGAATTAGTTTTTCGATCGCCATTGATACACAAACCTAATCTGAGCAAGCTAACCTAGCTCGCGAGTCTAAAATGGCTGAGTTAGTTTTTCGCTCGCGATTGACACACACACCTTGCCTGAACAAGCTAACCTAGCCTGCGAATTGAAAATGCGTGAATTAGTTTTTCGATCGCCATTCACATACAAACCTAACCTGAGCAAGCTAACCTAGCTCGCGAGTCAAAAATGCCTGAGTTAGTTTTTAGCTCACGCTTGACACACAAACCTAACCTGAACAAGCTAACCTAGCCTGCGATTAAAAAGTGCGTGAATTAGTTTTCCGATCGCCATTCACACACAAACCTAACCTGAGCAAGCTAACCTAGCTCGCGAGACAAAAATGCCTGAATTAGTTTTTCGCTCGCGATTGACACACAAACCTAACTTGATAGACCGGTGGATGGTGACAGATTTTAAGACACGATTTTACTCAGAATGCCTTGTAAAGGACAATATTGTTCGTATATCCTCATGATAATAACTAATAAGGCACGAATAAAGAGTCGTCCTGGGTTCATTCTATTGAAAAATTATGCGTCATTTGTTCCAAAAAAATGTGTTTCGCTACGATTTTAATCAGGCTGCTTTGTGTTTTGTAATGAAGTAACGAAAATAAAATACTCAAAAAACCATTGGCATACCGTAGGGCGGGTCCGAAGGGTTGGTATGGTCACGTGAATTCGTATGAGAATAAGGAAATTTTCCGTGTTTTTAAACAGGCTGCCATTGATAAATGTACAAGTTGTTGTTTTGAAACTGCTTGAAAAAATATGGCATACCGATTGAGTACGCCTAAGTACTGTTAACATTGCAGACATTTTGAACAATTATGGAATAACATTCCGTGATTTTACGCAGTATGCTATTTCATTTCCATTGAATTTATGGTAATTTAAGATGTATTTGAAATTGGCATATTGTTTGAGAGGGTAAAACTACAAGCGTTTGCGTTTTTTTTCTATGTGCGCATTTATATACGAGAGGTTTCTGCCTTGTGCGATTTAATCCATGTGTGCAACTTTCCACATGTGGATATTTCTTGTGGGCTTTTGTAATATTGCGCTTTTTTCTGTGCGTTTATTTCCTATGCTTTTTGTTCAGTTGCGCTTTTTTCCAGCCACGATAAAGGCCATACTCATAAATAAATATATAAAAGTCTTGTACATAAATTGATCTTTTAAAAAACGTCATAGTTAAGAATAAATGAAACTAAGAATGAAATACAAAATAAATAAAATCAGTGCTCATCGTAAATCATCATCCAGGAATTCATCACGACGATAGTAACATTAATTCAGCAGCAATTGCTTTACTTTGCTATGAAACACCTTATCAAAGGTGATTTGCTTGATCTGTTCTGGTAATTTATTATACAGATTCATCTGATTGTATGAAGGGGATTTTTTATATTTTGTTGTCCAGTTCACATTTTACAGTCATGGTGGCCCTTGGAGGTAAGATTCAATCCATTTTAACAAAATATTTGGGAAACTGAGAGTTGGGTTGATTTTGAAATAAGAAATTCAGAAGACACTGTATTGAACGTTTTTGTTAAGTAAAAAAATGAGGATATTACAAAGTCTGAATACCTCTGAATAAAAATACAAATTTTTCCTTTTTTTTGTTGCAGTTAGAGTCTTTTCACAATATCTATCAGATGTAGTTCAATGTCCAGCGTGGCTTTAGCCGGGGAAGAAGTCGTTTTCTGTTATTACAATATAACATTCTTACTTTTTCAATTTTCATGGAAAATGGCGACTAAAGTTTGTCTTTCAACCGCAGATGATTCCACAACAGTTTTATGAATATCCTATTCATACTTTTTAACAAAAATCAAGTGATTGATCTTATGCTTCCGGTTGCAGGAAATGCCGCAGTTGAATCCACGGGTTTTCCTGAGTAATAATAATAATACTTCTTTTGATCACTTTCACCATTCGTTCCAGTTTTATCAAAATCGTTAATTCACACAAGAGTCGTCAGCCGGAAGGTTTTCTCTTAGTACTTATATTTTCAATGACAGTAAAATCTTGAAACTCAATACATAGGAAGTTTACAACCTCGAAAAGTTCGAGCATACAACAAGCTTTTTTCTGTAGGTGTTTTCGATGTTTTCTGAACATTACAGGATTTCCTTTTTCGCGTGAACTTGCAGCAACACAAATCTCTCATGCCAATTCAGCGTAACGTATGTGAAGTGGTTGAATAAACAAAACCAAACAAATTAGTTGTCGCCTTCCGTGAGAAAAACACACATTGTATAATTCTCACCATTATATATGTGATCCGTCAAATCAATCACAATGTATGTCAATACTAGTTAGTATGCTTTAAGCTCATGAATATTCATATACTCAGTTCATTTTCAGAAGTATATATATAACATTTCTGCATTATTGGCAGTCCTTGGGATTTCACCAATTTTATATCGAACTCCCTTTCATAAAATGTCTTTTATATTGGAGTCTCTTTGTGAAAAGCATATAAAGTTTATCTTTAACAGAAGTAGAGGAACAGCCCGCCTAAGGGTATACTAGTATCGGCTTTACAGCCCGTGTGGACTGCATGTAAGGCACGCTTTCTTGAAGGATAGATAGCAGGACAACCGAGTATAATTGCGCGTAGACGTGATCAGAGTTTGATAGAACCCGGGAGGAGCATTTGCCGTTGCTGTAAGTACTTGATTCTTCGAGAAGCCACATTTATAACAAATTATCTTTGGAGCCCTTTTCAATTATTGTTTGAGTCATGGTTTTCAACAAAGGACAGGGCACAAAATAAAAATGGCTTTCAGCAAAATTTGATAATTTTTTGATACTTTGTATGGTCCAAGACCCTACTCAATTCTTACAAGTTATGGGAAGATCGTATTATTAGGACAGCCGCTAGAGGCCGCTAAAGTTGAATATTTTAACATGCATTGTTATGGTACTTTTCGAGAAAAATCATGATTTATTTGATTGTGATACGATCTAATGAAAGAATATCATCAAATCAAGAGTCAGTAATATTTATAACAGTACATGGAAAACTGAAACTTAATATATTGAGTAATTACAAGTAGTAAAGGATATAAAATAATAAAAAAAAAGTTGGTAATCAAAACATTCGAATCAAAAACAATGAGAGTAAGGGTGTTTAATAGCACAAATCATGAATCAATTACAGACTGGTAACTCGTTCAAAGAGTTTCCTAAAGATAATATCGCTGATAATCGAAAAATCGTAATCGAAAAGTTTGAAGAAGGTTCAAGGAATTGAAACTGCTTATTCTGAAAACTTATTAATTTGTTCTCGAAATTGTCAAAATTTGAAGTGAGAAATGAAGGAATGTGTACACATTTGAAATATGAATGAATATGAGTGACGAGAAAATATATAATTATATCCATCATTACACAAGGTGTCCAACACAAAGTATACATTTGAAAATAGAAAACCTGTTTTCTCTCCGGATGGTTAAGTGAGTTCTCCCTAAAACATTTGGGGCATCGACTCTTGTCAAAAATTGAATGCAATGAATGCTTTGGTGGACAATTTATAGTTATGCTCTTCATACCAGCAATATACCGCAAACCAAATTGCTTCATGAGCTATGTATTCACTGTCCTATCACCAAATTGACATGAGCAGTAATATCCACTCTCATCCAAATGAGAAGGTTATGTTTCACTGCAACTGTAGTCGAAACATTTGGAGATTTTAGCCAAAGAAGACCATGCATGGCAAAACCTTGAAACCAATCAGAACAGGAGTTAATATTACCAGGCTACGATTTCTTTCCAGATTTAAAAATGTAGTGAAACATTACCTTCCCGTTAAAAAGAGGAACATTCTCCATGAAAATTGAAAAATGTGAATTATTTGTAATATCTAACAGAAAACAACTACTTCCCCGGCACAAGCCACGCTGGACATTGAACTACATTTGATTCAGTAGCGAAAATGAATATGAAAGTGGATAAAGGGGTGGGGATTGACGCAGTGGTTAGCGCTCGGGCCTTGTGATCGAGAGATCCTGGGTTCGGTTTCCGGCATGGGCAAGGTTTTTTAATTTTCAGAACAATCCTCCACAATTCACTGTTGAGTTAATAATTAACAGTGCTGCTCCTAAGATGGCGTATGGATTTAGTAACAAGGCCTATCCAGAACACGTGGCTAATGGTCATAGCGGTCGATACCAACACACACAAAAAAATAAAATAAAGTGGATATAACTGTCAATTTAGTGCTAGACGGTGAATACAATCAAATAAACCAGGATTTTTCTCGAAAAATTCCACATCAAGGGATTTTGAAATTTTCAACTTTGGCGCCCTCTAGCGGCTCTTTCAATCATACGATCTTCCTATAACTTATCGAAATTGAGTAGGGTCTTAACAAACAAAATATCAAAAAATTATCAAATTTTGCTGAAAGATAATTTTATAGGGTTTTGTGCCCTGTCCTTTCCAATTATTAACACGAAATGTTCATTTCTACCACAGTGTCGGTGACAATGATAAATTCAGCTATTTGTTTTTGGTCTCGGCTACAACTGACAAGAGTTACGATGCCAGACTTGAATATTAACGAAGCGGTTTCAATGAGTACACTGTGTTATTAGCTACTTCAGCTGAATTTATAAAAGTACGCAAATGAGAATTGTGTAATGTTTGGTGACCTTCGTAAGCGTCTTCATCCCTGAAAAAAAGGGGGTCGGAAACGATTTTTTTTTCTGAATGATGAAGGCATGTATGAGTGTATACAGATAAAAATAACAGAAAAAATATTTCGAACGAATATCGAACGAATATTTTTGTGATCTTTCATTATATTATTGAAGTCTATCATTTACTCAGTTCAATGTCATTCTCTTTCCTTCTCAAAAAATTCCGCTTATTTGTAAATAATTTTACAAAAAAGTGTTGTTTGGTTTTCCTTGCATTATTCCATTCGAATTGAGAAATATCCAATTTTACCAACGACGTTTAATGAAGGAATGTTTCAGCCGTCGACTAGGGAAAATTAATTATTTCTTACAATTCTGGATTCCGAAATGAAGTTCTTTACGCACCTCATTTGCTCCTCTCATACGGCTGATAACGTGAAACGTGAAGAGAGGGATCATACAAGTTCTGGCACAGGGTCGGATTTTGGATTACTTGAAATATTCTCCGCGCCTAGACATTCGATATTAAATGAAAGTACATTCCATTTAACTTGGTCCAAATTGTTTTCTCAAAAATATTTGGATGATGCAACTATTTGTGGATGTACTCCGGGATTGAGACAAGATAAAATTCATTGGTCGAATGGAACTTCAAAATATTATAATTTTTACAATTACTAGCTTTTATTCAACTTGTTTCTGTGTTTATCTCAAATTTGAAAGTGGTTAATTAGACCACTTTCAGTCATCCAGTCGACTTTTTTGGCAGGAATTCATCACTTGGGAGACAATGCATCGTGACATTTTCAGATCAAGAAACAATCAAGATGGCGGCTCCTGTTGGACGAGTATTGTGATTACTGATTCGATTAAATTCAGAATTGATGTTTAGGAGATTTTGGGTTCGGATATCTTGATATATTTGCCAACATTTCAGAATTCAAGGTAGCAGCTCCAAAATAGGAGAAGAAATTTCCGATTTATAGTCCGATTCTAATCGGAATTGGTAGAGGTATAGGGCTTGAAGTGGTTGATTATTAAAATTTTTTTTACAAAATATGAGAATTCGAAATGACGGACAACTTTCGCAATTGTGGTCCGATTCCGTTCAAAATTGAAATGTAGGGGTTCTTCAAGTCGGAGATTTTGACTTTTTCGTCAAAATTAGAAATTTCAAGATGGCGGCCCCGAGATGCATGATTTATGGTTGGATTCTGTTCAAAATTTGCATCTAGGGTTTAAGGGGTAGAAGATGAGTTTTTCAAAACTTAATAATTGTAGATTTTGGGAATGATCTGAGAAAAATTATTTTTCCATCACACTTGAACAAAGTCTTGTCTGATAAAATTTTTCTATTTCAGGCTATTTAGCGAAAATATCAGAGATTGACATATTTTCATGATATATGACTGAAAAACTTGCTCCTATAACCTCTATGCTTCTAGAATGGTTTCAAATGAAATTTTGTTTTGGGCGGCGTCTTTGTTATCCTATATTCGATCCCAAAAACTCCTAAATACCAATGTTGAATCGAATCAGACCATAATCACAAAACTTGTCCGCCTTCGAGCCGGCATGTCATCTTGAATTCATTAATTTTAACAAAATATTAAAAATCATCGAGCCCGAAAACCCCCACATACAAATTTTGAATGAAATCAGACCTTAATCACAAATATCGTCCAATATCTTGAATTTTTCATATGAAGGAAGCAATGCATACTTACTCAAAGTGGAGTTTCAGTATGAGGAAAATAAGTATAACTCAAAGTCGTCTCCTAAAAATATATTTCACCCCAGAGTAGGGAAGGGATGTTGTCAACGCTGCTTTGGCAATCACTTGTCAAAAAGTTGCAGTAAACATAAATCAAAACCATGTTTTCGAAACACTAATTACATTACAATTATGAAAAATGGAAAAAAACAATAACTTAGCAGATAAAATCGAATCGGACCATAATCACAAAACTCGTCCGCCTTTTTGGAGCCGTCATCTTGAAAACAATAATTTAAAAAAAAGTTTCTCAATCTCCTATCCCGAAATCACCCACATACCAATTTACACCGAGAGAAATATCTATTAGCTGTAATACAAAATTGTATAACCGTTAAATGATTTCTGAATTGAATAGGCGCCAGCATAGTTCGGTTTTCAGTATGATCAAGGTCTTTTTTTCAAAACAATTGTATTACTGTTAAAAGTCTCTCACTTAATAACGTATTTAAATATTGTTTTTTCAATACCATCTTTTAACTGCAATCGTGTTCTTTGTCAAAACTAAAAGGTAACCTTTAGAGACAAAAAGAACGTTTTGAAAAAAAGTCCTGTTTCATGTTGAAAATGTTCACATTTTGTATTCATCCGAGAAAATTTAGTGCTTACAATATTTAAATTAGCAGCTATAAGATTTTTTTGAAAAAATACTTGTATAACTAGATTTTTCTAGGTGTAGAATCGAATTTGATCATAATCACAAATCTCGTCCGCCATCTTGAATTTATTAATTTTGACAAACGACTCCTAATCTCCGCCCCCGAAAACCCTCTCATACAAATTTTGTATCGAATGGGATCAGAATCACAAATCTCGTCCGGTACTTTGTGTTTTTCTCTGAAAAAATATTTTATGGCCACTTTCAGATCGGGTTTTTCAGTGACAAGGCATATAACGGTTTCTTTTCGTATTGAGTTCTATACCAAGTTGTTGGACCCCATTCGAGAATATATCTTCTGTAGTATTATTAATTATGGAACAAATCATCTTTCAACAGTAGAAAATATCGAGGTGATCCCCCAATAGATAGGCTTTCCATTGTCCCGCAAACAATTACATGTACTAATGCAATCAAGTTTTTATTGCACTCATCTGTCATTCAACTTCAACGTGCTGTCACCATGACAAACATAAATGTTCAAACCCACTACATATTTAGTAGATATTCTGTGAGATTGGCAATACGTTTTAAACAGTTACATATTTTATATTATTTTGTATTAATGTTAGCAGCCAGAGCTAAACAAACCGAGAAAAACTCCATAATCAAAACTGATCCGCTTTACCTGCATAGAGCAAACTGTCTGTACTATGACCACACCTCGTGATAACATACGCGCTCACGGCTACTATGATTTTGATTTTAATAATGCAACTGTGGTTATAAAAACGTCGGTCAAAAATTATTTCTGACAATTACAGAATTGAAAGTTTTAAAATGAGTATTATTAATAGAAAATAGATGATAGTGATCTGTTTCAATGCAAATCGATACTAATAATCAATCATTTAAGTTGAGTTTTTCATTTTCCAACACCTAGTGCCGTACTTTAATGAATCATTTTTTGCTTTTTGCATGAACGTAGAAAATATGTTGTATGCAACTCGTGCAAAAATTGTTCTTGCACTCAACGTGTGACAATTTCATGTCGTATGCAAAAAAACACTTACTTTTTGCACTTGCATAAACAACTATTTTGGATTTGAAAATGCAACTTCCCTCTATTTTATAATTTATTATACAGGGTCTATCTTCAATAATGTCGAATAATTGATTTCAGGTGGTGATTCCTCGTCACATTTCATGAAAAAAAATTCATATAAACGTGTTTTCTAACTTGCTTCGTTCCCGAGTAACGGGGTGCCAAAAGTTTAATAAAAAATCGGTTTTTCGTGAATTACTTCTGGAGTCATTCCCGTTTCTCCCCCGTTTTTCCTTGTTTCACGGCTGACTATTATCCGCAAATCTGTGCACTGGCCATTGAGTAGCTACCAACAAATTATTGATTGATGGTCGGATGAAACTCAATGAACCACCACATGAAGAGATCCGTCTGAGAGAAAGCTGTATGGCAAGAAACACAACTGGAGCGGTGACTCACAAGATGGAAGCTCGGCGCAGAGTCCCTGGTTTCACAATATTTTGAAAACATATTGTCGATCGTTTACAGTGCCTGAGCATTCTTGATATTCAACAACTCCTTTGATGATGACCTTTTTCATGACTTTCGATTTAACAGGTAATAATAATCCATTGGGTCTGCAGTTGCTATAGGTAGGGTCTTTTTCCGTTTTTAGGGAATCTGCTTCAGTCTTGCGATTTATCATTAACAGACAAACTCGAGCAAAAAGTGAAGAATGAATTATAGCACTCTGAAACTCGGCACATGACATCTCGACCTCATGTATTATTAGAAAAAAAAAATTGTTTACCAAAAAATCTGGGGTGGAACCTAAAAAATTGTTCATTTAAAAAATATATGACTTTTTTGTTGTTATTTCAAAAAATATAAGATATATCAAAAAACTATTTCGATAGGTTGAGAGATAATTCAATTCTCCACAAGAATGTTTTTCAGTTATAGCTTATGAAATACGCTCGTTTTCTCAGAAAACGTGGTTTAACGCCGACTCACATTTCATGCTCGCGCTAACCCGCCGCTGGAAGTTCAGGCAGGGCCGAAACTTAGATTTGTCATAACTTTGCTAAAATTATAGTAGAAGGAAAAAAAAAATGCATATCGTTCCTGAAGACTTGTACTTCCTCATGCAAATATAGATGTGAATATCTGAGTATCTAAACTGTGTTTTGTCCCATTTCACATAACCCTTCTACGATATTTACGGAGGATCCGAAAGTCATGGATATTTTAGTTGATATGAAATAATCATACTGAAGCAGGAATCAGTACCCTATTTAGAACATATAGAACGGTTTAAGACTAGCTAGACAAGTCTCACTCAGTTTTCAACTCGCCCATAATCTCGGCAATGTCTTCAGTAAATGTTGAAAATAATCGCTCATACACATCCTATATACATGAAAAGTGAAGTATGTGATTTCAAGCTTGAGGTTTGTACTTCACAATAATGTTATTAAATATATATAGTGACCGCCAAAAAGTGTGTACCATATTGGAAAAAAGATTCTTGGTAAAAGTTTGTGCGTGTCCGATAACCTGAAAATCGATTTTGACACATGTCACGTGATCGTTGGCATGGCGGAAAATTGAAAAAAATTACCATGAATATGCAAAAAGTCGGATAAAAATGGCAAGATATCGAAAAATATTATTTGATAAAGTTGCTTAGAATTCAATTTTATACACATGTAGAAAGTTTTGAAAAAAAATTTGGAAAAATTGAAAATAGCAATTTTTTAAAAATATTTTCCTAGCTGTATAAAAATATCAAAGTATATTCTTATAAATAGCTTGACCATACTGACATATTTGTATTCCGATAAGAATAACAAAACTTTCTAATTTTCTCCACATCAGAGAGCACTAAATTGAAAAAATTGAATTTTGTCAGAACCCTTGCTGTTACATTGGTTCGTATTTAACAGTTATAGTAGAATTCCACGAGTATTGCGATAATAGGAAAATCCAAAAATATCGTGTCTTTCCGATTATAATCTAGGCTAAAGTTTTTAACATTGCATGCGAAGTGGAACGCTCTGGCAAAAATATCATTAAAACTTGATTATAATCTAGAAAACATCATATTTCTGAGGTGTCTTCACAATGGTCGTGGAATTCTGATATAACGAACCAATGTAACAGTGTTTTGACAAGGGTTTTGACAAAATCCAATTTTTTCTAATTTAGTGCTCACTCGTGTAGAGAAAATGAGAAAGTTTTGTCATTATCATTGAAATACAAATGTTTCAGTATGGTCAAGCTTTTCGTAAGATACTAATTTGATATTTTCATACAGCTAGGAAAATATTAAAAAAAAGAGATATTTCCAATTTTTCCTCATTATCTTTTTAAACTTTGTATATGTATATAATTTGATTCTAAGCAACTTTTTCAAGTAATTTTTTTTGGTATCTTGCCTTTTTACTCCACTTTTTGCCTATTGATAGTAACTTTTTTGAATTTGCCGCATACCAGCGATCACGTGACATGTGTCGATATCGATTTTTAGGTTATCGGACATGCACAAACTTTTCCCAAGAATATTTTTTACAACACTCTTATAATAAACTTTTTTCCCATATGGTACATACTTTTTGGAGGTCACTGTATATATAGAATATGAATAAGCGATTATTTTCAACATTTACTGAAGAGAATGCCGATTTTGGGGGTAAGTTGAAAATCAGGCAAGAGTTGGCATGTGTAAGTGGGACCTGCAACACTACTTTAAAATTGTTGCCTATAGTCCAAAGTGGGTATGGGGTGCTGCTTCAATATAATAATTCCATATTTACTGAATTATTCATGATTTTCGGATCGTCCGCAAACATCTCCGTAAAGTGCGACAAAACACATTTTCGGTACTCAAATACTCGCATATTATATTTGCATGAGAAGGTAGGAGTCTTCAGAAACGATATGAACTTTTCCTTTTCCTTCTCCGATCATTTTTAGCAGTGTTATGACTGATCAAATATTCGGCTCCTCCAGAACTTTCAGCGGCGGCTATGCGTGAACCTGAAATTTGATGTCGGCGTTCAATCACGTTTTCTGAGAAAATGAGCGCATATCATAAGAAATTACAGATGATAATTTTTGTGGAAAATTGAATTTTTTTTCAACTTGTTGAGTTGTTTTTCCGATAAATCATATACTTTCCAAGATTACACAAAAAATTTATTGAATGAAAAAAATATATATATGTTCCACCGCTGGAATTTTGGTGAACATTTTTTTTTCGTGTTCCTCATGGTTCCAACGACTAGCATACCAAGTTTGGTTGTGCTACAATCGATTCTTGTCTCAAAACCCAATCGTACTGGATTATGAAGAGGATAAATAACTTGCAAATAACCAGTGTTAGTTCAGGAACACATTCCGTCAGATTCACGAGCTGTGTTGGTATTGAGACCTAGCAAAATGCGTCTTATTCTTCGATAGCAAAAGGTAATCTCAGACATATAACTACCAATGGGAGTGGGGTTGTTTCCTCAATGAATACAGGGTAGAATTTGCAGCAAACATGTTGGAAAAAATGATGTCTCTTCTCTGGTCGTCCGACGCTAGTGTTCCATATTTCTTGATTAGAGCTGGCAGTAACATTTCTTTCTACAGCTTTGATAAAATGTGAAAATGAGCGGGAACTGTCAACAAGTTTCAATCGTATTTCGGAAACGTAAGCCTTTCTCGAGGATTGAATTTTCTTCTCAAACAAGTTTCTAGCTCCGAAATATTCCTGTCTGATCCAACGGCCCTGATTTCTGTACCACCGATGGTATGCTGCCTGCTTGAAGCCAACAGCTCTGGAGCAGTTTCTGCCAAACCAGGGTTCATCACATGGTGCTTTCTTGACCGTTTGGTATTTATGTTCGCATCCGCAATATTATCATCTTTGAAATTGTCTCGGCACATTGTGGAACAAGAGGAACACACTCCTTCTCGAGGGAATGAAGGGAATGCTGAGAAAAACAAGCAGATACCAGTCAGCTGGATCGTGATGCCACATAATACGGGACAGCTTTGTATAGCTTGATGTCTTCGGTGGTTGGGTGTTTTTGTTGGATAAAGTCTAATTTCGGTGGTATTAGCCAGCTCGACGTTGGCATGGAAGTTTATTTAGAGTGAAGGCATACTCAATCTGCATCGAGGAATGAAGTTAGTAACTAGGATAACCTTGTGGACGTGGTTGGTGGAGGAGTATGAGATAGATGTGAATATATTTGGTTGTTTGGACGCTGTATCGGAAAGGAGTATCACTCATTCGAATGATATAACATAAATGAATGAATGTAAAAAAATGTTCATGCATTATTGAGAAGTTTTCATCTTGAGTATGGTGGTTTCATGAGAGCGTAAAGAATAGCTTGCTATTATGTTGAGAGAGCATTACAATTTCTTCTCCTCTCGCTCGAAGAAGGGAAAACAACTGAGCTGTTAATTCGTCGGGTGGGGTAACAGGATAGGCGCACAGTAGTGCCTCTTATGTGGTATTATCATATCATTGTGTTCCTTGTTGCTCGCGTAGATTTCTGTTTATAACTCAGATGGAAAGTTTTCGATACTGTATACATTTTTTAACATTGTAATTTCTATTGTAGACATAAAAATAAACAAAAAACTGAAAAAGTCCCAGACCAGGGACGAAACGTGTTTTCAAATATCTCAATAATTTTCATCGAATACAATAACCAAAGATATCTCTTGGAAAAAAATAAAAGAAGGATTCAAGAAACTACTTTCATATACTCTTGCTAGAGTTGTGTACGACAAGATACGAGCTCAACAAAAGTATATAACTTTTGTCTTTGCCTTTGTCTTCTGTCCAACAATTGCTTCATGCTCGAATTCAAATACCAACGAATACAGGGTGTTTCCGAAATTGGAACACTAAATGAAATGGAAGGTAGAAGATGACAAAACAAAACGAAATGAGAGAATACTTTTTTGTAAAAAAAAGAGATATTGAATTTTAAAGTTTTCAAGATATTTTTTTGGTAATCACTGATAAAAGGTCTACAGCCTGAGCAAATCGCGCTGATACACTGCCAGCGGGCAGACACGCTGTGGCCTGGAGAATCAAACCAGTGCCTCCCAAACAAAGGTAACTGAAAGCGATTTCATAAAAATGCATTTTAAAAATTTTTTGATCACTTGAAAAACGAAAATTCTTGCCATTTATTGATACATTACCATACAACAACCCATTTTTTAGTGCTTTTATTTCGGAAATACCCTGTATATTGATTGAAGCTTTAAAGAAATGAGTCAACTTTTATAAAAATTATACAGAAACGGATGTAATGTCAAGGTTCACAGTCATTTACACCACAAATATGAGCTATCGCTGTTGAAACTAACTATAGTGGGTCCGAGACTCGGAAAATGGTCTTGACTAAAAAATAGTATTATCAATCTTGCTAATGACCACTCATATAAGTGAACAGAAAGGTATAGCCTGCGTTGGTAGAGAAAAGCCATTATTATTATTTTCTGTCCGAACTTTCACATTGCAAGTTAATTGAATAAATACTCTGAAACTTTTCACTTAATTGCTGAAGGGAAATACAGCAAAATGTCGCAAAGCACTATGATTAAGTCATTTGGTCTTTTTTCATGACTAACGAAATTTGTTTTGTTTCAGATAACAGTTTCATAGGGGTCAAAACGTACAGTCAGGAGTATGGAAGTGAGTATAATTACTTTTATAATCAATTAAATGGGAAGTTGAAGTGAACTGAAGAATTGAAACGGAAAACACTTTTTTTACTGGGAATTATGAAGACACAACTTTTCATGAAAAAATTATTACCAGTAAGAATAAAATAGATATAAACGTTAGTGAATGACTTATTTGGCGTTCAGTTGATACCTACTAATGATTGATAATTATTACCTATACAGGGTGTAATCTAACCTCTTGCACTCCCGTGGAGGATGGGTGTATAATGCAATTTCATAACGAATGGCAGGTGTAAAAAATTCAAAAAAAAATTTGTAGAAATTTAAAATTTTGTTGGAAAATTCGAAAAATCTTCCAATTCTAGTATTACTGCGGCTCTGCTCCGATCAGCTAACGTTCGACAAATTTTCGGACATATATTAAACTTTCAATAAATTTTTTTCGAATTTTTCACATCTGCCATTCGTTATAAAATGGCATTATACACCCGTCCTTCACGGGAATGCAAGAGGTTAGATTACACCCTGTTCATTTCATACAGGTACTTCATTTAGTTTTCCCTTGTTATTCACCAATTATTTACAGCTTCAGTGTAGTTTTCAGTATGTCTATTTTTTTTAAATAATATCGCCTAACTGATGCTCTTTGATGTTTGGATTTCGTTTTGTTAATTCAATCAAATGCAAGTCAACAGTCAACTAAAAATTTAATAAAAATTTGTGATACGTAGTTGAATAGACAATTTTCAAGCAAATGAGAGAAGCTGGCGAAGGTACAGGGTGGCATTTGAAAAGAAGTAGTCGGGCAGAACAGGTGATTGAAAAAAAAAATCGTCAGGTTAAAAAAAATCGTCATCATATCTCATGTACCTCTTGCGAATTTCAAATTTGTTCTATTCCAATGAAAACTCTGGAGGCTGCTACATGTATTTTGTGTTACCAGGTATGTTCTTCATGAAAGTTTTCTTCAAGCGTTCTAAATACAAAATATAGTTTCTTCAGTTTTTACAGATTGTCTCAACTTGACATTTCCTAAGTTTTTGGCAGAATTTGTTTTCCCTAACTTGGTGTGGCTGATTTCAGAGAATTTGAATTTTTTTTACTCATGAATTCCACATGTTTTTTTTTCTTCCATTATTGGTTCGCACAACAAAGTAATTTTTTTATCGCAGAGAGAACCTTGTGATTTTCCTCACAAAATTAATTTTTCGGCAACTGTCTGAAAAGTACCTACTTCCAGGACGATTTTTCTTCGAGAAAGTAACACTTCCTGGACTGGTCCGTAAAAATCCTGAATAAATATTTCCTCTCATACCCAAGTAATTTCCGAGCAAACCCCGAAGTAATGCCACTAATGCCCAAGTTATTCCTCTAAAACCCGAGTAATAAAAGTATTTAACAATATTGAACCCTGTTCGAATCTTAGGTTTTTTATGAAGTACTACGTTGAAGACCCCTACTGCTCAACTAATACTCAATAATTTGAAACTATTGCCTCTAATTTCCCACTAATACCCAACTGATACCACTAATACCCAAGACATGTACAGCAAAATTCCCCTGTAGTTTCCCCTCGGAACATATGTTCAAAAAACTTTTTTTCCTCAAAACGACTTAACGATCACCCTCTGTAGTTTTGTTCCGTAGTTAGGAAACACGAGAAAAGCATTTTTTTTTTTTTGGAAAAACGTCCCCGAAACAAAAAAGTCACAGGCGGAAAAGGTGGCAGACTAGGTCCAAAGAAGCCATACAGAAAGAGTATCTATATAAGTAAAAATTTTGCGGGTGGGTACCCCAGTAATGCCACTAATACCCACGTCATGTACACCAAAATTCCCCAGCGGTTTCCCCCTCGGTAAAAACCAAAAAAGTTCAAAAAATCGCGATTTTTCACCCCCCAAAATTTCATGGGGAAATTTTGTTGGTGGAGCACCACTATACCATACCGAACCACCACCTCGAGCTTCATTAACTCGGCATTTATTGTTTGTCAAAATTGTGACAAACTATGAGGAACTGACGGAAGTCATAAAAAGGCTTCCGACGAATAAGGCACCTGGGCCGGATGGTGTGGATGCCATTTTACTCAGGAATGCGCCGAGAAAGGTCCTCGCCCAGCTTATACATTTGATAAACGCTATTATCAAATGGGAGTGGTACCCAGATTGTCTGAAGAAGGCGCTGGTGATACCCATTATCAAACTTGGTAAGAATGGCCATAAACTCGACAGTTATCGTCCGATCTCGCTCTTGAGTGTGATTGCCAAGGTGATCGAGAAGATCCTCCTGAGACGGCTATTGAGTCTCGAGCAGAAACTCAAAATGATCCCCGATGTGCAATTCGGCTTCAGGAAAAACCATAGTACCACTTCTCAAGTGATTAGAATTTTGCACGGGGTGAAAGAGGCATCAGCTCATCGCGGACTCAATACGGTCATGGTCCTGTTGGACATGAAAAAAGCCTTTGACTTGGTATGGGTGGAAGGTCTAATCTCTAAAATGCTGTTGGCAGGCATGCCTTCATATTTAGTAAGATTGGTTGACTCCTACCTTGTTGGGAGAACTTTCATGGTGCGAGTGAATAACAGTCGCTCCGCAGAGTTTCCTATCGAATCAGGTGTTCCGCAGGGTTCAAGTTCAAGAGAGAAGGGATATGGGCACGGCGATATATGCTGATGATACCGCCATATTTGCCCATTCCTTCTCGAGCATCGCTGCCCAGTATAGGATCCAAGTTCACTTGGATAGGAAGCTCGTACCATATTTAGCGGAGAACAAGATCGTGGTGAACCCGGCGGAGTCAGAGACCATCAACTTCACTAAGAAGTATACTTACTCGAAACTATACAGGAAGTTGGTGATCAATGGCCAAGCTGTGGAAAACGTGAAAACTGCGAGATACCTGGGAGTACAGCTAGACAAGCGTCTTAACTTTGGTAGACACATTACTCTGGCTATACATAAGGCTGGTGGTGCTCTCAAGCGCACTTACCCTCTGACAGCTAGAGGCTCAAAACTGAGTGTGGAGAATAAACTCCTCATTTATAAGCAAATTATAAGACCATCGTTAACATACGCTTGCTCAGTGTTTTGCAGCCTTGAGCCCACTCTTCTAGCGAGGTTGGACAGGATGCAAAACAAAGTAATTCGTATCATAACCAACAGCAGAAGATACATTCGATTGGATACTCTTAGGGAGCTTGCTGGCGTCGACTCAGTTCCGACATATATTAGAAACTTGTCTTACAAGTTTTATAAATACCACATCGATAAAAGTCCTCTCACCAAGGACATTACTAAGCTTAGGGTGTACGATAATGAGCCCCGCAAACACGGTGGTCTCATTTATCAAGTGCTGGATATCTTCCAGGAGAGACGGGAAGAACCGGTTCCTTAGGGAACCAAGTCGAAAGTTAACTCTCAAGCGCAATTACCGTGACCCGGTTTTTTGCTTCAGCCTTTTCCGGGATGATCATCGAAACAACCAACCTCAGCAACTTATTGCAAACATGTATCTACACTGAATGACAATGATACAACACGCATAAGCTATGCAGGAGGTGTGTGTCTTACGGGTTAATATCACCACGGGTAATGAAATGTCCGGCTTTACGTTAACACCAGCGGACCGGACAACGGTGCCCCTTCTCGGGGGTTACTAGGTTCGGTCTGGCAGGACGCTCTCTTGACCGAGGACAGGAGAGTTGCTACTTCTGCGCCATCTCCCACTCCTTCCTTTCCCCACTGGGTTAGAAGTTGTGGATCATAAGAGAATTGTGACATGTCATTATTTGTGGAATGTAGTTATGAATTTTATAAAATAAACCTCTATTTATTTATTTATTCATTTTGAGAGAGCCCCACTTTGTCATTCTGTGGCGACTGTACTATTCAGGCTAGAAGTACATTTTTATTTCATGTTAACCATTTCTGTTGTTTTCTGTATTGCGGGAGCATGACTAATTACAATTAATATGTTTCATCGCACGAATTACCAACCAATATAAGTCTGAAAGCACATTAATCGATATTCATTACAAGACACAATACATTGAAATAACATTCTCTGCCTATGCTAATACGTCCTTCAACAGATATATCTAACAATTCTCACGTAATAACAATATTAATTGGCTTTTCCATGATCCTAGGATTATTTGGTTCAATATGTAATATCTGGCCATAGTAAAGATTAAAAGATTAACGGAGGCATGTATACGATATTAATATGATATATGAAATTGAGAAATATTATGATTCAGTTCGTGATTGCCGTACCGATGAAGTAAAACTTCACATCTCATTTCTTGTATATCCCAGAGAGAATGTCTAGTTGGACAAGCAATACTTTCACTCTGATACTAAGGAAAACAGGAATCACCATCTCTATCAATAACTTACTTATGGCCTCAAAGATAAATGCCCAAATAATCTAATGTTATATGGCTCAAACTAAGTAGGGTTCTTCTGGACTTCAGTCAGACTAACAACTTAAATAATAATAATAATACTCTCGCATAAACATCCGTTGAGCGTAAGTACCAAAAGGCATAGCCTGTGCGAGTTATAGAGGACGGCTATTATTAATATTTGCCGAGGCGCTACGGGGCGACTTACTAATTTTTGGTGGCGTATTCAATTCACTTTTCAGATGCAGGAAAACCCGGAAAATATACAGTACCACCTCGGGTGGTCGGTCTTGAACACTACCCGTTTTTCAAACTTCCGAAAAAGCTTCCTCAAATGAGTCCTCGGTATAGGTCAAACTGGGTACATTTCATTGAAGAGACGTTTTGCTGCATGGAAATTGTTCCTACATTCGCCAATTAGTGAGGCAGCTGTTACTTTGTCGGCTACAGTGATAACCATTTCCCCTACACTCAAACCCCCGATTGAGCATTGAAAAAAGAAAATATTCAAGGTATTATAAGATTATGTTCCCTTTTTAATGGGTTTTTCACCTAAACCCCATATAAACAATGCGGAGGGCTAACTCTTATTGCGGAGGCAAAGGTCGTGGTACGATTGTTGGTGAATGAACCCAAAGATATTCCTAGAAATTCAATTTATGGCAGAGAAAATGAAAGAGCTAAACAACAGTTGTCATTTGGACGCCATCTACAGGAATTCTGATGAAATATCTCATTCTCAAAGCCAGTCTCTGTAAAAAATCTTTATTACTCTGAAAGAGAAAATACTCCAGACATACAAATAAAACAATTGCTAAAAAAGAAATAGTATTTAATTGAATAAATGTTGTTAAATCAAGTTTAGGGCTTGACGAGATATTGAAAAATCCATAAATACTGATTGTAATAAATTTATGTAAAAAAATTGTATTCAATGAATGAAACGTTGTTAAACCAAGTTCGGGGCTTGATGAGTCTATTAATAACGATCGTATACTGGTTGTGTGAAGAAATTTGGTTCTCTGGACCATATTGTGCCTTATTGAAATTGTCATACCAATATAATTTCAGATAAGCTTGTAATTTTGACTTCAAATTTTAAAATTCAGATTTAATTTTAAAAATCACTTTTTAGATCTGGATTTTATATCTGGTAGAACTACACATGTCCTATGACGCCCTTTGAAAAATCATGAAAATTCATTGGAAATAAAATAATTC
Organism: Chrysolina haemoptera; assembly: GCA_958298965.1. Taxonomy (NCBI): domain Eukaryota; kingdom Metazoa; phylum Arthropoda; class Insecta; order Coleoptera; family Chrysomelidae; genus Chrysolina; species Chrysolina haemoptera. The sequence continues at coordinate 10,779,984 of OY282597.1, read as the reverse complement.
CAAAAACATTTTAAATGACAAAAATATGCATTCCCATGGATTCCACTTTGAATTTTAAATAGATAGTTACCTCTCTATAAATGTTATTAGTAGACACTGATTGGATGATTTTCAAAGAAAAATTCAAATCATCACCGAGTTCTTCAAGTAAGACCAGACGCAGAAATGGACGAAATGAAGGATAAACGGAAATTCAAAATTCAATCCCCTCCACACATCAATGACAACAAACAGTGTTACCACTTGTCACACTATCAAAGAACAGCTTATTAACTGCTGGTTCATATTTAGATAGAATGAAACCAACATTTTACCTATGCATGAAAGCTTCAATTATACTATCGCTCTCTGCGTGAGAGAATTACATCTATGGTTCGGACGGAATTCTAACGGAACTTATGTCGCAACTGGCTAAATGCTCTAATTGTCAAACCAAATAAAACAGAAGAAGAAGAACTATCTATCTCTTGTTTAGAAATACATTCAAAAGTGACTTTGACAGTTGAGTATAACGAACTTTATTTTAAAATAAACAAACGTCTTTTAACTGATTTTATTAAATAATTTATTATTCAACCTTGGTGGAGTATTCAGCAGAGTTCTTCGAGCTGTAAAATAAGAATTAATCAACAAAAACACTGTAAGCCATATTCAGAAACTTATACTCAGTTGGTGTTTTGTTCACATTGCCATGCTCTACAGTAAATATGAAGAAATTTAACGTTTGTAGAAATACGTTATAGTATAAAAACTCCAGCCAAAACTTCAGAATCTTCATTAAATGAATGCGATATTATAATTTCAGTATTCATCCAATTTATCCATCGAAATTAGCGTCAACCCAAACAGAATTGATATGACTGAATACTTTTCGAACTGGATGTCACTTGCCCTAAAGCCCCATTTGAAATTATTGGTCACAGTTACCCTGTAACGTCATCTATAACTATTAGATCACCTGTTATTTAAAACTAGTCGAAAAGCATACATCCCTTTATTCCGACCTTCCAAATTTCATTATCATAAGTTTAACCGTTTAAAATATGAAAGGGGGCAATTTTCACTATCACTGTATATGAGTCACTGCTGCCGCTACCAGCTGCTTATTTTAAATCATCAGTCCAATAATAGTTATTTAAGTAACAAGAAATGTAAGGATGTGTTAACATTCGAGGTGAGCGAGTACGAGCCGAGGCAAAGCCGAGGCTTGTCGCTTGCCGAGAATATTAACAGTCGATACATTCCGTGTTATTTATTACGTTTTTTCCGCTGCTTGTTGACATTTCTCAAAATTTGCCTGGATTGAAGTTTGGTTTCTTATCCTTCCTTCATGTTTATTCGTTCCGCTATTTCATTCTTAGTTGTTTGTGCGCGTAACTAAGTTACCGAATGAACAGTCAACAATAATATTCAAAAAGTTTCATAGCCTAAAAATTGTTATGAATGAAGCTGAAGGTACTTGTCAAAGTCAAAGTCATTATTACCCTAGGCATGTAAATGACACTATTCACATTCCGTTGTCAAGATGAATTAGTAAACGACTAATATAAGCCATTCACCTGTTTTGTTGCTATACGGACTATTTATAGTGTCGGCACCGGGAAATATAACTTAGATTGTTATGGAATAACTCTCCCTGGATATACAGATAAATATAGGATTATCTGTCACAATCCACAATGAACTTTTTGTTTGTGTCTGCATTTGTTTTAAAAATGTCTGAGGGCTACATGCAATTTGACGATGTGATGTTTATTTCTGCTATTACTACGTGATCCGCATGGGAAAAAACCTGAATGTTTTGAACTGGTAAATTCCTTATATTATTTTGTTCGTTTGATACTGCAGTTCGGGCAATTTGTTTCGGTGATGACATCTTGCTCACGATATTGCATACAGGAAACGCAGCAAGGTTGACAAGCTTTTCCATTTTTTTCAGCTACGAGAAATTTTCCTAGTCAGACATTAGTGTATATAATGTAGTAGTTTAACGTTTGCTGTTGAATTATATTCGAAAATGAGATTACGGTATAGCAGACGAGAAGATATAAATCAGAACTGAATTTAGAGAATGTGAATCTCGGTTCGAATCCCGGTTGATTTTTTTAAATTCAGTTCTGAATTTCTTCTTCCGTCCACTCTTTCCTTCTACTTCATTACTTACATCGACTTGGCTGAGTCATACATACTTAAAATTTCGAATGTGAAGTCGGTCGATACTGCTATTTGGGATTGAGTCCATCTGATACATCAATATAATTTCATTGGGTGTGTATGCGGGAATGTGTTCATTTTTTCATTCAACCCTCATCATCGTCTCATATCAACAGAGAACTGAATTTGAAATGTGAATCGCCGTCTTTCGAAACAGGATCGATGGCGAAGCGATCTAACGCACATGGCCCGAAACCACGAGAGCCCGGGTTCGAATCACGGTTGATCAACTTTTTTTAATTCAGTTCTGATTTTCATCTTCAACTCTGCTATGCCATTGTCATTTTCGAATTTGGGTCAATATTGGGTTACATATTTCTACTGTCAAAGTATTTTTGATGGCGGAAAGAACAAAACCAACCAATGTAGAGTTAAGTAGCTATAATTTAGTTAACATCATTACTGATTTGAAATCCTAATCTGGACAAAATATGCAAACTTGGATGATTTTCTAGATTAATTCATCAACACGTTTTCCTTAGCTCCACTAACTAACAAACAATATAGTCAAATCTTTGAAGTCAATTCTCACCTCGTTTTAGTAGTCCGAATACTCTAATAATTCTGAATCGAACTAGATGTGTTAAAATAATTCTGAATTAATCAAAACAAGAAGAGAACTTATCTTCATTCCTAGCGTTCGTCATAGCATGTTTTTTTTTAACGATTCGATGACTTATAGATTCAAACATAAGACTCAAAGACTTGAAGACTCGAACGATTGACTCGATATTTAAAAAGAATGAATGAATAACAATTCTCAATTAGTAGACTAAAAGACTCAAGACAATGACTGAAAGACTCAAGCCACTTTTTCAAAACTACACGGAAAGAAATCCCTGTTTTAATTTTTTCCTTCAACAGTGTAAAAAACAATGTGTGAATAATGTATACAATGATCGAAAATTAGTACACCTGGTTGTAATATATTTTTCCTCCTACACATACAGAAAGTACACACTTTCCTCCCTCAAACCACGGAGGAAACTAATAACTTTTCCGCCCTAGGGAGGAAAGTACTTCCCCTTCCCCCGTATATCCAGTAAGTTATAAACGATGAAACTTGTGAATCTATTATAATCAAATTGTTTCCTCAATTTCTAGAACATCTCATATATCCTGTATTCTGGTAAATATCAAACATGAATGTTACTTCTACTTTAGTTTAGTTAATAGCTATTTGTGTATTTAGAGCGCAAAGTGACTGATTGTCGCTCGAGAAAAAGATTAATCTTTGGAGAACGACAATAACACTTTGTGCTCGAAATACACTAATTAGTTTTTCTACAAGCACAACTCTTAGAAAAAAAAAATAATCTAGAAATAATCTAGACTTCATAACGTTACTTATGAGAAAATCACTCAATAGCAATCCGAAATGCATGAGCTATCTAATGTCCAATAATTCAAATCACTAAAAAGAAAAAAGTAAAATAACGTTCTTGAAAAAACAAAAAATTTCTAATGGCCAAGATCTGAACCCGGGAACTTCGGGCGTCCTGGGCTTGTATCAAGTCGCTAGCCATTGCACCACCGCAGATTATCAGATGGACATGACTGTATTGTCTATACTTTCCATCATGCAAGTATAGGTCTGTTTTAGACAAAACCAGTTGAGATGCGTTTTAAATTTACAAAAAAGGTTCATTAAGTGGGTAGGAGCAAAAATAATATGTATTACATGGAAGTAAAGTGTCTATTCCTCCCATGGATATTTACTGTCCTCCGCTTCGCGTCTGGCAGTAAACTATTTTTAAATAGCTATTTACCAATGATTGTTCATTTCGGTTTATGGAATTTTCCCCAGCTTTATGACTTTTATACACAATATGTGTAATACATAATTGTGGACGGGAACACATTGTTTATTCAAAAGGTACAACACGAAATATGTAATAAATCACAAAAACAAAATGTTGTGTAAAATAATAACACAATATTGTATATTTTTCAATTATATAGTCAACAGAATTGTACAAAAAAAAAAACTAAAATGTTTAAACCAATTTAAACAATATTGTGTAAAAAATGGATTTAAAGAAATATACACAATGTGGATATATTACTACAACAAATTAAGATAAACAATAGTGTGCGAAATTTCTACACAAAATTGTTTCTGTAACCATTCCAGACACAATTTGTTCAAAAATTTCAAACCATTATGGAAAAAACTACTGAATATCCAACTCATTTGTAACAATCAAATAGAGCAGTGGAAACTTTGATTCGGTTTTCCTTTTTTAAAGCCAAATCACCGTACAGACGGAATATGCAGCTTGTGCATCGTCTGTACTAGGACGCGGTTTGAAGTACAAACGAAAGGTCAGCAGTTTCACGGAAAACGTGTCACAATGACCACTAGGTCTCTACTCCAAAGGCGTCACCCCCACCTCATCAAAAGCCGATAGCCGCGCAGCCAGTCTTTCGCGAGCTTTTCGCCGAAAAGCACGTAAGCTCAGCCTAAAAGCCCGTCCGCGTTATGTTGTATGTACCACCACGTGTTTCAATGAAATTATGGCTCCTTCATTGCAAATTTCCACAAAATAATTTTCTATGCGTTCAACAAGTCATGTGTTAGTGCATATATCATTGAAAATCTGATAAAGGTAGGAACATTTCAGGAAAATTCGTAGCGCATTTCGAAGTGGGTTGAAACTGAAGGTGTTTTCTTGTATTTTCCTAGCCTCTTATCGTTCCATTTTTTTTTTCAAAATAACTGTATAGTTAGTTATCCCCAAGCCGAATGAACATAGTTTCTAGCTGAGTTTGTTTGATAAGTGATAAACGAAGTGCATGTAGTATGCTTTAATTAATTTATTTTATGCTGTAATATACATCGAGAATTTATTAATACATTAACTAGTAGAATATTTACAAATAAACCATTTGAAAAGGGTAAACTCGAAGGACCTTTAAATCTAATAATATTTCTAACGTCCCGTTTTTCGGTGCCATTGTTAATTGAACGAGAACAAAAGAATACAAACAGAAACCCTACTACTGATGTGTTACAGATTTCAGGAAATATTAAACCTAGTAGTTGGGGGGAGGGGGCAGTTTTTTATCATTGATTTTTGTTAATTTGGGCTTCGTAACACTATATAATTGAACATTTTGCTTATGAAGAGTTTAAATATACAGTAAGGACCAAAAGTCCGTTGCCTCAAGCGTAACTTCTTTATTTTACTTATTACAAAAAGAGTGAAGGCTTTCACGGCCGGAAGTGAACGAAGAACGACGTAAAACTGACTAAACCTATGCTGAAGATGCTCACCGCAGTTGTGAGTGAAACGTCCAAAGAAACCGCCTCCAGGGAGGTGAACCGACCACGGCCTCAAAGCCCGGAAACCATTCTTCACGATTATTACCAAAAAATGAAAAAAAAACACATAAGTTGTAGGGTTTCATTTGGTCTTTCTAATGGTTTGAGTTCAATTTATACAGATTATCTCAAAGAAGCGCAGCGACCTAAATTTTTTATATAGGACACCCTGTATTTGATTGCATAATCGTCTAGGGACGATCATATGGAATCCAACAATACCAAGTTTGATGTTTTTATCTCCAAAGACTACGAAGATATCGCCTATTATTTGATTCACATGCCTAATGAGTGTGAGAGAGAATTTATTGACCCGCCAAAAAAAGTTTCTCTCTCCCACTCATTGGGCTTATGGATAAAATATTAGGCGATATCTCCGTAGTCTTTGGAGATAACAGCATCAAACTTGGTATTGTTGGATTCCTTATGATCATCCCTAACCAATCACTCAATGAAATACAGGGTGTCCTATTTGAAAAAAATAAACTTCTACATATTTTTGTAGTATGTAAAATAAAGAAGGTACGGGAGCGCGACGCCGGAGTTTTGGTCATCACCGTATGGTTAATACACTAACGCTTTTTTTATTTCGACTACGAAAGGCTGAAGTTAAGATGAAAGCTTTGACAACTGTAGATTATTGGCTACGAAAAGTCCAATATTTGATTGAGCCTCAAAAAAAACTAATAAGCGAATTACTGAAGTATGCCAATCACTTTAGAATATAAATTCAAAAAATGGGTAAAAAATTACAAAAGAAGTTATATTATAATCCTGAATAAAACTATACAAATTAGCCACCTCAGACAAGGCCGGGAACATTGATGAATATAAATTATAAGCGATTTTGTCATATGGCAGAAAAAATGCAGAATGGTGAAAACGAAGAAAATATTAACCTTAATCTACCCCAATGTTGCGTTTCTATCTATGACGCGTTAGCGGAGTTCGGCTAGAAATCGCGTGCGGAAAAGACACTTTACGCTCGTGTTAGGTACATTATTTTTTCTACTAGCGGAAAAAACACCCAAAAGTTAACATAAAGAACATTTATTATTAAATATATATTGAACTATACAACCATACTTGGTAAGCTTTTTATTTTAACCTTCTGCGACGCAATATTTAAATGTCAGTATAATGCGCAAAAACTAAACAAATCTACTTTTCCGCACTAAAATGTTTTTTCCGCACTAAAAAGAGTGCGGAAAAAAGTTTTCCGCACTAGTACGGAAACGTGACTCTTTCAAAATTAAAATGAGTGCGGAAAAGTGGACTTTTCGGCATGCTAGTAGAAAAAATTATTTACCTACTCTCATGTCAAACTTGGAGATAGTTGCAGTCTCTGAAAATGATGAAAGATGATATTTTTTTTTTGTTGACTCTTTTGCGTTTTTCTCTATGGATAAATAAACAACAATTTTTCATTATAATATTTTTTAACAATGTGATTCGTAGCGGATTTCGAACTGGATTGAAACTAAAGGTGTTTTCTTATATTTTCCTACCCTATTATCTATCCATTTATCGGAGGTTATATAACAAGACCCCGTTTATCAGAGAATACATTTTTCAATTTCAACGAAAACGATATTGATTGAAAATATATATCGAGTTGAATTTGGAGATTTATGTTCTGAATAAAACTCGAGAGCTTTTAGGCTCGAGGGTTTTATTCTTTGAACAGAAATCTTTGAATTCCACGAGATAAATTTTCTAAAACAAAAATATTTGAGTGGAAATTCAAAATTAATTCGATTTGATAAACGACGGCTGAGTTATAATTGATCAGATTATTTCCCAAATAATTAACCAATAACATTTATTAACGTACATCATTATTTTTATCCAACACATAACAGTTATGACTGACATTATTAATGTCATTTTAGACAAGTTAACTATCAAATAACACGCTAGTGAGTTATAATCCATAACTCTCTAGTGAGTTATGGCTTTTATCTCACGTATACTATCAAATAACAAACTATCAAATGGGTTCGTATCTCTTAAAAAAAAAGATTTTTTCCACTTGTTGGATAAAACATTGTATGCCACTCGTGTGCTATGTTTTCTAAGTCACTTGAAACATAACACACTTTACCATTTTTTACCATTTTTTACCATAAATTACTATTACTAAATTAATGAACATTATTATTTACGGCAATATGTCACACGACTTTTGAAATGTGTTGCATACATTCAGGCAACTGTCAAGAAGGACCATGCAGTTTATTCGCAAAAGGAACGAAGCGGGTTTATCAGCGAATAAATTTTGACAGATGAGGAAAACAATCGTAGGTAATATCACAAGACCATGACAAATAGCCAACTGTTATTCCTTTCATAATTCTATCGAGAGTACTTTGTATTTTGACAATTAAATGAGATCATATGAACTCAATAATCAAAATAACTGAATATTCTAGGATTACTATATGGTCGAATTGAATTGTCTCAAAATACAAGTTTCTCGAGACGAATTAAAGAAAATAATAGTCTCTATTTATCATGATCGAGTGATATTTAGGAAGACTATTTCATGAACAGCGTGAAATCATTCATATTCAAGTTCACAATATAAGCTTCAAAAAATACAATAATTCTCTCCAGACAGACTATTTACTCCTTTGTGGTGTTATTTCAGTTGGATTGGATTACTTGTTCGCTAATTTCCATAGTAGAAGATAACCGAAAACGAAACATTTCAATTTTGAGTTATGTCAAAGTTGACACTTTTCTTTGTTTACGTAAATATCTGCGTGTTTACCTAAATTATCGTGTTTACTTGAATCCGCTCATATTGCAGGCATGCGTGAATGAAATAGTCAAATTAATTCTTCAGTTAGTTATCCTCAAGCCAAATGAACATAGTTTGCGGCTGTATTTGTTAAATAAAAATAACGATTAAAGATTTTTTAAAGAACTAGTCCCTGCGCCGCCACCAAATATTCAATACCTTATCAGTGTAACCATTGTTGTATAGAGTGTAACTAAATCATAGGCGAAAATACTGCACTATATTAGTAGTAATCTGAACTTTAATTTCAGTTCAACCCTCATGAAACGAAATGAATGATGAATGAATGAATTTGAAATAGGAAACCCTGATATGAATACAGCTCCAAAAAGGCAAACGATGAAATTGCTCAAGAAATATAATGGTTAAAAAAATTAAAAAGAAAATGTGCACATGAGAACATTGTCAAAAAACATCAAGAAAAAATAAATTTCAGAAAGATTAAAAGTTAAATAAAAAAAAGTTACTCATTTCATATTACAAAATACTCCTGCATAAAAACGAACAATTACAATTTTTTTCGAAAGTAGGTATCATTGAATTATTCAACATTTCATAATTCAACACAAAACACAGAACAAACAAAAGTATAAACCAGTAAAACAGTCGACTGATGTGAAATTCAAATATTACGTGATGTAATATTTATTTTTCAACAGTGCCTTGAAAAAATATGAAGTAACAGAATATTTTATGTGGCAAGGAAGTTGATTGAAATCATCCAGCATTTTTAAAAATAACGATTCTATAGATTGCTTTGTTGTTCTAGAAATGTGGAATCGATTGGTGGTTCCTATGTTCAATCGGATTATTATCAGTAATGGAGGAAACAAAATATTTCAGTGATAAATTCTGGGTTATTTAATGAACCAATATTGTACTTGAATAAATAAACTTTCTACAACATCATATCAATCGGGGGCGTCCAATATAAATCGAATCGGGGTGCAATGTATCTGTTACATTTCAACATGATTCTTAAAACCCGATTTAAAAAATTCTGTATCTTCTGTACATTGTTTGTATCTAAAAGATAAAGGAGAGTAAAACAATAATCAAAGTTGGGCTGTATAATGATTCTATATATTGTTATTTTCGAAAACATGGAAACTTCTGCTGAAATCCTAGGAGAAAAAATTTTCGATGTCTTGCTACAGATATAGTTACAGTGTGCATTGAGTGTTAATGATTCGTCTAACACAAAGCATAAATACTTCAATAATGATAATAATAATAACAATGTTCATTTCCAAAAGTATCAAAATACAAGACAACAAATGCAATTGATATTTGAAAATGAAAGATCACTGAAGTTTCAAGACGTTGTGAGTATTAATAATATAGTATAAACATCAAAACAATAAACTCATAAAATTAAAATAATCATATGGGTAAAACATTAAAATAATCGCAACAATAAAAATAACCATATGGGTTAAAACATTAAAATCACTTGGGTAAAACAATAAAATAATCAGAAAAGTAAAACATTAAAACTAATTACAAAGCATTTTCCGTTTATTGTTTGTTTTTTGGTCCCTGGGGAATCAACCAGAACAGAGTCTCCTGAAGATTACCGAACGTACAAATAATACTCTCGAATATTCTCCAAACTTCAGGAAACGTGTGGAAAATTCGAGGAAAAACTATAACGGAGCCTCCGGCAGATTCTAGAATATACCCCTCAATTTCCTTGATTGCAATTCAATGATTTTATGTAAAGAAAGGAACTTGCTACATCTAGAAAGGACATGGCACGGGATACATGTATTCCTGTGGCTCGACAGATTTTTTTTATTTTTGGATATATCATTGTAGAGTTCAAAGGGAACAACTTTCTTCATAGCACTTTTTGAGCCAGAAATATGGGTTGAATGTCTTATGCCAATTATGGAAAAATCCTGTCTATGAGTGGATTTTTCTTGTTTTTTGGGTATAAGATCCTGTGGAAAATATCGATTGACTTTGAATATATCAATTATGGTGTACATACTTACAGGATGAGACAGAAAACGCGTTTTACCTGGAACCCGTTTAATGACTTCTTGCCCAAGTGTAGACTTTTCGTTGAAATGTTCTGAATCCATTTAAATGTGTCTACAGAGTGAACAAAAAATTTTAAGTTATGTGAGATGATATTGTGAATAGTTGTTTTCAGAATTCATTTGCCAGCACTGTAATATAATCAAATATGAAATGTAAATTGGGATTTGCTGCCTGTCATTTGCGAGTTTTTTTTTTTTGTATCGACAATTTTATTACTAACTTGGCTATGCTATACTGATCATATGCATAAACGCATAACATTGCAGCTGCTACAACTCTTTGAAAGTTGTATGAGAAACTACTGGTTTTGAACATTTTATAGAAATATCAATAATGTATTCATTTCAAGATCAGATATCTACAGAAGGTTTCAATTAATACATATTTTTGGAATCACCTATACGGTTACACAAACATTTATTTTCATCCTCTTTACTATGTAAAAATCTAATAGTAAAGAGTATTTTCCATAAATCAATGTTTTGTGTCTAATCATGTAGGTACATTGGAAAATGTGATTTGGAAAGTTGAATGTACTCATATAGCTTTCATATCAACAAAAATAAAATAAATATTCGCCCATAATTTCGTTTCGAGAATTTGTCTCGTCACAAAAAAGAGTCGACAAAACTACATCTTCATTCTTTGTGAAATATCAATAATGAATCTACTCGTATTGTCTCCTATGATTCAACACTATTTTTCGCTCACTGTGTAGACACTTTGTAAAATGTATTCAAAAAAGTTAATTGGCCCAATTCAAAGAATATGCTTCAAGAAAGTTGACGGAAAGCCCACACTTGGGCGAGAAGTCAATGAAAGAGTTTCAGAAAAACCGCATTTTCTGGCTCATCCTGTAAGTACCTATGTACAACATGATTGATATATTCAAAGTCGATCAATATTTTTCACAGCATAATATCCCCAAAAATTCAGAAAAATCCACTCGCAGGCAGTATTTTCCATAATTGGCGTTAGACATTCAACCCATTTTTGTAGCTCACCCTGTAGGGCCAGAAAAAAAGTGTAATGAAGAAAGTTGCTTCTTTTGACCCTACAATGATATATCAAAAAATCAAAAAAATCTGTCGAGCCCCAGGAATACATGTATCCAGTGCCATGTCCTTTCACGTTTTCTATTTGTTTCGCTGAAGCACATCATTACGTATTTCTACCAGCATTACTCTAATAGAAGCTAATGCGATTATTGAATTTTCTACACACTCGTGTTCCAGAATTGTACTTCATTACTACGTGTATGCTAGTGCAAACTGAGCAACGTTTGGATATTAACAATTGAATTAACAATTGAAACGAACCGTCATCAACAGAGCTTTGAGAATATGTGAACAAAGGTACATCGACGACGAAATGAAACACCTAACAACTGTGTTACAAGCGAACGGCTACGATACGGCTACGCGTCTAAGGGAGAAGAAAAGGAACACCAGTGAGGAGCAACCTCAAGGCACAGTCGACTTGCCATACATTGAAGGTGTTACTAACAGGATTGGGAAAATCCTAAAGAAGGAGAAAATCAACATCGTCTTCAAACCAACCAAGAAAAAAGACAGCAGAGATCCACTCAAATCAGTTGGAATTTACAGGATTCCATGTAATTGTGGTAAAGTTTATATTGGTCAGACGAAAAGGAGCATTGGTACCCTCCTAGTTGAGCACAAGCAGAGTTGTCGATTGGGACAGACCGAGAAGTCCGCAGTCGCTGAACATGCATTGTCCGACGGAGAACACAAGATCCTTCTCGAAAACACCAAGAGACTAGCAACGTCGAATCATTACTCAACAAGAATGTATTTAGAAGCGATAGAAATAGACAAACATCAAGAGAACTTCAACAGAAAAGAAGAGAGAACATATTTTCCAAAGATCTGGCGCACAGCTTTGAAAGGCGCCAAAACGAAGCCATGTCAACCGAATCGCGCGGAAAGTACGCGCGAACCCACCATCACAAGAAGTGCGCGCAAAATCAGCACTATAAATGACATGCCAGAGACGAGAGCTTTAGTTTCAGTTGATACGTCAAGAGGAGTACTTCGACCACGCCAATGAAGATGACTGCCGCAGCTGCAGTTGAAACGTTTGGAGATTTAAACCAAAAAAGACAACAACAACATCAACAATTGAATATTTGGTGACTGCGCTAGGATATAATGTTCACTCTTCTCGGTATATCCAACTCAAATTGGTTTTCCTTCAACAAACTGTATGATGAGTCGGGAAATTTTCATCATCGTTCCATTATAAGTTCTGATATTTAATATTGTATTCCAGCTTTATTTGTAGAGAGTAGGTATGCGATGAGAACAGCAAATATGAATAAAACTGAAATAGTCGGAAAGACGTTTGAGTTTCCTTGAGATGGAACAAAAGACAATTGCGGACAAAAAATCAAAGATTTGAAAAAGTATGTTGTATAAAAATTGGGTGGAATAGTTCAGTATACGCACAGTTGTACCATTTTCATAGAATACTGGATATCGAATAGAAATACAGACGATGGGCGACTGGAAATCGAGGCGTGCATGCACTCAAGATAATCATGCATGTTAAGAATACATCAGAGTACTCAAATTGAATGTCTACCATGATAAGACCTACAGTGATTTTCACAAGTACAGTGTGGAAAATGGGAACAATGGAGTGAATAGTTTTGAAGGTGTGGAAGATAGACACCCAGAAAATATAGGGTGATTCACGTAGAAGGTTCATTAGAGGTTTTTCAACTAGCTGTTGGTTCGAAAAGTTTTGAATTCGGTATGCTGTCATAGTTGATCATGTAGATTCTGCAGAAATCTCATTTCCCAATATAAACATGGTTTCATGAAAGGTCGGAGCACGTCGACAAATCTATATATATTTACAGAATTTCTATCGAAAGAACCTGATTCAAGATCTCGAGTAGATGTAATCTACACAGATTTCAGTAAAGCGTCCGATCGCGTATCGCATAAGCGGATTCTAGAGAAACTAATTTTTTTTTGGTTTCTTCGAGAACCTTATAAATATTTTGAAAACGTATTTGAAAGATCGAAAACTCTTTATGATTATGAAGGAGTAAAATCCTTGGATTTTACTGCAACATCAGGTGTGCCACAGGGTTCAAACTTGGGACCCCTACTTTTTTTGCTATTTGTGCTAATAATAAATCAAATACCCTTGTATTTGCTAATGACATGAAACTATTCAGGAATTGATGACATAACATATTAAGTGCTTGTATACACATGTATATTTCTTACAAGTCATCCTTGTAACTGGGCCACTAGGCCTGTTAGGATGAAATAAATAAATAAATAAATAAATAAATAAATAACAGACTCTGTGTCACTAAATAATGATTTGAAGGATGAAATAAATAAATAAATAAATAAATAAATAAATAACAGACTCTGTGTCACTAAATAATGATTTGAAGTCGTTGGAAGAGTGGTGTACTGTAAATAAACTGTCACTTAATATTGGAAAATGTAAAATTATGACTTATTCACGAAAAAATATCCCTTTGATGTTCAATCACACCATTAACGAGGAGTCACTATCACGAGTCACACAACAAAAAGATCTGGGAGTCATATTCGACTGTAAACTAACCTTTACAGTTCATTATGAAACAATAATTTTCAAAGCCATGAAATCATTAAGTTTTTTAATTCGTGCTTGTAGCGAATTTCATTCTCTTGATGCACTTTGTCAATTGTATTATACCTTAGTTGAAAGTAAACTGGAATATTGCAGTCAAGTGTGGAGTCCATATCAGCAACCAACAATTTCGGCAATTGAGATGGTTCAAAGGAAGTTCTTGGAATACTTATCTTACAAAAAATACAATTACGAACTTCTGTTAAACGATTTTAATACACAGTCATTAGAAAAAAGGAGAGAAATCAGTGATCTACTATTTATGTACAAAATTATACACAACGTGATAGACTCTTCGACATTACTCTCATTAATCAACTTCAGTATACCTCGACAATACTCTCGGCATCTCATTACATTTCACTCCAATGTACCGAATACACAACATCACTTTCATTCTACAATAAATATATCTTCTCCCTAGCAAGAGAACGATCTCACAGAGGCCAGTATAAATATGCGATGAATATTCATACCAATGAAATATTCCATACCACTGAAATCTTCCAGTTTAATGGTCGGTATCACCATCACCCTTCATTACCCTTTTATGAAAAAATCATGTGAAGTCCATTGCCGAAAGCTCCTCACAAAACCGTGTTTTACTGTTCCGTGCCAAGAAGTGTAGGTATCACTTCTCGTCTGATTATGATCAATAAGGCACAAATCCTACCTATCCTGGAGTACCTACTGTTTCTATAGATGGGGTGTGTGTCACTCAAACACATATTGAAACTTTTAGATTATGTACAAAAAAAAATCGATTAATTTCGTCGGCGATACTTCGCTTATAAGCTCGCTCATTTCTCTGTAACACCGCCGCGGTCCGATCGGAGCTGATTCGATCCTGACATCGAAATGCCGTCATTTTGGAGACAAGCCGAACATCTGCTTCCCGGAGATCGTTTTTACAACGGACGGCGAAGCTTTGGAACTTGCCGCTTTGGAAGGTGTTCCCTGAGGCATACAGCTTGCAGAAATTCAAGAAGATTGTTGTTTATTTAAAATAAATACTACGAGAGGATTAGACAAAAATAAATAAACAAGAATTCGATCACGATAAGAAATTTGAATAATTGTGACTATGTCGAAGTAACCTTCTCTCTCAATCGTCCTGCAAAGTATAAATTGAGGAAATATCTTTCAAAAAACAACTTTCAATATTCTTAAATTTCTCATTTAAGCCTTGCTCATCAGATGGCAACGCCCAGAAGAATATTTTGCTTAATATGACAAAGCAGAATTTGATGTATATTTGTTCGATAGATTTTTTTTACTCCGTTATGAGTTTTTCCAGCTGGGAAAAGCATAGCTCAGTGTTCCATATTGATTTTAAATTCACAATTAAGGCAAATTAATCATTTGATTGATGACTTCTGTGAGATTGTTCTGAATGAGAATATACCCCTTTTCTGTATTTTCACGTCTTGCTTCTTTGTTCGCAATTGTAAAGGGAAGTTGGGGGAAGTGCATTCCTCCAGCTTGAATGATATTTTCTCAAACATTCCATTGTTCGCGAATCTGTAACGTAAACTATATAAAACAATAAATATCATCCGGGTGTGTAGTATTATTCTAAAATCTCTATCATTTCCATCAAATACCACTGCACTGCACACCTAAACGACCTGTGCCTACGCTTTTTCAAAATATTCATTGCTGACTAGTGACTAATTTGGATCTCTTGACTAATTTTGCTAATAGAAGCAGTGGGACGGTGTTCGTCCTACATTTTGGTTGGAGACCTCTTCTATGTTTGGCAGATAGACAGTGCATGGGGGTTGCTCTCCACTGGTGTTCCTTTTCTCCTCCGTTGGTAGCATAGCACGAATTGAGTATATATTTTTTGTTGTAGCCGTTCGCTTGTAACACAGTTGTTAGATTTTTTTTTTGTCGTCGATGTGTCTTGTTTCACATTTTTTCAACACTACGTCCACCAAGGTGTAAATGATGCTGTATGTGTTCTCTTCCTGTACACCTTATGCTCCAGATGACCGCCTTCTTTGGTTACCAATAAATTCAGAAATGGAATTTGGCGGTTTTTTCCGGATTCCAAGGCAAACTGAAGCTTTGGATGGAAAATATTCAGTGGCTCCAAACAACGACGTGTTATATACATACATTAACCAGTGCTTTGGTCAGTTTTTCTGGAGTTCGAATTGCTCTATATTCAGGAAAACGACCAGCGTTTAGGTATGTAGGAAAAGCTGCAGAACTCCCTAAACCATCTGAATATTTTTCACCCAAAGGTCCAATTTACAATGGAATCACAAGGCAGTCATTAGGACGTACAAGAGGAAAACACACAGAGATCGATAACGCAGCGTCATCAACGTCCTCGTGGACAGAGCGTTAGAAATATGTGAACCACATCGACGACGAAATGAAACACCTAGGTAACAACAGTGTTACCGGCGAATGGTTACGACAAAAATATGACATAATACGTGCTACTTGTTTAAGGAAGAAGGAAAGGAATACCAGTCAAGAACAACATCAAGGCACCGTCTACAGTATCAGAAAGTTTTCATCTTGGGTATGGTGGTTTCATGAGAGCGTAAAGAACAGCTTGCTCTTTGTTGAGAGAGCATTACAATTTCTCCTCTACTCGCTCGAAGGGATATCGACGTGCGCTGTTATCGGTGTGTCGCATTACCACGTGGTCCGTTATTGCGTCGGGTGGGATAACAGGAGACGCGCACGGTAGTACGTCTCTCTTGTAATGTGGGATTATAATATCGTTGCGTTCCTTGTTGCTCGCGTAGATTTCTGTCTATACCCCAGATGAATTGTTTCCGATACTGTATCTGCCATACATAGAAAATTTAGCACAAGGAAATAAACACCGTCTTGAAACCAACGAAGGAAAAACCGGAATATTTGAGATCAGCGAAAGACTGCAGATATCCACTTGAATCAGCAGGAGTACACAGGATTTTAAGTGACTGTAAACATGTTTGTATCAGACAAACGAAAATCAGCATTGGTAACCGCCTAGTCAAGTACAAGGGGAGTTGTCGATCGGGACACACCGAAAAGTCCGCAGTCGCCGACCATGCATTGTGAACATGACTCTTTTATGGTGGTTGTTTTCTCCAGTCATAGGGGTGGGTTGGCAAGTCAGTAGATACTCAGAAATTAAGGAAAACAAGTTACTAGTATTTTATTGAGAATTTGACAAACTATGTTACGACCACAGCGGCGATAAGACAAAATGCCTATTCAAAATTAAAAGCAAGTAAGTATGACTACCTAACACTCTGCGGAAAGTTTTTGCATTCCACGAAAAGATTCAGTTCAGTTCGGATATGAAAAATAGCCTATGTTGAATTTATGATTTATGAATATCGGTAGGATGGAATATACTCACAGAGTATCTGACCAATTCCGTGAAACAATAGTACTTGCACTCTGGTATCTTCCTGCCACCACTTTTTGTGGTTGTATGTGATAAGTGCACTTTAAACTTCAGCCAATACGTCTGTCACTAACCCCACTCTTTCAAAAGATGTTTACACTTCGATGTAGGTCATCCCATTTCCACCCTAGAACTCCGATCGTGATTTTCAAGGTCCTTGCTACTCTCCCCACTACCCGCGCAAGAGTTTATACCTCAAGACCAACAGAGTCCCGTTGCCCTTAGCAACGCAGTCACTGAACAGATAGTCATTCAAACGTGAACAAATATAACTTATAACAACTCTTTTTCATTGTACAGGGTGGGCGCGTTACAATTGTCTGATGGCGAACACAAGATCCCATTCGAAAACACCGAATCAAACCTGAATGTATTAGGGAGCCATTGAAACACACAAACGTCGTCAACAGCGGCTATGCATGCATCCTATGACTTTAATGAAACAATGTGTAGGTAGTAATATACACTGTGGAATTCACTTACGGAAAACGGCAAAATAATGTAGTGCGTAGAAATTGAATACATACGTTTTCCGGAAAGTAATTATTTAGTATAATTAACCAGAACGAACTAACCTAAACTAATTTTAATTTAGTGTACGAAACAAGAAGACAAATCATGAATTATTGTCTTTGGAACATCGATAACTATTGGGAAATTGAAAATTCTTAGACTTTCGAACAAATGCTGATGTCGAACAAATTACCGTCGGACAAATATTGTCGAACAAATTTCCACATACCACGTTTTGCATCACGTTGTATAAATGCACCGTGGAACCTTTTTCATTGTGAATTTCTGAATAAAATATTTAGAAAAATTAGACTCACAATCTTTTATTCTAGCAAATTGTACACCATTTTGTCAAGTATCCATTACAATCTTTTCAGTTTCATGTAAATCGGTGTGAATTTTGAATGACGGTGTATAAAAGTACAGTAAACTTTTTTCATTGTAAATTTCTGGTGTATTTCTTAATTATTATTTCACAAATCCGAAAATCACCGAAATTCCATTAACTTATTTTTTACTTATTTTATTTTATTCATTTTAGCAAAATTCACATTTCAGTGCCTTAATGTTGTTTTCCTTTCCATTATGAAACCCAGTGATTAAAATCACACTCAATTATTTTTTTACTGTTTATTTTTACAATTTCCTATTGCTGAAACTTCATCAGCCTCAATATCACTTTTGATGAAAAAAAGGAACGGCGAAATACTAAATCTGACATTATTTATTGTCTGCAGAGACCTATTCTATACTGATGAGGTCAAGAAACCAGAAATCGATCTATAGGTCCAAATGTTTCAATGAACATTTCCATGCAACTAGCAATTGCGGAGACATTCTTGTAGGACTCTGCACGGAAATTCATTAGATGTAATTCAACGTTCGTCGTGGTATTAGCCAGGAAAGTAGTTGTTTTCTGATGGATTTTCGACCCAATTATTCCTATTGTATAGGATTATGGCAATAAGCGTCGTCCTGGTAGTGCAGGACATCTTGTTTCTCTCTTGACAAGCTTATTGTGAACAATGCATGCAGATTTCTTTAACTTGTATCATCTGTTACATGGGCAGTGGTGGTCAAGATGGTAGAGCGTTCGCTTTTGAAAAATAAACTCTACGATCAAAAATCCACATCGTCCCTAATGTCGGGGTGAGTATGACAAAGAAACCAAAACTTTATTGTAGTAGATATATTCAACCTCATCAATATATTAAACGTCGATAGAAAGGAATGGAGAATATATCTGCCAAAAATCCGGCACAGAGCACTGAAAGGTGCCAAAACCATTTCATCCACAATCAAGCGGAAAATTCGTGCGAACCCACCATCGCAAAAATGCACACCAACAGAGCATTTTAATTGACGTGCCAGAAATGAGAGAGCTCCAGTTGATACATCATAAAGAGTACTTCGACCATGCCACTGAGGATGACTGCCGCAGTTGCAGTTGAAACGTTTGGAGATTTTAACCAAAGAATATCACGGCAAAAACCCGGAACCAACCAAAACAGTGACGCCAGCTGTGGAATCCCATTCATGAACTTGTACTTGTTTTCTCTCTACATTATGTTTGAGAAATACTCCCGATGAAAATCATTGATTCAGATCTGCACCCGGATTCCGAACTCTCGATTCGAGTGGAGACGATATATACCTCTTCAACTAATAGCATGTAAAAAAAGAAGATGAATATATCGTTTCTACTTGAATCGAGAGTTCGGAATCCGGGTGCTGAATATTGCGATGACTTGAATTTTACATGATTTTTTCAGAAACACCTTTACAGAAATGTTCATCTGTCCTACCGATATCCAATTAATCCTAACAAGCCTTTCAAATTATTATTCATTTTAATCATGAGCATGAGATGAAGCTTCCCAAAATGTTGATTCTGAAACACTTTTTTGATAAATCCTGGAAACGTGAACAATGGGAAAATCCAACCAAGAGCAGCTCGGTTGAAGCAAGCACAAGGCAAGATCAGACAATGAAAGAAGGTTGACAACTCGTGGACTGTGCTATAATTTACAGTATACCCAACAGGAGTTTCATTTTTCAGCAAAAGTTGAGTACGGCAGCTTTTTGTTTTAGCGCACAGTAGTTTTTCATTATAATGGATTCAGCTTATTGTATAACACGGAACGTTGCGGCTTACATTGTTAGAGAGTTGGCGAAATAAACATTACTCTGGGCATATTGTAGGAAGTTCTTTGTTTTCCATGCGAAAGTGTCATTATTTAACGCGTAGGTTTCATAATTGGTAAACTCGCCTACACATATGATAGCTGAAACGGTCCCTGAATGATAAATATCAGTGAAAATGTAATTAAACTCGGCATCGAACGAAAAATGATAACAGTTGAGGGACATAAATATTTTGAACATGTTCGGAATAACTCATTTTCCAGAATAAGTAGAGCAGTAGACAAATATATCTGATCCAATATCTAATCTAATATCTTCAAACGAGAAATCCTTGTTCATATACCGTGTAACCACGAGGTGAGGTACATCCTCTTCCTCCTTACATACATACTACTGGTGACCCTTTTTGCTCCCACATATCTGGGTTCAGCTGGGTACGCCAACTTCCCTGGCGAAATCCAGCAGTTTCCTTAGCTGAATCTTCCTGACGTCCTCTGGGTTCAGTATATTATTCCCATAATCTACCTTCCTCTGATGGAGAGATGGGACGAGGTTTTGGATTCCTCCAAGCACCACCTACAGAGCGGATCATCTATGATCACAACGAGGGCCATATGCCTGTTCAGGTGATGAGAGACAAAATCTCATTTGAGTTTTCAGAAAGCTCTGATATATGGAGCTTCGATTGTCTCATACCAGGCGAATCCTTCCATGTTTTATGCACTGTTCTTCCATTGCAGCAATAGCCAATCTGTTGAAGATTTCTAGTAAGGTTTCTGGTCCAATTGGTAGTTTTTCTGATCCCTCCTCGGCTAGCCTTTCTGCCTCCTCGTTTCCGTGGACACCCGGTGTCCAGAGACCCATATGAGACTGACTTTTTTTCGTTTTGCCAGGTTTTCTAGACGCATACACTATCTTGGATGTGATCCTGTATGATTCCAGTGCCTGTTGTGCTGCTTTACTGCGAACCAATTGCTTGTGCGGCTTTACTGCGAACCAATTGCTTGTGCTGCTTTACTGCGAACAAATTGCAATTAGTCTTCGACATGTATTGTCAAGATTGGCTTCAATGGAAGTGAGTATAACATATACTTCGGCCTGAGGCGTATTTACCTCCTCTCTCTCCTGAATAATATCTTGTATACGCCTACCTTAGGCATACCTCCTGACCTCGAGCCGTCTGTGTAGCAGACTATGCTGTCAGCAAGGTGCACGTTCGATGCTATAATATCATTTCATTCTTTTCTCGTAGGGATGACAATTTTTGAGCCTTTCCTGAAGGTCAGAACTAGCGATGTGTTGTCCATTTCCATTAGTAGGATGGGATAGCTCCTTGTTCCATATGAGGGAATGTCTATAATTCGTCTGTAGGCCGTAGACAATACTTCATTTTCAATGTACGGGTGCAGAGGTGACAATCCTAGTGAAACTTAAGTCACTCGGTTGTGCCGTTCTCATAGCGCCTGTCATTCCCAAGCAAGTTATCCTTCAAACTTTGTCTAGTCCATTTCTGGCCGTACTCTTCAACGTGCCTGTCCACATTTTTAGAGCTCCATTGATAAATTCTCCAAGCAGATTTTCCGATTGGTTTTGAGTCATGATGACAACGTCATCTGCGTATTCTTGCGCGTTTATACCTGAATGGAATGTTTATGTAACTATTTATAACAATATAACCAACAGATTTCATACCCTGTAATTAATGTAAATTCTAATATGTATCCAGTTAGGTGAAAGTGACAAGTGACGTACCAAACTTCATTAGGAGAAGTTGAGCCGTTATAGAGTTATTCTGGAAAATATACCCCAACTCGGTTATTATTCATCTTAGGGTATTGAAACTTTTAGTCTTAAAATAAAGTGAGGTTCTTCTATCGGAGTTTGATCCCTTTATTTTTCTACTTGTTGTTTCCCTTGTTTATTCTACTTAGAAGATTGTTTTACACCTTTTTGGAAATATATATTTCTCTGAAAATTTCAGAATGATTGAAAAAAAATGCATGCAACTGTGATTACCTTTTTCTTTAGGCTATGTCAGGAAAAATTCAGTTTAGCACTATCCACAACTTTTTTCATACACTCTTCGTCATTTCAATATTTTATTATATTTTTCCATTTTCATCATTATTCCTTATCTCAAAAAATTGCGAAACTTGCACAATTCCACTTATTTCATTAATCAATAATATCAACTAAATTCTGAAGGCCATACAGCCACAGCTACTTCAAAATAAATATATAAACAGTGTGTCAAAAATTTACTTTACGCACAGTTGAAGATTTTATGTACAGATGATTTTTTACGCACTTGTGCGAAAAAGTAAAAAAGTGCATTTCTTCAGTTGTTGAAAAAATTATAATTTACTTTACTGGTATTAGTGAAAAAACCTTTTAATAAAGTACCATTCGTAGGATTATTGGAATTTCTCAATTTCTTTCAATAAATTATCAATTCTTATATAAGGAAATTGAAAATCGCATAACTCTTTCATTAAGCTCCCCTCTATGTTTCCGGCTTTATTTTCTGCTTTTCCTCATCGCAATTCGTGAATTTCTTCCTACCAGACGGTTCCAATCCTATTTAAAAAATCCACCCCAATTAATTCCAAAGTTTCAACATATTTCACCGAACTGCATAATTGAATAGAGAATTTGTCATCCAAAAATAATCTTTATTGTGAAAATTCAATTAGTCGATTTTCATTTGGAACTGCCGCATTGATTAGAAAAATTTAATTTCCGATATTCATACGATAAATTACATTTTGAGTATAAATGATAGTACCGAATCGATATATGAGATGTAATTCAAGATAACAAACTTATGTTTCAACTTTTGTTAACCATAGAAATTCGGAAAAATAACAATGCATGTGTATAGAGCAGTTCAAGAATATGGGATAATCGATACGTTTAAAACTCAATTGAGCATGTTTTTTGTATTCGTACATACATGATAATGAAAGACAGGTAATGTTCAACGAGCACCTTGGGTTAGGAGGAGGATGTGAAAAATGAACTCGTTGGGTCAATCTCGATGGAACTGTTGGTATGGAGTGATTGATGATATTCTTAGCAATGCTACAGTAGGTATCTTCGCTCACAATTATTATCAACACTTTAGCTTTAGAGAGAAAAAGGGAGATAGAGAGAGACATATAGAGAGAGAGAAAGAGAAAATTTTATTCGACACGTTTTCAAAATACGACTTTACAATACGTAAAATAATTTTTACAGTATGGTGTCATTGTATTCGGTTCGTTTGTATAAAAATCTGACTGAAAAATATCTCATACTGTAACCATGGGGCGGAAGACTTTTACACTCAAGCCAAGATGTAAAAAAAATGGAACGAATTGTTAAACTATGGCATTTCGAAGTTTCGAATCTTGAAAAATAAACCACATCATACTTTGGTGCGAAAGTAGTGCCATACTCGAAAAAATAAATTTTCTGGAAGGTCTTTCAGTTACAAATGGTACAAGACGACAACGTACGCATTACAGTAAGGCTAATATAGGTAATATAAGGTTTTTCTTAGTAATTTTTTTCTTGATGTGATATCGTGAAAATACATGTGAAAAAAATTATACAGTGCGGCTTTTATAGCCCCCTTCCCCCCTGTTAACTTTTGAATGGTTCGATATAGAAACATGAATGAAAAACCTTTCCGAGGGTTTCACCACTACTACTTCTTGAAATATGGAATATGGTGATTGCTCAATAGGTGGCGCGGGGGGCCCATCGACTCAAAATTTTTAAATGGCATGGGGGGTCAAGTGGCACATCGTTGAAGAGATAATTCAATTCTCTCTACAACCATCTAAATATTTTTTTAATTTTGTTTATAATTTTTTTCCCAATTTCGATTTTTATGCCTTTCGATATTTTAAAGTTAATGTGCCCCCAGCGCCATCTTTTGAGGAATTGCAATGTTTCTCCTCTCAAAAAGTAGTATCGATAAAACCCTTAAAAAATTTTTTGGTTTCATTGTTCCACATCAAACCGTTCAAATTTATCGAGGTATGAGTAGTATTCAGAACGAAGAGAAAACGTGTCAAATTTCTCAAGATCTTCCACAGAAATCAGCAATTTTACAGATGATATATCATCGATATGATGAATTGTTCACCTCCGAATGGAATGTGAAGTAAAGTATTTGATTCTACAGAAGGTTTTCTTTTCCTCGCCTTTCAAATCACTTACTTCAGAGAGAATGTGTCAATTTTTTAAGATCTTCCAAAAATTCAGCAAAAATGCAGGTGATATATCATCGATAGGATAAACTACTTTTCCCTGAATTATAGTACAGTAGGTTCCTTTCTCCTTTTAGTTCATATCAGGGGATCATTTTTGCTTGAGAGGAAGAGACATCTCATCAATTACGTCCAGGTCTTCCAAAGAAATGAGCAATGTTGCAGGTTATATCATCTATAAGATGTATTGCTCTTCTCTGAGTCTCTTAGTTAAATGTGGAAATAAAGTAATGCTTCGATACTGTAGTAGGTTATCACCTGTCCTTACAGTGCAGTTGAGGGCTTCCAAAGAAGTCAGCAGTGTATGTTGCAGGTCAAAGATGAATTGCTCTCTTCTGAATGGAATGTAAATGCTTTGATACTACAGTAGGTGCTCGCTCCACTTTACCACTCATATCAAAAAATTACAGAGATAGAGAAGCATCGTGTCAATTTTTTTAAAGAGGTCAGAGATGTTGTATCTATAGAATTAATTGCTCTCCTTTGAATGGAATGTTGAAGTGAAGTAATGCTATGATGCTACAGTAGGTTCTCTCCCCCCTAGCTATAGAGAGAGAAAAAATTTTTTCAGGGTCTTCCGAAGAAGTCAGCCATATTTCGGGTGATATGTCATCGATAAGATAGGATGATGTTCTCCTCGGAATGGAATGTAAAAATTGAGTAATCCTTTGATACTCCAATAGGTCCCCCCACCCCTACAATTCATACCAAAATATCACTTAAGCTTTAGAAGCGATCTTTGCGGGTGATATATGATCGATACGTCATAGGTAATATGAATTGTTCTTCTCTGAATGGAATGTGGAAATACAGTTATGCTTTGATACTGCAACAGAATCCCCATCGATTCATATCAAAACATTAATTTAACTTTGGAGAAAGAAGCACCGTGTCAATTTTGTGAAGGTCTCTCAGAGCGATGTTGTGTCAAGCTGCTGGTCGTGTAGGTTCAAGTCCTAGCGACTACAGATATTTTCTGATGACCCGAGGAAGTACTAGTACGTTGAAAGGTTGGACCCCGTTAATCCTTGGCTCGCACAAGTTTCGACTTTTGAGGGCTGCTGTTCGTAAAGGAACGAGAGGTGGTTAACGGTAAAAACAATTTCAAAACAACAACAATTTAAATATTAGATCTATCAGCTGGTTATAACCAGGTATTGTAAAACACAATGACTACTAGTCTTCACCAATAAGAATGGTCCAGAAAAAAATCTCAGATAGACTATTTCATTAGAATAAAAATGAAGTTTGCCCAGTTCACAATTTGGTTTCTGCAAAGGATACACAAGAAGAAAACTTGGCAACCATCTGCGATGAACGAGAATTTCAAAGATATATTTGAGTTCGTTCTGAAAAATAGCAAATTTTGAGGCCACTAATATTGGCGCTCTTGGTGACGTACGTTCCCGAGCAGCCAATAGGCGTAATCGGGTTGATTCTGACGTTAAACGGCAACGTTGCCAAGCTTCTAAAACTATAAACCAGAGAGCATAAAACCATAGAGAAGTGACTGAAGACATTATTCCCGATGTCAAACGAAAAAGGCAAATTTTAAAGGTGTGAAAACCACCGTGAAAACAAACACAATTTTTGTGAATATAAACAAAGAACTCGATAGTTTTAATATTGTGAATTATTGTGGTCCATAAAAATGATGTTCGAGAGAGATAGCTAGTCATTTATTTTTGTTTCGCCTCAAAGGTATTTCAGAGTTTGAATACTTTTTTCCCGTTTATAGGTACTAGTTGAGGAAATGACTATAAACCTCAGAATAAAACACATAGAGATGTCCTGCCTATACCTTAACAAATAGCTGTGAACATGAACTATCCTTTTCTATACAATTTATGGGCGTGGGGCGTGACGGGTGTTGAAATGTTATGGACAGTTTATTTACATTTGGAGTAAGAAAGAGCATAATGGAAACGTAGAATGACAACTTGATCCGAATGAAATGAGCCGTCATAAACGAAACTACCCGATTGAATACGGACTTAACATGTATAAGGCCCTCGCTTGTAAACAAAGTTATGTTGCCTTCCAGACAAGGATGGAAAAGGCATCTCTATGGTCTTTTATTACTCTGAGAAAAAGGACCACCCCTTTTGTACGAGACCGAATTGGGCATGCGCATTATTGCAGTACTTGTCCATGACCACAGTTCTCAAAATTTCTTCGTTTCAGCATTTGTGTTTTGTGGACATAACATAAGTGTGGCAACGTTGCTAAATTAATTGAGGCTGTCAACAGTGGGATTGGTTGCTCGGGGTAGTACGTCACAATGACGTTGAAAAGGAGTCATTTGAATTTATGAACTTTGAATTTTTTTTTTCATGTTCCAGACATTTCAACAAAAAAAGAACATTGTCACTAGAGTGTTCATAAGCTATAGAATCCATTAAAAATATTTTGAAAATTTCGTGTCCTCGCCTATTGTAACATAAATGAAACCTATGTGTAGTTTCTTTCTCAACATGATAATCTTCGCCCTATATTTGGCATGTCCAGATGTTCTCATGAAAATTATTCTTATACTGAATTGAATTGGGCTACTAAATCAACAATCGAAGTAGACAGGAAGTTGGATGACCTACTCTGGCTGATAAATAATTCTAACAACGAACAATGGAAAGTAAAATATTGACAACTGAAAAAATACGCAGGCATAACACCAATCAGAATTAATTGAAATATATGTAATAATGACGAAACCAACAAACAGTTTATTATACGGGTGTGTTCATCCATTATCAATTGGACCCAGTTATGCAATAAGGAACCAACCAACAATTTGTAAAAATATGAAATATTAATACCAGGCAGACCTAAATTTATATATCCATTGATTTGCAACAAAGAACCAGATATCAGCACCCCGAGCGCCACCTTAAGACGCGTCCACACTGGAGCAACATTTTCCAACATAATACAACAAAAACTTGTTACAACATAAAATGTTTATATTTGTTGGAATATGTTGTGTTGCGTTGCATACAGTTGTTGTTGCGATTCAACATAAGTTGTAGTATGTTGCATAAATCCGTTTTTAGCGGTGAAGATCAAAGGATAATATGAAACAAAGTGAAACATTTGTCAACATTACTTCGATGTGGACGGATTGATTGTTGCGAGTTGAGACCTGTTGCAAATTGAGTAACTAGACAGTAGACAGACCACCGCGTCTCAGTGTTCTGCTTAGTATTTTATTATAAAAAGTGCCTGTGCGTGAATTTTTAGATTTTCGTGATGGCGTTTAAGTGGACTTCGGAGAATTGTTTAAATTTAATTGACAATTATAGACAGCATCCATGTATTTGGAATCCTAAAAATGTTAAATATAAATGCAGAGAATCAAAAAATGATACATGGTTTGTTCAGCTGTAGGGTGCTTATCTCAGGAAGAGGCAAAAAGAAAAATCCATTTACGCTTTCGGTAGCAGCTAATAAGTCTTCCTCCATCATGTCACAAAACTACAGCAGTGTGTTGTACTCAACTGAATTTGAGATTCGACAAGTGCAAACATTCATTAACATTGTTGCACTAGTGAGGACAGTTTGTTTTATGTCAATGTTTAACGAATTTAAACATTTAGCAACTTGTTGCAACATAAAATTGCTACAAGTTGCCACATGTTGCTCCAGTGTGGACGTACCTTTACGAACAATAGATCTATTTTGAAAAATAAAATAATATCCAAAAAAGTTTTGCGATAGACAACCAGAGTCGCATGGATATGTTTTTCAATATTGTATGGACTAAATTTAATATATGATTGGATCCAAAGCTACTTGGTTCTCTATAGCAATATTTTTTCATTAGGTACATTTGTGAAATTGTCTCATTAATACGGAAAATATTGGAAT
This sequence comes from Chrysolina haemoptera, assembly GCA_958298965.1. NCBI lineage: Eukaryota > Metazoa > Arthropoda > Insecta > Coleoptera > Chrysomelidae > Chrysolina > Chrysolina haemoptera. The sequence goes on along the minus strand of OY282597.1, from coordinate 10,751,740 downwards.
TGTTATCATTGGAGCGATGTTCTCTGATATATTAAAGGTACGGTCTGTTTTGAGCGAATTGTCGAAGCGTGTAAACGCGACGTTTAATCGCTCACGTCCAATCGCAGGAGGTGGTCTGTTTAAACACGTTTTCAAGTAATCGACTAGTCGTCAGTCAGTCTTTCTTGATTGCGGTCAACAAAAATGGCTACCAGTGAACTTATGATTACAACCCAGTTGCTTATGGAAGAAGCAGAAGATGATGATATTTTGCTGTTATTGTTAATACCTAAAAGGCGTAGAAAGGTTTCATAACATGTTTGTTCAAAGAAGAAATGAAGGGTTTTTTCGTACGCTGATAACGAGACATTTGATGGATGATGAAAATAAGTTTAAAGAATATTTTAGGCTCACTAGATGTCAGTTTAATGAAATTTAAAATATTGTATCCGCAGAAATAACAAAAACGTCTAGTAAATGTGTTAAAAGGCCAATTACTGCAGCAAAGAAACTTGCTTTGGTGCTAAGGTATGTCATTGAGAATAATACCTTTCAGATACTTGGCTACAGGAGAATCCTATCGTTCCATGGCATTTCAATATAGAATTTCTCATAACTACATCAGTGTATTGGTACGAGATGTTATGACAGTTACTGTATAACATATCAATTTTTCATTTTCCGCTTTGGAAAAGTCATAAGTCTATTACCCTTGTTGAAGCTCATGTTGGCGACTGTTAAACGTGCGCGTTTAAATTGCCTGACGACCGATTTTGCCGCGAGACGCATCGTCTTGTGGCGACTTGTATCGACTTGCCGCTCAAACCAGACCATCACTATCATATGCGTATTTAACTTACTGTGTCGATCAAACGTCGCGTTTACACGCCTCGACAATTCGCCCAAAACAGACCGTACCTTAACGTCGGAAAAGGATTTGTTATGGGAACTTTGTAGATTGGAATGTGCAAACTGCATTAATACCAACGTATGTGAGACAGGTAAAACAAAAAGTTGTTACTACAGGGAACTCCCAAGATCGACAGTTCTTAGGATTTTTTTTCTTAAATCAAAATGAAAATGTAAGTTTTTCATCATACAAAATAGTAATTTTTGATAGTTCGTAGAGTAGGACTATTTATATGAGCGTAAAATTTGTTGAATGGCTTGCAGCCAAATTCAATAAAACAAGTGAGTAGGAAAACTCAATTTTCGAAAAATGAAAAATTGAGCTGAAGAGCGAGAGAAGAAAAAATTCATTGGTGCGAACATATGCACTTGCAGGAAACAGAACTAGCTGAAAGAATTATGAATCATTACTTCATAACAGCAGAGGAAGACGAAAATACCGTGGCCATAACTTAAGAAATGCACAAAACTTCTTCATTGCCCAGGAATGATCACTACAAGGCAGTTTGCTCAAACTGTTCGACTGTGAGCAACGGGTTTAACCGAATTGAAAGAGAAGCTGGCAGTGGTGGAAATAGGTTTGTGATTGATGAAGTAAATTGAAAGCGATATTACTGAGTCCGTGAAAAATTTTATTGCGGCGTCCAGGTTCCTAATTTTTGTTAATAGCACCTATAACAATACTGAAGAATACAAAAAAAAACTGAAAGTGGGAGAAAAACACAATGTACGGTTACAAATAACATTTTTAACTTTTTAAAATCTGGTGCAGTTCATCCATTTCACAATAATTGACAGTTACAATAGAGAAATTGAATTTGAACCAGAAGAAATTCCTTGAAATAACATCAAGCAACAGAGAACCAACTAACTTTTCTTTACTTATAAGTAAGTTTCAAGTAATTTTTTCGTTCAGAAAACTTCTGTTTGGTAATAAATTATTTTGGTTGAAGATCAAAATTGTTTTTCTTGATTATCTCAAAGCATGTGTGATGCTTATTGGTTCTTTGTTGCATAACTGGGTCCAATTGCAACAACCAGTATATATTCCAAGGAAGCGCCTGTCCACATGGACTTCATTGACGTGCGTCTAAATGCAAATTCGTTGGTGTGCGGCTGGATATTTATGAATCATCTCTCTTTTTATAATTTGAAATTGATTATGGATATACTATACCTCTGTACACCCTCATGATTAGTTCGACATTCAGTATATTTCACCGGCAATTGACCATATTCACCGTCGTCATATTATCATGCTTTAAAACAGTTAAAAATAATTCTCCATGAAAATTGAAAAATGAAAAATGTGATTAACTTGTTATGTCTAGTTTTCATTGAAAATTCATTAAATATTTTTTCAATTTTCATGGAGAATGTTGCTCTTTTCAACACGGTACATAGTCTTTCACACTGTTTCGATCCTGTCAGCTGAAGTTCGGCGGACCGCGTTTTCAAAAATGTCGAAAACTTTTTGAACAGAATTAAAAATTTCCACAGATTTTTATGCGTTTCTCACACCTGTCATTTAATCTAACAAGGCAGGGCCAGGTAGCCGAGTGGTTAGGACCTTCGTCTTTCAATCATTCTGCCTACCGGTCGTATGGGTTGAAAGCCTACGGACTGTAGAATTTTTTCATTCCAAATTATTTTTTCAAAAACAATCATACACCCGTTCTTCACGGGAGTGCAAGAGGTCGAATAACACCCTGTATACCAAATATCACTTGCAGCTCTCATACATTTTGAGTAGTCCTGGTATCAATTCATTTTCAACTTTTAGTGTCGTATGGGTACACGAGGTAATCAAATACTGTTTGTCATCATTTTACCCAAGAGATAAAAGTTTTCTGGAAACAGAGCATAAAAGCAATATATGGGCAAAGGTTAAAAGACGTGATTAGGAAGCGGTGTAAGCTCTCGCTTAATGATAAAGGTTAATAACAAAGTGGTTGTGGTGCAACCTTTTCTATGACCTGAAGCGATAAGGTCTGTGCATTCTGAGCTGCTTTTCGCGTCATGTTCAACGAAAGACCACTGTAGGAGAATATACACTGATAAAAAGGATGTCTTCAATCAAATATATATATATATATATATATCCTCTTGAACAGAATCATCTTCTGAAAAAAATAATTATTTTTAATTGATGAATATACTCTTATTTCAAACTTATTGAACTGTTTGCTTCTTTACATAAATTATCTTGAAATGAATTTGTTTGCATTAATACATTCCAACTCTTTACCCTAGAAAACTCCTACTTGTGAAAAATGCTCCTTTTGACTCAAGAACATGATTTCTTGACGAAAGCGAAAGCGCGCACTGCGACTGCCGACTGCGACCTCTATCCTGTTTGCTTTTGTCCGCGTTTCGTTCGGGGGTTGTGTTTGTCACAGTGGTTATGTGCAAATGTGCTGCTACAGAAGTGCAATATGGAGGTCCAATTATTTCTGCACGATTTGAATTCAGGTCATTTATGGACCAGTTGTGAAGGCAGGTTGAAAATATTTTTGTTTTCAACAGGTGTGTGATAATGGCGAATGACGCTGTCGTTTCTATATTCGATCGCATTTTTATGCGTCACCGAAGAGGTACCTATGTTGATTATATAGTTTCTGAAATCAAAATATTGCAAAACTATTCTCATATATAACCATTATACCTCAATTGTTCGCAGTTGTTCTCTGTTTGTTGAACTGTACCATATGAACATGGCTTCCATGGCATATTTTTATAACCAAGTGCACATTTGTACTGAGCCTCCAAATGCAGATAATCTTGAATCAAAAATGTACTGCATTATGAAGAAGAATATTGTTCGTTATTGAAGTTGAAATATTCTTGCCTCAACCAACTCACACCATCGAACAAAGAACGTGTTCATATGTCTCAAAAACAGTTTTCTTTCAAGTGGTCAAGAGGATTCTATCAAAAAATCAAACTAATATTTGGTTGGACCTATTCGAAAATACAATCAACTTGAATCAATGCAATTATGCATTGATGCAAAATATCCTTTTTATCAGTGTATTAGAGTATGAGTGGATAAAATGGTCTTTCAAACACGTGCGATTTTCCGAGCACGACGGCACGGCCGGAGTGCTCTAAATAAAGCAAGTGTTTGACTGATCGGTTATCCACGAATACTTTACGTTATTTTTTTAATAGGTGCACTTTGAAATCATAAATACTGGTCTAATTATTACAAATAATGGAAATAGAACAGATAACGTCAAATGGTTGAATTCGTGAGTGACATCAGAATACCTTTTTCTACAACTGTCAAAAAAGTCCACTTTTTTTGTGTGGTATGTGTGCGTAAAGTATCACAATATTTCTCTATCAACATACGATTTCATTATTAATCGGAAAAGCGTAAAAAAGTGCACTTTTTTTAACGGCTGTTGCTAGGCAATCGACAGTTTCATGCAACAACATTGACAGATCCGAATAATAACGAAATCCTGTCATAAATCCAGTTCTCATTTTCTTAGGCAACTATAATAACCTGTAAATATCTGATATACAAATGTTTCACCAATAATATTCTTACTCTTAAATACGTATTATCAAAATTCCAAACTATCGCGGTGAATATATTCAAAATAATAGCATATACCTCTAGGAACTATTGGACCTAATCTACACTAGCTAATCCAAGGTAGCTATGGCTGTTTGGCCGTGAGAAACTAGTTGACAACAATAATTAATGAAATTTGTGAAATTGGGCATCTATCCAGATAACGAATTCTTGATAACTATAAATTTAATTTAAGTAGAAATGAAAAGTTACTTCGATGGACTAGTCATTCGAAAGTCAAGTCAACATTAATAATAATATTGACCTCGATGAATATGTTATTTTAAAATTCGCTTCAAATTTTCCATTTTGCGGGATTGTGTGAAGAGAAAGAGATTTCGGCTCTGTCGAAATTATTCGTTTCATTTGATTGAAACTCAACTCTCCGGCATACTCTTCGAACTTTGTTCGAATAATAAATCAATAAAATTATGCCAAATTCATTTCATATTTGCAAAAAAATATGAATTGGTTATTTTTTTTAACAGTTGTAGAAAAAATACTTTATGAAACTCGTGAAAAAGTATCACTTTACTCACTTGATACATAAATTACTATCTGTTAATGTTGAATAAAAGCTTTGCATTTGTTTGTAATATTTCATTTGACGTTACAAGGTACTCCTGTCAGATCAATTATCATAACATTGTCATTTAGTCTTCATTGTTATCGAGTTGTTAAACAACGGGCGTTTTTGAAAGTTCGATTTGCACACGCTAAGGCGTGCTTTAAATAGGCGAAAAGGGGCACCAATTGAGAAAAAAAATTACTATCTTGATGAAGGGGCGATACGTCAATGAATTGATTCATGCAGTATAAGTCATACAAGGTGTCGATTTAAAATCTTCCCGCCTTTAATATTTTTCTTTCAGTAAATAATATGAAAAATCGAAAAGACACAGTTTCATTTTCAAGGGGGACACTTGTAATGAATATTGTTAGTCTCCGTGGTTCAACTCCCTGGGACGGGTAGATGTTACCTTTAGAAAATTCAATGGAAAGGGGAACCGAATGAAATATAATTTTTAATGTCGTTTATTTCTGTTTCCAATGGTATCCTGAATCATTATTTTTTGATGAGCACGGTTTCCGAGAAATAACATTCTGAAATTACGAGTAATCAGAACTTGCCTGCAATGACATGCATTATTGTATCGACTCTCTTTTCAATTAACACTCTTATATTAGCTTCACTATATCTATGTATGTAACGGAGATTTTTACCGTGATTTTAATCCACTTCCAGATGACCGAATGATTTGAAATCTGGCACGTGTTTATAATTCCGGTGACAATGCATTATGCATTAAAAAAAATGGCGGCTTCAAGATGACGGATGATATTTTTTATTGCGGTCCGATTCGATTAAAAATTAGTATGTAGGGGGTTTTTAGGTCTGAGATTTTAAGTTTTCTTCCAAAGTTATATGAAATTTAAGATGGTGACTCCAAGATGGCGGACGATATTTGTCATTATAGCCCCATTCGATTCAAAATAGGGGGTTTTCGTGGTGAGAAATTATGAATTCTTTGTCAAAGTTAATTAATTCAATAGGGCGGCCCAAGATGGTTGTTGCGTTTATGTGATATGTGAGGGTTTTCGAGGTCTGAGATTTTGATTTTTTCAATTCATCTAATGTAAAAAGAGCGTTATGTGCTTGACAAAAATTGTCTTGAGCTCTTGAACGCTCATTATTGTAAAATTAAAATTAGTTATATGAGGATATAGGTCGAAAGCACCCACCCTTTTTTACAATAGAGAAATTTCAGTCCATGTCGAAATTTAAGCGTGCTCTTTTCAAAACTATAATTTTTAAGAGAAATGGTTAGAAGAGTATGTGGCACCGTTCCAACCCTTGACTCACAGGGATTAATTTAATTTTCACGTGTGGATTTTTCATCGGTTGGTTATTTTCCTGTGGCAAAAAAATTATTTGTGAAAATGTAATTCCCAACATGAGATCTCCTTCACTTACTCTCTATTAATAAAATCTGTTTTCGAACTTCTCTCTAACAATTCGAAGAACTCCACCAGGAATTCACCGGCATGCTGGTGTAATTCGTTATTTAAGTTCATCAATATCAGCAGGTTGTATTTTATATACAACAGAAATAATATTTTCCCAAATATAGAAATCTAAAGAAGTTAAATACGGTGATCTCGGAGGTCATTCAACTGATCCCCCTCTACTGTTGAACAAGGAGAAAATAATGAAGTGGAGCAACATCCTGCTGCAAATGTAATAGACCTCCTGCGAAAGTACATGACCTTCTGAATCAACTTGACTTTCTAGCTAGTGAGTTATAAGAGGATCTATAGTCTTTTCAAGCATATTGTTCGTATTGAGACTTGTGCGAGCTATGGAAGAAGTAGCCCTCACCTATTAACGTGTGATGCCGTGCACGAGACCAGTGACGGGGCGGTGAAGGTACTCACTTGCCTACAGAGAAAAAATCAACATTCAGTGTTGTAACAGATGTTTAACAAAAGATTAGAGATGTATTGATTCGATGAGTCATTTTGTATGGATGAAATGTATGTATTAATAATGCTTTATCTGCAGCCTCGCTTGAGATTCCACCAGTAGCGATCCCATCAAGATTGACCTATCGAGCTCAGTCCTCACATCCATATACCGTCAATTTGCGGAACATCTTTTTCCCAGGGCTCGTTTTTTCCAATGAACGGCGAAGCTTTCATAAATTCAAGAACACCAATTCCAACCCACTTTTTCCTTTTCGTAGGAACCAGAATTTAAAAAAATAAACCTAATAATTCTATTATCATTTGCGAAATGTTCATGTTCTACAGTATTCGAATTCGACATGAATTATTTTTCTCATTTGTTATATTCTACCTAATTCCTTACCTAACCTAACAGGATGATCTTATATTATTTAATTGACAGTATGTATTATAAGTATTCATTGTGAAACTAGCCAAAATTCGAATTATTTTTTTTTTCAAATTTTTTTCATCGTAGTAATTTTTAAATTTTTCGTAATCATTTGATTTTGCGTGACTGCCAGGGTAAAATAATAATTATAATGCACTTCCTCCTGAAGATTTCTGAATTCCCGAAGGCACGAAGCGGGTAGTTGAATACTTTTGAGAAGAATCGTCTAATTTTCGATTATGATTTTTTTAGTGCTTCAGATGTTTCAAAAGCTTGAACGAAGACTTTGCTTTATTCTCGTCTTCAGCCGAGCCCAAATTGACAGTCCAGAATAAATTTCCAGCATAATAAGCGTTTCGATAGATAGCAGGAGGCTGCCTTTGGTGACAGTTGGAAGTATGGCATAAACGGAATATAGCCACCTCTAATGAAATGGATTTAGCCCAGTGCATAAATGAGGAGTGGAGTGCGTGAACAGGGACACTAGCGATTCTTTCAGAAACTTGTTCGAATTGCTCAGGGAGTGAACATACTTAAAATCCAAGCATGACGTAGGTGGGCAGAAGGGAGGGAAATATCTTACTTTTGTGATATTTGCTAAAATTCTGAAAACGGTGCGAGGCAAAAAAAAGTTCCGATACCAAATAGAAGCTCATAAAATTCTATACAACTTTTATTGAAAAAACTTTTTCGAAGACCCAGCTGTGTTCGAGCTATACGCACAGGAAACGTGTAATTCTCGAAAAAATTATTTTTACCCCACATTTCCCTTCGAGCATTCTAAACTATTCATCCGCAGCCCAGTCGAAAGGAGATGAGACGGGGTGTTCCGCCCCGAGCCCAGACACTTCTGGGGGGGGGGGGGGGCGAAGGCCGATCATCTTATCATAAAGTTACAGAATATTTCAGTAACATTTTCAACTTTTATAATAATGGTAAATCAAATGATTCAGTATTATCCGAAATTTGTACCTGTATTATTATTATAGTTGTGATTGCAGAATTGGGTACCTAAATTTTCATATGTCGAAACTGATATCAACAGTAATTACCCATCGTCTCGATTATTATTTATTTCATTTTGTTAGGAATATTCGTGTCTCATCTTGGGAGAACTGACCGTCGGTGCTTCCCACTATGTTGATTTCTTCTTGTGGACTTGGGATACTGATAGACTTCACAAAAGTGTTGTATAGTCTTGCTAATATTTATTGTGGAACACAAAAACTCATTTCAAAGCTTTACCAATAAATTCGTTCGATATGCCGACACCTCATTTAAATTGATGATTCATAACTCTCCATCCAAATATTTTGCATTTTGCCGCACGTCAATTGAGTCCACGTGGACTGCGGAGCTTCCTTTGAATCTACACGAGTTGTTGCAATTGATAATGGATGAATTATAGCAGTCTTTATGGTATACTGCCACCTTAGCAACAAAATCGTTAATGGACAGGCGACCAAGTACTTCTACATAGAGCACGCCTTCCTGACATGATATTGAACGATTATAGTCTCAACTGAATGTACAACTCTCTTTACGTCCAAATGCTTTTTGGTTTCTTCCTTTGCACAATGTACTTATATGAAACAATTGTTCTTGAAGTTGAATTTGGAAGCTGAAATCTGATCTGAGACATAATTTTTCATTATATCGGTTTTGGTATAATTTATACGACAATTGGTTTGAATCAAAAGGGACGTTAAAACGCAAATAATTTGGTGTTTATCGTTCTTTCTCTTCTTATTTGCTTTAATAAGGCCCAGTTTTCCCTTTTCTCTCAACTCAGAGACGTCCTTGCTTCCTTTAACGATGTTCTCATTACACACTGAACAGTTCTTATTGTAGAGATACCTATAACAAAAGATAGTTGTGGATTAGTAGTGATATTAACTCAAAATAATTTGAATGATTTATATATCAAGAATAACTAATGCTCATTCATATCATTCATTTAACATTCACCAGAAGAAATGAACAGGTTTCTAAAGGGAAGGCCTAGGTTCCTACCCACGCTCTCTGCACCCCCGTTTGGGACATTCGTTGACTGGAGCCATTGCAATCAATCCGGTGAACGTGCAACTTTGTCACCTTCCATTTCTTAATTCAGACCGTTGCTGAAACGCCGATTTCCGTAGATCATTCTCCTGAACACATTTTAAGTTAATTGGCATTTCTAGAAAGGTGGAAGAGTTGGAATATTGAAATGCGCACTTAGGACTTAGAAGCATATTGTGATAGGTAAGAAAGGGGCGACAAGTTTTGTAATAATAATTTTCTCACCATATTCGAATTAGTTTTCTGTGATGGTATGTATATTAGAGTCACCTCGAATATTATTCCATATGGATTTGTCAATAGAGTAACCAGCAGTTTTTTAGACGAATGTGTTAAAATTGTTATTGGGAATTTATCGGGAAATATTATGTTCATTGAATCCTTTACAACTCAAATGCAGAATGTATCATTCATAATTCGACTACATACATCCATACCAATTGACATGAGCTTCAATAGACCAAGCGAGAGACCAACTCACATTCAATAGTCCAGTCAATGAACGAATCGTAGTGTGCTGGGGTAGGGAACTGAGCGATTTCTTCAGAAACTTGTTCAAGTTGCTCAGGAAGTGAACGTACTGAAAATCATGGCATGTGGGTGGCCAGATGAAGAAGGGTGAGGGGCAGAGAAGGTTCCACTTTTTTCCACTTTTGGCTTTCTTTCCATGATTTCGAAAACGTTGCAACGCAGAGAAAAATTATCATTCACTATAATGGAAGCTTAAAATTTCTGTTAAACTTTTTTGTCATACACTTTCTTTGAATTCCCAACTGTTTTTGAGCTAAGATTTCGAAAACAGTTCGCCGCAGAGATAAGCCCATAAAATTTCATAAAACTTTTATTGCATACCTGTTTTTCGAATTCTCAATCATCTTCGAGCTGCACGCTTAGGAAAATTGAAAGTTTTTGAAAAAAAAATTTTTACCTAATCATCTTATCATGAACTCACAGAATATTCTAATGAACTTTTCTTCAACTTCCACAATAACGAAGGTACTTCAAAGCATTCATTATTTTCCGAATCGAAACGAATCGTGTACCTGTATTACCATAATAGTCGATAATAGTTGCAGAATTTGTTACCTGAATTATCATAATAATATCGAAACTAATAGTGACAGTAATTACCTTTCGTCTCGGTTAATAGTTAATTCACTTCATCAAGAATTATCACTCTACTTCCCCTCATTCAAATTTGTTGAATTTGAAACAGGATTGGCTGTTGTTTTTGGGTATGTGATTTCATTCTTGATAACAGTCGGAAATGAGTTCTGGAATCATTCTGGTGAGTAAGATTTACAAAAATAAAATTTTGAAAATGATGTGTACCTACAAAAGTCCAATCAACTTCTTACTACAGACAAAGCTTCAATGCAATTGGATACAGACTCTTCAGGCCACCAATGATGCTGTTGGTGGAGATGTAGACTTCACTGTCCTTCTGGAAGCTTTCGCTCCTCCCACGCAAGATATCTTGTTGCTGAAACCGGGCCGAGGAAATACCAAAAAAATTTCGCTGTCCACCCAAGAGATGAAACAGCATGGATTCGACTATATTCTGTTCATACATTTATTTACCGGCTCAGACACAACAACTGCAGCTTATAGGAGAAGCAATGTGGGCTTCTTAAAATTGCACTTTAAGCCGGAATTCATCAAGAAAGTGGCAGTGATCCTTTACAATCCCGCCTTCACTCACGGCGAGGTTGAATAGGCTGGAAAGATTCGTATTTTCAAATAGTGTATGGAGCAACAGCAAGGCAGACCTCCCACAACCAGTACCGCTTCCAGTCGTTTATGAGGTTAGTGGCAAATATTGAGCCTGAAATCAATCTACACCCTTTCATCAACTGAGACCGAAGCTGAGTAGCATTTCCGGCGTACCCAACATTAAGTACAGCAGTGGCTCGGGAATGAGCTGCCTCCAAAGAATGAGGGTAGAAGCATGTAGGAGACACCCTGGTGGCAAGACGTACTTTCCAAGGTCTCACAATTGTTTCATTATCCTCGTGATATTACTGATTTGAAGAAATTATTTACTTGAAAAAAAAAACGATGAAGAAGGTTTTTTATTTTTACTTATAGATAAGCAGTTTATCTGAGGTTACAGAAAAATCGGGGATTTGGATTCGATCTGAATTTGGCTCAAAAACTAAATGAGTATTTTTTTCATTAAAACTATAACCTGTTCATTTTTTTTAACTACAATTTTTTTCCATGACTACGATGATTGTTGATGAATAAATGCAAGAGGTATTCAATGAAAAAACGACACAAAAATAAAAGGTCATGTTCAGAATAGGTACCTTACTGTGACTTGATATTATTTTCTGTTTTATTTTTTCTTGAGACGTTTCTACATTATTTACTTTTAACGGTATATAGAACATTTTTGAATCCACATTTCCAAATAGCCCAAATGAAGGTACATCAATATTAAGCAATTTGCACCACACAGTTCCAGAATAAACTGAATATATCGAAGCTACTTCCATTAGCAAATACAAATAGAACCTTCTGAGAGCACACCACTGTCACATCCAATCAATAAGTTGTTGTTTGGCGATAGTTCTACCTAATAATGAACTCAGGAATGCACAAAGCCCTTCGCTATGTAATAAGATATCGAATGAAAATCGATTCAATGTATGGTTAGGTGGGAAACAAATTAGAACTAACACGCAGTCGTACATTACCATCAAGAAGCCTTAGCATAGTAAGGTGACAGTTGCGTCTCCTGATCCCTCACAGGATTTGAATGTTTTAAACTATTTCGGTTTTGTCGGAATAATCATGACTACAGATAATTTATTTTGCATAGTAAGGTTGTCTCGTTATTGGACTGAATTGGATTACTTCTATGGTTCTGTGGTATTTCTGTATCGTTCTACAGTCAAGAGTCGAGACCTTAGGCTGGTCATTATAGACATTGAAAATCGAAAATTTTACAATAATTCTAAAAGCTTTCAAACTTAGTTTGAGTAAATAGTATATCAAGAAATTATTAAATATCAGTGTGCAACCTGTTCCGAAGTCCGTGACATTGTCGAAACTAGCCATTCGATCGATTTTCAGAACTTTTGCGTTTTTTTCAGGATGATAAAATAAAAAAAAAAATAATAATTTTTGCAAATCGCATATAGTTCCGGTTCGCATATGGAGTTGAAAATGTCTAAATGCACCAGAATAGATGTTTTTAAATTTGCAAGCAAGTTTCAAAATTTTTGGAATTATTCCGGGACCACTTTGATCGAAAAAATGACAAAGAATTGGAGAAATTATAAATAAACATGTTCCGGTTGTGCGTGTAAGCGCCAAAGTAATTAAAAAAAAAATTATAATTTTCCTCGATAGCTATGTGGTTTCGATAAAATAGACGTTCACCAAATAGATCGTATTTATAATGCGGTGAGATGCCAAATCTGGTTGCAAGTTTGATTAAATATGAATTCATACAACGGATAATAAAATGACTTACAGTAATTGTAACTTTGGGGAAGGAGGAAAACAGGAAACTCCAAACGGCGTGGGTGCCTCTTCTCAAGAGCTCTCTTGCCGGTTTTTCGTTCTTCTTGTCACTATAGTCTTTGGAGTTTGGAGTAAAATTCACAACCGATACAATGCAAATGTTTGATACTAGGTAAAGGAAAGATATTCCAGAAATTGGAATTGCGCGATTAATTTGAAAATGCTCAAACGAGAAAACCAACTCAGTTTTTTTTTCAGAGTGGTTGACTTGACACACCGATTCATCCGATTGATTTTCTCATTGATTTCAACCCGATAAATCGCCGTAAACTCCCGAACACCTAGATATAGATTTGCGTGATTCGATATATACCAAGGTGCTCATAAAGTTACAAATTGAAAATAAGAATTTATTTCTGGAATTCTGAACACCGGTTAAAGTGAAATGTTGCAAATCTTCAGGGGAAAGTCATCTAAAATGGAAACAGTATGTATTTGAGCTCATAAATCAGAAGTTTTTTGGAAATAAATTTCGAGAAAAAGCACGTGTATGAGTAAAGAATACCCATGTTGTTGGAAAGAACTATTCACTCCAATGATAAAACATGAAATATGTAAATAGAGTAAGTACCCCGTTTTGAATTACTGGGTGGGCAAAATGGGGACTTCATTAGAAATAATAATAATAATAATAATAATAATAATAATAATAATATAATCGTCTTTATTATTTTCAAATAAATATACAAAAATAATGATAACTAGCCTAAATGTTATTGAAAATAAATGGCGAAGTTTATTTTGGATGAGTGTTAGACACCATCAAAAATATTCTTCCACTAATACTAATATAGAAATAGGTACTATAATTCTTCGTCTAAAACGAGTAGAATTTAATAACAAAAGTCACGAACATATCGATAGGCCCCTTCGTCTTGCAAGTGTCAATGTCTCATCTACTTCTACCACGGCAGTGCAACCTTCATGAGCACATCTTCGACAAACATAACATTATACCCGTCCTTTGTATCCATCTGAAATCAAAAACAGGTGTTATAAAATTATTGAGTCTTCTCATTCTGTTTTCATTCTTCACAAAATTTAACACGAGATAATTAAATGATTTTTATAATTGCTTCTCGAAATCGTTCAAAAACCTGTTTTCAGACGGCTGATAGAGTCCCCGTTTTAGCAGACCGTAATGCTTCATTCAAATTAATGTATAACATATCGAACGCATTGCTAATAGTAATAGAATGAGATGGTGTACTTACCATAATATTATCCTTATGGATGAAAACAAAAAAAAATACAACACCAAAATCGTTAGATTTTCGGTAAAAAACTTGGTTAGGTTCGAGTGGGCAGCCCACCTCATACTAAAGTATTGATGGCTTAGAACAGTAGATCGGCCTCTCTTACGAAAACAGCACCACCCAGTAGGAGACTTGTCCATACAACTGTTCGGAATATTTTTCCGATGTGTATGTCATGTTCACTTTCAGAAATTTTTTCATGTAGTTTATCAAAGAAAAACTGTTGGTATTATTGCGAGTTAGTTGTCTATATCTACTGGCCTATATAGTTCAGTTTGTTCGATACGACTCGAGTAGTAAAGTATATGTCAGAACTCTGCAGTCTGGAGTGGACAGGAAGACGTGAATAAAAAACAACCCCGAAAATATCACAGTCTGCTTTATCTGCTTATAATGTAGTCAAAAGTAGTATTGTTTGGAATTTGGTCAGTTTCAAAGTTATTTGAAATCTTCTGTTATCATGAGGTTATCAAATCACGTGTGTACTCTGGAAAACGAAATGGAGAAAAATGAACGGGTGTCGTTCACATTAATTTGAGTTTGATAAATATGCTATTTGGTAATGGGGATCACTTGCAATAGTTTCCTCTGCACAAGTACCTGTTAGATATAATTCAATACTCGTCAAAGTATTAGCCAGGGCGGTAGTTGTTTTCTGACAGGTATTTGTCACAATAAGACTATGTTGTAGGTGTATATATATGGGTGTGAAAACGGTAAAATCGGATCGGATCGGAGACGACTATCGTTACAATAAATTGGTTTGATATACCGCAATGATTTTCCATATTTATAATATTGTATAATTTATTATGAAACAGAGAACAAGGTTTCAGAGAGTAGGTACTTGAAACATCCTTATTTCACTGCTTTAATATATAGTTTAAGTAAATAGTGTATTACAGCGACAGTTGGCATGCAATAATATAATTTTCATTTGAGACATTCCTTTCTATGGAATTTCCTTTATGAATGACTTATTCGTTTGATCCTTAAATATTTGTTTACATCTATACCAAGTTAAGAACATATCAGTAGAATACGTTATTAGAGTCTGCAGCTGAGCAGAGTATCACGCTTTCATGACAATCAACGGTAACATTTTACCTGTTCAAAATATCAACTGAAGTAACAAAATAACTCCCCAAACACACTCAGCACATTCATGAAGCACTAAAAACCAGTAAAACACTAAAATAGTGGCCAAATTAACCGAAGGCAAAAGGAGAAATGAAAAATTGTCGGAATTATCCCCAACATACAACATGGCGACCATGGCGTCATAAATGAACGAGCCGACGAGCGGGCGTGCGCGAGATGCGCTCTGTGATTGTAATGGGCCACTATAAAGGCGGAAAATTTAAATTGACAAGAACGTTATGAAGGTTATTCATTCAAAATTGTTAGTAAGATCACTAACCGACGGATCTCCCATCATTGTTGACCGATATCTCAACAAAAGTTTCTAGGTTTTTTCTTACATATTTTTCACCTTTTCAGACAAACATACCTACATAGTTTTACTATATAATATGTATATGAGGATGAAACTTCCATTATTTTATTCGGATAAAATATACTGCACTCAACCACGTGAGCGATATTTGTCAACTCGTTTAATTCCGGTTTCCGGTTCTCTACTTCATTTTGTATGTGCCATGGAGTGACGTCTTAATGACGTCAATTGATGACATCTATCGATACGTCAGAACGAGGTGATCAAATGACGTCGTGATGACGTAATTTCAACTGACGTCGTTTATTAGTGATATCAAAATTACGTCATATTTTGGTACTATGACGTACTTGACTAGAAAATCACCTTAAATCAACGTCATTATGATGTACGCTGGCTGCCTGGGATGTGCTGAGAGCAGTTTTCAACTTATAAATAAAAAATTCACCAAAAAACATTTTGTAGTGGACCGAATTGTGAAACCATTCCCGAATCTATTTGAACACACCCCAAAAATTTCATCGAAATCTGTCCAGCCGTTTAGTAGGAGTTCACGGTCGTATGGATGCACAGAAGATTTTTATAAACTTTTCATCTGGGGTTTAGACAGAAATTTACGCGAGCAACAAGGAACGCAATGATATGATAATACCACATAAATAAGTGAGACGCACTACTGTGCGCCTCTCCTGTTGCCTCGCCCGACGAATTACCAGCTCAGTTAATATCCCTTCCTCGAGCGCGTAGAGGAGAAATTGTAATGCTCTCTCAACATTCTAGCAAACTATTCTTCACGCTCTCATGCAACCTCCATACCACAGATGAAAACTTTCCGATACTGTATGTATAAAGGTTTTTCTTGTGAAACTTGTTAGTATTATTGTTGTAGGTTCATTTATTGTGAAAACAGTTGTTTCCGATTTTGATCTCTTGGTCGAAAAACTAACAAGAATTATTATTATTAAACCATATTAAAAATTGAGGATATATCATATATCTGTACAAAGCTCAGAGGTCGAGAACGACTATCGTTTTTGAAGATGTTTCATAAAAAAAATTTCCCTAGACAATATATATTCATTTTAACATGAAAAATGGGAAAAGGAAATTTCTATGTTTTTGTACCACTTGTCCTATATGGACATGTGGATAGTTTTGGAAATGTCCATATAGGACGAAACTGCAGTAACTAAAGGTTATAAATATAAAGTGGTACAAAAACATAGAAATTTCCTTTTCTTATTTTTCATGATGATCTCCTACCACATAGTAACGGTTACATCCATCAATTTATATTCATTTTAACATTTTTGTTTCTAAAATGCGACACTTTTTATAGCACGGATCTATAATAAACCAGAAACCAGTGCTTGTGTATTATTACAGTAACAGTTGACAAGCAGTACCTAATATCATTTTCATTCAATTTGAGTTTTGAATTATTTATTCATTTGATTCCCAAAATGTTTGTTATGTATAGGATTATTTGCAACATTACTGTTCTGAAGTTATGTATCATAATTTATTAATATGCATGAGTTCGAGGATAAGACGGTTGGTGTTGCACTGCGGCAGGGTTTGCTGAGTTTTCATCAGAGATACAAATATAAAGACGGGATTTTAGTTCGAAAATATGAATAGGACATTCATAAAATCTGTTGTGGAATCATCTGTGGCTGAAAGACAAGCTTTAGTCGCTATTTTTCCATCGTTCAAGATAACCTCTTGGGGGGTACTCATGTTGAAAAGTGAAACATTCTCCATGAAAATTGAAAAATGAAAACTGTGATTCATTTATAATATCTAACAGAAAACAACTACTTCCCTCATCTCCTATAACGTCGCTTATTTTCTGCTCTGCTGACGCCAAAATTACATTCTTTACTAAGCAGCTCTGAAGCTTGAATATATTGTATTGGTCGATGGTTCCTGTCGGTATCTGATAACGAAAGGCCAATAACAGTCTGTCAAAAACTTCATTCGCAGACTCTACGCATGTTCCATCAAGTAGCTTGGGAGCATCGTCGCAGTTTTGCATTCGCTAATGTAGTCGTAAACAAAATTGGACACAAAATTAGTTGACAGTTCATAGGTACTTAAGAATACGTTGTAAATGTCATGTGGATTGGCTTCACTCCTTACTGGATTCATTTTTGTGGAAATGGGATGTATATATTTGTAGTAATATTGCCAAATGAAAGTCATGTATTTGGTAATAATTCTCTAAATACATACCTACAAATTTGGTGTAAAGATGTTAAATTGATCGAGATCTTAAAGTCCTTCATCATTCCTCAAAAATTGCATGGCAAAAGAGTATAACATCTTCACTTTGTAGCAACAAAAAATCGCATTCAACGGTCTTGGTCAAAGCTACACATTTGCACAGTAATCTCGAAAGTATCTATCACGCTGAACTGAACAATGGACTCTTGTAGACGCGTGTGCTACATGGCAGTAGATGGTAGGGGAAAACTGTTAAACGAAGATTTGATGATTTTCGGGCAAAGATAGATCTCTTCTTGAAAAATCACAACTTTTTATGGAAGGCGCGGTCTTTGGTATGAAATAATTTATAACCAAGGTAATGAAGGATTCCACCCAAACCCATGAATATTCTTTACCTAAGATATTATTTCTTTTGTTGGAGATTATGCCTTTCTCAGAAGAGAATTTTTGGTTAAGATAATGTATTTCTTTGCTACAAGACGAACGTTTTTTTCTGTGTATATAGACGTACTAAACTTACTACAATATTAAACTCAGGTGATGGAATTTAGGTAATGTCAACATGACAGAAAAAAAACTGTAATTTTCTTCATAAGGTGGTAAATAGTAGTTAGTAATATTGTCCATCCAATAAACTCTTTGAACTGTAATAAACTTCATTTGGTACAAGTTACATGAAATTGTTTTCAAAATTAGATCTAGAAGTAATACATCAGAAGTGTCCATTAAAAATATTTCGATAAGGTAAACTGTCCAGCGTTCGCCTATTCTTAAAGTCCAACTTGTGTTTCCAAAGTAAGAAAATTATATAGTCCAAGACTGAACAACTGAGCCTTTACGTATGTTTCAAACCTAATAATGAAAGTATAATGTAATGTATGGTATAAAATCAGGATTATTTTCAAGGTCTGGTTCCCACGAGAAGGAAAATCCTGTATTGTTCAGAAAACATCGGAATCAGAAATTTCCAAAAAGTTCTTGAACGTTCCCAATGAGTCCATTCCTTTGCTGAATTCGTTAGGCTTGGATCAGTTTCGAATATTTCTATAATTTATTAGCTTTCTTCTTATTATTTGCAAAATGAATTGCAATAAAAAAATCTTTTCGATTTGAAGGCTTTATTTTGCAAAAATAACAGCGTCAAACAGGTCACCAATCAGGTTCCAGACAGGATCATAGTACCTCTACTGCCATACTGAAGGTAACATATGATATTAATAATGCATATGATAAACATGAAGAAACTGTTTTTGTTTCGTTGGACTATAGTAAAGCTTTCGATACCATGAATACCTGAGTTGCACTATTAACACCAATTCACCTCCTTGACAAGCTCCAACATAGACACGAAGCACACACTAGAGATCTACGATATGTTAACTCTCTGTAAATCCCTTAGCACAGAACGATTCTCTTTGAACGATATTTTTCTTACCATTCCGTTGTTCTGTATAACTCTATCAGGGAAAGCATAAAAACCTCCTTTCACAAATTCTAAAAGTAAACTAAAGCAATATTTCCTGGATGAACAGCGATAGCCACAATTCTGTTAATACTGATTATATTATTTTCTTTTTTGTTTCTTTCTGTCCCTTCTTCTTCTGTCCCGAGCTATTGAAAGGACGTTTTCAGGACGTCCAGAAACGGACATCTTATGGACGTCCAAACATGTACGTCTCTGATACGTCCATTAGAGGTCCGACATTGTTTATTTTTCCAGAATAAGTTGGAAAATATTTGTATGTATATGGAGTATTTAATATATAAGATTGATGTTTACCGATATGTTTCAATAAACGAAATTCATAAAATAAAAAAATATTTGAACAAAGTGAATTTCGAATATCAACATTTTTCTGTTTAGTGGGAGTTTCGACGAATGGATCCGACTCCAACATTCTCGATTCAGCTTTCAGATAAGCAGCATAACATCTACCTAATCTAGCGTTTCTACTAATTTGTTTGTTGTGTTCTGCGTTCTGCACGTTTAATATTATTATATAAGTTCTAGGTACAATAATAATATTGTAGTAACTAAACAGTTAATAGTTGTGTTGTTTCAATAAAATCTAAAATCTTGTCAAACATCCTGTCAAGAAAATAGACGCTGGCTTTGGATTTTTCGGTGTGTAAAGTTAAAAGTGTGAAATAGTGTAAATGATGAATGTGTTTTTTATTTGTAGATATCAGGCAGTCATGTTGTATTTGTGGGTGAATAGAGATTGAATTAGAAAATAGATAATAGGTATACCTACTTTACTAAGAACATGATGAAACATAAACTCCAAAAACACAATACAATTTACTAACTTTCCTGTTGTTCAAGGTGCTGCATATAAAGCAGGATTGTCGCAGAATTATACTGCAACTGAAAAATCAATTCAATTGTGGCTGAAGAGACCAACTGATCGGATGAGTGCTGACCAGAACAAAAAAAAAAAATTGAATTAATGAACCGCTTGAAGTGATATACCGAGAAACCGAGAGGTATACTTCTAATTTTTGTGACAATTTTATTTATTCTATGTATCATGACTACTTACTGTTCATAAACCTATTATTCTTCAGATAATATAGAACAAAACCTGTAATTTTCCAGATTAATATATAGAACGTTTTGATCGTGATTTTCATTTTATTTCTACTTACTGGCAATTTTCAAGATTTTTTATTGATCTATCATTGATGTGTTTATCATTATCGGTGTTTGGTCACAAATTAACATTATTTATGATAGAATTCAAAATATTCATGAAAAATATGTTTTTGAACCTACATATGTTGAAGATCTTTAAATGGTCCTGTTCAGACCCAAAATGGTCTTGAATTGGACGTCCTATGGACATCTGGTTTTGTAACATCGTATGTCCATAGGATGTCCATGGGACGTCCGCCGGACGAAAAATGGACGTCCCTAGGACATCTGTAATGTCCGAAACGAACGTCCTGAGGACGTCCATGAGACGTACTTGTACTATCTGGGATTTTATTTTTGTGAACTTAATTTGAAGTTATTGCCATTTGTACTTTGTCATTAAAAAAAAATCTTAGTAGGCCATGGAACATCGACTTCGAAGATGCGCTGAAGCTTGAGGAATCGACTGGAAAAAAGTTGGTTGAGTTATCTTGAATGGTTCTGAAGTTATGAATTTTTCTGTGGGTCCATGCACGACGCTATTTTGATACATAAATTGACATAAGTCAAAAACTACTGTAGATAAGTCTATGAAATCTGGGTGCGTTATATCGACAATTATGTGGCGAATCCAAAAATGTAACAGAAATGGGGGGTTGCCATTTAAAAAAACAGAACTTAGTTGTGTATATTATTTTGGGACATCCTGTATACGAATGAAAATATTTTCAGAATGTGCTTCATTGTCGGACCTATCATTTGGAAAAAAACAAAAGTCGATAACTTGGATAGACCATGCACACACCCCTGGGTCACTTTGTATAACAGAGGGTGCTAGTGATATCGCTCTCACCTGGTAGGTATATGGGAATGTGTATTTGATACTCCCGTCTGCGATATTGATTTACACTTCTCTCAATTTGAAACAGATTAAAGCAAGCAATTTCCCCCGTCGCCGACGCCTTGTGCACTCACAAACCCAGTTACATTAATAACAGCCGAGCTCAGAATGTCCAACTCTCCCATACTGAACAACATTGCAGACCACAATGGTGGTAGAAGGATCGGAATCCGACTCACTCAGTGTACTTTCCCATCGACACATGTATCTTCCGAGCTGGCGCCCAAAAAGTTCCCAACCACCCAGCTCCTACGTCCACGGCGCCATCAATCTTGTTTTCTGTCACGCACCATTTATCTCCGTATTTTTCGTCTGTCCTTGCCGGTACCTTGCAACCGAATGTTTGTAACTGAATTGCCAGGCACGTATGCCTTTGTTTGCAATTTAAAAATAACACCTTTAATATATTACTGCAGGAAATTGGCTCTACTCTATCGATAAAAATGATCTTTGGCTGTGTGGAGAATTTAAACGAGCAAATTGTTTCCTTGCGGAAAATATCCATGCAACTTTGCCAATACCACCTCAGAATTTTTACCAAACGTTTGTTTGTTCGTATTGAACCAGTGTCTGTGAAACCGATATGAAACAGTCGGAATAATCCTTTCAGAATAGTTATTTATATATCAAGTGATAAAATTTAACTTTTTTTGAAGAGTAGATGAATAACTATGGTTGTACAAAACAAAGGACTGACGCTTTTCTAAGTAATATAGACTGAAAATCAAAAAATTAATATCAAAAATAACACCTTTAATATATTACTGCAGGAAATTGGCTCTACTCTATCGATAAAAATGGTCTTTGGCTGTGTGGAGCATGGACTTTTCTTTTACAAAGAATAAGTATCGCAGTCCAAAGAGGAAACGCCGCATCTGTCATGGGTTCCATCCCATCCACTCAAAGGCTGGATGAAATTTTTATCCGTCCGCAAACATTGAGTTTTCTGAACATATCTTCTATCAGTTCAGCATATCCGCTTCCTACTTGCCCACTTCCTCCGCAAGTTACGTCCAGCAACCTTAACTCAGGTTCGATATCACGCCACTATAACAAGGACATGAACTCAATTACAGACTACTCAGTAAAAGGTGTCAGTGGTGAAAGCAGCAGAAAGCCTGTGATACATAGTTCTGCAAAAACAGTGAAAACACTCGGTCTTAATGGGTTGAAAAATATTGGTAACACTTGCTTTATGAACAGTGTTATCCAGTGTTTGTCGAATACTAAATGGTTGCTGGAGTATTTGAATAAGGACGCCTACACAAGGGATATGAAGGATACGAAGGGAGCGTTAATCCAAACTTTTGCGAAAGTGATCAAGGAACTGTGGTCAGAAGATTCGTTGAATCAAGTGGTTGATACAGTTTCTTCGAAAGGTTCAATCCAAAGCTTCGCGCCACGTTTCATCAATTGCGCCCAGCAAGATGCTCAGGAGTTTTTACGATACCTGCTGGAAGGACTACATGAAGACGTGAATAGTATAACTGATAAGCCCAAACTCATCTTGACCGAGTTTATCGAGAGTTTTAGCATCAGTGAAAAAGCCAGAGAGTCATGGTCGAGATTCTTGAGTATGGACAACTCCAAGATAGTCGATAACTTTGTTGGACAGCTGATATCTACATTGAAATGCTCATTTTGTGGTCATCGGTCAGTCACATTTGATACATTCTGGGACATTTCTCTTCCTTTATCAGTATCACAAAGTTCAGGGCAACTTAGTCTGTTGCAATGTTTCGATTCATTCACTAAGGAAGAAACTATGGATGGTGATGAAAAACTGACATGTTCGATTTGTAAAGAAAGAAGAAAATGCACAAAATCTCTTATGATTCATAAATTACCGAAAATTTCGATAATCCACTTGAAAAGATAAGACCTCGATAATCCTTGGCTCGCACAAGGTTCGACTTTTGAGGGCTGCCGTTCGTAAGGGGACGACAGCTGGTTAACGGAAAAAACAATTTTAACAATTTTTTTAACAACGTCAACTAAAATTTCATACCAAAGGTCAATATAATCAAAAATTAACTTAATTGTTAAGAGAGCGTGTGATGCTTGGTATCAGTTATCTTTATTTTTGATTATTATATAGATATTTGTTAATGCTGTGATTGTGAAAATGTAAGTCGAGAGCACCTCACGCTTTTTTAACACCAAAGTTAAATTTTACAGATTATTACTTTTGAGTCCATATTTCTATGAAACCATGTCTTTAGTTTTTCAAAACTATGCATGAGTAATTTTTCACTCTAAAGTTTATGTTATAACAAAAGCGAGTATCTTCAGTTCTATGAATTATTTTTTTAGTTTAGTATTGATTACTGGGGGAAGTCCATGTAATTTGGATCATCTGAGGAAAAATTGTCATATTTTTGTTAAAAAAAATATCCAGCATTTCCATTAACATTCGAAAGTAAACCCCACTACTACCCTTTTATTTCATGATGTGAAACTGCAATACCTTTTTATATAAAAAAAATAAATGAAAAAAAATGTTTTTAATTTTTATGTGTGAATTAGACTTTGCCCGTGTAAATTGGTTTCTCATATTGCTTAATTTGGACCACAGTGTGTAATTAGGGAAATGTGATCAAGATCATCTTGTTTTGTTGCTAAACTAATGTATTTACTTGAACTTCAAAAATAAACTTAAAGTTCTACCAAAAACGGTATAACTCTTTAAAAAGTAAACAAAAAAATATATAAATCCTACTAATTTAGGAGCAAACAAAAAACGTATACCTTTTCAATCGTCAATATTCTTCATCGGAAAGATCGACACATTTTCAGATACACACACACTTTTGGCATTTTATCATGTCTTTGGTCCAACCCAAATTACACGCCAGTGTGTGGTCCAATTCACACAAAGGCAAATCTTTAAAAAAGAAACTGCTCACATTGGTAATTGAAATGGAGTGTCTATACATACATGAAAGTATATGTTCCTTTATACTATATAATAAATTTTAATTCTTACTAACTGTGCTGACCGGTACACAACTAACAAATATTCGCCTCCTCACTTCAGCAGACAACTTCTTAACGAAAAATAATTATAGAAATAAATACAAGGTGTCAGCACTGCCTTTGAATCAGAGTATATTTGTCATGGGCCAATTTACACAATGGTCCAAATTCCACGGACTTCCCCGATTACTATTTTCCATAGGAATATCACAATCGGGCCCTGTCTCCAGGCCCCGATATATCTGGAGAGCACACTGGTGTCATTTACTCAGATACTCTCTTCCTATATACGCTCGTGGGGTGAGCGATCACTAGATCCGAAAACTATGTGCCCAGAGTAGACGTAGTTAGCCCAAAGATGACGGCTTCCTGCATTCGTCTGGCTGAGATTTCTGCTGCATCACGGCAAGCCGGTATTATTTTCAGAAAGGAGAGTAGATTGTCCATCATTCCACCAAGTATACCCATGATCAGAACCACAATTTTAACAGAAAGATTTGTGTAGAGCCTGCGGAATTGAAAGAGATTTTTCTCCTCTTTCCGGACGATGTTCGTTTCGCCTAAAACTCCATGACGGGAATCGTCCTGCTTTGACGTTCGAGGAGGAATACATCAGGCTTAATCGCTTGTAATTGAATGTCACAACTTCAGTAGTTTTTGACTTCACTAACGGGTGATGACAATGTCACTAGAATTTCTTTTGTTAATTTAAACGTTTGACGCATTCGAAGATTTTTTCTGACTTCTTGTTTGCTGGGAAGTAGCACCAATTTTTGATTTTTTGATGGAAAACTCTGCATATTATTGCATTTTCGAGTTCCTGAAGAAATAATTTTGATTGGTTTAACACTATCTTAGGCAGTTCCTTCAGCTACTTGATTTTTCGGAGCATTGTTTTGTGTTGAATTTAGCTTGCTGCGATTACTGTCGAATAATCATAAATATCATACTTCAAGAGTAATGAAATAGTATATTCGATACCTACGCGATAAAGTGGCATTTTTCAGGGCAAAAGAAGATATTGACAGGCAAGGCGCATCGAAATTTCAACTGATCTAGTTGACTGATCAGGGGTTTTCACACTCAACTTGTTATTTAAAATGTATGCGAACGTATGCCGACTTTTCAAAGTTCCTTTCATTTCAGTAGGTACTCTTCTTCATGGATAAATAACTCCGGCTTCAGTTTACTTAGAATTAAGTTTGTGCTCAGCGATTCTGATGTTTAGTGGTCTCTTGGTTTCCCAACAGTCATGTTTGGATGTTATGTCTCAACCCGATTCGTCCTATTCTTTTCGATAGATCTCCAACAGAAGGAAAACACAGGGTAGGCTGTGCTGGTTTATATGGACCTCTCTTATATGTTTTTCCTGGTACACACTCTGTCGTAGACTTCTCGATATTGTCCAATCCGATGTCAAGACTCCCATTGGTATTGCAGAGGCTGTAGGCAAGGTCGACTAGTGATCGACAATTCCTTCCCCGCTCCAGGACGATTCACGTACTGTCCTGTGTGGGTCGGCATTCTGTAAGCTGATATTTGGCAACTACAATCTCACTGCCAAAAATGTCACATGAAATCTCATGGAAAAATATAGACTGATTATGAGAATTTATGAGGATCTACGTGAAAAGTCTGTAACCTACAAGTACGTTATCCTGGCACATACTCTTTTTGAAAGGTTCTATGAGGATTTGTAAGTAGATGTAATTTATAATCATACCCGAATACATACAGTTTGTATCAGGCAGTGGTTATAAGATTCGATGGGGTAATACGCTTTCGATCAAAATGATATTATATGCTCATTCACAAACGTGTCAACGTATGAGAACTGTGTGGAAATTCACAATTTCTTATCTCATTGGGTATCCTATGAAGAAAGTGGATTGAGGATTCGATGGACTATATCAGGAATTCCCTATCAAATTTTATTGGTTATCTTGTGGAAACAGTGGGATCAAGATGTGATGGTTTGGATCAAGAATTCCTTATCTAAATTTATGCGATTTCCATGAATTTTCATACAATTCAAATTCATTGAAAATCCACAAGTGTCGATAAGAAAAGAAGGATACAAAGTATAAGAGTTTGTTTTAGGCAGCGGCGGTGCAAAGAGACTACACGATTCGATGAGGTATACCAATTTCAATCAAATAATGTTGTGAATGAGGATAAAACACACAATTTATAATGCGGGATTAGAATGGGCAAATAGCCAGCCATAGTAGGATGCGAGTTTTGAAAATACGGACGAGGAACAGATGGCATTAAAACTGTCAGCACAGATCTACTCTACCTCATTTTTTCGTTTTTGTTAGAAATGACTGTGTAATTTACATATAAAAAATTTTTGCAAGATGTGACGTCATTCCACAAGTTAACTTCTAGTTTTCTGTCAAAATAGTTTTATAATACAGGCCCTTGTCAGCATTTCAACAAAATAGCACTTGTGACCCAGGCTATCATCAATATACTCAATTTTGACAAGCGCAGGACATGGTTTAAAACATGGGACAACGGAATTACTAATTTTTTTTGGGATATCAAAGAAACGAATCGAAAACCCGAATGATTTAGGTCAACTCTGATTCACGAACAACAAAATAAAAATAGTTTATCTTCCTAGAAACGAAATTAATGGGGATCCATTACCGAAAGTTCCTGAAATTGATCTGAAATTGGTTTCTTTTTGTATAATACTCTTTCTTTCGGGATACCAATTCTTCATCATTTTAGTAGCAATATTCCCCACTGAAAATTCTGAGATGATATAAAGGCCTCGTCAAAAAGGATAAAAATATAATATATTTTCCGAGTACTTGATATTATGGTTCGCTGTTTCTCCTCAAGGATTCGTTAATATTCTGTCAAGTTTGAGTGTCATGTTGGTTTACTGAACACGAATAAACGAAATATATCACAGGAAACTGTCAGCTTCTGGCTAAGGAAACTATGATAAGAAAAATTAATTCGAACGTCGCATTCGCTTTGTCTGAAATACATATTTATCATTCGTAATATTTTTATCTTGAACTACCTCGTGGTGCTTTGAAGAAATAGTGCTCTCTTCATGGCAATTAATAATCATTTGCAATTCACCTACGACGTGTACATACGTGGCCTTGAATTTTTGTAATATTCTTCACAGAGGAATCATTTTCGTCGTAGTTTTGCCCAATTGGTAGAATACAAAGGACCCCGCACCGGTCTTAGGAAGAAGCTGGTATCGAGGAACAGGAATTTTTTTCTTAGTCACCTCAACGCTCACCCGTAATTCACCCACGACTATCTCCACTTCGAGCGTAGCCGTGAGCATGCATGGATTTTTAGCGTCGGTCTCCAAGACAAAACCTTCGACGTATTTCGTCATTCACGCCTTCAGTGTTTAGCAAAAGTAATTAACAAATATTCACTTATAATTGCAAGTGGTTTGTATTTTATCGGGTTTTGGTTTGTTTAATGAGAAACTGTTTCCTAGCAATTCGACGAGAATAACTGTCAACTATTAAAAACACGACACCGAAGGTGGAGTGCTTTTATGTTGACAGTTATTCGAGTCGAATTGCTGAAGGAAACAGTTTAGAATTTGAACAACACGAAGTTACCCGATATGAATACAAACCTCGAGTGTAATTCGGCAGGACAATTTAATGAATAAGAAATTCAGAAACATATCAATGTCAAACTATTCATTTTGGCAACCAACACCGCGATAATTGATAAACAAATGAAAAACCACTAGTGTATTTGTCGCTGTAAAAGTAAAGCTAACTTTTGCCGCTGTCAAAGTGACAATTGTACTGTAGCATATGCGATTTTTTATACATGAATTGAATTGTCATTATAAAACTGTCGGTAACATAGATTTCTTCATAAAGAACCCCGCACCGGTCCTACGGGTTTATGGGTACCGGTGAAATTTCTTGAAATTTTCGTATGATGTAGTGTTTGCTCACCTAAAGTGTCCATTGGCCCAACACAATCCTATGACCATCTATGGCTGTGACTATGACGAGATATTGGGTGTTGAAGTTGAAAGTGGCAATTTTATTTAATTATTTTTAACGCAATTAGAAATTTATACCAATTATCTACATAAATGGCCCAGTATTATTGAGTTATGGAATACCAATACGATGTAATTGAAGACCAATTCTGGATCTCTATCAATTCAGAAAAATCTATCAGGTGATTCAATAGAAATGAGCAAAATAAAATCTCGGAGTATGGTTTTTAGTGAAATCTCAAAATTTCGTTGAATATACCGGAGTTTTATCGCAACACCAAACCGCTATTTTTAACACACGTGTTTCAATCACCAAGTGATCATCTTCAAGAGGAAGATTAAACTAAATTTACTCACAGAATTGTCCTTATTTATACCCATTCGATATTTCTGCTAGATACCTGCGTCTTGTTTGTCTTGAATTAATTTCACAATATTGCCTAATTAGGTAAATGTAAATGAGTTGAATCAAATATGCCAATTATTAACATTTGTGATAATAAACAATAATTATTTTTTTGAAGCTATACAGTAAACTACTAGGTATTGGTCCACCATCGTTATTCATAATTTCATTATGTTTACTTATTTCTAAGGTTTCGTAGGCATCTAGATGCCTGTTGTTGTTACCTTGTCTAACTATTCTTAATAAAGTCTATGGAATGGTTTTGTTGCAAAACATGATCTGCGTATTTTTTTTGAGCTCCGAATAATGTTATTACAGTTTTCCCATTTTGTGGATTGGTGGATTTATGGTCAAGTTTTAGGTCGTAAGTAATAAGTCAGAAGTTTTGAGTAATAGTCAGAAGTCTTAACGAAAAAAATGACCATTCATGCCCAAGTCTTAAAGACTGTCATATCAGAAGGAAATGAGTGTATTATTGGTCAATTTTGCACAGTCTGAGAATTTTATAATCAAACTAATGAATATCACAAAACAAATAACTTATATTTAACAACAAATAACATTCAAAACTCAAATATTATTATCCTTCTTGACAGATGACAGCATTTACTGAAAGTTATTGCCGCTTGACGCATGCGTATTAAAAATTAGTCGTAAGTTTTATCGTAAAAGATAAAAGTTGGCCAACTTTCCTTATGACTTAAAACTTACGACTCGTGTATGAGCCCTCTTGTTGAAAGCGAATGATTGAACTTTCCATGACTTTCCATGACTTATTACTTAAAACTTATTACTTACAACCTAAAACTTGACCATAAATCTACCATCAGTTATTACATGGTAGTACAAATGTACTACATTCGCTTAAAAAAGATACTGTGTATCGAAACATGTCGCAAAGACAATACATTTTGTGGAAATTTCAATCGTGTTTCACCTTAGTGTCATAACTATGGATTTCCATCAAGTAACGGCCACGTCAATCCAAAAAAAAAAATGCCCCATCGTTAATAGTAATGGATTCATGAGCTCAATCTAATCTTCAAATAATATATGACTCAATTCCATCACCAAATATTTGGAAAATAAACTGTTGACAAAAATCGAGATCATCATTTTCAGTGGAATTGTCTGTATTTCGAAAGGTTCTTGGTCCCCGAACTATTTGTTCTTCTGATTCTGATCAAATCTTATTTATCTACATCGCCTTTTATGCCAGCAGAAACCGAAAATGTTGAAAATATTCACTAAAACTTGGAAATGTTCAAATTACTTTAATCAGTGATGGAGCTCTGATTAAGATAATGCTTGATCAAACGCGAGTTGATGTGACGTTAGAACTTGGCTTTCGATGTTTTTATGCAACCCAATTTGGCATATAACGCCATGTTAAATTTTTAACGTGACATCAAATACTTGACGGAGTTTTATGCAACCGGCTCTTAGTTTTATACTTCTCCACTTTGAGCTAAAATTGAAATAAATTCGCCTCATGTATAGATTTTGACGATTTCTATTCATGATCAGATTTTTTGTTTTAAACAGTTCTCTGAATTATTGTATGAATGTACCGTCTTCCTATAATATGACGCATAATATATTATCATAATATAATTTTATCTCAGTGGCAAACATGATATGATACTCATTCCTTGCTTTGTATACACACTAAAAAAGTTGAACAATGACAAAAATGCCCTCATGTGACAATCGAGTATGAAATATTATCACATTGCGTCATAAGTTTCTAAGCAGAAAAAAGAAGCTGAAGGATATATTTTGTGAAGATGATCGATGATATTACCACGAAAATTTTTCAGGAATGTCCATTCTCATCATCTGCTGAATGTTTTCCATTCCATTGTATCCATATACAGTATGGGCCGTAATGTTTGCGGCATCCAAAAAACAAATAATTACAGAGCTACAACAGAATTTTATGGAGAATCATTTCTGCATTTCAAAAAACATATGTAACGTGATTGCGGCAATTTTGAAAAATTCATCAAAAATGGCCGAAACTGGAGTTATCTTTGAAGATACCAAAAAAAAAATATGTGAAAAAGTTATTAACAATTCAGTTTTAGGACCATTTGCAAAAATTTCAAATATTTATCCGAGATTATTTGAAATTGCAATATTTCCTAAATACTTATTGTTTTTTTCGCTGAAAAACGCTGTTTGTTCCATGTCCTGATAACTTGAAAGAATCATTATGATTTGAACTAACTTTTAAAACAGGAATTTTTAGGTTCGTTCTGAAATGCTATGACAAAATTATTGGAACTGGTTTTTACTATGACAGCAAATAGTTTAATGGTCTATATCTTATAAATTCGTTAGATTTGAAAAATATATAATTCATTTAGCGTAAAAAATGCTGAATATACTTTTTGAGGAAATAATAATAATGAAGACGCTCAAAGTAAATCTCAAGTTTCCGAATTTTAGTGCGAAATAAATATTGTTTCCTTTCTTTTTCGAATAAAATTGTTTCAGGTAATGAAAATTGACTATTGTTATTCTTTAAATTTTAAAAGTTACATGAGAAGTTAAACGAAGTTGTAAGATTGCAAAAGCAAGAGTGACAGTAGAAATTAGTTGTTTTCATTTTGTCCTAGCAGTATTTAAATTAAGAAAAAATTTCAATTCTTTCAGATTGATATTTGAAATTCTGCATATAGGCCTAAACAACTCTTTCAAATAACTCTTTTTAAATCTTTGAAAATGATCATACTTGGTGATCACGTGAAATATATCAAAATAGTTTTTCAGATTTTTCGATATGCAGAAACGATTCTTCATAAAATGTTTTTTGCAACTCTGATAAATGAAAATTTCTTCGTATACAGCAAATATTATGACCCACACTGTATAACTAACGAAACCGCTGTACTGATTGATTGTCTAATGAAAAGAATAGTTTCGATGATGCCAAAATGCCCTCCAGATATTTCTACGAAGCGAATATCTGACAATAAACAACACGTATGACAGTTATTTGTGCAATATTCCTCAAGAAAGGCATTTTTGCTAGGGTTTGTTGTGATCAAACAACAGAGCTCATTCCATCAAATATGATTTAATCTCAAAAAATATCCAATTTTGCCCGAAGAAAATTTTTACGGCATAGATGCAGTTCCACAACGGCATTGATAAATTTAACGGATGATATTATCAGTCTCAGATTCAGAAAAAACAACAGTTCTCATTATCTCAGATTATACCAAAGCATTCGAGACTACAAACGATGAGTTGATGGTTTCCATTCTGCACTCTGTATAGGTTTTTAAAAAGATGTTATGCAACTCAATGCTCAAATACTTACAGAACATATTTCAATATGTTAAACATCTGTTGGACATGAAAGGAAATATTATCCGATGGTCCTTCCTTGGACCTTTGCTTTCAAACGTATATACTCAAATAATTTTTCATACAGCCTAAATAACTGAAGCGCACATTTCTATGCTGCCGAAAAAAAATTTATTCATTTTCTGTTGAAGAATGGTTAACAGTCCATGAAATTACTGACAATTATTTGAGGCAATTAGTGTCTATCTAGTAAACAAAATTTGAAGATAAATAATATTCTCAAATACCACGTGATCAGAATCCAAAAAAAATGGATTTCACAAATATTTCTTGAAAATTTAGGCACCTATGGCATACGAGAATATGAACCAGTGTTGCATATGTTCAAACCCACGAAATGGTTAAAAATGGAGAATTGTTAAAATCTGTAATTCCTAATATTGGGTCCTTCCGATTATATTGAAACAATGTCCACCATATCTAATAAAATATAGGACTGATATGCATAAACTCATAGAGGTCATATATCTCCTTCACTTTATTAAGAATAAATTTCAGATATTATTCAGTGATGTTGATCTCAAATTCCAACAAATAAAATTATTGTTATTAAAAGTTAATAGAGGCAGGCTTTCAAAATAAATTATGGGTATATCCCCACAACTCTTCTAGTTTATTCACTGTTTAAGAAATGTTTTTCGTGCAAATAATATATTGAGATAATAATAAGAATTTTCACCTAAATCTGAACTCAAAACATCTTTACAGCTATCCATGTACCAAGTGCGTTATATAGATCCCAACGCGCAGAGGGTAACATTCACCCGAGTGCCTTTGGCCCGAGGGGTGAATGTTGCCCAGTGGGCGTTAGGATCTAGTAACGCTCGTGGTGCATACAAGATTTTATTTTTCACGAAAAAATCATCTTGAACGACGTTGTTTACTTCATACATTTTTTATTTTTCACGAAAAAATTATCTTAAAGGACGTTGTTTACTTCATGAATTTCTTATCATAGTATTTACTGCGTTCTGGTCGGCAACTGAGCACAAGTGAGCTTCTATGCAATTGCCATGGAAACATTGAAGAGGTTGTTAAGGGTTGTTTATTTAAGAATTGATAAGCTTGTGAGTGGAGGAAACTAAAAACGGTTGTGTACATGATAATTATGGAGATCCCACAGAATGTGACGCTCAAAGCTGAAAAAGCGTTAGGAAATTGACTGCCTGTGAAATCCAAATACTTATACGAGAAGGAGTATGACCATAGTTTGAAATGGAAAGATGAAAACAGAGTGAGTACCGTAAATGAAACTGTCTTAATGGCATCATTCCAGAAACTGGTGAGTTTATCTCATGAAAAATATTATTATTTTTTATTCATTTTACATTATTTCAGTCTGAAAAATATAATGCAAATAGTCTATGGACCAAATACTCATAACTGAAATCAACATTGATTGTTGAAGAAAATGTTAATATATCAGCATTCAGTCAACTGATGGCCGTTCTGAAAGTTAATCCAAAAGGATACATTCCTAAAAAATCAAAAGTGTTAGAAGGTGGACAAGTATTACTTTTCATAAGAAAAGGTCCAGATGATACTTTTCTGCTACATAGAGTTGTTCTAGTAATGACAATTGATGACATTGAAGACAGAGGAGGCGTTTCACTGATCGAGGTACCAGAAACCAAGACCTGGAGAGCTATATTGAAGAAAGTATCTCCTCGAAGAACAAAATTGCTACAACGATAGCCCATTCCGTTTCCAAAAAAGAAAATGTTAACGTTCCAAACGAAAGCGAATGCACATTGAGGAGTTCATCATCGGTCAACTCACAGAACTTCAAACTTGGTACTAATTTTTCAGAAACATTTGAAAATTGTAATCTCTATTCGAGAAAAAATAATCAGTCCCTTTTTCATGTACAGTTATGAATAAAACTTTTCTGAGTAATTGATTTATTGAACTACAGAAAAAAACATTTAGCGGGCGTTATGATTCATAATGCCCTCCATAACGCCCCGGGCGTTATGGGTCTGTTAATAGCAACCGTTGCCAAGGTATCATAAAGGTATCATAGAGTCATTTTATGGGATATACCTATACATTGATAACTCTGTTATCTCTTGTTGGGGAAGTCCACGAGCTTTGTTGTCTCTCAATTCAAAATCTCACCATTTACCTAATCTGTATTGGCCTCCCGACTCCTTCCAATTATGAGGACGTTCATTAGTATTGAAACACACTCATTTCGGAACCAGTCGCGTTGCTAGATTGTATATTGTTAACGAACATGATCATGACTGTGTTTCTCACAAAATAATAATGTCACCAGTAGCTTGAATCGAAGCGCAGCCAATTATAATGATGCAGTTCCTTTTAATTGAATAAATGAAGTACATCGATTCCATTTCATGACAGGATGTACTCAAAAATCTGCAAACCAATTCTCTCGATGTTTCCCATTATTTTTGCTATAAATTCAGCTGATACAAAACTTCGTGAATTTTCAACCCAATTTCTTACCAATGCTTGCGACACAAACAATCGCTTTCATGTAAAGGATTCGTTTTCATTTATTGAATTTATTATCGACATTTCCTAGATACAGTGCGGCTTTTAATAGTCGCCTCTGTTAACTTTTGAACGGTTTGACGTAGACACATGAAAAAAAATTATTTTGAGGGTTCCACTCCCCAGGTAGCACCTCATGTTGGCTGAATCTTGTTTTCATATTGGGCCAATATGGATATATTGTAAATGTAAAAATAATATTGAACCAATATGGGTTCATATTGGAAAAACAATATTTCATTAATAATATTGGTGGAATATTGGCTCAACTTGTTCTGAATGTATATTGTTTATGAAATATTGGGTCAATATTGGTTCAATAATTTTCACCAATATCGATAGAGCGATATTGCCTTCATATTGTTTCCAGCATCTATAAACTGTATATTTAATTACTTTCAGTATAAATACAGAATTTGGTACTTGATGATGTACATGAAATGTGTGCAAAAATTACGAAAATGAATCTGTTAAACATATAGTAGATGTTGTCTGATCGATGTCGTCCTAAATTTGAATCACAATGGAATCATGGTATGATATAATTTATTTGGATGTCAATTTATTGGCATTTTGACTCGTGTTTTCAACTTTGAGATTGCAATTCATCAGTATTCCAAAAACTTATCAGTACTTCAAAATTTATCGAAATTTTTTTATTTTCCATGAAAATTTGTTTGGCAAAAATATGAAAACAAACCGATTGATGAAATCACTACACCTTTTCCGGTAGTTTTTCAGAAAGGATCAATTGTATTTCAGATTAGTGAGTTGGATTTCAGATAGTATCAGTTGAGTTTCGGAAAAGTCAGTTTGATTTCAGAAAGCATCAATTGTATTTCACAATAATCAATTTGATTTCAGAAACACAAGTTGACTATTCTGAAATTCAAACGATGATTTCTGAAATCAAGCTGATTATTGTGAAATACAATTGATAGTTTCCGAAATATAAGTAATCGGTTATAATTATTATACAACTCATTATACCGGGTGGCCCACGAGGTTTTGTCCAGGGAATATCTCGGAATTCGAGAGTAGCGGGGAATTGTAATTTTGGGGTTGTAAATTAAAGCATAATTGGTGCAGCTTTTTCTGATAGTATGTTACCCAGTCAGCTTTTTGTTCTCGGTCATGTGACATCAGATTCAAAATTATCAATGGGACAACCTGTATATTTTGGCATGTCTATGTTCCTCCCGGTAATATGATTCCAGCAAACTATCACACTTGTGGTCTAAAACGATTTAATAAAGAACTAAGTACAGGTTCTTCTGCACCGATTGCTTATTTCAATTCTCTACTCCACCTTTTTCATTTGTAATTCAGAAAGTGTAACTTGTAATTCAGATTAGTAAAATTTAATTCAGAAACTGTTACTTGTAATTCAGAATTGTTAATTGTTATTCAGAAAGTATAATTTGAAATTCAGATTTGTTAATTGAATTTCAGAAAGTGTAACTTGAATTTCAGATTAGTGAATTGTAATTTAATTTAGAAACCATCACTTGTAATTCAGAAACGATCGAAGATCTGATAAGTAAGAGTAGGGAATATAAGAACAACGAATTATTTATTAACATCAATAAACAATATTTATCGGCCAACAGGCATGTCTTGGAATGCTAGAGCTGCGGCATAGTGAATGGTGGTGTGTTGTACAGCCCTACCACAATCACCTCCAACTATTGTATCTTTTGCCTGCTCAAGATACACAAATCGTTCTCCTACACCCGGACCTTCAACTTGTGAAATTCGAAGATTTGCTTTTACATGTGATTTGATTTTGGACCATATCGTTTCAATTGGGTTAAGAATTGGGGAGTATGGACTCAAACGAAGAAGGCCTGCTTAAGTTTTTGGATATACTGCTCTCGTTATTTTTATTTTCATCATTATTCATTGTTATTACTTCATTGTGAAACAATTTTACAGTGATCAACCTAACATCCAAATAGTTTCCTATAGTAGTAACTGATATATTTTTCTGAAAGTGTTCGTGTATTTTAGTTTTTAATTGTTTTAATGTGGAGTCATTATCACATTCTACCCAAGAGATAATAATATCTATTTCTTCATCTGTGAGGATTCTAGGTTTGATACATCCCTTTCGAAGCATTGTATCACGTCCAGAGCGTACCCAATGAAATGCAGTCTTGTATTGTACCCCCAACGCTTCAGCCAAAGCTATCCAATCAAGAATGCATACGGGTTTTTCTTGATTTCTGAATTACAGTTGACACTTTCTGAATAACATCTCACGCTTTCTGAATTACATGTTACACTTTCTGATTAACAATTCACTGATCTGAATTACAAATTACACAATCTGAAATACAACTTACTAATCTGAATTACAAGTTACAGTTTCTGAATTTCATTTCACCGATCTGAAATTCATTTAATATTTTCTGAATTACAATTTACTATTCTGAATTGCAAATTATACTTTCTGAAATACATGTTATAATTTCTGAATTACAATTGAAAAAGTTGTAGTTACTCGAGTTCCGAGATATTCCCTGATCAAAATCTCGTGCATGGTTCACCCTGTAGAACCCCTGTTTATATTACAGAAGCAAAGAAGAGGTAATATTTATCACCATTCCCGACATTGAGGCCTTCCATCAAACGGACAGATTCCACAATACAGTGTTTCTTCGTCTCCGTATTCCCGTAATGGTAATTATGAGCAAAGATGTTTCGTATATTTATTTTGCGTTGATGAATATTATTCTTCCGAGATAACGCCTTCAGTTTTCAATCCATTATGGAAATTGTGATTCATTCCAGATTCATCCAGGAAAATCTTCAAATCATATCATCAATCTGCCAGAACACGACCAAATACAAAGATAGAACGGAAACTAAAGCACATACAGGGTTATTCATGTTATTCGACACGAAGCATTATTGACTTTATTTTCAATTTTTTTAGCGCTATTAGCGCTATATTCTGAAAGTATTTTCATTCTTGATATAATTTTTTGGGTTTGTAACCTTCCACAATTCTTTTTCGAAAAATTTTGACGTTTTGAAGACTGTATCTTGCTGAAAAGTCGCTAAAAACTGTAATTGCCGTTTGAAAGTAACAAGATCTTCCTTTGACAGATTTTGAATGAATTCTGCAATACATTATTTTGATTGACATTTGCTATCTTGATACATAGGTTGTTCGGTATCAATCAATCACCATTCTATTAGTTCTCATTTCACCTCTGAGGAGAGGTAACCAGGTGTGGTTCGTTTCGATGGAATTTGTTGAAAAGCAGTTGTTTGATAAAAGAATGCACGCAGTTTCCTTTAACTTTTTTTTTTTCTTGATTTGATTCTCTTAATAAAATTTTGATATTATCGCCATCAGATATTAGAATATGCTCGAATTTAACGATCAAAATAAAGGCAAATTTCGTTTGAGTTTTAATTTGTCTGAATATTATGGTTATTCAAATATCATTTATCTTCTGAAAATGTAGTATCAGTTTTAATTCTCAAATTGTCAACTGGTGTTATCTTGTTCTCTACCACCTGAACGTCCATCGAATACTAGTATACAATTTTACAGTTAACTCTTCACGTTTTCAAGTAAATATACATTTTCATTCAGCAAACTGATTTTAAAAAGTTTATCATCTATCAAGTAGCCCAATTCATATAAACACCGATAATCCAGTATATACACGAACTTCACCCTACATCAAATGAGGGATCGTTTTTTATTTTTTGATATTTTTTAGAACCATTAGGTAGTTATCAATAAAAGTTTCTGTCATCCCCCCCTTGCTTCGTCCGCCATCTTGAAAAAATGCTCAGAAATTGGTACCTTTTTCAGTTTTTGGCCTCTAGCTCATTCCCAGTTCCTTTTTTCGAAAATATGACTAAGGAAATGTATACTATTGAATTTCCAACAAATTTGATACATAAGTGTGATATGAAAGGTGTAGGTGAATGGCATCTCAATTAAACTTGCCTTCATTTCGATCGTAAAATCAAAAAACTGAATAATATACAGAATATTTTATTTCAAAAATGATAACTTTGAACGTTTCGCGTTGTGGGCACACCCTGTACATTGAACAACAAGAACATATTTTCCTACAAGAAAAAAATGAAAAAAAATTTTTGAAATGAAATTCTTTAGCCATAATGCGTAGTGTCGAATAAAGTGAATAACCCCCTATGACAGATTTCTTTGAAGACGTTTATCTCAAATACGTCTTTTGTTATGAAGATTCAGAACTTTTAATCAGATTTGACGGTTTTCATTTGGAGCCACTGGCCGGTTCAATGAACTGTATATTATGAAAATGTCATTTGCATATTCAAAACATTATTATCTTTTACAGGGCCTAGAGGAAAAAATGGTCCGTTCCAAAATATTAGTGAGGATTGAAATGCCTCACAATGAGTTATTAAACCTCAAAACCTGTGTCAGAAAATAATTTCACATTGAATGTAAACAAAAATGTGCTATTTGGTTTGAGCAATCTAGCAATCGAAATGGCAAAAGCGTGGTTTTATGGTTCCGATACATAAACATGATACGTAATGGAGCTAGCTAAGTAGTTCCTGAGGCAACCTGTAGAAGTGGTTGAAATTATTCAAAAATGAGGTACAACAGCGGACCGCACTCTGCAGCAAGTATGGTTGCTTCCTACGGAGTCTACGATACACATTACAATGACAGCAACTATCGTTCCGATTGCGAAGAAGACGGTTTCTTCCCGCGCGCGGCCGTGTGTCGGGAAGTGGTAGTTAATGCCTCCGGTGACAGCAGTGTAGTTCGATCAGCACAAATCCGGCAATCTTCACGAACAAGCAGCCCCCGATGCGGATGGTGCTTGACCTCCCAGTCCAGTGCATCGTCTCCATCTAATAGGAATTCCTGTTTTATTTCATGGTGCCGACCTACGATTCTCCTCCTCGTCCTTGTACTTTTGGTGGTGGTGTTCGTCCTAGTCTCCGGATTACTACTTTATTACAATTGTACGTTCAATACATATATTTGCATGTTTGTTGTATATGTGCTACTATTCGCATTATCTTTATCATGTTTCTCAATCGTACATCAAATCGGAGGAAAATAGCCTCACGTTGGGCGCCACTTTTGAAACCACAATGAACGTCAAAGCAGTATTTGACCAGCATGAGAAAGTGGTGTGTGGATGAATGTTCTGTATCAGAATCACGTTTCAAACTCACTGTGGTAAATTCTGATTGATCTATCTTGATGGTAAATCTTGTTAATTAATAAAAGACTCTGAATTTATTATGTTGCAGCTACAAATGAATGAGTATTAGATATGGATGTGATAATATAAAGAGTACCATATTTATTAATTGGTATGTAAGTGCAATAATTTGATAAATATTTGATTTCACAACAACAGCAGTACCTTGCACTTTCCCAAATTAATTTTAGTGCATTTAGTCCAATCTTGATCGTTACGATGGAACTCTTTGACACTCTCTGTTTGTAACGATGACACTTTCAGCGTGGTACCGTTGTTTTGGAACTTAAAGAGTGGTAAGATGAGTCACGTCTTGTAGTTGGGATTGTTAAAGAAATTTTGAAAAAATCTTATACACAATTTGTTTTCAATGAAATACTGAATTGCGCCAGTTGTGGGTCTTAGTGATTTCCCGACTCAATTAAAACAAAGTAGAGTACGCATATCGATATTGCCACTCGATCCTAATATATTAAAACCGCAAGTAGTACCGGAAGAGCAATATAAGTTGATGCTGGAGAATCAGCAAATCCAACAGAGGTATTATAACCACCATCACCATCAGTGATGATTTTGCCAGCGATCTTTTCTACGTGTCTGTTCCAGAGTAATTTTGAGTCTAGGGTAAGCCCTAGATAATTCACCTCTTGCTGCCATTCTAAGTCTGCTCCGTCGAGGCGAACAGTGCTGAACTTAGGTGCTGAATCTTTGTTCTTCCAGTGAATGGTACTACTGTGGTTTTTGATGAGTTAATTCTCAACCCCACCGAGCGGCACCACTTTCTGGTTGTCTTCCGATATAGGAAAAAAACTGTATTTACGAGGTCCCATGTGAATGTGGAGATTCCTATATCGGAGACACCAAGCGGCCATTATCTGTAAGAATAGCTGAACACAAAAAGTGGACTCAACGGTGGAAAACATCTAAATCTGGAATTTCCGAACATGCATGGACAGAGTACCATCGAATTCTTGGGGACGAGGCTAATGTTCTTCATAGAAAAGAGCGCTGGTTCAAGCGCAAATTTATTGAAACCGCCTACATCGAAGTCAATGGTGCCTTCAGTCAACCGAGCGTGGAAATTAAAAACGTATGGCAACCGCTAATGGACCATTTTGGAGGGGGAATTAGCGCGAAAGCACGAACGCCACAAGACCGCACGTAATTACTACGTAATTACCGTAATTACCGTAATTACCACGTAATTACCGTAATTCCCGGCAGAACTATAAAACATCGTGTAAATTCTAATTTTGTCAGTATTCATCTGAAGACGATTGCAGATTTGAGCAATTGAAACGTAGTAAAAAAAATGAAAAAAGTAGAAATCTTTCAACCATTAAGACGATGGAAGTCCGGAGTACAAGTAATTACTTCTGTTCTTATTTACATTGCCGTTCCAATCGGGATTAGAAATACTGTAACTCCAACACTTGCGCATCTTCAGAAACCCAACTAACTGTTAACTTTTCATTACGCACTAATGGAGAGCCTCTCGACGTTGGCATTATGGCTTGGGGAGAATATCTCGAAAAACACATAAGTCGACATGAATTTATCTATAAATACATCTTAGAAGTGGATTATATAAAAAAAAACTCACCCATTAGGGGCTTTATTCGGCCTTACCACGTCACCTACGTCAACTTTTCTGTATTAATCCGACTCATGAAAATCGAGATAACCAACTAGGTGCCATTATACATTGTTATATACTACTACACTGGGAACAGATTCATTCGTATTATCCTCAATTGAAAATCACATTAGCTTCATTGTATTTTTATGATTCTATTTTATCAAAATGAATCAAAATCCGCTTCAAATGGATTGCTTAATTACAATATTGTGTATAAAATAAAACGTACACTCACATAATAAATAGTAGAGGATCCGTATTAAACACGAACTTAACCCATCTATTTATTGGATAAAAAAAATATCATATTCAGTATGTAAAATATATCGCAAATATAATGAACACATTTTATTCCAATCGAAAGTATGGAGCCTATATAGAATGTAGAAAAATAATATGTTATTCGAAGGTACATATCCAGAATCTGCCACACTCAAGTAAATTGTTTCAGATGAATATATGGCAAATACCCATCAAAAAAATTGCAATTTCCTTGGATAATATCACGACGGATATTGAATTTATATCAAACTTGTGCAATGTACCTTATTGCAGGAAAAGATGCTAGTGCTCTCCTGTAACCAAATAGCAGAAATTTGTTTTGACATAATTATTGTTGAGGAAGAATATCTATTTTTTTATTTTGCACTAGTTTCAACTCATCAATCAATATTTCTAAAATTTTGCAATAAGGTGAGCTATTTTCATAAGATACTGTAAGTAGAAAAGGGGAACATTCTCCATGAAAATTGAAAAATGAAAAATGTGATTTATTTGCAATATCTAACAGAAAACAACTACTTCCAAATATAACAGACTCTCACCCATTGAATTATCAAAAGAGGTAATTATATTTACATTGGTCTGATCCGAATCGAATCTTGCCAGCATATTTTCAATTTGTGACCACCCACTCAATTTGAAGGAAGAATCCATTTCAATTCACTGAATCTGAAATTATTTTTACCAAGGTAAAATTGGACCTGCATTTCGTTCAATATTATTATTTGTGAAATTATTCTTAGTTCATTCTTATTATCAGAAATCATAACATCTGATTGATTGCAAACCTAATAGATAGAAATACGGTTTAGTATTCACTCTCAGTTTTAGGAGCTCTTCAATTGTCATTTTTTCATTTCTCAGCATATTCCCTAATCAACTGATCATAACTGTGGATGAGATTTAACTTTTCAAACTCTTCTACTGAATTATTTTGAACACCTAAACATTTCTGACGGCGTTCATCGGGGTATGTTCTCAATGATGTTATAGGTTTCGAAAACGATTTTGGTATATTCCGAAAAATTGAAGGAAATACAGTATTTATCAACGTTGGACGTATGAGCAACGTTTTTTAATGATCCATCTCGTAGAAGAAACGTTTCAAATCTGATTCCAGTTTCTTGAAAATGAACCGCAAAACTAGAGACCTTTGAGAATGGCTCCAATTCTTACACTGATAAAAAGGATGTCTTCAATCAAATATATATATATCCTCTTGAACAGAATAATCTTCTGAAAATAATAATTATTTCTAATTGATGAATATACTCTCATTTCAAACTTATTGAACTGTTTGATTCTTCACATAAAATCTCTTGGAATGAATTTGTTTGCATTAATACATTCCAACTCTTTACCCTAGAGAACACCTATTTGTGAAAAATGCTCCTTTTGACTCAAGAACATAATTTCTTGGCGAAGGTCAGCAGAAAGCAGCACGTGGTACAGTCAACCAATGAGCTTTACTCTAGCGGGTGCACGCGAAACCCCGCTACCGGAACGGCTCGAACCCCCGCGAAAGCGCGCACTGCGACTGCCGACTGGGGCCTCTATCCTCTTTGCAGTTATCCGCGTTTGGTTTGGGGGTTGTGTTTGAATCATAATTTAAGTTGTTAGTTTTGTATTTGTCACAGTGGTTATGTGCAAACGTGATGCTACAGAAGTGTAATATGGAGGTCCAATTATTTCTGCACGATTCGAATTTAGGTCATTTATGGATCAGTTATAAAGGTGGGTTGAAGATATTTTTGTTTTCAACAGGTGTGTGATAATGGTGAATAACGCTGTCGTTTCTATATTCGATCGCATTTCTATGCGTCACCGAATAGGTCCTACGTTGATTATATAGTTTCTGAAATTAAAATTTAAAATATTACAAAACTATTCTCATACATAATCATTATACCTCAATTGTTCGCAGTTGTTCTCTGTTTGTTGAACTGTACCATATGAACATGGCTTCCATGGCATATTTTTATAACCGTGCGCATTTGTACTGAACCTCCAAATGCAGATAATCTTGAATCAAAAATGTATTGCATTATGAAGAAGAATATTGTTCGTTATTGAAGTTGAAATATTCTTGCCTCAACCAACTCACACCATCGAACAAAGAAAGTATTCAC
Organism: Chrysolina haemoptera; assembly: GCA_958298965.1. Classification (NCBI taxonomy): domain Eukaryota; kingdom Metazoa; phylum Arthropoda; class Insecta; order Coleoptera; family Chrysomelidae; genus Chrysolina; species Chrysolina haemoptera. The sequence continues at coordinate 10,707,740 of OY282597.1, read as the reverse complement.
AATAGTGTTCATTATCAAAGTTGAAATATTCTTGCAACAAACAACTTCCATTATTCAGTGAAGAAAGTGTCATATGTCTCAAAACAGTTTCCTTTCAAGTGGTCAAGAGGATTCAGTCAAAAAATAAAACTAATATTTGGTTGGACCTATTCAAGAATACAATCGACTTGAATCAATGCATTTATGCATTGATGCAAAAAATACTTTTTATCAGTGTAGGTACGTGGTATCGCAGCAATCCATTTCTTTCAAAATTCTTCTTCTTTCGGGAAAGAAAATACTGAGATTATAATTTTGTTGTGATTCGCAATTCAACTTGCAACCTGTCACACAGCAACGACTGGGCATTTTCGAATGAACATATTCCATCCGAAAGCAAATCACAACCACGTTAAAGTTTAACACTATTTCTGATGCACTTCGAACACACTTTCACTAATGAAACTAACACTTACGTTAAATTCATCGATCAGCACTCAAATAATTCACCAAAAATTATCTATCTAACTTATCAAACTTACGTAAACAACAAAGCATCGATATGCATGGCCGCCATGAACAGAATTTTGACAATGTTGCCGAATTTCTGGGAGGGAGATTAAGTCGGCTGTGGTACAGTTATCTTCAATGAAGTGTCGTACAGCGTTTGTATGCTGTCTAAACTCCAAAGTTTCTAAAAAGTGTAGTACAAGGTTTTGATTACCAAATAACTTCTGTGTGTTCCTTGATTGGAATGGCATTCATTCAAGGAACACAGAACTCATTTGGTAATTAAAAACTTGTTCAACATTATTTTGAACTTTGAAGTTTAGACAGCATGCAATCTGTATTAGAACCGGTTAGTGTGAAGTTACCAACGATTTCTCAGCAACGTTTATGATATAAATGCAAAATTTACGTGCGACGTTGCCAAACTTCCACATATTTCGTAGCCACGTTTTTCAAACATTTTCGCATAAATCTTCGTTTTTATTTTATTGTAGATGATTTTTTCACCGAAATACTCCCAATAGAGTACCCGATTCAAACAAAACCTCAAAATAATTGAAGGCTTTTTTTACATTTGTCCCTATATTTTACTTGATTCTGCCTGTTCGTTGATGAGATTTTGACAGAAGTGAAGAGAATAACGAGGAGAATCTGAAAAAAAATGTTTCCGAATTTGTACCACCGTAGGGGAGACTGGAGAAAATTATTTCTGGTATTCTTTACATTTCACCCTGTATCTCACTTGATTTTGCATGTTCGTTGATGATTTTTCGACTGGAGTGAAGAGAATGACGGGGAGAATCAGAAAAAAAAATGTTTCCGAATTTGTACCACCGTAGGGGAGACTGGAGAAAATTATTTTGGGTATTTTTTACATTTCACCCTGTAGCTCACTTGATTTTGCGTGTTCGTTGATGATTTTTTGACTGAAGTAAAGAGAATGACGAGGAAAATCAGAAAAAAAATGTTTTCGAATTTGTACCACCGTAGGGGACACTGGAGAAAATTATTTCCGGTATTTTTTACATTTCACCCTGTATCTCACTTGATTTTGCATGTTCGTTGATGATTTTTAGACAGAAGTGAAGAAAATGACGAGAAGAATCAGAAAAAAAATGTCTCCGAATTTGTACCACCGTAGGGGAGACTGAAGAAAATTATTTCTGGTATGTTTTGCATTTCACCCTGTATCTCACTTGATTTTGCATGTTCGTTGATTAATTTTTGACTAGAGTGAAGAGAATGACGAGGAGAATCAGAAAAAATATGTTAACGAATTTGTACCACCGTAGGGGAGACTGAAGAAAATTATTTCGGGTATTTTTTACATTTCACCCTGTATCTCAGGTGATTTTGCGTGTTCGTTGATGATTTTTTGACAGAAGTGAAAAGAATGACGACGAGAATCAGAAAAAATATGTTTCCGAATTTGTACCACCGTAGGGGAGACTGGAGAAAATTATTTTGGGTATTTTTTACATTTCACCCTGTAGCTCACTTGATTTTGCGTGTTCGTTGATGATTTTTTGACTGAAGTGTAGAGAATGACGAGGAAAATCAGAAAAAAAATGTTTCCGAATTTGTACCACCGTAGGGGAGACTGGAGAAAATTATTTCTGGTATTCTTTACATTTCACCCTGTATCTCACTTGATTTTGCATTTTCGTTGATGATTTTTCGACTGGAGTGAAGAGAATGACGGGGAGAATCAGAAAAAAAAATGTTTCCGAATTTGTACCACCGTAGGGGAGACTGGAGAAAATTATTTCGGGTATTTTTTACATTTCACCCTGTAGCTCACTTGATTTTGCGTGTTCGTTGATGATTTTTTGACTGAAGTGAAGAGAATGACGAGAAGAATCAGAAAAAAAATGGTAACGAATTTGTACCACCGTAGGGGACACTGGAGAAAATTATTTCCGGTATTTTTTACATTTCACCCTGTATCTCACTTGATTTTGCATGTTCGTTGATGATTTTTAGACAGAAGTGAAGAAAATAACGAGAAGAATCAGAAAAAAAATGTCTCCGAATTTGTACCACCGTAGGGGAGACTGAAGAAAATTATTTCTGGTATGTTTTGCATTTCACCCTGTATCTCACTTGATTTTGCATGTTCGTTGATTAATTTTTGACTAGAGTGAAGAGAATGACGAGAAGAATCAGAAAAAATATGTTAACGAATTTGTACCACCGTAGGGGAGACTGAAGAAAATTATTTTGGGTATTTTTTACATTTCACCCTGTAGCTCACTTGATTTTATGTGTTCGTTGATGATTTTTTGACTGAAGTGTAGAGAATGACGAGGAAAATCAGAAAAAAAATGTTTCCGAATTTGTACCACCGTAGGGGAGACTGGAGAAAATTATTTCTGGTATTCTTTTACATTTCACCCTGTATCTCACTGGATTTTGCATTTTCGTTGATGATTTTTCGACTGGAGTGAAGAGAGTGACGGGGAGAATCAGAAAAAAAAATGTTTCCGAATTTGTACCACCGTAGGGGAGACTGGAGAAAATTATTTCGGGTATTTTTTACATTTCACCCAGTAGCTCACTTGATTTTGCGTGTTCGTTGATGATTTTTTGACTGGAGTGAAGAGAATGACGGGGAGAATCAGAAAAAAAAATGTTTCCGAATTTGTACCACCGTAGGGGAGACTGGAGAAAATTATTTCGGGTATTTTTTACATTTCACCCTGTATCTCAGTTGATTTTGCGTGTTCGTTGATGATTTTTTGAAAGAAGTGAAAAGAATGACGACGAGAATCAGAAAAAATATGTTTCCGAATTTGTACCACCGTAGGGGAGACTGGAGAAAATTATTTTGGGTATTTTTTACATTTCACCCTGTAGCTCACTTGATTTTGCGTGTTCGTTGATGATTTTTTGACTGAAGTGTAGAGAATGACGAGGAAAATCAGAAAAAAAATGTTTCCGAATTTGTACCACCGTAGGGGAGACTGGAGAAAATTATTTCTGGTATTCTTTACATTTCACCCTGTATCTCACTTGATTTTGCATTTTCGTTGATGATTTTTCGACTGGAGTGAAGAGAATGACGGGGAGAATCAGAAAAAAAAATGTTTCCGAATTTGTACCACCGTAGGGGAGACTGGAGAAAATTATTTCGGGTATTTTTTACATTTCACCCTGTAGCTCACTTGATTTTGCGTGTTCGTTGATGATTTTTTGACTGAAGTGTAGAGAATGACGAGGAAAATCAGAAAAAAAATGTTTCCGAATTTGTACCACCGTAGGGGAGACTGGAGAAAATTATTTCTGGTATTCTTTACATTTCACCCTGTATCTCACTTGATTTTGCATTTTCGTTGATGATTTTTCGACTGGAGTGAAGAGAATGACGGGGAGAATCAGAAAAAAAAATGTTTCCGAATTTGTACCACCGTAGGGGAGACTGGAGAAAATTATTTCGGGTATTTTTTACATTTCACCCTGTAGCTCACTTGATTTTGCGTGTTCGTTGATGATTTTTCGACTGAAGTGAAGAGAATGACGAGAAGAATCAGAAAAAAAATGGTAACGAATTTGTACCACCGTAGGGAAGGCTGGAGAAAATAATAACGTATTTTTTTATATTTCACCCTGTATCTCACTTGATTTTGCATGTCCGTTGATGATTTTTTGACTGAAGTGAAGAGAATGATGAGGAAAATCAGAAAAAAAAAATGTTTCCGAATTTGTACCACCGTAGGGGGGACTGGAGAAAATTATTTCTGGTATTTTTTACATTTTACCCTGTATCTCACTTGATTTTGCATGTTCGTTGATGATTTTTTGACTGGAGTGAAGAGAATGACGAGAAAAATCAGAAAAAAAATGTTTTCGAATTTGAACCATCGTAGGGGAGACTGGAGAAAATTATTTTGTGTATTTTTTACATTTCACCCTGTAGCTCACTTGATTTTGCGTGTTCGTTGATGATTTTTTGACAGAAGTGAAGAGAATGACGAGGAAAATCAGAAAAAAAATGTTTCCGAATTTGTACCACCGTAGGGGGGACTGGAGAAAATTATTTCTGGTATTTTTTACATTTCACCCTGTATCTCACTTGATTTTGCATGTTCGTTGATGATTTTTCGACTGGAGTGAAGAGAATGACGAGAAAAATCAGAAAAAAAATGTTTTCGAATTTGAACCATCGTAGGGGAGACTGGAGAAAATTATTTTGGGTATTTTTTACATTTCACCCTGTAGCTCACTTGATTTTGCGTGTTCGTTGATGATTTTTTGACAGAAGTGAAGAGAATGACGAGGAAAATCAGAAAAAAAATGTTTTCGAATTTGTACCACCGTAGGGGAGACTGGAGAAAATTATTTTGGGTATTTTTTACATTTCACCCTGTAGCTCACTTGATTTTGCGTTTTCGTTGATGATTTTTTGACAGAAGTGAAGAGAATGACGGGAAGAATCAGAAAAAAAATGTCTCCGAATTTGTACCACCGTAGGGGAGACTGAAGAAAATTATTTCTGGTATGTTTTGCATTTCACCCTGTATCTCATTTGGTTTTGCATGTTCGTTGATTAATTTTTGACTAGAGTGAAGAGAATGACGAGGAGAATCACAAAAAATATGTTAACGAATTTGTACCACCGTAGGGGAGACTGAAGAAAATTATATCGGGTATTTTTTACATTTCACCCTGTATCTCAGTTGATTTTGCGTGTTCGTTGATGATTTTTTGACAGAAGTGAAAAGAATGACGAGGAGAATCAGAAAAAATATGTTTCCGAATTTGTTCCACCGTAGGGGAGACTGGAGAAAATTATTTTGGGTATTTTTTACATTTCACCCTGTAGCTCACTTGATTTTGCGTGTTCGTTGATGACTTTTTGACTGAAGTGAAGAGAATGACGAGGAAAATCAGAAAAAAAATGTTTCCGAATTTGTACCACCGTAGGGGAGGCTGGAGAAAATTATAACGTATTATTTTACATTTCACCCTGTATCTCACTTGATTTTGCATGTCCGTTGATGATTTTTTGACTGAAGTGAAGAGAATGACGAGGAAAATCAGAAAAAAAAATGTTTCCGAATTTGTACCACCGTAGGGGAGACTGGAGAAAATTATTTCTGGTATTCTTTACATTTCACCCTGTATCTCACTTGATTTTGCATGTTCGTTGATGATTTTTCGACTGGAGTGAAGAGAATGACGAGGAAAATCAGAAAAAAAATGTTTCCGAATTTGTACCACCGTAGGGGGGACTCGTCATTCTCTTCACTTCTGTCAAAAAATCATCAACGAACACGCAAAATCAAGTGAGATATAGGCTGAAATGTAAAAAATATTCGAAATAATTTTCTCCAGTCTCCCCTACGGTGGTACAAATTCGGAAACATTTTTTTTCTGATTCTTCTCGTCATTCTCTTCACTCCAGTCAAAAAATCATCAACGAACATGCAAAATCAAGTGATAGACAGGGTGAAATGTAAAAAATACCCAAAATAATTTTCTCCAGTCTCCCCTACGGTGGTACAAATTCGGAAACATTTTTTTTCTGATTCTCCCCGTCATTCTCTTCACTCCAGTCGAAAAATCATCAACGAACATGCAAAATCAAGTGAGATACAGGGTGAAATATAAAGAATACCAGAAATAATTTTCTCCAGTCTCCCCTACGGTGGTACAAATTCGGAAACATTTTTTTTCAGATTCTCCTCGTCATTCTCTTCACTTCTGTCAAAATCTCATCAACGAACAGGCAGAATCAAGTAAAATATAGGTACAAATGTAAAAAAAGCCTTCAATTATTTTGAGGTTTTGTTTGAATCGGGTACTCTATTGGGAGTATTTCGGTGAAAAAATCATCTACAATAAAATAAAAACAAAGATTTATGCGAAAATGTTTGAAAAACGTGGCTAGGAAATATGTGGAAGTTTGGCAACGTCGCACGTAAATTTTGCATTTATGTCATAAACGTTGCTGAGAAATCGTTGGTAACTTCACACTAACTTAGAACCGACCCATTTGAACTCTGCTGCTTCCGTCCCCTAAAATTGTGTTGAACAAATACATTGACAGGCATAAAATACGGATTTTCCAATTACGCCACGCACGTATTGGGAATTATTTGCCGTTTTACCAGAAACACAAACTATAACACGTTCATCGAAAAATTTCAGTTATTCACATACCCGTTTCAACGGCGATGTGATTGGCGTTATCCGTATTTCGACAACACATTTTCATGCAAAGATGACTGACATAAGCAAAATGAGAAAACTTGGAAAAGTGCTATGAAGCGGAGGCGGAGAAAGTCTGGATTAGATCCGAAGCTGAGTATGCTAAACTACACTCGGTAGAAATTCACAGAAGGTGTTCGAGAACGATAAGTAAATGACGTGTACAGTGTGTTGGGTTAAATTTCGAAGAATATATTAACCCTACGTTACCAGCGTTAACTTTTTTTTTCATTGGTAGTCACGTGAGGTACCCCACTTCGTTTATGGCCCAAAATAAACTGGCTCGGTTGAGTACAAAAGCTTAAATATTGAATAAAGAAACAAAAATATATCTTCATTCAAAAACATATTAAATATAATGGTAGAAACGAAATCAAAGGGTCCATAAGCGCGACCATATTTGGGGCGCTTATGGGTAACAGCCAGTTCCATAATCAACACCATAAAGGCTCCTTTACTTGAAGTCGGCTTCATGATGAAGTGTCCTTTAAAGTGAACTTTAAAGTGAGTACCGTTCCATAAACGTACTAACACCTCCTGTTAGATAAAGCCTTCTTTAAAGCGACATTCGTTATGTTTTATACTGTTCGCTACCATGAAAAGTAATATTTTTAGGAATACAGTAGTGGTTATCTTGTTAATATTTATGATCATAGATTGCAACCTGTTCTGCAATTAACTTGATTTTTGCTGTATACTCGTTCAAAAAATTCTAAAAGTTCTGCAAACTTGACAGATACATCGGAAAAATGTTCCGAACAATTGTACAGATTCGCATATTATAGTTTTATTAGGTTTCTACCGCTTTTGATTAATAATAATGATCTGTATACTACATATGTATACATACAATCAATAAACAATATTCTGCAAAACTGACTAGGAGCTTTTTCACCCTAATATGCGGGTAAAAAGGCCCGACAGCAGGTTTTTATTATTCACCTTATTTTTGTTACCGAGGTTTCAAGGGGCCGAATATTATTGTTAACATAGCGGAAAATATGACAAAAAAATCACCTCTTAACTATCAAGTACCTCAATCAACTTTCAGAATTTTTTTCTATGAAACATAAAGGTTGAAATAAAATTACAAATTTAAGTGGGCCTCATTACCCAACGCTACCTTATTATCCTCCTCTAGATTGGAATGACCACCTGCAGAGATGACATGTTTCACGGTTTGTTTCCAACCCAAATAATACAAAGACGTACTCAGTACGTCCACAGGACATAAATCTAAGACGTTCAGGACGTCCTGAAGACGTCCATTATCGGTCTCAAGACGTCCTTAGGATGTCCTAGGAACATTCGATGTCACAAATTGGAACATCCCCAGTACGTCCATTATATATCCCTGCAAGGTCTTCCATGGACTTCCCTTGGACATCCTAAGGATGTTTATAAGATTTCACTTGTCAAAGTTTCCTAGTCAATAGAAAGTAACACACCTATCAGAAAAAGTGAGATGGATAATGATGTAAAGTGATTTTTGAAAAAACATTTATTCATTGTTTTAAATTCTGACACGAACATTTACATCAAATACAACTGGAGAAACTTACTGAGCTAAATATGTTCAGTGGAAAATGTATGCAATTTATGAAATTTAAAAAACCTTGAAATGATTACTTAAGATCTTTCTTGAAATGAAACATTTAAGATTAAAATGAGATAAGAATACATTGGGTAACCTGTGACCTACATAACTGATAGAACAATGTTCTCAAGGTTTTTAAGCTGAGTCACTCGTCAAAAAATGCATTTTCATAGATCCTTTAAATTTCATTCCAAAAACAAAAAATGTATAGGGGTGAGCCACCTTCCGTGGACACCCGGTATATTTTGGGTGGGGTTCAAAAATTGGCCCAACGGAAAAGAAAATCAAAATGTCTGAGAATTTTTCAAAAATTACTTCATATTCAAAATAACGAATTTATTCCATAATTTAGCGGCGCACTGTATAATATGAACACGTTAGGAGAAATTATATTAATGAAAAAGAGGAGAAATTTATTCAAACGAGTTTTACATTTCCCCATTAAACTTTGAACAGTTAGTGTGTTCCAGATTTATGCGAACTTTACTTTCACCTTCATTTAATGTCTTGAGTGGTACGCAATTCGACGATTACCCCCAAAAGCTACATTTGGATGAGGGTGTACGCATCGTTACTCCAGAATTCGTCTTTAATGAAGCCCTTCTGTCTATCTACACGAAACGAATGGATTGCTCAAATTGCTGGTATCTCTGTATGACTTGTTTAACCACTTCACAGCATTCCCAGTTTTATTATCTCGTCTTGCACGTAACATGGAAATGCTCACTGCGACAGCTCAAGTTATAAATTACTTTCATTCTGTTTGGAGAAATTAATACTATTCTGGTGAAATGTATCCTCACATTCACGCGTTTCAAACGACTATTCCACTCAAGCTAAAATACGCGTTTTTGATTGGTGGAAATTTTCATATTGATAATTGAAAACAGCATGTTTTCGATTTTGTAGTTCGGCACTTGATTGGCTATTAGATACCTTTGTAGTTCGCTTCGTCATTGGTTGTTTTATAAAACAAACCTACCCCACCAGCAAGTTGGTATAATGACACAACACCGAACTTTGACCAAAACCATGATACGCTTCACTTTTCATTCATATCAAAACTTTTCGACAAATTTTGCATACACGAAAACCAAAACTCCGCCCTTTCAATTCCCGTGAAAGCATGAAAATGAACGATGAGTCATCATCTATCTACCAATGAACCAAACAATTTGATAGGCTTGTTCGCGTTCGATGCGTTCACAAAATAAACTGTCCGAAACCCGAAACCGTCACAGGCATGCGTAGTCACACAGAACTCAAATAATGCGTACAGTTCTGTGAAACTGCGCATGCATCCAATGGTTTCAGACTACTTGTTTTATGAACGCGAACAAACCTAAAGGCAACCAACGAAAGACGCTCCCTGTGAATGGTCACTGAAATAGCGGGAAGTTTGAAATACCAAGACAGCTGCTCTGCGCAGTTTACTCCAAATAGTACTTTTGCAGACGGCTTTCTTCAATAGGACGGCAGGCCTCAATTTGATATTTATGTTTTGTTAGTTGCATAGTTTCAGAATTTGAATGTGGGATTAGTGTTCCAAGTTGAATTCAGTAGTAGGCTGTCACATGAATAAAGGAAAACAACAAAAATTGTTGATTTAAATTCAAACTTACAAATGAATGACATGAGCCGTTTCAATATTAACATTAATAATAAATAAAAATGGTTCCGATTTCATTCATGGAATAGTCTTAACAAATACAACTCGTGTATCGATGATTATCATAAATTCCATCTTTTTTTCGAAAAAAATTATGTTGCTTTAGGAAACCACACGAGTGCGAAGCCAAGCAACATAATTTGCAACATAATTTGTTTTTCAAAGTCGAAGGAATTTTTATTTCGATAATCACCAATACACTTGTTGTATTACCTACGAAAATCATGCTATTAGTCAACAGCAGCTAGTAATTCAAGCGTTATTGAGCCTAATGAATAAAAATGTAGCAAATGTTTTTTCTTATAAAACGAAAAAAATTGCTAGAAATTCAATGAATAAAAACTGAAGTATTTGCGTTTGTTTTCAGCAATTGTTTAAAAGTTCAGGAAATATTTCTAGTCAAAGCTTTTTCTTGAATAATAGAAGCAACTGAAGCAATAAAATGGTGGAAAACATTTTTAATTTATTAAATAAAATTATCGAATTTGTCGGATATATATCAAGTTAAATATCACTAGACATATGTCCTCTGAACCCTGGTTCATATACATATACGCGTAGGTATTTCTTGGAATAAAACGCGATTTCACTTATAGTAATTTGAATTTTTGGATCTCGAAAATTGCTAGGATGAAATTTTGTGTTAAATAAGGTATTGCTCCTTCATATACATAAGCAACTTCTCTGATAATACGCAATTTCACTAATAAAAGTATTAATAATAATAATAATAATGTCCGCGACCATGAAAAAGCAGAGATTGGAGCATTTCTTTTCAAGGCAGCAATCCGGGCAGCTGATGAACTTGGTCTCGTATTCAGACACTGAACGGGCAAACCCAAACTCTGTCACTGAGTTAGAACCCATTCAGCAAAAAGCTCACATCAAAGCTGCGGAGACTGAGGTCCTCCTGCAGCTGCACAAGGATAAGCAATGCATGGGGTCTTCTTCAAGAACATTGAAGACCTTGTTTATCCAAAAACCTGGCCTTTGCTTTCCTCAGGTCAAGTGAGCTGAAGTCGGAGACCGAGGGATTCATAATGGCTTGCCAGGATGGTGTCTTCAACACCCTGGTCTACCGTACCGGCGTGATGGGTATAGAGATCCCCGACACTAGATGCAGTGTCGTGGGGCGCCTGAGACCGTTATGCATTTGCTGTCAGCATGTCCAGCATATGCGGTCACAGCCTATATCCACAGGCATAATGCGGCTCTACGAGTGTTGTACTAACATCTACGACACTCGTACGATATAGACGAGACACCGGTGTTGCTTTATGCTCAGGGGGATATTGAGTCGGTTGTGGAGAATGAGAAATGCCGAATATATTGTAACTACTCATTTCCCACCCTCAGGCAAATACAAGCCAATAAGCCTGATGTAGTCCCCTTCGACCATCAGAGTAAGACGATTCCCGTCACGGAGTTTTCGGCTCCTGGTGAAACGAACATCGTCCGAAAAGAGGAGGAGAAACGGACTAAATATCGAGACTTACTCTTTGAACTCCGCAGGCTCTACCCAAACCATTCAGTTAAAATGATGGTTCTAATTATAGGAGTCTTGGAGGAATGATGGACACACTGCTCTCGAACTTAAAAATCATACTGGCTTGCCGTAATATGGCAGAAATCTTAGCCGGACAAATGCAGAAGGCCGCCATCCTTGGTTCACTACGTCTGCTCAGGTCACATGATTCTCGGACCCAGTAATCTAACGATTTTGACCAATATTTGTTCTCAGATAAGGTTTTGATTTTAAGTTTCATCCATATAGGCGTCTTTACTGAAAAAATTAATCTAACTAATAATAATAAATATGATGTGTTTTAATACTATTTTTACCCACTTCCAATTATCCGAATAATCTGAAATTTGGCACACATATCAAGAACCAACGATATTACAAGAATTTCATAATGTTGATATTATAATAATACTAATTATAATACTAATGAGAATTTCAAATTTTGTGGAAATTTTAATAGTTTTTTACCTTAGAGTCATAACTATGAATTTCCATCAAGTAACGGCCACGTCAATCCAAAAAATATAATATTAATGTTATAATAATAATAATGACAATTTTGAAATTCAGTTCTAATCGACCGAATAATCTGAAATTGGTTACACATAGCAAGAACCGATAGCAAAAAAAGGATCTCATTATGAAAATGTAATAAGATTGATATTATTATAAGACATTTTATGATAATCTATCTGCCTTTGTCTCAGTAATTTTTCTGTAACGACAACTGTTTTGTTGTAAGTGACACGTTAAAAATCTCTTTATATTGCTTTACTAAGGTGGTTAAAGTGGCCTCCTTTTCCACTCTAACTTGAGGAGTTTGTGAATTATTAAAAACGATTTTATGTTCCTTTTATCAATGGACAGATATCAGTTGCTTGTCTGTAATTTCTTCGTCGCTATCAAATTCCTCACTTTTACTAAAATTTGTCGTATCACAACTTATTTTTCACAAAAACCTATATACTCAATTATAAATATTACTCGTGTTGAATAGATGTTTTCAAAATTTGCAACAAACCTTTGTTATTACTTGGAGACAACCTTGATCAAAAAATGACAACGAATCGAAAAAATATATGTTCCGGTCATAAATCTAACCTATAAAAGCTAAATGAGGCCTGAAACGAAACAAATAGCACGATTAGCACATCTTTTTCGTCATTAGTAAATGATACTTCAATATAACTTGATCATTTTTTATGCAACACATCAGATATTTGATTTGACCCCAAATATGACGTGAGGTTAGTTGATAAGTTTGATTTTTCTTCAGGCAACCGGCCCTTAGATTTATATCCCCTACGTGCAAACGAACCATTACCAGTCGAATGGAGTCGTCGGCTTGTATTCCAGATAGGTGAAATAACGTACTCGGAGATACAAAGTAATCAACTGTTGGTATCCATCGATCACCCTTATCATGATGTCTCCATAATAGCAAACGTCGAGCTAATGCCCAATGAATGTCATTCTCACATCCTGTCCAGCAGAACAATGGATAGATACGCAGAGTCATATCAAAAATATATGTTTCTCATTGCCCGTTGATCAGCTTCTTCCCGATTTCACTTTATTTCCACAATTTCCGTATATATTATTCAGTGGGATGATTTAGGCATAGCTGGCTGGTATTTGTAGCAGGATGTTTATCAAGTAATTTATTCATTCGACGATCAAGTTAGACAGAATATCGGGATCAACAAGATTCCACAACATTCTGCACTGAATTAGGGTTTATTCACGACTAACTAAATAGTTTCAGATCTTCAAACCAAAGCAATGGATACACAATAAAATATGTAGAGAATGTCAGTGATCAAATATCCTTCCAAAAGCATTTTGGAACAGAAAGTATTGATGCAGAAAGCCAACACTTTGAATATTTGTCGACCTGAAGAAAGCATTTGATACAGTAAGTCACGGACAATTATTAAATGTACTGCAGACTACCGGATTCAGAGAAACTGCACACCAACTATTCAAAAGTTATCTTATCCTTTTCAGTCATATTGTCCCTCACGGAGGATATCGATTTTACATTGTTTTTATGGAATTAGTATAGCTTTTACGACCTCATAGTCGATTTGTGCTAGACGATAGCCGTCTATATTCATTGTTTATATAAGTGTCGCCATCTAGTTGGAATTTATTGAATTAACAAACTCCTGCGTTTATGTGTATACTTCACAGATAGCATGACAGTTAAATGGTGTTTTGACAATAATTATAGAGTGTTTTTGCTCAGTTTGAAGTAGAATTTGTACATGCTATATAAGTAAAACATCACTTTTGCATTGGATAAAAAATAATAATAAAAATTTCCACATTTCTTTAAAAATATTTCTGTGATTTCATATGTCCCGTATGGAGTACATGGTGATTTCATAGGTGTCAAAATCCATATTCATTTTCATCTTTATCTTTTAGACGTTGCATGCAGTATATAATATGTCCCAAAGACTCAGGTGCGGATTAGAGGATTTCGTTTAAGAAGGGGGGGGGGCAACGTGACTTCATCTATTTTTTGGAAAATTCGTCAAAATAAAGTGCTTTTGTCGTGAGTCGTTAGAGAGGGGGGGGATTCGCGCCATCAGAGACTGAATAAAAAAATTGCTCGAGCTCCAGGAACGTGACAAAGATACAAAGAGTCTAGATATTCTGCAATTATCTGATGAAGTTGACGAGTGGGGCGAGATGGACGAGGATGAAAAGATATGAAATGGAAGGGCCAAGTAGCTCAGTGGTTGAGACTAAAGGTACGAATCCTTAGCGACTACAGATTTTTATCTGATGCCCCGAGAAAGTGCTAGGAATCGCATGTTAAAAGATAAGACCTCGTTTGTCCTTGTCTCGCACAAGTTTCGACTTTTGAGGGCTGCCGTTCGTTGGGGGACGACAGCAGGTTAACGGAAAAAACAACAACAACTGAAAATCAGGACAGTAATAGTTCTTCCGATGACGATGATGATATGCATGTATTTACCGACAATGTCAAAATGAGTAGTGGGTAGTTCAGGGCAAACAAGTTTACGAGAAATACGGACTGACTAAAAAACAGGATATGAAATGGATGAAAGGTGCTAATTTTCACACCATGTCTGTTGATTGGTGATCGGAGAAGGAAAACAACAAGTTCATATCGTTTCTGAAGACTCCTACCTTCTCATGCAAATATAATATGCGAGTATTTGAGTACCTAAAATGTGCTTGGTCGCATTTCATAGAGATGTTTGCGGATGATCCGAAAATCATGAATAACTTAGTAAATATGGAATTATTATACTCAAATAGCAACCACCCATACCCTCTTTGGAATATATGCAACAATTTTAGAGTGATGTGACAGGTCCCACTTAAACATGCGAAACTCACATGTTATATTTGCATGAGGAAGTAGAAGTTTTTTGTTTTCCATTTTCTATAACTTTTAGCAAAGTTGTGACAAATCTAGTTTTTGGCCCTACCGGAAATGACAGTGGCAGATCAAAGCGAGCCTGCAATTCGATATCGGAATTCAATCAGATTTTCTGAGGAAACGATCGCATTTTGTGAGAAAGAAGAAAGAAGAAAGAAGAAAGAAGAAAGAAGAAAGAAGAAAGAAGAAAGAAGAAAGAAGAAAGAAGAAAGAAGAAAGAAGAAAGAAGAAAGAAGAAAGAAGAAAGAAGAAAGAAGAAAGAAGAAAGAAGAAAGAAGAAAGAAGAAAGAAGAAAGAAGAAAGAAGAAAGAAGAAAGAAGAAAGAAGAAAGAAGAAAGAAGAAAGAAGAAAGAAGAAAGAAGAAAGAAGAAAGAAGAAAGAAGAAAGAAGAAAGAAGAAAGAAGAAAGAAGAAGAAAGAAGAAAGGAAGAAGAAGAAGAAAGAAGAAAGAAGAAAGAAGAAAGAAGAAAGAAGAAAGAAGAAAGAAGAAAGAAGAAAGAAGAAAGAAGTATATTTATTGTGGAGAATCTTTCACGTTTTTGAAATTGTTTCTTGATAAATCTTATACTTTCCGAAACAACAGCATAAAAAAATTATATTTTTTTTAAATACAACTTTTATTCAATTCCACCCCTGATTTTCTGGTAAACAATTTTTTTTTCCAGCAATACATGATGTCAAGAAGTCATGTACCGAGTTTCAAAGTGCTACGATTCATTCTTCACTTGTAGCTTACATTTTGTCTGTGGTTACTGTACTATATGGAATTCATGGAGTTTCTTTCATGAAAAGTGAGACATATTCGGATTTTTCAGGATTGAAATTAGTTCGAGATATAGGTATGTCTGTGATTAGTCGGATGTCATGATCACGAATCTGAAGTGATTTCGAGCCTATTTTGTTCCAATGCTAGTGTCGGGGAGTGTATATCACTTAGGCTAACATTGAGCCAGTACGTGAATTGTTTCAGTCGCGTCGCCTTCCCTATGGCACTAACGATTACCCAATTCGTCGAAATGTGAAAAGGATTTCAAATAATTATAAGAAATTCTTCAAGAATGTAATAAAAACGAACTGTTACCGTTCTTTTGTTGTGAGAGGGGACTGCTGAGGTGAGACGTCATATGTTAAATGCACCCGATTTGTTTATTTAAGCTCCTCTGTAGTGGATGTTGTGAATTCTTGCTCAACTGTGTGTGTGATTCTTTGTAACTCGGGTCAACTCGAAGCTATAAAGCCACTCGTCACAGAGCTTTACAAAGGATCTTACATTTCGACTCCCTGTCCTCTTCAATATAAGTGGAAGCCGTTGGAACTTCAGGAAGGTTTACACTTGTTCCGCTGAGTGATTATTATGATGCAGTGGCGTGAACATTTCAGTTTCAGTAGGGCGTTTGTAGTATTGTAGTTCCCTCATCGGTGAAGGCTTTCAAGAAGAAATAAAAATCATGAAGCAGATCTCCACTCAGTTGAGAGAATCATCTCCAATAAATCATGGAGAGCCCCAAGAAGATGAGATGTATGCTGGTATGAGCTACTCGGAAAGACTCTAAAAAAAAATATGAACTATTTTTCAAAATACAACATAATAACGTTATTTTCTAGCGAGACTGATTCAGGGAACGCGTTTTTCAATGAAAAAACCCAAAAGGATAAGTGGAAAATATTAGGTACGTATATACAGGGTGAACTATGATCAGTTACCGGAAATTATACAGTGAGCTCTCCCCACCAAAAGTAGTAGAAAAGTAGGAAACAAAGTGAAATTAGGAAATCTGGACAAAAAAAAAATTACCTTTTATTAGTGTAGGAAAGCGCCGCTCCTGTGTGAACACACGGGGAAATGCAACATGAATGTTTCTTGGTCATCTTCCTTGATCAAACTGAAGATGGTTATTTGAAATTAAGTTTTTTCTACATGATAACCAATGGAGGTTGTGATATAAATGATTTTTAAAGAACACAAAACATAACATAAAAAAAATCGAGTGAATATTAGTTTCGAACAAATTTTCCATATACACGAACACAATGTTCCCTAGAGCACAAATGACATTAATTCCAATCTATTAATGGCCTTCTGAAGGACTGATTAACAAAAATACTTCGGAATAAATATTTCAGTAAGTAAACACCGCAAGTAGTGAACTGGAACTGACAGTCTGCTGTTGTCACTTTGCATGGAACCACAGATATTGTAGATGAGTTCTTCTCAGGCGGAGCGACCAATTCATTTCAGTAGGAAGACTGAAAATAATTATGTAAATGATTTGCAATTTCTTTACTGGTACCCTGAGAGTAATAAAAGACCATAGAGATGCCTTCTCCATCCTCGTCTAGAAGTCATCATAACTTTGTTTGTTTACAATTTCATTTTCATTTCTTTCGGATCAAGTTCTTCCTTTGTATTATGGTGCTTCAAACTCCAAATGTAAATGAACTATCCATAACATTTCACCACCCGTCACCCCCTTCACCCACAAATTGTATAGAAAAGGATAGTTCATGTTCACTTCAAAACAGGTGTTTGTATAGATATAGGTAGGGCATGTCTATGTCTTTTATTACTCTGAGCTGGTAACCCAATACATTTTTGTTAAGAGGTGGTAGTTCACTCTGTATAGACTGGAATATTGTGATTGTTCAGCAACTCATACGGGCCAGTCAGGTAGAAATATCAACATAAGATATCGTGACCACACGTTATCATATTGAAAATCTATAAAGAAAACATCGAAATCCTATATGCAGTAGAGCAAGGAAGATAAATGCGTTGAAAGCATTAGAAATGAACAAGTTCAATGAAAACCCCAATTTTTGAACTCTCAATGACCAATTGGAACTATACAGCTCTTCTATTTTGTATTTTAACCACTTTATCTCTAACTTTTGATTTTTAAATTAGAGACCCGGTATATTTTGAACTTTTTTGTATCTGAATACAACCATGTATCACTTGTCACTTTTTGTGGCCATATTTATTTTATTTCGATATTTAATTTTTAATCTAGAAGGTTATGGATACATTCAAGTTAATAATTTTAGTCCTAAAGTAGGTATTGGGAAAAATACCACATTACGGTTTTCGTTTAAAATGCATCTGCTGTATAAAATTTAATTTTCATTTCATCCCTACTATTTTATCTTCAAATTACAATAAAGTGGCTGGTAGGGTTAGAAAAAAAAATGTTGAGCATTTTTATATGACTTAAAACTGCATTTTTTGAAAAGTAACTCAGCTTCAGCAAGTTCTAACATTTTTGTGGAACATTGTTTTCAGTAGAAATATTTCTGCTATGTACATGCAATTAAATTTTAGAATTTGTATTACTGATTTTTTTTAAATGAAATTTTGTGAATTTCATTACAATTATGTTAAAACGCTTCACTGATAAAGGTTTCAAACAAACTATTGTTAAAAAACTTGAAAAGACTACTTAAGATCTTTCTTAAAATAAAAAACCATTTCAGATTAAAATGAGATTCAAATGTATTGGGTAACCTGTCACCTACATAACTGATAGAAAATATATCACTTGTCGATATGTTATCTTACCTCACTTTTCCAAATCTAAATAAGGAAACTATTGTGTACGCTATTCATTGAAAAACATGTTAATAATATCATATATGCAAGGAGATAGTAGTTTTGGGATTGATGGTTTTGTTATATCATTTGTGTTGGTCACAGGTTAATCGATGAATTTTAATATTCTTTTAGTCTCAAAAAGAAAGATATACTGTGATATTTTTAAGTTTGTTGACAAAAGTAACTTCGACGCCTAATAGTGTGCGGTATTAAATTAATCGTAATGCCACTATGTTGCCATTTGAAAAAAAAATAGTAATAATAATTTAAAAATTAAAATTTACCTAGCAGATGAAATTTAACCGAAAACCGTAAAGTTGTATTTTTCTCCATACTTCAGGACTGAAATTAATAATTTGAACGTATTCATAGCCTTCTAGATTCATGAATAAATTTCAAAATTTCAAAAATGTTTGGTTACAAAAAGAAACAAATGATACATGGTTGTATTCAGAATGTCATAAGGAGACAAAAAAAGTGAAAATATACCGGGTATCTCATTTAAAAATGGAAAGTTTATATTACTTCCGGTGAGACCGGAAGTTGCATGAAGCTGAGTCACGTGTCAAAAAATGAAGTTTTATATATTATATAGATCCTCCAAATTCAATTCCAATATCAAAACAAAAACAAAAACAAAAAAGTAATGAGGGCGAGCCATCTTCCGTGGACACCCGGTATATACATTTCCAACTTTCAACTTATATAAAACACCTCCCCAAATATTATACTCAAATACGGAAATAAAATGGTAGAAACAGAGAATAATCGTGTCTGTTTTTGAATCATATTCACCCGAAACAAAACAGACTTCTTGGTCATATGAAATCCAGGTCAAAATAGTCTTTGTAGGGCATGAAATCCAAATGCAAATGAGAAATAATTGCGATGGAATAGAAAGGAAGAGGCACCGCGTCACTAATTTTCGAAGCTGTTGGGAAAACATTCCCATTTATATGATGCGTCATGAGCAGGTTAATGAAGGGGAAGATTAATTATTATACAGTCTTGGAAGAGGGTGCATTATTCGCGGAAGGTATCATCACCTAATATTTTGTCTATTTGAAACCCTGCAACTGATGGCTGGAGCATTGAGCATTATGACTTCACCGCAAATAAAAAAATGCGAATCGAATACGGGTGAAATAGATAGAAAGTGGCGGAAATATAAAGAGCCAGTTTAATTACTACTGTTTTAATTATCTTGCTTACATAACATTTGTTCATTAACTAGTTGAACTAGCAAGACAATGACTTGCATTTATAACTATCCAAAAAATTACACAGGACGACATTTCTCCAATTCCCATTACTCGAAAAAACTTGCAAACAATGCAAAAATCCATCGTCACTGGTTAACATATTCTGTTTCTAAAGATCAACATAGCTGAACATGTGAAATTCTATTTTGATGTTGAGGGCCTTATCACTGATATATAACGGAAATAACAAAAATTGTGAACACTTTTCATGAGTTTTACCTTTCAATGATTAATGGTGAAATACGTTTAAGAACTGAAAGAACTATAGATGGCCAAGAACAACATTTGATTGGAGAGGAAACCACAAGATGTAATAATGTATATTACACACAGGGTGTGTACAATGAGCCTTGCAGTGTCCTTTATAGGTAGTCCCGCTGTGATTTGACACAGCATAGAGTTTATAGCGACAAGGAGTTGCATTTTCTGTTGCACAGCTGCTCATATTCAATCCGTATACAGCTAAATCAATGTTAACAATAATTTTCAATAGCTTACAAATTACTTACAAAGTACTGTGAAATCATTTGTTATAAAATGTATGACGAATATGGCCAATATTTGCTCCATCAAAAGTGTTATCCAATTCGTTTTAAAGTTTTAGAAAATGATGTACACTGATTACTTTTATTCCTGACTTCCTTTGTCTGGATTATTTCTATGAGCATGACGTTTCAATCGATACATTATCTGCGATCGAACTTCTCCTCATTACACTCGATGGTAGATAATGAAACGTCGTACTAATAGAAAAATAATCCAAAATATAAAAGTGTAATCCCATGTTCATCTAATACAAGATGGTTGTTAGAGTACAGCACCACATTTTATCCTTTATGCTCAATAATATCGCTAAGGAATTTTTAAGGTTAGAGCACTTTATGAATATGTAAACAGAATTCAGGGGAATCCTGTGAACATATTGTCAACGTATTGCCAATCTCACAGAATATCTGCTAAATATGTAGTGGGTTTGAACATTTATGTTTGTCATTTGTCACTTTGAAGTTGAATGACAGATGAGTGCAATAAAAACTTTATTGCACTAGTGCGATAAAGAACTTCTCTTTCCACTAAATATAGTTCAATAAAGTTTTGCTTTTTGCATGAATGTAGGAAAAAAGTATTTATAATATAGTCCTTGAAGTGAAACTAATCAATGAAAAACTTTCTTCCAGGATATAGTCCTTGAAGTGAAATATACCTTGAATCAAATCAATAAAAAACTTCGTTCCAGGATATTTATCATATTTATTTTTTGTAATGAATACTCCTCTCATATTTTCAACGGTTGACGATGGATGAAAATAGGCTTTTTTGAAGAAAGGGGTGTTTTTTAAGGGACGAAGCCAGGTCTCTCCAAAAGGGATTGTGGTGGTTTTATCATCTAGTAAGAGTTTTTGAAGCAAAATCTCCATACCGGATAATTCTGTAGAACATTTCTACATGGACTGTACTATAATGCCCAAACTCTTTCACTAATACTGGGTCCGTTGATGTTTCAAAGATTTGAGTCATAAATTAAAATTAGGCATAAACTACTCAAGTATCATCTTGTGAAATTTATAAATTTTCAGATATGGATATAGGGTGACCATTCACTTGAATGCACATGTATAGTCGTGGGAATGTTTTCATAAATCCTAATTATTATATACATCAGTCTCCGTAGATATTGACAGTGACTTGGAATGTCACTTCCAAAACCTGTAATTGTATTATAACTGTAATCGTTCGTTCATACATAATTATAAAAAAAAAATTTTCGTTTCAGATTTGATGCACAAACCCCGACAAACTACATCGATCGAAGGTAAGTAATAAAAATGTATTGTATTCGATAATCATATACAGTATCGGAAACTTTTCATCTGGGGTATAGACTGAAATCTACGCGAGCAACAAGGAACGCAATGATATGATAATACCACATAAATAAGAAAGACGCACTCCTGTTACCTCGCCCGACGAATTAACAGCATCCCTTCCTTGAGCGAGTAGAGGAGAAATTGTAATGCTCTCTCAACATATAGCAAGCTATCCTTTACGCTCTCACACCACAATACCCAAGATGAAAACTTTCCGATACTGTATGACAACGTTAATATAAAACAATAATAGAGTTTGAACGTGAGGATGACAAATTAAAATATTATAAGAATTCGTTATCCTTAGGAAAATTCAAAAAACAAGAGTACTAATTGAAATGAAACTCAGAAAGTTGTTCTTTCCCAAGTATTGTGATTCCATGTCACGTTTGGCAATTATTTGATAGTTTTGTGTTACAAGACTTCATAAGTCACAATAAAAATATTTAAAATATTATTCAGTACCAAAATAATTGAAAATAAATTAGGAGAACAGACACAATATGAGTGTTTTCTTTCACCAGCGACATCGATATCATATTTCTGAAACCTACAAGCGACGGGAATTGGATTTTGCAATTTTCGTTGCAATGATTTCCAGGCCCTTTCATTTTCCAACAAACGATTCTCGTTACCTATTGGGTATTGTTCAAAGTGAACCACATTTCTCAACAGGATAAAGAACTAGTCAGAACAAATCATTTTACAAAAATATACACTTACCTATATACTTATATACTTATACTCTATAAAAGCCGGAAATAACGAAGTTTTAAACCTAACCAACAAATATGGTCCCATTACAGTCCTGCTATGTTTACAAAAACTGTTAGATATGATCACGGGTCACTGGCTGCCAAATTAAGTTTCTTTTTTCATGAATTTCTTTCACATCTTCACATCTTCATCGCAAATATTAATATGTTCAATCAGAAGCATCTCACAGAATTCAAATTCAAGGAGTCGTTGGTGTTCGAGTTTTGTCGTGATCTTCTTTAGTTAAAATCTCCAAACGTTTCAACTGTAATTGCGGCAGTCATCTTCAGTGGCGTGGTGGAAGTACTCGTCTTGACCTATCAACTGAAACTGAAACTCCCGTTTCTAGCAAGTAATGTGGTTTTCTAATTTGGGTTGTGTGTTCTTACCTCGGTTTCGTTTCAGTGAAACTTTGGGAATTTCAGTACACCAACGAATCACCAATAATTTACGAAATAGATGGGGCTCCTACCACGCACCCAAATTTGCCAAAAATTTACGTAACTTACACGCAAACAAACCAGTTTTTTTTTTAATACTGTCAGATTTGCAAGTTGTTTCTCTTCTCTACCCCTGCCTGTTTCGAATATTTTCGCTCAATATGGCTCTTCCACTTTATCATTAATTTTCTGTCGAATGAACAAAACAAAATAATTGAGTCGATTTCCTAGTCTAAAAGGATATATCCAAAAGCATTCCAAATACTAACAATATAGCATTGTATGAATTCAAGGTACATTGAAAGAAATAGCAATCAGTAAGTTTTGGTGAGACGGGCAGAACGCTGTAATAGATTAATGTGAAAAGTTCCCACTTTGTAACACTGAAGTTTGACCATTAGCTCCTAAAGTGCCCTCCTCAAGAGTACCTACCTCCAGTTATACTAGTGAACAAGTTTTGCTCCATAACATTTCAACATAACTATAATGACTCTTTATTACCTGAAAGAGTGTCACAGAAATGTGAATATATTGGTTAGCTCAATTAAGGAATGACAGAGTTGTTGGTTTCAGAATTGTAATGGACTAGTTCTGGAATTTCGAATTCCTTACAAGTTGATTTGCCACTTACTAACAGTAAGTCACGTATATTTATTGATCTATGAAAAGGATATTCATTTGAGACGTATTGATTTTAGTTGAAATTCAGGTAGATAGACAGTTTTGTCAAGTTAGGTATTGATAATAATAATTTTTATATTAATATACTTGTCAAAAAATATTATTGAAAAAAATTTAAAAAAATTAAAAAGTGCAAAGACTAGCCTGTCTTTGTATAACAGGTGCAATGAGGTCGACTCCAACAGCAGCAATAGAGGTTATTCTGGACCTCACTCCTCTCCATATCATGGTGGGGAGAACTGCTTGGTAAGCAAACCTTAGATTTGCTAAGGTTGGACTCAAAGAGACAGCACACGGTGTAAGGGACTCAACCTCCACCGACTGTGCTTACCTTGCCGACTCTCAACTGACGAAATTACCAGGAAATTTAGTTTCGAAATTTTTTTTCGAACGGAACTAAACACCAAGCAAGAATGGAACTTAGAATCCATTCGAGTACTGGGGAAGAATACCATAACATGGTACACGGACGTGTCCAAAACTCTCGAGGGAACTGGAACAGGAGTCTTTGGGCCTCGCACCAAATACTCCGAACCCATGGGGCAGTTCCCCAACATTTTTCAAGCGGAAATTCACGCCATTGAAAGGTGCATTCAGTTCAACCTCAACAGTAAATACCGAAACAAGGAAATTGTGATCATCTTCGATAGCCAAGCAGCTATCAAAGCGTTGAGGTCTTTTAACATCAACTCGAAGATGGTTTGGGAAGGCCTAAACAAACTTAATGATCTAGGCAGGAACAAGGTGACCCTCCTCTGGGTGCCGGGGCACGTCGAAGTGGAGGGCAATGAACAAGCAGACACTCTGGCACGGAAAGGCGTAGCAACGCCATTGATCGGGCCAGAACCATTCTGCGGAAAATCTTACTTACGAGAAGAACTCAATAAAGCTGAAGAAGCAATGAGAGCAACATGCTGGCTTAGACTTCCAGGGCTGAGGTAGTCCAAAGATCACCTCGGAAAGTTCAACCGAGCAAGATCGAAGACACTGATTAACCTCAGCAAAAATAGTCTAAAAATAATCATGGGATTTCTAACGGGGCATTGCAGATTCAAAGAACACCTGAGGAAGCTAGGCTTAGAGGAAGACAGCTCCTGCAGATTCTGTGGGGAACATCCAGAAACACCTCACCATATATTGATAAAGTGTTGCGCTGTACATCGTGAAAGATTGAATATACTGGGATCACACCAGCTGACTGTGGGAGAAATACCACAAGTAGACCCCCTCAAAATCCTAAAGTTTCTGAAGGAATTGAGGCTTGAAGGGCTGCTGTAAACAAGAACACCTTGTGATAGCAGAAGAAGATTGGGCACAATAGATCTGATCAGGTCGCAGCGCATCAGTCACCATACATAGCTATCAATACCAATATTTTTCAAAAAATATTATTGAAAAAAATCACACAGTAAAGAAAAAATTACGTAATATTCAATTAAACCATTAAAAAAAATAAAACCAGTTGCATCCTTCAGAAACAAAAATTGTATTTGTTTTATTTGTTGGTTATATATTCAAATACAGGGTGGCCCAACGGAAACTTTCCACCATGATTTTCTGTAAAACGACATATCATTTTTAGAAACAATGAAACACGTCGATTTTAATTTTTAGGGGTGCACATGTCAGGATGGATATAGTCACACAATTCTGCTACGTAGATTATCTAGTGACTCTTGCGGAGTGGCAAAAACTTTGTTTCTACCATGTCCCCATGAAAAATAATCCAACGGATTGAGGTCTGGTGATCTAGCTGTCCATTCCATTCAATTGCTGCTCGTCGCCCTATCCAGAAAGTTTCTTACCGCCTCTGCATAGTGAGGTACTCCATTTCGTTGAGAATGGAAGTAATTTATCGAATAATCTCTATCGTTTTCGATAATATCCGTTATCATGGGATCGATAATAATCTCGAGAAGTTATAAATACATTTGTCCATTCAAATTATCGTCCATTAAACATGGTCCAACGATATGTTTGCCAAAAATACCACACCAAACATTTGCGTTAATTTGAGTTAATGTGTGGGCCTCACGTATTGATCTGGTATTGGTATCGCTCCAGTAGCGGCAGTTGTGACGATTTACGTTTTCATCAACAAAAAACGTAATCTCGTCTGGAGAACAAATATTGAGTAGCCAATTTGTTCTGAGTCGCTCAGACATTTCCTTACAAAACTATTGACATCTCGTCAAGTCGTCCTCGTTCAGTTCATGTACAAGTTTTATATTGTATGGGTGAAATCGATATGATTTGAGAATTATCTAATCGCGCTACACCTAAAGCTCCGAGTATTCACTTTGAGTATTACCCATAGCCACATGTCTCTAAATTGCGACTTCGAGAGCGTCGTTCCTTATAAGACGTTCAGGATGATATTTCTGGTTGTCCAACGGACCCAGTTCTGCTAAATTTATCAATCAACGATCTCACATAGGTATGAGAAGCATTTTTTCTGGAACCATATTCAGGAAGAAACTTGGCTTACAGAATACGAATAAAATGATATTTCAATACGGAGCATGTGAACTCTGAAAACAATGTATTTGTCATTTGCCAGTAAATCCTGGATCTCGAAAATGGCTCTAAAGATTGAGATCAAATTTTGATCAAGTTTTGTTGACCAAACTATCAATTCAATTAAATGTAATAAAAATAAATAAAAAGTGACTTGAAGTGATGGCGCATTTGCTGTTTCAGTTGAAGGAAAACCCGGAAAAACCCACAACACTATCAGAATTCAGATTATCAACTCTCTCGTAGAAAAGGAGACATGCTTCCTGAGTGATGAGAGAATCAATCTTGGATGATACACGGGAGTCATCGAAGAGGTGCCAACAATTAGAATAAGGGTGTTTGCAATATGCTGTATAATGTCCATTGGAAATGCTGCCGCTATGATTAGATATGGCGCAAATATTATAATTAGTATTAATTCCAACTTGAGCAGAATATTGGTCCGAATTCAAATGTAGTATAGGAAAATCAATCACATTGTCCAATTTACTGCAATCAGTCGAAGAAACACGTTTAAAATGTATAAAATTTTTGTCGTATCTTTTTGAATTCCTTTTTATTCCATAAGTTGAACGGTATGGGCTCGCATCGTCAGTCAAAGTCTTCTCTTCTGTCAACAGTTCAATACATTGTGTTAAATTCGCGGCTTCGTTTGGTAACTCTGGAATAGGGATTGAAAGTACTCAGAAAGTTTCAAAAGTAACGGAGCAGTGATTATAAAGAGTACATCTCAATATAGGCCGGACCAGCTCGCCTTCATGTTACTACTTTGTCCATTTTCTTTGTTCTTATTCTTCTTTTGCCGTATCTGATTTCTACTAAACTATAAATGACCCAACTTGGCAACCACGCATTTCCGTACCAATGGAATCGGGTTTTTGTATTCTCATAACCATAGCAACGGTTGCCATGGCAACAGTTTTTCGTAACATTTCAGCTAAACTACAACTGATCCAACTTGGCAACCACGCATGTCCGCAAAACGGAAAAAGCATATCTGTTAACTGTTGACCATAACAACGGTTACCATGGAAACCTATTTTCCGTAACTGATTTCAGCTAAACTAAAGCGGACAACTTGGCAACCCCGCATTTTCGCTTTATGGGAATCGGGTTTTGTATTCTCGTAACCATAGCAACAGTTGCCATGGCAAAAGTTTTTTCTTAACCAATTTCAGCTAAACGAAAGTTGAGTCTCAAATTTTTTCATTCACATAAGCTTTTGCTCTTTGAGTTCATTGATTGATCATTATTTGCGATGATTGAAATATTTTAAAAGATACATTTTGAGTGAATATTGAGCGAAATGAACGTATACTAAGATGTGAATTCGGTGGCTGAAAAATAAAAATACAACGAATGTTTCAATAAAGTTAAGATATTATCAATATCGGTGCAGCGTTTGAATTTAATCATTGAAACTAAGTGTTCATAACGACATCTAATTATCATTAATACTACGATTATACTCATGCGACATTAATAAATATTCGATCGATAACAGTAACACAGTAATAGCATGGAAATAATTAATCGGCGCTCCGGGGCCCATATAAGCAAAACGTACCACGTTTCAGTCAATGGAAGATATTTTAGCTCTCTGATTGGTTGTGAACAAACACAGCGACACAGGTGCACTTTGCTATTCAGACTAAAACGTGGTGCACTTGGTCGCCCGGAAATTTATTCTGAAAAATTCCCTGTGGTGAACAGGCAAGCTAGGTTAACTTGCTCAGGTCAGGTTCAGGTCAGGTCAGGTCAGGCAAGCGAAAAACTAATTCACGCATTTTCGACTCGCAAGCTAGGTTAGCTTGCTCCTGTTAGGTTTGTGTGTCAATTGCGAGCAAAAAACTGATTCACGCTAGTGCAAAATGCACCACGTTTCAGTCTGGATAGGCAAAATGCACCTGTGTTTGGTCACAACCAATCAAAGAGCCAGAATATCTGCCGCTGACTGAAACGTGGTACATTCTGCTTATATGCCTCCGAGGCTGCTTAAATGGATTCGGTGTCATTTGCTCTTACAGCTGTATTGAAACCTGTATTGATCGCACTGAGCTTATCATGACAGAAACAAGATGTTCTGCCCTACCAGGACTGCTCATTGCCATACTCCTATACAATAGGAATAATTGGGTCAAAAATCCATCAAGAAACGACCACTTTCCTAGCTAATACCACGACGAGTGTTGAATTATATCTGATGAATTTCCGTGAAAAGATCCTAAAAGGCTTTCTATGCAATTTCTAGTTGCATGGAAATAGAATAATTGGTGTCTTCTGGTGCTCGGGGAAGTCTAGTTCGAGACGAGACAATATATTCATTCATATTTTGGCTCAGGTGTAGTAGGGGCCAAAATCAATTTCAAAACCACAGTGAACGATGATTGCGTAAAGCTAATAACGGCAGTAAGCTTTATAGATTGGGATGTTTTCCTAGCTTGAAACGTTGGAATAGTTTTAGTCATATGTGGGACGCTGGGTCGTAACTGAAGAGTTTGAATAAGCGTTGTTATAAAATTTCCATTGCCAAAAAAATAAAATAAGAAAACACTAGTTCTCTACGATTAACAAATCACGATGCCGACGTTTCGACTACTAAAATCTGCAGTCGTTTTCGAGTATTTTCCGATAATGAAGATCTGGGACAAATATCTGTCAACACCAACTTTTCCTTCCGAACTTCGAATAACAACTGACATCTGGTTGATGCCTGTTATCTTGTGAGTGAAAGAGATACTTTCTTGCCCTGAATGCTCATACAGGTCGGGCAAAAATGTAACGCATCATAGCGTTTGTCATGCTATTCAATGTGCGAGACACAATATAGTCGGGTTATTTGTTTGAAATGCTCTATATTTATTGAGAATGTCATTATAACATACGCTCTATCTTTTTAGTGTCCGTTCACATATCCACTGTTTTACCGTGGAATGTATGTTCTTCTTTTGACGGTTTTTTCCCTGTCAACAATTTGAGCTTCAGCGAATACAAACTCGTGTCTTTCTATGAAATGAATGACGCTATAGTGCTGTTTTATTTTCTTTTTCTTTTTGCTTTCTTTCACAGTACTTAATATTTATGTTGTTTGTTCATTCCGATATAACTTTTTCGCAGTTGGTACAGTTTATATACCAGATTGCTTATTTTATTGACGAGGTATTTGGGATAGTTATTATCATTTCTGATTTGATATAATTTTTTTGTGAAATTATGTGCTACTGATATTGTGGGATCTGAAGTGTAGATTTTTTTTTATAGTACCGACTTTTGTATCATTTGAAAAGTGATTCAATAATCTGCCGGAAGTTGGAGGATCATGAAACCAGTTTGATTTTGGCCTTCCATCTGGTTGTCTCACAATTAGATTATGAAAAAATTGAAAACTTTTAAAACGTTATCAATTTAATTTTTTGAAAATGCCATTATTTTTTTATCTACATACACTTAACTCATGGCCATTGAACTGTATGTATAGAGAGAAATTTCCATTTACTTCTTATGATATTCCATAACAGATTTTTGGGTATATTTGTAAACAAAGAAATAACATCTAATGAAATAAATATATATTCTCTAGGCAAATAAGTTTTTCACATTAATTTCAAGAGTGGTTAACAACGAATTTTATTTATTTTTCATTTCATAAAATCCATTTTATCAATTTCAACTTGTAAACTTGTACAGGTAATGTAGGTTCGATGCCTGTCATAATATTGATTTTACTATTATTTTTCTGTATTTATATAAAAGTTTGGATCACACATGTGAACATTATATTTATTTTTAGCCCTGTAGAAACGTTGATGAACATCGAAAAGTCGGCAATTTCAAATAGTTTTTTCTTGTCCTCGTTTCTGCGAATTTAACCTCTTATCCAAATAAAAAAATTCAAAAAATACCTATCGCCCGTAATGGAAATGAACTCTTGACCCCTGGATTGACATCCAGACTATCATTATCACACTCAATCGGAATAAAGCATGTGACCGCTATTATTCAAACTAATACTCTCGAGAATGATACTGTTTAAAAATCGGGAGTCAGAGAACAAAAATGGTTCGGACAATGGCTGCCCGAAACAAAAAAAATAATGACGGGGACGATATGAAGTAATGATTCCTATATTCTTCACCGACGAATATGTTATTGACATTTCATCTTCATCATCGTAAGTATTCTCTCAGTTCCAGTAGAGTTCAAATATGCAAAATTCAGTTGGAACGTTAATAAATGTTGAAATGAACATCTATCACTGAACCAATTCACAATTTCTGCTCAACCAACCGCAAATTCATTAAACGAAAGACTGTGGACATAACCGAATTTGTCTTTCACTTGAGACTCAACACGCAAATGAAATTTCTACCCGCATATTCGAATGGGTGATTTGATATTTTCAGCTATTCAGCACCTATATTCACACAATGCCTGAAAATGATTTGAAACGAGGCACATATTCTGTGTCAACGGTGAGAAATTCAATTTTTCATTGCAATTCTGAAACGAACGGAATTATAGTTCGAGAAACCAAAGAACAGCACGGTTTTCTCTCAAAATGGACTAAGAAGTAAAAAATAATTTAAACTCTACAATAATTCATAACACTAAGATGAACACGATATATTTCCATAAATTTCATAAATTTTACGACATGTTTCGGTACACAGGAGCTTTCTCAGGCCTTTCTCTAATTCTCCCTTCTTATTGATCAAGTTAATTAGGACCCACCTATAATTATCGCTCATTCCTAGACTCATACAACTATAGTATCAATTAACAATATCAATGTACCTGAAAATATTTATTAGTTTCTTAGTATTGAATTATTGAACCTAATACGCTCATTTTCTACATGAAGAATTTTGAAGTTTTCATCAAAGTTATGACCTTCCTTCAAAATATAATTCGCACTTGTTGAGTTCATTTTATTCTTCACAGAATTCATGTCGATGGCTCAGAGTGCAAACCGGCTAACTCCACTATCCATGAAAATTTTGATTTTTATGTCACTGCTAGCCCAATGTTAGATCTATGAACCGACAAAGCATATAACTACAAATAATTACGGTATCCGTTAAAAATCACCGCACGTTTATCGTCTCCCTCAGAGAAATAAAAGACCACAGAGATGCCTTCTCCATCCTTGTCTTGAAGTCAACATAACTTTGTTTGTTTACAAGCGAGGGCCTTGAACATGTAAAGTCCGTATTAATTCGGGTAGTTTCGTGTATGCTCGCTCATTTCATTCGGATCAAGTTGTCATTCTTCGTTTGTATTAGGGTCCTTCTTACTCTAAATGTAAACAAACTGTGGATAACATTTCACCACCCGTCGCCCCCCTCGACCACAAGTCGTATAGAAAAGGATAGTTCATGTTCATTTCAAAACAGATATTTGTGTAGGTATAAGCAGGGCATCTCTATGTCTTTCATTACTCTGAGCTAACTCCAGGACATAAAATTGTGTTTACAGAAAATCATCTAACTCCAGCTTCATACGCCATTTGTCTATAGAGTCAACAGGTTATAACACGTGAAAGACTTCGGTCTGCAGATTTTTATCAAAAGACTAATTAATAATATGTATGGTGTTTTGGGTGATTATGTGATGATAAGGTAAGTAAAATGTGATTATAAAGCTTTACAATTGATAATAGTTTTGCGAATTTGTACTGTCTCTTGTCAAAATGGAGTTACCTGTTTTGCAGTTACAATCAATTGTGCATATATTAAGGGAGTTAGCTGATTTCGAGTGAGTTGACGTTAACAGTAGATATTAATTCTTGAAACAATAATGATTATTAATAGTAATTGTCATGCATTGATCGACAATGATATGAATTTTTTTGGGTAATATATTAATTTCTTGCAGGTGCATAAAAGCAATTAAAATATCTTCACCTTCCAAGAAAATATTGGCAATGGCTATCAACGAAAATATTTCAAATAACAAAGAGAGTTTATTAACTGAACTGCAAACTAATCCCGACTTTATTAGTAGTCTCTCGATAGTATTTTAAAATAACCAAGAGATGATTTTTAATGAACATTTCCACTATATTGGTCTTCCAACTGATCAAGTAGTTTCCAATCTGAAGCTAAATTATTCTTCTTCAGAAGCCATGACTTCAAATTATTTAGACTGTTATATACCTGTATCTTCTGGGTTGTTTTGAGAATATTGAGCAAGTCCTACCTCTAGAAAGCAATAATGTAGGAAAAATGGAAAGATAGAATGATGGAGATGAATCAACCACTTAAATTTTGTTAACTAATGAAAACATATTAATCATCACGAAATATAGTTAAAAATTTTCTATAGTGATTACGATGTTTATCTTGTAGATTATTCTGATCATTCTGAGCCAGTGATAAAATTGATAAAAGAAAAAGGAAAAGTGGAGGACCTCAGAGGAAAATAGAAGAAAAAGGGAGGAAGGCCTAGAATATTTTGGAAGAAAAAAAGATAATGTATGAAATAATAAAATTCCAAAAGAACCAAGGGTCATCAAGAAAAGTTGTCAGTGCAAGGTTAAAGAACGTGGTCGAATTAAATGTTTCGTTTTAACAGAGGACAGACAAACAATTTTTAATTTTTTTGGAGATGTCTTGGGCCGAAAAAGAAGTATTTATAGATCATATTTGTGCCAATCAATCGTCACAGAGATAGAAAAGATTCCGCTTCGTCAAGGAGGGATATATACTTTCCTTATTTATAATTTGAAAAAGGATTAAATCATTTATAGACCACCAGAAACGAATTGTAAATCATGTGTTGAGGTTTAAAAGAAACATTCCCAGTCTGTATGTTACACGGAAATAAAATTGTGTGTTTTGGAGATCTTATGTTTGATATAGATTTTCCATGTACTGAGTATATTTCGTCTATGTTGGAATTCACTGATATTCATCGTATTGTAAAAGAAGCGACTCGCATTATGGCAATAGGAATGTCCCCCATCGACCTAATCACATGTGATGATCCGAACAAGATACTGTCCATTTCTGTGGGTGGAATTGATCTATACGACCACGAACTTTTTTCTTATAGACTGAACTGGTACTAAAGCGGAGTCGGAAATTTCGATAGTGATAAATTTTATCCAGATCTTGATAATCTTTCTCTCCATCATGTCTTTTACACTAACATTATTGACGAAAAACTGTCTATTCTTAAAACACAACTTCTGCGTTTATTTAATAAACATGGTCTATTGGGAAGTGTCCGGGTAACAAAAATAAAGATAATTGGCTAGCTAACAGAATTAAAAGAATAATTTCAGATTTTGAATTTGAATTTATTGAATTGAAATTCATGTGTGAATTATGTTGAAATGTGTCAATAAAAAAATCTATACGGGAATGAAATTAGAAAAATATTCCGTTTAATCAACCCACCAAGTCAATTTCAAAACATTTATCAGAACTTTGACTACACCAATGGATTCAGGGAGTCTTGAATTATCACTTACTATCATTTCATCGAAATCTATTGGTGGTAAATTAAAAATAAGAAATATGACATTTTCCTGAAATTCCATTAACTTATTTTTCAAATTTTATTATCTTATGATTTTCTTATTTATGATCAGATGAATGACATGGCACTGAATACATGTATTCCTGGGGCACTATAGATTTTTTGATTTTTGGATATATCATTCTACAGATCAAAACAAGCAACTTTCTTCATTAGACTTTTTTTCTGGCTCTAGCGTGAGCTACAGAAATGGGTTGATTGTCTAACGCTAATTATGGAAAATATTTTCTGCGAATGGATTTTTCTTGATTTTTGAGTATGATATCATGTAAAAAATATCAATTTCCTTTGATTATATCAATTACGCTGTACATTATTACAGGATGAGGCAGGAAACGCGATTTTTCTGAAACTCGTTTATTGACTTCTCGCCCAATTGTTGGCTTTTCGTTGAATTTCTTGAGGCATATTGTGTAGATGAACTCATCAAACTGTTCTAAATACATGTCACAACGTTTCTACACAGTGAGCAAAAAAAAGGTGGTTGATTAATGGGATATGATGGGATAGTGGATTTCTTGTTGATATCTGAGTTTGATTTTCCACAGAGAATGAAAATCAAGTTTCGTCTACTTTTTTTGTGTGACGCTACAGGGTGACTCCAAAAAGACGAATTCTGAAATACCTATATTTAAACGAAACTATGGGAGAATACTTATTTATATCTGTTGATATGAAAGCTATAAATACATTAATTGAAATTTTCAAATTACATTCCTCAAAGTGTCTACATGGTTAGGCAAAAAACATTAATAATTTTTATTACTAGTAGAGTTCTTTTGATAGTTGATCTTTCAACCGTAGGGATCCCGATGAGTTATCCTGATGAGGTATTTTTTCAAACCTTCTGAAGGGAATGCAATTTTTGAATAAATGCAATCTTGATACTCGACAAGAAAACGATTATTCAAAGTGTTGACGCAGCTGCAAGCGCATGTGTTTATGAACATCATCATTGCAGCATAGCCAAGTAACGAGATTGTCGAAATTCGAAAAAACCACCATCGATAGGCAGCAAATCCGAATTGTCATTTGATATTTGGTTCTCAAAAGTAGTTGAAACTATCAACAGTACATGTAATATACAATAATATACTAATATAAAATAAACAATGCAACTATTATATACAAATATTATATAGTTACTATAGAGCTCAAAATTCTATATTTATAATCGGTAACATAGATACATGGTGGAGGTTTCATCATGACAAACGATAGGTTACTTATATTAAAATTAATTATTAACAGATATAAAATATGCAACGGTATTCTACTTTGATCATCAAAACGTTTTCAGCACTTACATCAACTTTTGGTTCCGAGAAATTTTAAGAAAAGCCCACAATTGGGCGAGAAGTATATACACGAGTTTCAGAAAAATCACGTTTTCTGCCTCATCCTGTAGTAATGCACACCATAATCGATATAATTAAAGGACATTGATATTTTTCACATGATATTATATTCAAAAATCAAGAAAAATCCATTCGCAGAAAATATTTTCCATAATTAGCGTTAGACAATCAATCCATTTTTGTAGCTCACGCTGTAGAGCCAGAAAAAAAGTCTTGTGGAGAAAGTTACTTGTTTTGACTTGTAGAAGGATATATCAAAAAATCAAAAAAATCTATTCCAGAAATACATGTATCCAGTGCCATGTCCTTTGATAAAAAGAGACCTCCCGAAATACTTCGCATTCTAGATACAAATATATCTATTTAAGATTCAAATAGGCCATTACCACATATGTGAAGAACCAGTCATTTTCAGGAATACCATTCTCTCAAACAAAAATCAATTTATTGTTCTGTACGAGTTTTAATTTAGATTAGGTCGTGTTAAGCATTATGACGTTAACAAAATGAAATTTAATTATAACAATGGTTGAGTGGAAGAGCAATAAAGAGTGAACCCCCCTTGAGATTTACTTTTTTTTAAAGCATTAATTGTTGTAAAACTAAAGACTCAGACCGAAATGAAGGCATTTATTATCATCATTATTTTTTATTATTATTTTAAATTATAAATTTCTAATCGGGCTCTTTCTCCGAAGCTACGACACATTCGGAGGTCGCGCTGGGTTTATAATTACCACTCCACAAACTATGGGGTGAGCAGCAATTGGGTCCGGGAATCGTGTGCTCTGAGCAGACGCAATGAACAAAGGAATACAGCATTCGTCTGGCCAAGATTTCTGCTCTCTTACGACATGCCTGTATGATTTTCAGGTTAGAGAGTAGCTAATGCATTACACCACCAAGCTACCATTTTTACAGAGTGATCTGGGTACCTGCGGAATTCAAAGAGTAAATCTCGTTATTTCGTGTTTTTCCTCCTCTTTTCGGACGATGTTCGTTTCGCCAGGAGACGAAAACTCTGTGACGAACATTGCCTTATAGTCCGCAAGTCCTCGTACAAAATCTCTAGTGATAATCAGCAAGTTATAACTTGTATACTGTTTAAGTACGCCGAGACTGCTCAGATTTCGCGGTAAGTTTTCCTTTCGCTTTCTGAAAAACATGTCAATTCCGCATTTATATGTAAGGTAATGACCAGCATTTAGTTTTTAAATAAAAGTGAAAGATATTCACTAGAAGTAAGTAATCTGAAAAAAAATTGTCCGACAAAAAGTTTCGGTACTTTCAGTTTGTCCACAACTCTAAACTTGTAAGTTGGCGAAAGGTAGCAATCTGAGTTTTCTAGGAGCATACAATAATTAAATGAGATTTTTGATGGCACCATTGTCCGACAAAATTAATAAGAATCTTCAGCAGTCCAACGATCCAAAGATGTCGATTTGACGACAACAATGTTGGTGATAACAAACAAAAGTGGCAATTGAAAAAAATATATAATACTTATTGGAAGTATCGATTATTGTCCGACAAAAATATTGGACTGTTTTGCCTGTCCGACAAAAAATTTATAAATTTTGTAATTTCAGTATTTCTCGCGATAGTTTTGAAAATTTAAAATATAAAAATACAAAGTTGGTTCACAGTTTATTTCTTAACAAGAAAGATAATTAAACATAAATTTTCAAAAAAAAATAAATAAAAAGAATCATTCATCATCTTCTTCTTCGCTCGCACTGAAAGAATCACTTTCATCGCTTGTCTCGGATTCTGATGCACTGGCAGAGTGAATGTCATCTAAATCTATATTAATATCGCTATATTTATACAGTGTGTCCAAATAAAATTAAAATTTTTGACAATTTAACCACATAGTCAAATCATTTTTTTTTACTTTTTCATATTTCCGTTTTGACGAATCACGATTTACAAATGAGCATGAAAAACACTCCATTATTACGAAATAATTCCACGAGACATACACGAGAATGTTTGTTTATTAGGAACATTCGCATTTTATTTTACTTGACAACCATTTACTGCGCCTTCTCGACAATGGCCGGCATACCATTTCATCTCTTATGCATACCCGCACGTGCGAATTTTATTGCGATTTCAAAACAAATCTTTCAGAAATTTTTATTTTTCTATTTGTTTCTCAGGAATAAACAGCCTGTATATGTTTTCATACGTAAATGTCTGTGTTTTTGTATAGCTCGGTGGTTTTGGTTAGTGTTAAAACACAAAGAGTGAAATTTTGATATTATTTGGCAGTTTTTCAACAAATGTATCAACTCAATTGTCGGAAATAAAGTCAAGACAACATTGCTGGTTTTCACCAACATTGTTGTCGTCAAATCGACATCTTTGTAGCGTCGAACTGCTGAAGATCCTCATTAATTTTGTCGGACAATGGTGCCATTGAAAATCTCATTTAATTATTGTATGCTCCTAGAAAACTCAGATTGCTGCCTGTCGCCAACTTACAAGTCGTGAAATTGACACGTTTAGAGTGGTGTACAAACTGGAAGTACCGAAACTTTTTGTCGAACATTTTTTTTCAGATTACTTCTAGTTCTTTAACTTAAAAACTAAATTCTGGTCATTACCTTACATATAAATGCGAAATTGACATGTTTTTCAGAAAGCCAAAGGAAAACTTACCACTGTCAAGGTTTCCTCTCTGCGAAATCTTGGCGGTCTCGGCATACTTAAACAGTATACAAAGTTACAACTTGCTGGTTATCACTCAAAAGGCAACATCAGCGCGTCATCACGAAAGTCAAATTTTATCATTGCGCCGGACATGTTGGGTGTATGGGGATATATTTTTCAAGAGCGATATTGGAGGTAACGAAGCACTTGTCCGTGAAAAAACTACGTAGCTGGGAGCGCCAATATAGCTTCTAATCGTGGAATCGGTTTTTGCGTCAAAACTAACGATTTTATACAATTTTTTTTTCTTCTTCTGAGTCTATAATCTCCTTAAGAATTCGGGAATTCGCCTATTTTTTCATTTGTCAAACCATAAAAAAATGTTTCCTTCAAATCATCAAAACCAAAAATCAGTTGGATTCCCGAATTGAATCATTTGTTCCAACAAAATTTTCGCAAAAATATGAAACTAAACGCTCAAAACCGATTTCCGTTTCATCAAGGGTATTGTTTGCTCTTGATTTTGTACGAGGGGTTGCGGACTATTACTTGGATGGTCGAGGGGGACTATAACAGGCTTGTTGGATTATATTTGCCTGAGAGTGGAGAATGAGTAGTTCCATTGAATATTTCTTTGGCAGATATTAAATAATTATACAGAAATCGCATTGTTCATTTTGAAATGTGTAGTTTAACCCTAAGTATGCTCTAAAATGTCTTCTCTTTTGCTTTCGATGGCCAACCACAGGAGCCAGCAACACATTTGTGGTTAAAGTCAGAACACCTCGTGTTTACAAGGCTTGAACTAACATTACCACGGAGGCAACTATAATAACCTCTGAGTCTAATGAGTAATGTTAGTTCAAGCCTTGTAAACACGAGGTGTTCTGACTTCAACCACAAATGTGTTGCTGGCTCCTGTGGTTGGCTCCTATATTTGTGTGATCTTGCGTTCAAGTGTTGCACAACTTTACACTTGGCTATACCGTACTGAAGAGGTCTAATGAGTCCGAAACGGATCCGTCTACGGTTGCATTATGAGGGTTTACCCACTAATTTTCTCATTTATATTTATTATTCCCCTCACAAGCCATTGTATGGTTTTTTACTTTATTTATATATTCCTGGGTTAGGATGTCACGCAGGTAGCTATAGTTGCCTCCGTGGTAATGTTAGTTCAAGCCTTGTAAACACGAGGTGTTCTGACTTCAACCACAAATGTGTTGCTGGCTCCTGTGGTTGGCTCCTATATTTGTGTGATCTTGCGTTCAAGTGTTGCACAACTTTACACTTGGCTATACCGTACTGAAGAGGTCTAATGAGTCCGAAACGGATCCGTCTACGGTTGCATTATGAGGGTTTACCCACTAATTTTCTCCTTTATATTTATTATTCCCCTCACAAGCCATTGTATGGTTTTTTACTTTATTTATATATTCCTGGGTTAGGATGTCACGCAGGTAGCTATAGTTGCCTCCGTGGTAAAGTTAGTTCAAGCCTTGTAAACACGAGGTGTTCTGACTTTAACCACAAATGTGTTGCTGGCTCCTGTGGTTGGCTCCTATATTTGTGTGATCTTGCGTTCAAGTGTTGCACAACTTTACACTTGGCCATACCGTACTGAAGAGGTCTAATGAGTCCGAAACGGATCCGTCTACGGTTGCATTATGAGGGTTTACCCACTAATTTTCTCCTTTATATATATATATAGTAGAGGAAGGGTAGTCGTTGCTGACTAGTTAGGTATGGAACTAGTGAATAGTGGGGCTTTGCAGCAATATCAAAGAGTACTACTTTAAAGTTTGACAAATAATTATATACATTTAACTCAACTCCTTTTCGTCCAAATTTTGATTCTACTAAAGACATTTGTTACATGCCAAATGTACTCAATTCAGGTTTCATCCTAGCTCACTAGGTGTCGCCTCACCATATAAAAATCGAATTTACGGATTCCAACATAGGTTGGTAACTGTAAATTGGTACCACTGACTGAGTCGTATGTCATGTCAACTGTCTGTCTTCTCCTAACCAAGAGCATGGATTTGGCCTGGTGTGGTCAAAATAAAAGTAATTTTAACAATTTTAAATGTAACGTATTTTATAAAAAATTTTAAGACATCCTTCCAATTTTACATGTTTTATATCAACTTTCATCTTGCACAATGTGTCACTTATTGTTGAATAACATCGCGTCTCACAATCTCAACAAAGATGTAAGTTAACAATACATATATATTTTTTATATTACTTACACATGCAATTTGTAGTATCCCTGATGATGGAAATGATTTATTAAATTTCCGAAAGCTAGGACAAACTTTAAAGTAGTACTCTTTGATTTTGCTGCAAAGCCCCACTATTTACTAGTTCTATATATATATATATATATATATATATATATATATATATATATATATATATATATCAGGTGGGATTATGACATGATTTCCTTGTATACCCATTATTTTTTTTTTTTTCAGGTTCCGATAACTATTACAGTGTGGTGAATGCGATGGGTAAGTTTTCATGAAATCTAAATATTATACAATACAATAATCTAGCATTACCAGCGAGATTTTCGGGAATTTTTTAGAGATACTGTCCCATGTTTTCACTTGTAATTCAAGTATAACTATCCTGCTGAACTTACTGAAACACAAAATATATGATTTTCCTATAGGAATGTAGGCTTTCATTGCTGGCGAATTCGCGCGTACTTTCCTCTCGATTTGGGAGACATGGCTTTGTTTTGGCGTGTTTCATGTACCAGATCTATTGTAGATAAAAATCTCACTGAAACCCACCCTGGTATGAATGAAACTGGTCCTGATCATGCGCATTAAATAATGCATCGAACTTTTTACAACACTTTCGTCCCATTGAATTGGCATTCTGGAGTAAGTATATATATTATAATTTCTATGACTGTATCGCACCTCGAAGCTTCCTCTGAAAACTTCTGATGACGTTTGTCAGTTGTGATCATTTAAGGTAAAATTTCAAGGCCAACTTTGTTTGACTGAATAATAAACTGCAGTATCTCCGCCATTTCTCATCCGATTTTCAATTTCGAAGGACAGTGCTAAAAATATGTACAGGGTCTCATTTGAAAAAATAAGTTTGGGGTCACTTCCGGTTAAACCGGAAGTGGTGAATTTTCAGTAGCAGAATCAAAATATGCGTATTCAAGTACTATAGCGACATACCAAATTTGAAATTTGTATCTTCAAAACTATACAAAAGATATACACTTTTTCTTTTCCTTGCACGATAATTTTTAGCAGAGTTATGACAAATCTAATTTTCGGTCCTGCCGGAAATTGCAGTGGCGGGTTAAAGCGAGCCTAAAATTTTATATCAGAATTCAATTAGGTTTTCTGAGAGAACAAGCGCATTTTGTTAGAAATTTCTAGGTATATCTCTTGTGGAGAATTGAATTACCTTTCACCTTGTTGAAATTGTTTTTTGATAAATCTCATATTTTCCGAAACAACAGCAAGAAAAAACATAATTTTTTCAAACAAATTTTTTTTTGGGTAACACCCTTGATATTTTGGTTAACAATTTTGTTTCTAACAATATATGATGTCAAGAAGTCATGTGCCGAGTTTCAAAGTGCTACGATTCGTTCTTCACTTGTGGCTTACATTTGTCTGTAGTTACTGTACTATGTATGAGAAGCACAAGATCCTATTCGAAAACACAGAGACGTCATATTATCAGCCAATCAGAATGACTTTAGAAACCACTGAAATACATAAGCACCAAAACAACTCCAATGGAAAGGAGGTACACGACACTGATAGGCGCCAAATTGAAGCCATGTCACCAAAGTAGAGCGGAAAGTACGCGTGAACCCATCACCGCAGAAAATGCGCGCCAAACCAGAATTATAAATGACGTTCTGGGAACGAGAGCTTCAGTTTCAGTTGACATACCAAGAAGAGTACTCCGATCACGTCACTGAAGCGACTGCCTCAGTTGGAACGTTTGGAAATTTCAACAAAAGAAGACAACGGCGAAAGCCGGAAGCCAGCCAGAACAAATAATTTTTCTTCTATTCATCTCCTTCCTTATTTATATTTGGTTTTCGCTATAGCATTGTTGTCACAAAATAAATGATGATTTTTAAGCGAGCCCCGTCTCTCGTCCGTATGTATACGCTCAGTTTTTATTCGAATCTCGATATTTTTGTATCAAGGATTGCAAACTCTAATTAGCCAGCTCATCTGACATGATTAATCACTTCTGTAATGACCCTTATCAACAAATTAGGGTGAATGTGAAATTTCATGTGCTAATTATAACGTCAACTAGTCCGTTATTACTCAACATTAGTTACCTTTTAGTGGTGATAAAATCCTTGACTTTGAACTAATTAGGTAATAAAGTTTAAAGCTGGTTTGCAAAACTGAATAGGCATAAACCTCCGAAGATATAAATTTACATCTCGTATCCTTGGAGAATTAGATTATTCATTATAAAAACCTGAAGGAAGGGAACAACTGACGTTTAATTATTGTTGGTACAAACGCGATAAGGAAAGATTTATCGAAATGGGTCGCATTCAATTTATCTGAGCGATGGACAAAGAGAGACTTTGAAACGTACGGAAAAAAATGAGCCGAATATGGGCTCATTGCTGATTGAATTTGTTTTGTATAATGATAATGATAGTGATCAGATTCCAACATCTCGAATCAAATTTGTCTACGTTGTACTGGATGTTGAGTTTAATACAAATGACGAGAATATCAAATTCATGGAAGAAGAAAATTCGAATGGTTTGAAACAAGAACTTCAAGAATATTTGGAGAGCTTGAAGAAAACCTTCAAGCAAGACTTCAAGGAAATTCGAAGAGAATTGATGATAATCTTCGAAAAAATGCAAAGAACCTGGAAGAAATATTTCAAGAAAATTCTGAAAGTTTGAACGACGTACTTATAGAAAACGAGAGTATACGAGAAGATCATAAAAAGAACTTTGAGGTGTATAGAAAAAAATACCTATACATGAAATATCTATCAGATATGTGAAAACCCTGGTGCTCTAACATATTCAGATAAGTAGGTATTTTTCAGTTTTGACCTTAAAATCTTGTATATCTTGGTTAAAAGGTGACAGTACAACGGAGGATATGCTTTTGAAAGGAACATTTGAGACATTCATGAAAAAGCATTTCAATTCTTTCAAATTCTTAGAACTGAGTAATGTAATTGAAATTTTGGTAAAATTTTCCATTTTTATGAACCTAAAAGTGTGCAAAATCTTATGATCGGGAGTAGTTGGAGTTTTTATTTTTTCTTTTTATTTTATTTTTTTGAATTGACGTGGCCGTTACTTGATGGAAATCCATAGTTATGACAGTAAGGTAAAAAACTATTAAAATTTCCACAAAATATACATACATACCCTCTTTGGAAGAAAGGTAGTCATTATTTGATGTTTTTGCATCGGTGTTAAAGTCGCCGCAGATCATAACTTGAACATTTGCTTTTTATATGTGATTCAGTAACATCGTCAAGTTTTTGTAGGAATCTATGCAGATCCCCTACAAGATCTATAGCAATTTGAAATGAGGTTATTATATGATTCAGATCTATAAGAAACAACAGATATTTGAAAATCTTTTTCACAGAAAAAATTTTCAATATCAAAACATCTAACTTTGACCTTATTCCTAACTCAGGTTCCTACACCACCATCTTGTAATCGGTTCCTTCAGTACCAGTCGATGAGATGAAAATTCTTACTATGAGCTTGCTTGATTGGCTCTGAAGTTTACGATAACCATACCATACCATAACCATAAACATTACCATACATTTAAAATAGTTATTTTTGTAATTGGACCCCGTTATGCAATAAAGAACGAACCGATAATTTATTGAAAAAGTTTCAAATTCGAAATATTATTAGATTAAACTACCACTCCTTACCGAAAATTGAATGTGGTACTGTTCTACCCGGTACAAAAGCACAAGAAACTCATATTATGAACTGAATTTAAATTTTGTCCTACCGTATAAAAAACGAGTGATGCATACATCAGGCCATTTAGTATGATTGATTTCTTCGATGAAATGCTACTCTCCCACACATTTTCTCCAACCCCACTGAAATAATTTCAGTAGAAATCTA
Organism: Chrysolina haemoptera; assembly: GCA_958298965.1. Lineage (NCBI taxonomy): Eukaryota > Metazoa > Arthropoda > Insecta > Coleoptera > Chrysomelidae > Chrysolina > Chrysolina haemoptera. Next base: position 10,664,020 of record OY282597.1, on the reverse strand, counting down.
AAAATGGATCGCTGAACTCCTTGCTGAGCGCAGAACTCTAGAACGGCTGGACTAATTTGGCTTTTTTTTCAAATATCCCTTGACTTTCGAGAAAGCTCCTTATGAAGAAAAAAAATTGGGAAAATCACCCGGAAAATGTTCACTGCAAAATCCAGGATTTTGCCCGCGACTTCTCCAAAAAATAAGGAAGACTTTTCCAAAAACTATACACATCAATAGACACTTTGACGAGCAGTGATGACAGTATAACTTACCCGTTTATACATTGGGAAAATAATGGAGAGAAATATACGGCTGCTGGCAGTCAAAGCAGATGATATCCGGACTCGACAGGGCAAGCACGGCCAATATACTGTAGCGAAGCCGCAAAGAACTTCGCCTCTTGGTGGGAGTTCTAACCGGCCACTGCATCAGCCTCAGGAGGCATCTCACTCTCATCAGAGTTGAGGCAGACCTACTATGCGCGGAATGTGGGAGGAGGAGGACTCCTCTCACTTCTCATGCGGATGTGGTATTTATGACATCAGGCTCAGACAAAACGTCTTCGAAGCTGCCACTATTAAGGAGGAGGAACTGCACTTATTGCAATAGAAGATAATTCGACTTAACAAAGTTAATACTTCTGAACCAAAGAAAATATGATTTATTGAAAGAAAAGCAAGTAAAAGGATATTTTCTCTTTGCTTATGCAATTCTACGATCTATCCCTAATAAATTAGGAGGAGTGCTAGCTGTTGAAGCTTTTGCAGTTTGAAGGCACAAAGGTAAAGAATATATGATTGTGAATTGCCCATGCAAGATTTTTGTAGTATATAATTTTGACCCTTGTGCATGTTAACTGCAAGACAGTTCACATACGTTCCTTTCACTTGCACTTCTTTGGTTCAAGGTAAATTTTGTTAATACTGGAGGAATTCATTACGCGAATTCAAAAACTCTGGGTAGACACCCATGTGTCTGAATCGGCCTTAAGATATGAAAATCCACTGTCACGATGATCGTCCAAGCTAGTCTTCGAAGGGCTAGTCGTCGAATAAGAATCGATATGAGAGGAATATTGAAATCGCGATATTAAATGCTGGAAACAATATGTAGGCAATATTCAAAAACTTTGGGTGGGCACCCATGTGTCTGAATCGGCCTTAAGATATGAAAATCCACTGTCACGATGATCGTCCAAGCTAATCTTCGAAGGGCTAGTCGTCGAATAAGAATCGATATGAGACGAATATTGAAATCGCGATATTAGATGCTGGAAACAATATGTAGGCAATATTGCTTTATCGATATTGGCGAAAGTTATTGAATTATTGCCAACAGTACCTCCCAAAACGTGGTTTTCTGTTTCGTGTCGATTCCAGTCAACTGATTATGATTTATAAGGCACAAATCCGACATGTCCTGGAATACTGTTCCAATATATGGAGTGCAGCACCCAAATACATTGAAATTTTAGATTCTGTCAAAAAAAAAAGTTGTCTCGTAGGTGTTACGTTGCTCACAAGCTCGCTATCTTTTCTGGAACACCGCTGAAGGGTTGGCGATCTGCCTCTGTTTTTCAATTAATTTCATGGACGATGCTCTTCCGAAAATCATCAGTCGTTCCACCGTGAGCGGCCTTATCGACAACAACCCCGCGAGCTCAGTCCTCACATCTACATGCCGAAACAAATCCTATATTTGATAAAAGATCCGTTGGTAACTCTCTTCAATGCTTCCATTGCAGAGGGAGGATTTCCAGATATTTTAATAGTCATAAAAGTAATACCAATTTCTGAAAAAGGGGACATTTCACAGGTGGTGAACCATAGGCCAATATCTATTATTCCGATTTTTTCCAGTCTTCGAAACCATATTAAAGCTGAGACTAATGAAATACTTTGAGACCAATGAATAGTTGTCAGTATGGTTTTAGAAGCAAATGTAGTACAACTCAGGCAGTTTTCAGGATTGTTAGCGATATAGTCGATGGTTTTGAGAATGACATGGAAATTACTATCACTCCGTGCGATCTGTCGAATGCTTTCGACTGTGTCTCTCATAGTATCGTTATTGGAAAGCTTAATCACTATGGTGTCAGGGGCTTACCACTCTATTCCAGCCTTACCTACATAAAAGGAAGCAAGCAGTGTATATAAGTGTTACTTGTTCTGACTTTCATAATATTTCATATGGGGTGCCACAGGGATCTGTTTTGGGTCCTTCTCTAATCATCATTTACATGAATGATTTATTTCATTCTACGTGACCTAATAAATGTATGCTGATGACACAACATTACCAAATACTGCTTCTGACAACATTACGTATGACGTATTCCCTCGAAACTGCTCAAAACTGGTTCAGTGCCTAATAATCTGAAGTTGAACCATGATAAAACCTAAAATCTTGTCTTTCCACCAAGAACGCAGGTGACGGTAACAGTGACAAACTTCTTGGGGTTGTTAGAGATGACAAACTGACTTGGTCAGCGCATTTAGATCAATTACGTAATAGATTATCGAGTTCACTATATTTGTTATGCAATATGAAGAAACAATGTCTTACCACAGTTCAAACATGTTATTTTTCATTTTTCCATACTCATATAAATTATAGCATTACCTTTTGGGAGAATTCTTGTCACGCTATTAGGGGTTTTAAAATGCAATAAAAAGCAGTTAGAATTATTGCTGAAACTGGTTACAGGGACCACTGTCAACAAATTTCCAAAGATCTATCTATTATGCCTGTTCCATCATTATTTATTTATAATACGGTATTGGAGGTACATAAAAACAAAAAAATATTTTCAGCCAACGCTGATTTTTATGGTTACCAAACTAGCAGTGTAACCCATTTAATACCCCCTCATTGGAATCGAAACTGAAACGACACATTCTCAATCACTGATTTCATTCCGTTGACGGTGGGCTCATTTATCAGGCTCTTGATATCTTTAACGAAAGAAGGGAAGAACTGTAGGGAGCTAAGTCAAAAGTCAGACTAAAACGCAGAGTACTTTGACCCGGTTTTTTGCATCAACCTTTTCCGGGGTTTAGCATCGAAAAAACTATCCTCGCAAACTGCAACAAAGGCGTATCTACAAGGAATAGAAATTCGAACAACACAAGCTTTGCAGGAGGCGTGATTTATTGGCCATAACCACTACGTAATGAAAAGTCCGGCTCAGCGTTAACAGCAGCGCGGGCGGACTACCGCGCCCTTTCGCGGGGGCGCTATGTTCGCCTCGGCAAGGCACTCCTTTGCACCCCTGAAAAGGTGCAAAAGAGCTGCTACTACTGCGCCCATATGTACCTTTCCCTTCCCCCTGGATTGTGGAATAGTATATATGTTTATAAGTGACCTGTCATTACGTGTGAATTGTTAATTGAAGGAAGAGAGAAATAAAACCCTATTTATTTATTTATTTATTTATTCCGTTGACGAATATTTAACTAGGCCTCTGTAACACTGTTTTCTAGAATGTTTTTGTATGTTTTTTATATTATGTCGTTTTTATTATTTTTTCTACTTTCCTATGACTATTTTACCCAAACTCTTTTAATGTAATTTCAAACATTTTTATACCTGTACTACTGACTTACCAAAAACATAATCAAATAAATCTATTCCATTCTATTCTATTCTATTCTATTCTGTTCTGTTCTGTTCTCTTCTATTCTATTCTATTCTGTTCTGTTCTGTTCTGTTCTGTTCTGTTCTGTTCTGTTCTGTTCTGTTCTGTTCTCTTCTCTTCTGTTCTGTTCTGTTCTGTTCTGTTCTGTTCTGTTCTGTTCTGTTCTGTTCTGTTCTGTTCTGTTCTGTTCTGTTCTGTTCTGTTCTATTCTATTCTATTCTATTCTATTCTATTCTATTCTATTCTATTCTATTCTATTCTATTCTATTCTATTCTATTCTATTCTATTCTATTCTATTCTATTCTATTCTATTCTATTCTATTCTATTCTATTCTATTCTATTCTATTCTATTCTATTCTATTCTATTCTATTCTATTCTATTCTATTCTATTCTATTCTATTCTATTCTATTCTATTCTATTCTATTCTATTCTATTCTATTCTATTCTATTCTATTCTATTCTATTCTATTCTATTCTATTCTATTCTATTCTATTCTATTCTATTCTATTCTATTCTATTCTATTCTATTCTATTCTATTCTATTCTATTCTATTCTATTCTATTCTATTCTATTCTATTCTATTCTATTCTATTCTATTCTATTCTATTCTATTCTATTCTATTCTATTCTATTCTATTCTATTCTATTCTATTCTATTCTATTCTATTCTATTCTATTCTATTCTATTCTATTCTATTCTATTCTATTCTATTCTATTCTATTCTATTCTATTCTATTCTATTCTATTCTATTCTATTCTATTCTATTCTATTCTATTCTATTCTATTCTATTCTATTCTATTCTATTCTATTCTATTCTATTCTATTCTATTCTATTCTATTCTATTCTATTCTATTCTATTCTATTCTATTCTATTCTATTCTATTCTATTCTATTCTATTCTATTCTATTCTATTCTATTCTATTCTATTCTATTCTATTCTATTCTATTCTATTCTATTCTATTCTATTCTATTCTATTCTATTCTATTCTATTCTATTCTATTCTATTCTATTCTATTCTATTCTATTCTATTCTATTCTATTCTATTCTATTCTATTCTATTCTATTCTATTCTATTCTATTCTATTCTATTCTATTCTATTCTATTCTATTCTATTCTATTCTATTCTATTCTATTCTATTCTATTCTATTCTATTCTATTCTATTCTATTCTATTCTATTCTATTCTATTCTATTCTATTCTATTCTATTCTATTCTATTCTATTCTATTCTATTCTATTCTATTCTATTCTATTCTATTCTATTCTATTCTATTCTATTCTATTCTATTCTATTCTATTCTATTCTATTCTATTCTATTCTATTCTATTCTATTCTATTCTATTCTATTCTATTCTATTCTATTCTATTCTATTCTATTCTATTCTATTCTATTCTATTCTATTCTATTCTATTCTATTCTATTCTATTCTATTCTATTCTATTCTATTCTATTCTATTCTATTCTATTCTATTCTATTCTATTCTATTCTATTCTATTCTATTCTATTCTATTCTATTCTATTCTATTCTATTCTATTCTATTCTATTCTATTCTATTCTATTCTATTCTATTCTATTCTATTCTATTCTATTCTATTCTATTCTATTCTATTCTATTCTATTCTATTCTATTCTATTCTATTCTATTCTATTCTATTCTATTCTATTCTATTCTATTCTATTCTATTCTATTCTATTCTATTCTATTCTATTCTATTCTATTCTATTCTATTCTATTCTATTCTATTCTATTCTATTCTATTCTATTCTATTCTATTCTATTCTATTCTATTCTATTCTATTCTATTCTATTCTATTCTATTCTATTCTATTCTATTCTATTCTATTCTATTCTATTCTATTCTATTCTATTCTATTCTATTCTATTCTATTCTATTCTATTCTATTCTATTCTATTCTATTCTATTCTATTCTATTCTATTCTATTCTATTCTATTCTATTCTATTCTATTCTATTCTATTCTATTCTATTCTATTCTATTCTATTCTATTCTATTCTATTCTATTCTATTCTATTCTATTCTATTCTATTCTATTCTATTCTATTCTATTCTATTCTATTCTATTCTATTCTATTCTATTCTATTCTATTCTATTCTATTCTATTCTATTCTATTCTATTCTATTCTATTCTATTCTATTCTATTCTATTCTATTCTATTCTATTCTATTCTATTCTATTCTATTCTATTCTATTCTATTCTATTCTATTCTATTCTATTTTATTCATCTCTTGCCAAGGGCACGTTTTTTCAACGAACGGAAAAGTTTTGAAACTAGCTACTTCGGTCGGTGTTTTCTGAGGCATACAGCGTTCAGAAATTAAAGAACACCAATTTCTACCTACTTTTCTGGCGCAAAAGTTATTATGTGGCAGTATCTTCGTTCACTCGTTTCTGGAAAATATGCTGTAGGGAAAGAAGAGTAATATCAGTTAAAAGTCGTAAAATATTTTACCTATAGCGGTAACACATGTTCCTTGCAAATATTAAAGGACGAATGACGGTGCTTGACGGGCAGGACGGCCCTCGCGACGTCGATAGCTTTGCGGGCGGTGACGGTAGAGGGGAAAGCTCTTCAAACTAGTGCGCGGCGGTAGTTGGACAGGGGCGGACTACAAGAGAGTGATATCGAGGACTGGAGACTGAACAGATTTCTGTTTCAGTATCATCATTTTGTGCCTCAGATTTGGAAGTTGGTAGTAGAATATTCTTTAAACGTTATGGAAACTCGATCCTTAGAGGACATCCTGTCCCAGAGACGCCCTTTTTTTGGTACAATGATTTTTCCCGGACGAATTCTTATTGATGTTCTAATGACGTACCAATTGGTATATCATGTGAAATGTCCCTACGAGGACGTCTTTGGGATGTCCTGGGTCGGATATATTCTGTAATATGTATGTAATATGTATGTCTTGGTAAGTATGTATTCCGGCAAGACTTTTCAAAGACGTCCCATGAGGTCCTGATCGGGGCATTCAGAAACATCCCATATAGATGAATATCGGACGTCCCAATCGGGTAAGGCTAGGAAATGTCTCTGCAAGGACTTCCTTGGTATGTCATATGTGGGATATATTTTGTAATATTTCTTAGGGCATTCATCGGATCCGGATATATCTTCGATAAGACGTTCTATGATTGTCCTGGTACGGCAACATTCCTGAGCATCCCTTATGGATGTACTGTGGTAGTTGTAATCGGTGTGTCTTAGAAAATAATTCTGCGGGAACAATGTTTTTCTGAAAAAAATCTGATGACTATATTTGAAAATCAAATATACGAGAGATTCAGGTTTCTATTGAGTATCTTTCAGCGCTCCGAAAATAAATGAGCTGAAACACGTTTTCTTTGTGGACAACACAGAAAAAAGTTTTGGAAAGACCATGGACGACGCCGGTAACAAAACTCAGGGTTTTTTATAGTGAGAATTTTCAACTTCCTGGTACCGAAATACTATGTTTACTGAACAACTGAAGGTTCAACTGACATACTTAAAAGTATATTCTTGAAGTGTCCAAGTGGGCAAGTCCTCAGATAGAATATCATAGAGTCCCAATAAACACATGAATACATTTCATTTCCACAATTTCTCTATGTTGACATGGACATCGAATGGATATTCGTTGGATGTTCAATTTCTAGTGGTGCAATGCATACCTTCCTGTGGATATCCAATGGACATCCATTTCTCGTTTGAATTGAATGTAAATTCAATTGAAAAATGAGATTTTCGTTGGACATCCATCTCATAATCTTCGCTCGGACCGAATATTAAACTTCTGGAAAGTGTAACTTTAAAAGTTATTAACGAACAGAGATCTGACGACTTTTATCAGTATTTATATATCTCCTGCTCGTCGGATTAACCTACCAAAAATGTACAGAATGAGTTGAGTGTCAGTGACTACTTTTTAAGATACCCTCTCCATATAATACAGAAGTCATTAACTACATGGAGGAAAAAGTGTACAGATAATCACCTGTTTTAATCACTATTTGCTAATTGTTACAGGAAGCATTGCAAAGTCATTTATAATTTACACATTTTCCTTTTATGGAATTAGGGCCTTCCGTCAAGTACGCCCAATTTCCCATTCGATATATTCAAATATTTCACATGATGGAAAATTGGCTGGCTTCAGATTGTCAGGGCTCCAATGTAAGTGCTTTAACTGGTTCCTATAGATGGCTCTGTAGCATATGTAGCTCTGCATCTAGTACTGGTACCTCTATACCCATCACGCAACTATGGTGAATCAGGATGTTGGAGACACCATCCCATCAGGCCGTTATGGGAGGCAATTGTCAAATGTTTGAATGAGTCAAAGTTTTTTGAAGAAGACCCCTTGCATTAGCTAATCCTTATGTAGCTGCAGCAGTCGTTCAGTCATTGTAGCTTCAACATGGGCATTTTGTTGAACGAGAACTCGGAGTTTTGTTGAACGAGAACTCGGAGACAGAGTTTGGATCATTTCGTTCAGTGTCGGAAACGAGTCGAAATTTTTTGACTGTATGGATTGCTACCTTGAGAATGAAGGCTTCAGTCTCTGCTTGATCGTGTTGGCAGTTTACGCATATAAGAGATACTTAAGTCCTCATCAGTCTCCATCCAGTACCATTATGTTATGTAGACCCTCTATAAACTAAGGAGACCATGGCCTCCCTGTTATCTATGAAAATGCACAATTTTGCGATTTTTTAAGTCCATTATACCAACCCAAATGAGTAAGTAGTGTTGAGTCGGAACGACAAGCATAGAAGTTGCACCAAATTTGTTCTTTCCCGACACTTGTGATGACCAGAACTGTCGCAGTTCATGCTGATATTTGAGGTGAAGAAAGCTTTTTATATGGGTCGCCTCTTGTTAACGGTGTTGTTTCAATCCTATAGAGTATTGGAAACTTTTCATCTGGGATATAGACAAAAATCTACGCGTCAACAAGGAACGCAATGATATGTTAATACCACATAAATAAGAGAGACGCACTACTGTGTGCCTCTCCTGTTGTCTCGCCCGATGAATTAACAGCTCAGTTGATATCCCTTCCTCGGGCGAGTAGAGGAGAAATTGTAATGCTCTCTCATTAGTATAGCAAGCTATTCTTCACGCTCTCTTGAAACCACCATACCTCAGATGAAAACTTTCCGATACTGTATAGGTATACATTTCTCTGGCATCATGGAAGATGTAGGATGATTTCGTCTTCAAGCTTGACATCGTCCCCGTGTTTTTCCCATTGTTATTTTTGCACGTACTCTAATATTTTTGCACGTACTCTAACATCACCCTCGAGTACTGTTCGTAGTTCTTTTTTTTCTCTCCGGAAGCATTCAGTTTGAAGTTATCCATGTGAATGGAGTGCAATGGAAAAACAGAAAAATTACTTACCATGTTTAGGCTCTGACTTGACCAGATGGAGTCGTCTAGCAAACAAATTTGTAATTATGAGGAAGAACGAGACAGGATTATTCTTAGCTAATAAGTTCTGCTCTATCGATCTGGAAAATTCTCTGCGCATGGCGTTGGCAATATATCAAAGGTAGCAATAACTTTTTTTTCAATGAGACACCTTCTTTTTTTCAATTCGCCATTGCTATGTGATAACTTTTTATGATACTTTCCAATACTTACTGACCTTAGCAATTAATTGATTGCCATATTTTTTTTCCAAAACATAGCTTCAATTGAATTCATATTTTTGCGGTATTTGGATTTGTAGAAAGCTTAAATAGTTTGTGTATTTTAACAATACCCTTTCTAACAGTATTGTTTAAATTAATTCGTTCTCCATTATAAATTTGTGATTTGCAGATAGGTGAAAGAATGGTGAAAGTGCTTTTTTTTTCGGAGCACATTATATTTCACTGTGAATCTTCAAATACAACTGAAGTTTCTTTCGAATGACTTCTATATTATGTTCCCATACCTAAATGGTCAGGTTTCCGAAACGAAAGCAGTTTTCAATAATAATCGCAATGCAATGTCATGGAACTCGACAATGCAGCAGTAATCATTATTAAACTGAACTAGTTTAGAGTTGCAGACTAGGAGTTCAGCTGTAAATGACAATATTCCGAGAAAACCAACGTGTGATGGGGTATTTTAGAAAAAAAAATTGAGCCATTATCTTTCGAAAGCAGCAAAAATCTTGAAATTTTTATCAATTTTTTGAATTATTAATTGTGATATGAATGAACTAGAAAACATTTCGATAGAGGTACGACGGGAATACATTTCCAGTTGGTGGAGGATGGTGCAAGCATTCATAACGCTAGACAAGTTATTCACTGGCCAGCAATGTCCTCAGACTTGACTCCACTTGATTTCTTCATGTGGGGTTCCTTGAAGCAAACTGTGTATGAATGAGGATTTTGGTAGCATGTCATAGCATTACCTCTAATTTTTGGCTATGAACAACAGAAGAATAATTTTAAAATATACAGAAAATAATGGTTGATTAATAGAGGATAAAGAAATATGACAAAAATGACACAGTATGATCATGACTTTTTATTTGTTGTTGTTTCGAAGTTTTAATAGTGGCGAATTTGATTCAGTTGGCGATTCTTCATTTCCTTTCAGTTATCGAAATGTAATTATAGAAACTACCAAACTGAACAGAAGAAGCAGAAAGCTTCAAAATTTGTTTCTAGTGTCCATGAATTTCAAAACAATTCAACTTGACAAAAATAATGAATTCCCAGTAAAAACAACACCCTGTGTATCATATGTGCAAATACTGAACAGATGTTCAAGGGGTAAACGAATATATTATTATTTCAACATTTTGGTTTATGGAATATTTATTCTCAATAAAAACATTATGTTTATGACATCGTCGTGAAAATTTGATCACATATATCATTTGTTCCAAAAAGTTCTCAGCGTGTTCAGAATATTAGTTTTCTGCTAAAAAACTCCCTTATATTTCTCATTGATTTTGTGTATCTTCAGTTGATCGTTGGCCGTGTTGCAGTGCAATTAGATGGATGTATAATCAAAGATGTATATGTCATTGAGTACTACATACTAAAAATATTTTTTTTTTGAAATCGTTCGTCGAATGGAAAAATACGGAGGCGGTGTCCTCAAAGTGAGACACACTGTATAAGAAAGAGTCCTCAAAAAGGCACATAACTATCAAACTCGGTGGGGACAAAGCATCCCGTGCATTATTATCGATCATTTTCCGAAAACGATATAACTTTCATCATAACTTTTTTTCCTATAATAATTGAATAAATTTCACTTTATCGCGTCCCATACAGTTCAACCCATTTATTTTTTGTTCTTATAATTTTCCTCCGTCTTTTCTGTGTTATAATTTATAAACTTTCCTTGCCTTTTTATCCCGCTCAAGAACTTCACCCGCAAACGGTATCATGATCGATGATCGAAATCTGTCAGAGGAGACATTAACTATTAAGATTGGTTTCCGCCTTCGAAAAAGGAAACGTTGGATTTAAAGTCGAGTCACTGCTATATAGGTGTGATTTACCATGGTCAGAGGTGAACAGAGAAGCGTCAAGATGATGGTCAATTCATTCATTTCATCTACGAATATTATCAGTTCAATCCACGTATAAAAAAAAAAATACCTTCAGAATCAAAGATGAAATGTATGTGAGGGTTGATTTCAATATTCAGTCCGTTATTACTCTTGTTTTCGCGATGTTCATTTCGCCAGGAGACGAAAAATTCATGACGAAAATCGTCCCACTCCGATGGTCAATGAGGACTACATCAGGATCATGTGCATGTATTTGCCTGAGTGTGGGAAATGAGTAGTTCCAATAGATTCGTCACTTCTCATTCTCCACAACAGACTCGATATCCCTGGAGCATGGGGCAACTCCAGTGTCTAGTCTATACCGAACGAGTATAACCTCCCGTTTGAAACGCTAATTTTTAAGCTCAGGTGAATGAAAAACTAATTTCTGTTGTAAGAATAAGCGATTAAAACAACAATTTCCAATAGGCCCCGCCCACCAGTGGTCCGAGACCTGATTGGCCGGCAAGAATGTGCTGGATAACTATAGATATAAGCCGTTTGGGCAAATTAAAGACCATCATCATCGAGCGACAGCTGAAGTGGACGGACGTACCTACAGAAGTCCATTAAGCAGGTAGTGAGAACGCCTTGTGCGATAATACGGTATTTCAGTGCAGTGTTTATACAGTGTAGTGAATGTAGTGTGGCAACAGTGACCTCAACGAGACAGGACTTTAGTGAGTAAATTGTGACACAAACAACAAGGGATTTCACATCCCTGATTTCGGCCAGGGCTCTTTTCAGAGCTACGCTTTGAAAGAATTCGTCGGAGGCAAATAGCGAAATCAGGATGGGAAAACCTCGAGATCCCTGGAAAGGGCACCGAAAAGCGACGAAGTAATTTCCAAGGAAGATTGGAAAATAAAGCTCCTAGGAAAGGAGCCAGCCATGGACGACGTCAACTCCAAGGAGGAATCAAAGAAGTTGCTCAAGCAGCAATTGAAGCAGCAGGAAGATCAGATCTTCCGGCAGACCAACATGATCAAGGCGCAGGAGAAGAAAATCGAAGAGATATTGGGCAAACTGACCAAAGCCGTGGACCAAATCTCGGAGCTTAAGAAGAAAGCCAAAGACGTCAACGCAGCCAGCCAAGCCCCTGCCGCCACCGCCCCAGTGGCCGTGACCCCCGCAGCCGCGGCTCCCGCGCCCACGACCCCAGCGTTAGCGGCCCCCGCCGCGGCCCTCAAGCTCACGGCCACCGCACCCGCGGCCCCCTCATTTGCGGCCTACCCATTTACGGCACCCGCACTCACGGCCCACACGGTGGCGACCCACGAGGCCACGACAAACAAGCCGTCCAAATTCACGCTCCAGCAGACAGCAGAAGCCGAAGTAACCATGGATGTGGATACAGGCAACAAGAAAAGGGCGCATTCCGACACTTCAGAGACAGAGGAGAACAACAGCAAAAAAACCCCAGATGCGAGTCGCCCAAAGAAGAAAGCAACCAGAACAGTGGCAGTCCCTCAGCAAACCCAAATCGCTGAAACCCCCTCCACGAGCGCAGAGGAAACCGCGGTAACCGCGGTAGTGATAAGGGGCATCCCCGAATCCATCCCGGCCAAGGACGTGAAGGAAGATCTCACCGAACGTGGTTTCGAAGTGCTGGAGTGTTACCAGATGATTTCGAGGAGAACAAGGACTCCACTACCACTTTTCTTGGTTAAAGTACCAAGAGCATACCACGAGATCCACAAACTCTCGGGGGTAATGGATCTGAAGGTCAAAGTTGAGGCACAGAGACAGCAAAGGGGCAGAGTGTCCCAATGGCCACGCGCAGAAGTGCTGCCACTCTACTGCGAGGTGCGTAAAGTGCGGTTCCAAGACTTACATAATTTGGAAGGAAGTGAGCAAGAAATTTGACACCGTTTGGAACTTCCCCCTTTGTATTAACGCCTTTAATGGAAAGCATGTTGTCGCACACGCGCCAATAAATTATGACAGTAATTTTTTTCATTCCAAATCACACTTTAGTATTGTTTCACCAGTGGTAGTAAAAGGGAATTATAATTTCATGTTTGGGGATTTGATTTATGACGAGCTTAAAGGAAAACCTGATTAATGTGAACGTGTGTTTCATTTTTCGTCTTTGCGCGATTTTTGCATGCGGAAAGGGAATATTTTTCAAGCATTGAGAGCGGTGATCATAGGTTTTTTCAGTCAGAATTTTGATAAAAGTTCTGAAATTGAAGTTTTGGGTTGACTAATTGACATAATTTTCAAAATTTATTCCCATATAACTTTTTTATTGATGGACGCATTCCTACGTAATTTTCACATAAACCATTTGAAAATGTCGTGAATCCAGTGGTATCGACAAATTATATTTATAAAATCGCTAGTATGTATATATTGTGTGTTTTTTTAGCAAGGTAAATCAACGATAATATACAGTATCGGAAACTTTTCATCTGGGGTAAAGACAAAATCTAGGCTAGCAACAAGGAACGCAATGATATGATAATACTACATAAATAAGAGAGACGCACTACTGCGCGCTTCTCCTGTTGCCTCGCCCTACGAATTAATAGCTCAGTTGATATCCCTTCCTCGAGGGGGTAGAGGAGGAATTGTAATGCTCTCTCAACATTATAGCAAGCTATTCTTCACGCTCTCATAAAACCACCATACCCCAGATGAAAACTTTCCGATAGTGTATAAATACACCACAATAATTATCACCTTTTATTCAAAACAGTTATTCGAAGTAGCAGTTGATTATAATTCTAATAATGCTTTTCGTAATTATTTGGTCTGATAAAACTTTCCCAAAAACTATTCATATTATGTCAACAATACTGAACAATCATTGCTTTCATGACATAAATTGAATGGTCGACCGCTTACTAGATGAAGTCTGCTTTTGAGAAACGAATTTTTTCAGTGCCAATTTAATTCATGTATAAAAAATCGCATATGCCACAGTGCAACTTTCACTTTGACAGCGGCAAAAGTTTGCTTCAACTTTTACAGCGACAATTTCACTCACTATATGAAAGTCGCGTCTCCTGCGATATGAGGACCAATCAGAATGAGGTTTCGCGAAAGTACACGCTTCCTTTCGCTTCCTTTCTTTCCGATCCGGAAAGACCACGTCGTCAAGTCTACCACAAATATAAACAGCAATGATACATCTTGTAATCTAATATGACATAAACGTCAGGTTGACAGACTTCATGTTTATTATTCATTAGTTGCAACTATTGAAGAATTCACTTTTTTTACTCGATCAAATTTCAAATAATAACTTGGTTGGTTCGTGAAATTATCTCAATAAATACGACTCGTGCTCACAATACAATCGATAATTCTGTCAGAAATCTTTAACTCGATCAAATTGCTTTGAGGGACTCGTGGTGGTACCAAGCAATTTGATCTCGTTGATTTCTGACAGAATTATCGATAGTATTGCGACCACTCGTGGTATTACCCCCGATAATTCAACTCATGTATAAAATCGTCCATAAGAAACGTCAGTTTTGGCAGTTTGATATCGGATAAATAGGAACGTAACTGTTTGCAAGTGGATATACTGTTATTTACTTTCACCACGGCAACAACTAATAATTGTCGTATGACTTTATTGAATCCGACGCTGTACCCAAGGACGCGTTGCTATCAATAAAGCCAAATGACAACAAATTTTCATACTTTTTGTTACAAAGTGTTGTTTTTAATTTCAAATGAGCGTTAACGTTAGATTTGGTAGTGCAACTACTCAAATAATGAATTCTGCAATAGACAACGGCACTCCAAAAGACACCAAAAAAACCAAATCATCAATTTGGAGGCAGTTTGAATTATTTTGTCGAGAGAAGGGGTATGAACTATTATTACCTTCAACGTCGCAGCCGGAAATCTCAAGCATATTGGCAGATTGGGCGTATAATATGAAGAAATCAGACGGAAATGACTACAAGGAGTAGGTACGTAGTTAAAACAATGTGGAATACTGTAGCCAAAATTGTGCAAGAAAAATATTAATAATATGATATACAACTTTATTAAATATTATATGGATTATAAGATTGTGTTTGACCCATTCAAAGATGTGACATTTCAAGCCGCTAGAAACGCCAAAAATGCTAAACGCAAGCAATTGCAGATAAATTTAGTTAAAAGAAGACAAGGTTCTATAGCATTAAATAAGGAATAAGTTATAAAAATGGCAGAGCAGTGGGATGAAAATACTCCAATGGGACTTCAAAAAAAACTTTTTCATATCGTCGCTTTTGAATCAGCCTGGAGAGGTGGTGAAAGTGCGCAGTGTAAAGTTTATTATTTCAAAGCCGAAAAATACAATAATGGAACATTGACAGGCAGAGTGGAGTACAACACGGTCTTTTCTCGAAGTGGAGATAAAAGGTGCAGTGAAAGTAAGTGGTTGACTACAAATAAAGATAATAAGAAGTAAGATTGTTGATAATGCTTCTAGAAAAACGAAACAAACCTATTTCTTCAGGTAGATTGTTTCTAACACCAAATCCGTTTTGGAAAAATGAAAATGCCAAGGGATTGTACAAAAATGTACCCATTGGTGTAAACGAAATTTCAAATTGGACCAGAATTTCTGCAGATAAAATTGGTCTAGATCTGATAAATTAAATTACTAATCACTCCCATAGGTCTAGCACTATTTCTACTGTTGCCAAAGCAGGAGTCTCAGAACAAAAAATTATCAAGCTGACCGGACATTCGAACGCCAATTCTTTGAAGCCATACCTTCAGTTAGACTCACAGCATCATTCCACTTTAGTGACAAATCTAAGAGAGGAAAATAATCAAATTCAGCAGTCTTTTTCGTACATTTGAATGATATTTCCTATTGAATGTACTTTTCGTTCAATGAATTATTGATTTTATTTAATAAATTATGTTCTATTCACTTTTGTTTAATAATTCATTTATTTTTATCGAAGTCTTTCCAGAATCCTTAAATTTGCAATAATCTATGTGATTTTTTCGTCATTTTTCCGAGTTGAGAATGATGTAACTTACCCGACTTTGTTATATTTGTCTAGGAGGATAGATATCTCGGAATCCGAAAAAAAAGCCCACTTTTGAAAACTTCATATGAAAGGGGCTTGGATTGCGCAACTTTTCCCTTTTCTCAACCAGCACTGTAACCGTTTCCGAAATCCCTGATGCCATCTCATCCTCATCTTGGAAACACTGTACAAATGTACAAATAATTTAATGTATAAGTGTATTCAATTTTAATTTTCAATTCAATTTATTCAATATTAAAGTACAACAATAGTTATTTATGCAACAAATGCAAAAAGTAGGAGTTTATTGCACTCGACGTGAAATTGTCCGACGAGTTTCATACAATATTTTTGCTACGTTCATGCAAAAACCAGAAAATGTTTCATTTAGGTGACACTAAACTGTAAGGAAGACATTGTTTGTTTAAATCTATCTGCTAAAAGTAATTAAATAACATTTTGTGTAATTCAGTTGATATTCGAAGGAAAAATTTTATTTTTAACAAATTGCATTTCCTTGTAATTTCATAGTCCATTATGTAATGAATATGATGAAACATGCAACTATTTAAAACGTAATATAATCTCACAGAAAATGGGCTGAATTTGGCGTCGATTTGAAAGTTTGTCTGTCATAATGACAGAACGCTATAGTAGAATGACAGATGAGTGCAATAAACTCTTTATTGCACTCAGTGCAATAAAGTACCAGTTTTTCCACCAAATATAGTTCAATAAAGTTTTGTTTTTTGCATGAACGTAGGAAAAAACATATTAAAGCGTTTGCATTACATTATCAATCCTGAATGGGTAAGTGACACCTAGGCATGCAAATGGCTGTATTGTGCTCACTTACTCATCCACGGAAAAAAGTTTCAATGTACAAAAAAGTAGTTTTGGCATTAAGTGATTAATATTTCCCATACAATACATTAAAATACCAATAAATACTATAAAAAATGAAAGTCAATGTAGGTAAAGCCTGTGTCAGAATAATAATTAATTCAATGAAAGAGGCAGTTTGAAATCAGCGGAATATCTATGTCACTGATTTTCATCAGAGGAATTAACCAAGTTGGTGAATTAATCTATCTATCAGTTCAAATTTCTCTTTATCAACGAGTACCCCGAAACTATCCCTCTAATTTCTATAAACGCTTCCAAATATATAACAGTGATTCAATCGGAAATATCAGTTGGAAATTGTCAAAACTGTTTCAATAGAAAGGGTGAACTTTCAATCGCTCTGAACCTCGCTATACTATTCTTGAATTGCTTCCTCTAAAGCATCCAATTTAGTTAGTTACGTTAATCGAGAATCAAGTAGAAGTTCAGAATTGTGAAAACTTTGTTGAACACGTAATTAAAGATACTTAGATTTCAATTACAGCTGGAGTTCATCATAAATGAAATTGATCTGTACCTCGTACCACTTTTTATCATTCCTCATCTTAATAGGATTTAGTTATCTCCGGATCTTACTGGTGGCTATTCGCCTTAAGAGACTTCGGAACATTAGGAATCGTACCAACCACCATCTCGTTCGGAAGTTATATAAAAGCAGCCCAGTAATGAATGGGATTACTGTAGTTATAAATTCAGATTTTCATTGAAGAGAAGGGTTGTCGAAATAAATGAGTTTCCACTTTTCTTGCACTACAGAAAAAATATTTGAAAATTTTATAACAAAAAATAAGAAGAAACTCAAAAGTTTCGAAGAGTTTTTGTATTATGAAAATGAATGAAATAAATATGGCATTATCAAAAAGTATGGCAGAGTCAGATTTTCTATAAGAAAAGAATTACGCTGTATTTAAAAAATACATGATATTATTTTGAAGTTGAAATTCATCTTGAAGAAACGTAATCAATGGCATGTCCAGTTAGTATCTCTTATTGTTTTCGAGAACCCAATGATGATATTCGAATTTGATACACCCTGTATACTATGTACTAATTATTTTATATCGTGCCAAACTCAGAAACTACCCAACCGATCTTGAAGAAATTTTGCACATTGTCCGTAGTTTGGTTTAACTTGAAAGATAGGGTTGGTATATTCTCGATTAATGATCTCAATATTTTCTTATTGCTAACTCAATGGTTATTTAACGAACAAGTGAATTAATAAGGGCGATTAACAATCGAGATAATTTGATAAGTTAATGTTTGAGATTGTTAATCGCCATTTTCATTCACGAGTTTGTTACAAAACTTTTCCGTCGACAGTAGTTTTCAAAAATAGAGATATCTTACTTTCAATGCTTATTTATTTAAGGATACGATAAAAAACAATCACTATTTCCTATTTATATTAACTCTACTCAAAGATAGTTCAATTTTTCTAAGTGGTAGTTTTATTTTATTTTTTATTATTTATTTTATTTATAATTGAAATTAAAAAATATATATTTTACTCTTTGTGGGTTTTGAACTGTCGACCTCATTGTTGGCTGCCAGGCGAACTTTACCATTACGCCACGTGACTATATATGGTTTTCAGTGACAACTGGTGTAATGAAGATTTTCTGAAATTTTATTTTAAAATTGACAAATAAATAATGACAGATAGTACTAACCAATATAAAATGTATGAGAGCAATGTATGTTGGTTTGCATATAATCAAATCATTAATCAACGATTTTGAGTGCGTTAAAATACATCATAAATGAACGGTCGATGAAATAGTAATTTACGTATCAAGTGAGTAAAGTGGTACTTTCTTTACGAGTGAGAAATGTTGACGCACGACGCCGTAGGCGGAGTGTGGCAATTCCTACAAGTAAAAAAACAGTTCACTCACGAGTTTCATACAGTATTTTTTCTACAACTGTCAAAAAAAATAACCAATTCATATTTTTTTGCAAATATGAAATGACAAATGAAACGAATAATTTCGACAGAGTCGAAATCTCTTTCTATTCACACTATCCCGCAAAATGGAAAATTTTAAGTGAATATTGAAATAACATATTCATCGAGGTCAATATTATTACTATTAATGTTGACTTGACTTTCGAATAACTAGTGCATCGAAGTAACTCTTCATTTTCTTAGATTTGTGTTCAAAATGAATAAGCAATTCTTATGAAGCAACGAATACCTTTTTCTTTCTTTGAACTATGTCAAGAAAATCTCATATTAGCACTATCCACGATTTTCTCCGTTCAATCGGCATCACTTTTCATTTCCACTTAAATTAAATTTTTAATAGTTATCAAGAATTCGTTATCTGGATAGATGCCCAATTTCACAAATTTCGTTAATTATTGTTGTCAACTAGTTTCTGACTGCCAAACAGCCATAGCTACCTTGGATTACCTAGTGTAGATTAGGTCCAATAGTTCCTTAGAGGTATATGCTATTATTTTCAATATATTCGCCGTGATAGTTTGAAATTTTGATAATACTCATTTAATAGTAAGAATGCAAAGATTATTATTGGTGAAATATTTGTTTATCAGATATTTATAGGTTATTAGTTGCCAAAGATAATGAGAACTGGCTTTACGACAGGATTTCGTTATTATTCGGATCTGTCACTGTTGTTGCGTGAAACTGTCGGTTGCCTAGCAACAGTCGTTAAAAAAAGTTCACTTTTCTACGCTTTTCCGTTCAATAATGAAATCGTATCTTGATAGTGAAATATTGTAATACTTTACGCACACAAACCACACAAAAAAAGTGGACTTTTTTCTACAGTTGTAGAAAAACAATAATTTGTTACATGGAGCCGATATTGTTTTGTTCTGAACTCCCATCACGTAATTCAGTTTAGGGCTGAAATAAACCATTCGTGTTTCACCTACTAAACCCTGAAAAAGGTTTACCCATATCATCATATTTCACATCCATTGAATACAAATTCAGCTGAGAGACCGTTATACTCGGTGTATTGAAAAGACCCAAATATTTCTCAGTCTTCAAGGATAATTTTCACATATTCAAACAATGTACTTCCTAATCTGAATATCTATGTGAAAATTTTGAATAATCGCTTTGGAAGGAATGAAAAATGTTTGAGATCTGACAATGGAACTGAAATTATCAATGAAAAGATTCACCGATGAAATTTGAGAAGAATTAGGAATCTTTTATAGTAAGTCAAAAAATGTTCATACGCCTCAGGAAAATAGATGTATTGAAAAATAAGTGGACCTACTAATTTCCGATTATCGAAACAATGATCGACTATTTTTTTAGGCAAGTATTTTTCGTCCGCAAACACTTTTCGTCCGCTGTGGTCACTATGATACGACCACAGCGGACGAAAAGTCCTCCTTCAAAAATAGTCGATTTTTTGTCCGCAAATTAGTACGTTAAATGTAATTTTTTGTAGACGTCGACGAAGAAATTATTTTTTCGTGAGTCTTTTTTGGCAATGGACCTCACGTGGTTTTCACATGAATGGGTATTGCTGAAGATGATACTTCTGACATTGTTACGCTGGCCACTGTGAGATCAGCTCTACCCCAAAAAAAAAAGGTTTTTTCGCTGATAGTAAATCAATTTGTTCAAACGTAGTTAGCTCAATATTAGCAATTTTGTTCAGTATTCAAACAACCCCGTTAAACATAACACAGTTATTTCAGAAATAAGTATAAACATACATCAAAATATTTGTTACCTGCTGATTTTTTGACATTAAAACATATTACTTGGCCTGCAAAATAAAAAATTAATATTCAGCATATTTCTTATTTATCAATAAAAAAAAAATCATTTTTTGATAATTATTCGTTGAATATGAATATATGTTTGTTAGATTTGATCTTCGGCAGCGCTCATTGGGCCGGAACCCTTCTGCGGCGTAGCAAAATCCACCACAAAAGCCCACACCAAACAGTGGGTACAAAACAAATCTCAAGAGTGGTGGGAAACCCGACCAGGATTGAGACAGGCCAAGAAGTTCATCAAAAGACGCTCGCCAAAATTCACGACGGAACTCCTCAGTTATAAAAGGAGGATCGTCAGACAAGTAGTAGGTCTGCTGACAGGCCATTGTGGGCTTAACAGACATATGAATATTATAGATCTGGCGGAAGAAGCAATCTGCAGGTTCTGCCAGGAAGAACAGGAAACCGCGATACATGTAATGTGCCAGTGCGAAGGACTAGCAAGGGTGCGGTTTCTACAACTTGGAGATGAAAAGCCAAGAGCGGAAAGCTATCTCGAAAGGCCATTATCAAATGTGCTCAGTCTGATGAAATGGACGAAGCTAGATGATGTGCTATAAGCAATCGGAGCCTCCACAATAGATCTGAAAAGGTCGCAATGGATTAGGCCAAAGAGCCAGCTTCCTTGTAACATCTAACATCTAGATTTGAGTCAGTTTGGGATAAAAATATGACATCATTTGGACAAAACTAATGACTCTGTAAGCGACGGGAACTTTATAGTCACCAACATAATAATTTCCAGAAAAGGTAAATATGTTAACTGTTAACTAAAAGGATTTGGCGGTTGCAAATTATTCGACCCTTCCACAGGGTCACGTGTCATCGCATCAGCATTTCGATACAAGGATCGACTGGAACTCTGAAAGCGTGCCCTTCTACCTTTTATAACGCCATTGAATTCAAGTCTTGTGTGTTGTCTTGTCGCTTGTCTGTCAACCTGTTCAACCATATCAAGATCATTAATTTCTTTGTTATTGGCAATACAATCATCATTATTTTTGGCGTGAAAGTGGACTAAGTGAACTGAACCCCACGCACGAATGTGCATATATGGATTGGAGCCACAGGTGAATGTGAATGTTTGTGCCGGTTTGTCGCTCGTGGAGTAGACGCAAGGGTGTTCGTTCCCTGCTAGTGCCGCGGTGATGGAAGGATTGTTGAGGGATTGGAACCTTCACGAATACATTACACGATTTCAAGGTTATCATGTTTAAAAGCTATATTTATGTGTAATCATTTCCATAATTGAAATCATTGTATTATTAGTAGTTCCCTGACCTAGCCTAAACTCCAATTATACAGAAATATAGCTTTGAATGATGATTACCTTGAAATCGTGTAATGTATTCGTGAAGGTTCCAATCCCTCAATAATCCTTCCATCACCTCGGCACTAGTAGGGTAGGAGCACCCTTGCGTCACCCGCACAAACATCCACATTCACCTGTGGCTTCAATCCATATACACATTCGTGCGTGGGTTCAGTTCACTAAGTACACTTTCACGCCGAAAATGATGATGATTATTTCGCCAATAACAATGAAATGAATGATCTTGATATGGTCGAACATCGAATAATAATAAATTGGTTTACATTCAAATCATACATTCTTAGTGGATATAATATATATATATATATATTTATATTTAAGTTATATGTATATATATATATATATATATTGAACTGTCTGTCTTCTCCTAACCAAGAGCATTGATTTGGCCTGGTGTGGTCAAAATAAAAGTAATTTTAACAATTTTAAATGTAACGTATTTTATAAAAAATTTTAAGACATCCTTCCAATTTTACATGTTTTATATCAACTTTCATCTTGCACAATGTGTCACTTATTGTTGAATAACATCGCGTCTCACAATCTCAACAAAGATTATCCCTGATGATGGAAATGATTTATTAAATTTCCGAAAGCTTGGACAAACTTTAAAGTAGTACTCTTTGATTTTGCTGCAAAGCCCCACTATTTACTAGTTCCATACCTAACTAGTCAGCAACGACTACCCTTCCTCTATATATATATATATATATATATATATATATATACACATATTTATTTAAATAGTAACACAAATTATATAACAGTAAAAGTGATTATTTTATTGTTGATAAATTAATTTCTGTAGTGAACTTCAAACAAGTAAATAAAAACAAATATTAGTTAATATTGAAGTAATATATTTCTTTGAGTTGAAAAATATTAAGTTTGTATCAAACTGATTTATTTGAAATTTTCAAACAAATCATTTATTAGTAGTAAAATTACATTAGTTTGGCCATATTCAAAAGCATAATTTGTTAACATTTAAGAAAATTTCTTTGCTGCTAACAAACTGTTCTTTCAGTATACTACTATAGTTTCATTCGCATTGAATTCTATACATGTTTTGGATCATCATTTTATTTCATTTACGTTGATTTCTGCTTTTACTGGCTGATATCGGAGCTTTGGAAAAGAAAGCAGTGGATATGTGGTAGCTTTAAACAAATCATTGGGGTGAAGAAAAAACACTGTTGGTGCTAGAATGGATCCCTGTGAAACACCAGCATTCAATGGTGAAGTATCCAATGGTGAAGTATCCAATGATACTCCGTCAACCACCTAGTGGAGATATGGTCTGAGAGAAAGCTAGATAGCAAAGAACACAACTGGAGAGGCAATGCGATCAAATCTCTTGTAGATTTCTAATGTAACGACCAGAGTTTCTGAAATGGATCTCCAAATAAATGGAAATTTTTGAAAAATTCCTGACAATGAAGAATCAAAAATTTAATATTCACGATTTTTATACGAAAATAAGAAAATTTAACTACCCCACCCTATCCTACTTTGGCGTCTCACTGTATATTCCACTCTCATTGAAGGATCGACAATCATTTTGGTTGTGAAATTGAAACAGCTAATATGAGCAATTCTCTCTGTTATTGCCACGAGCAAAACAGATTCTTGGAAATAGCTAGGTTTATTTTGCTGCTCAACTTTTAAGTGTTCAAGTAAGATATGTGGTGTCAACAATAATTATTTTCTGCTGAAATATATAAATAAACTTCAAAAATTAATTACTTTGGGACCCGAACTGTGATTTTTGGTCACACAAGTTAAATATTTGAAAATCATATCAATATTACTTTGGTGTTCGGTTAACTACGACTCTTCATTCAATATTCTAAAACTTCATCTGGCTTCTCTGTGCGATATTGAACAAAACAGTGTTTCTGCCAGGTAGCGCGTAGGTTTTATCTCTCTTGAGCAGTAATTGTCTTCTTTTCAACTTTAAAATTTTCTCATCAATTTATTTCGCTGTTCAATTCACTCACGCTATCGTTCATCTCATCTTATCCCAGTTCCCTCTTTCTTAAACTACCGGCATTCGTTCCTAACCGAGCTTTCCTTTGATATATCTTGTCTATTTGTTTGCTTTAAAGTCTTCGCTTAAGACAGGATCGATTCTGAATGCTGATTATTTACACACTCAAAATTCCTACGAAATATCTGTATTCAATTCAGTCATTTTTGGCAAACGGTGCACAAAGGGGAGGGTGGATACAATGCTTGAAAAAGATCGTAAGAAATATGTTGAACACTGCGCTTTTATAGGGACAGTTCTACTGATTTCTCAGACAGAAATATGTTGGTAGAATAGGTGGGCATGGAAAAAGAAGTAACTAATGGGAAAGAACCGATTGCTCATACATCCTCTTCCACTTAGTCTTGGTGTAATTGTTGGTGAGTGATAGATAACCAAGATTTAGTTGTAAATAGATAAATTCGTAATTTTTTCAAAATTGACAATAACAATATACTTCCCTGGAAATCTCAAAACATAGCTACCAGTTAATTGAATTAAATTTAACAAAGGGAAACTGTGCAGGTCCAATTTTATCATTCAAAACAAGTTTTTCAATTTATTAATTTCTAAGAATTCTAAATAATTGAGCCTAATGCTCTTATTTTCCACATGAAGAATAATTCTTTCTCATGAGACGGCGATTTGTGATTTGATTAATGAACAGTAAAATAGATTTTTTACAGACTTCAAAAATACTTTTGTTTTGAATTTTGGGCTAGTAATTTACTCAAAAAATCAATTACAAGTTTGAAATTTTAAATTTTCTTATTGGTTAGTCGACTGACTCGTCATCACTCGACTTGCCAATAAAAAACCTGGTAAACTGGCAACCTTGGTTAAAAACATATTAACATTTTGAACTACTCAGATGAACTACCGATCTGAATAGGTCTATTCTTTCTCTTACACCATTTTTACACCGTATCACTCTCTGATGCAACATTTTTCCGAGTCCCCATGGAACAAATAGAGAACGCATGTAAAATATGAAGGTTGTTGTTGGTGGATTGATGAAACGGAACGACCAGTGAAGAAAGGGCCAAATGCTAAATATAACAAAACAAAATGAAAAACAATTAAAGTAGTCATATTTATTCAAAGAATTGATTATTAAGTTTCATCTTTGTGCATTTTAATTGGTATTCCAAGAAGAGAACAAACGCTTGACAGGAATTAATAGCAGTAAGTGCTATTTACCTAATTTAAAGGTAGGCATAAAAATCTAAAGTTTTCTCAATATTTCAGGCAGATTTTAGTATTCTATAAACCAGTCTGGTCCAATTTAACATCATCGACATTGTTTGTAGAGTGAAAATTAATTTTTCTAAATGAAGCACTGTTTTTTGCCTAATTGTGAAAAAGTTACGAAAACACTAACAAATAACAATAACAAATTGCATTATCTCCATAGGATTCTTTGGCAGCACTGATATAAAATAGATGAATTGATATAGAATAAAAATAAGTAAGTAAGTACCATACTAACTTTTTGGTTTTTTCATGACGTATTTCAGCACTTATGAATTTCATTATATTTGCAAAAAAGTCATGGACCATTTCACTGGTTACTTCAGGTATATCATAAGAATCTGCTTTCTCAAAACCCAGAGTCAATCTATTAGATATTTTGATGGACCTCAATTCCCAAGTCAGACAATATAGACTACAAATTCAACACACCACAGAAACACAATGTTTTGCTTATAAATAAACAACGTTATGTTATCTTTTATCTTATAAATTGTAGTAGTTCAAAAGTCTCATCTAATTTTGCTATCAATATCAATGCTGTACCAAGGTTGCCATTTAAAAGGAAAACTTTAAAGTTTGAATATTTGATTTTTGCGCCCAAAAAATGAAAATATTGTTTTTTGGCGAAAAGAGAAAGGAAAAAAATCTCTTGATTATATTATATTTTAATGTTATCCTTATTAGAAACAGTAATAAAAAAATCGATGAGAAAGACCCATTTCGAAGTTTTCATCGAAGTCATGGCCTTCCTCCAAAATATAATTGGCATTAATGAGTGTGTTTTATTTACTAGTGTCATAACTATAGATTTCCATCAACTAACGGCCACGTTAATCCAAACATTTTTAATATAATACATTGCTTTATCACACAACTATCAGAAAACTGGTAACTATGGTAAACAATTCAATGTGTCTTTTATTCTTTTCAACAACTAAACTTTTAGAGTACACATTTTGTCTTGTGAATCTGCAGATTGGTCCTCAGATTCATCATTTGGCTCATTATATGATTCAGGATCACTTTCTTCTACTTCCATTTCTACATCCTCTTCGTCTTCAGAATATCAAAATAATTTTTCTAGCTGTTTTTCATTCAAACAACTTATTATGTAATAATTATGTTATTTATATTTTTGTAACATCATTATTATTCTCTAAAATCCATTAAAAGACACTAAGTACGTTTATTCATTTGAACAATTCATATTATTTCTTATATTGATAATAGTTCATGAAATGGTAAGCTGATTTGATACTGTAATAAGTAATAATAATAATAATAATAATAATAATAGCGTCTTTATTAGATTCAAAAATATGTTTTGGCTGGCGACATTCGGCCGAAGCCGCTCTTCCATGTAACCAGTAACAAATACAGAGTATTTCAAAAGATTCGTTCAAATTTATAATAATTATTATAATATACGCAATAGAAAATTAACTGCAACCAAAGAAATTTTGGAAAATAAACATTGATAGATTTCATTAATTTTTCAAGCGATTGTTCTGTTCGACAGAATCCAGGATTTCATTTGTTTTCTGAAAATATTAGAGTTTTTGTGCATTTTAATATGCACAGGAATTAAATTGAAGATTTTGACCGCATTATACGAGAAGCTACGTTGGAATTGCGCTGATATGTGTTTCGGAATACTATACAGATCTCTGTTCCTAGTTGAGCAATTGTGATAATCACCTAGTTTATTTAGTTTATCCAGGAGATAGGAAGGGGTCTTCGCAATATTGATTCGATGAACAAGTGTTGCAAGTCGTACAATATACTCCAAGTCCAAAATATTCATATCTTTGTAAATGTGGCTAATATGGTCGTATTTCCTCAATCCGTATGAGTATCTTATACAAGTATTCTGTATTTTCTGAAGTGTGTATTTATCTTTTGCTAGTAAAGCAGACCAGTAGTTCTATATATTTTTATACTCGCGGGGGAGAAAGGTTTTACTGTCTGCCAGGTCAAAGGAACCGACATGCTGGTCTGCCTTCAGAAGTGTAAGCTTCTGATACTCCAAAGAATAACATTCAAATTTCAAGTTTCCTAAAGTATTTAAAAAAAATTCAAAATTTCTGCCATCACTTTAGAACCGTGATAATGGTCTGCCTTTTCTTTTTTGAATAGCTATAATAGTATATTTTGACATATCCAAACGGCAGCTTTCCCAAAATACTTTTTTAGTTTATGAAATTACCGCACCTGTCGCACCTGAATGTAGCTGAGGCCACCACGACCGCGCTTAGCTAGCCCCCATCTCATGGTTGTTAGGTACAACAGAATCTCTGGGTAAATTTTAGGCTTTCCTAAAATATGTCAAATCTGCCGTTCACTGGCTCTTAGACTAATAGCCTGTGTTAATTATTCATTTATTTTGTATGTACCTAGAATGAATGGACACAGGAAAGGTCAATTCAGGTTTGTTCGATTCGCACATTGAATATTTATTGTTCAGGAACAATATTAATGGAGATAACATTGAATTCTGGATGATCCCTTTTCAATTTTCTTTGTCATCGAAGTTCCGACCCATGCCATGATTCAATGGCGACAGCAGTGAAATATAAAACCTTCGGCATATACGTCGGAAAGTAACAAATTATAGCTTGGATAAAATTTCATATACTCCTTAATAAAAGAATGGCTTTGTATTTTCAATGCTATTTGTTTCGTTTCAGTGAGCCTTGAGCATTTCTATCGATTCATCCAACAAAAGAAAAATGTGTTTCGAAGCACGACACTTCCTTATTAAATGATGGAAAACGGATTATGTAATCCAATTTACGCTAAAAACCGTATACATTAGGTAACTCTTAGGCGAGAATACAACAAAAATCAAGTACTGCCCCCTGCGACCGTTGAACTATATCTTTTTTATACTTTGCAAAGTTCTTTATACGAACAGCATTGCGAGGCGTTTCACTACCTAGAGGAAGTTTATTCTCCATTCAAATAGGGACTTCTATGAACCGGTATCATGTTACTTGCCAATCATCAGCGGGGGCTAGTTCCCCATTGAATCCAAAAATATTATTTCCAGCATTTTTGGGAATTCCTGGAATTAATACTGAATAATATATCTTCCACAAAAAAAAACTATAAAGAAGGTCATCAGCGAAGGATAATTCCCGAATGAATCAAAAAAATGTTCAGCATTTGTTGTGAAGTCTGAAAACTGAATTGATTCAGCTTCATATTGACGTAGACAAGATAGACAGAATGCCTGTCTTGTAAACTAGAGATGTCGCTGGATATACAGGGAGTTAATTAAGTACGTTGACAAAAATTGTAAAATAATTCTGTGGGTATTCGATTCAATATCTTCCTGTACAAGATTACCAATTTTGTATCCCCGGAAGTTCTTATTACTGACAGAATAACCTAAATCAAATTTCTTCCAATTTACAATAATTGAGAATGTTTTATTTTCAAATTTTCTGATGTTATGGGAACAAAAAGATGATGGAACATCATTGATTGTTCTTCTCTCACAATCTTTCACTGTGACAGAATAACAACTCTGAAGGGTTCAACAAGTCTTGACTCTGAAAAAAGGAGGACCCTGTGAATTATTTAAGAAATGAATTATTTTGTATCGTGCGTACCATTGAATGGATTTGGCACTTGCCTAATTTAAAATGATTATTGTCTAACAAATTTTTAAAATAATAAATTTTTATCACCTTGTCTTTGGAAAACCAACCGGTTGGGGACATATGTTTATATAAACTTTTGAAAATGTACGCATTAATATTTTCAGCTTCTAAATCGTACAAGTAAATGAAAAACTACAAGAAAACAAAAAGATGTTAAATGAAACAACATTGATATTCCTGTCTCATAATATGTCAATGTCAAAAAATATTCTGAAAAGTTGAACCAGTCTTGACTCTGAAACAAAGAGGACCCTGTGAATTATTTGGGGAAAGAATTATTTTGTATGATGCGTACTATTGTATGGATTGTACTTGCCTGATTTGAACTGATTATTTTCGAAAATGTCGGAGTTACCTCCAAAAAATCTTGAAAAAAATGTATTTTTATCACCGTGTATCTCAAAAACCAAGCCGTTGGTTTATATAAACTTTTCGTCCTGAAACCTTATAAAAAATTACCTCCCGAAGTTGGTCAACATTCTTGCAATGCAAGAAAATACAACTCGTCTTGCGGACTCGTATTTTCAGCTTTGGGATTGCAATTCATTACTACTCCAAAAAATCATCGGTAATAATCATACCACTTATTATATCACCTCTTATAATAACTGAACCAAAATCTATTGAAATTCAAACTGCTGAAAATGATATACCAAAGCAATGTGGAAAACAACTGAAAGTTATTGATTCATTCAAAATTATTGGTAAGTGGCTTAATGCTGACCCTCTGCTACGACCAATGTAGTCTATTGTGGCTTACCCCTAAAATTAGATTAATTCCAACAATCTCAGATTCTTCAAAGCGGATTGCTGCATTCGGAGAGGATTGTATTGGTTTTCTCGACATTACCGTCTATTCACAAATGAATGAAAACTAGTCATGTCGGTTGCAGGGCATGAAAATACTGCATGCTGCCGATAGAAATGGGACGCAAGATGTAAGTCATTTCCGAGAGGAGGAAATCATTTTCTATGGTGACGAGAAGTGAGTGACTTTTCCATATCCGCCCAGTTTTAATGAAAGGAGCATAAATTAATGGCAGATTTGCTTTGGACACATGTCATTCAATCTTTTCAGGGATCAACGATAAGTCCTGCGTTTCCATTCTAATAGTTCAGAA
Organism: Chrysolina haemoptera; assembly: GCA_958298965.1. Classification (NCBI taxonomy): domain Eukaryota; kingdom Metazoa; phylum Arthropoda; class Insecta; order Coleoptera; family Chrysomelidae; genus Chrysolina; species Chrysolina haemoptera. Next base: position 10,633,739 of record OY282597.1, on the reverse strand, counting down.
ACATTCGGTTCTGTTGTATTGAAATTATTTCAAGCAGAACTATTCAGCACCTATCGAGTGGGAAATCGCTGGGGAATTTTGGTGTACAAGTCTTGGGTATTAGTGGCATTACTTGGGTAATAGTCGGGAATTAGTGGCATTACTCGGGAATTAGTGGCAATACTCGGGTATTAGTCGGGAATTAGCGGAATTACTCGGGTATTAGTCGAGAATTAGTGGCAATACTCGGGTACTAGTTGGGAATTAGGGGCATTACTCGAAAATTATTGGGCATTACAGATATAACTGGTGTATTACTAGGGTACTAGAGGAATAAGTTAGGAATTATTGGGCATTACTCGAGCATGACATGGGTATTACAGGAATAATTTGGAAGTGAGAGGATAATTACTGACAATAATAATCGGTGAAAGGCAAAAATAAAGGTCTTCAAAACATGGGAATTGGAATTGTCTGACAAATTAGAGGAATTCGAAATTGTGCAATGAAAAAAAAGGTCATCCGGCTAGTGAAGACAGGATTTCATATTTTTCTTACTTTTCTGAGGGGCATTTCTGGCATTACTGGGAATTATTCGGGTATTAGTGACAATTACTTACAATTTTTGGGAATTAGTGTACACAATATTCTCAATTTTCCCCTCGGCAGCTACTTCTTCAGAATTCTCGTCGTATCATTTTGTACTAGTTAACCCTGTACTAAATAAATAAAGTTTGTTAGTTAAACAACTATTGAGAAATGTTACTATATGATAACTTGAACAAATAATTATCTCTAAGTTAGTTTATTAGTTGCATGGTAAATTTATTTCTAAGTGAGCTAAAGGTTCTTAATTAAAGTTAAATTTATCCAATCGAAGTTACGAACTTCTTCGGCTGAGAATGGGAAATTGTTATCAACAATAAATTATCAAAAATTTGGCAACAAGGTAACTCACCAAATACAATATAATTATATAATTGTTGTTTATGCACTAGCGAGCGTAAAGTGGCACTTTACAGTTCTCATTATCATTATTATCATTGTAATTCAAGTCAGTATTTGTGATTCGCGTTATAAAACCACTAGTGCATACAATTTTGTATGTATCACGTGCGTAAAATGCGTTTATGGCATTCGGCGCAGGCCATAAGTGCCTACCCTACGCCCTCGATACAGAATAGTCATTTATGTATCAAGGGCATAAAGTTCATGGCCTGCGGCGTGGATTTCACAAGCCGAAATCCATAAACGCATAAACATATACTGACTTGAATTCCAATGGTCTACACGTTTTATACCTTATATATACAATAATCAAGAGTAACATAGTATGGGGAATGTGAAACTATAGTAGTTGAGAGCTATATTGAAGAATCTATTTCAAATAAATTGATCATTACTAAAAAAATTGCCAATGATTGTACCGGAATGATACCAGCTAGTTATTTGAATCAACCATCCACTTCTAAAATGAATACTTGTTCTCGTGTCGATGCAGATGCTGTAACGAAACTTTCAATATACAGAGTGGTCCAACGAAAAGAATGCACCTAGCTTTTCTCCTTTATTTGGAATTCATAGCAAATATACTCGGACACGTGAAGTGTGCCTTTGAGGGGGACACATTTTAGATATATTTTGCAACTTGTGTCTTCAACCCCCTAGCGAGGGGGTGTTACAACCCTAAAATTTTAAATGGAACGTGGGGTCGAGTGATATATCATTTGAACGGGCATAAAATTATATTTCCAATGATGCCCTATTTGTTGAAATTTACTGAAACAGTTAATGCGAAAACAGCTTTAAGAGCATTAACCCGATAATTTTGGTATTAATAAAAAATACAAATCAGTTTAGGTTACTAGGAATCAGAATAACGACAATCATTTCTAAATTACTTTATTTTGCCGAAAGCAACATTTCAATGATAATTTTTTGTTATCACAACTAAATTCCCCATTTATCGTTTGCGTGATTTTGTCGAAAACGACTGCAGATAAGTGTAAGAAAAAAACCGCAGATATGTGTAACATTTGTTTTACAGATGAGTGTACATTTTATTTGAATGGAGCTTCGAATAGGCATAATTGCCGTTACTGGGATGACAGTAACCCATATTTATTCCGTGAGGTTCATTCCCAGGCCCCTCAAAAAATAAACGTCTGGTGTGGCATATTAGGAAGTCATATCATTAGACCACTTTTCATTTCTCGAAATTTAAATGGTGAAATCTACCTAAACATGCTTGAAGACGCAATTGATCCTTTCATCACACAAATAATAGAAGATGACCAAAATCGTAATGCTGATCGGCTTCATTTCCAGCAAGATGGAGCACCTCCGCCCTATTTTGTTCCTGTACAAGAATTTTTAGATAACCGGTTCCCCGGACAGTGGATTGGCAGGAGAGGCCCAATGAAATGGCCTGCCAGGTCACCTGATTTAGCGCCTTTGGACTTTTTTCTGTGGGGACACTTGAAAAATAAATGTTTTGCTACGAAGCCCGAGTCCATAGAAGATATTCGCCAACGGATTATAGCGAGTACAAAATGTTAGACATAGATTTGAACGAAGTCTGTATTATTGTATGGAAGCAAATGGGTCACAATTTGAACACTTGTTGAAGTAACATTTCAATAAATCAATTTAACAGCTTGTTTTTTTACAAACCACTATAACAAGTAACAAATATTGAAACGTACTAAGTACTACTTGTACATGTTTTAATTCCTAGTAACCAAAAATCATTTGTATTTTTCATTAATACCAACATTATCGGGTTCATGTTCTTAAAGCCGTTTTCGCATTAACTGCTTCAGTAAATTTCAACAAATAGGGTATCATTGGGAAGATAATTTTGTGCCCTTTCAAATGATATATCAGTCGACCCCACGTTCCATTTTAGGGTTTGAAGGCACAAGTTGCAAAATATATCTGAAATGTGTCCCCCTCAAAAACAAACTCCACGTGTTCGAGCATTTTTGCTTGCAATTCCACAAAAAGGATAAAAACTAGGTGCATACTTTTCGTTGGACCACTCTGTATAATAATTATGTTCAAGAGAATATCCCATCTTCAACATCAGTAACTAAACCAACTGAATTTTCAATATTCAGGCTTATGACTCAATTACCATGTTGAAAAAATTTCGGCTATGAAGAAATGTTAGGAAGAGTATTTTCTCTATTGAACTGAAATAATTCTGATTCATGTTGGGTCTTGCATGAAATGATGTGTAAAATACACATTTTTGAGGATTTTGTCTATTTTACGGCCAGCGGGCCATATTGCGTCCGCGAGCGGTAAAGTGTCACTTAACGCTCGCTGAACCGGTCGGTAAAGTGTACTTTACCGCCCGCTAGCACATGATAGTTTTTATGTATCAAGGGCGTAAAGTTTATGGCCTACGGCGTGTATGATGGCCCGATGGCGTCAGCCGAAGCCCATCAGATATTCAGGCTCACGACCTAATTACATGTTGAAAAAATATCGATCATGAAGAAATGTTAGGAAGAATATTTCTCTATTGAACTGAGATAATTCTGATTCGTGTTAGGTCTTGCATGAAATGATGAGTAAATATAGACAATGTGAGAATTTTGTCTACTTTACGGCCCGCGGGCCATAACGCGCCCGCGGGTGGTAAAGTACCACTTTACGTTCGCTGAACCTAGTGCTAGTGCATGAATAATTATTATATTTTCGACAACCTGGCCTTATCGCTTCGAAAGGAGGGAAGCGTGTACTATCGCGAAGTCCCATTCTGATGATTAGTCCTCATATCGCAGTAGACGCAACTTTCATATCGTGCGTGATATTATCACTATAGTAACTGATCGTGATAATGAATGAATCACCCTATATAGCTGCACCAGATGGTAAAATCCTGACACTAGACAAAACGATTTGTCCGGTCCTGAATCATATACGTAAACGATGATCTATCAATTAAATTGTCATTGAACGGCAGATTTATTTGCCACAGTTTTATTTTTCACATCCATGTTTTGTCTAGGGATGGAATTAATTGTATAAATCAAAAGTGATCGTTTATCAAACTACATCGTTTTGTTATAACATTCGGGGCACCATAGGTTTTTAATGAAATATTTTTTTGCAATGGGTTGATACATACAGGATGATTCTTGTAGGAGCTACGACGTCATAGAAATTTCCTCATGTACGCTATAGTCCATCTCGCTATGGTAAAAAAGGCATCTCGTGTGCAGGTTGATGATTGAGTATGGAGAATAGTATGGTTAGTATGAGAGTGTCCAGAGATATATGAAGAACACGAAACGCTTTGGTAGCCATCTGAAGGTCGTGACTGGCATTTCAAAAGACGAGAGAGGGTTGTTTGGTAGGCTGAAATTGGATAATAACTCTCCCAATACCAAATGTTTATATTTTTGTCACCTTCTTCCACGAAGCCAAGAGCATTTTGTATTGAAAATGGGTTCTTCTGGTCCACAGGAAAGTTACAAAGTTATAAATGTTCCATCCAAATTGTAGTCAACTCGGTATTCTGATAGTTAGTGCTGATGTTGGTGGCATATATCATGCAACAGCCTATTCTTGCATGAAAAACTACCATCTCAACTATTCCATAGTATACATATTTGCTTCTTTTTTGTTAGACGTTAGTACATTGTACATACATATTTCTCGATGCTCCCGTATGTTTTATTCTCGATTTGTAAACGAGCCAATGCTTTCAACACATCGTCATCTGCATTCGAGAATATCTTGCAAAATGTTTTTGCTTTGACAATGAAATTCTCAGTTACATCTGCCCAACAATTAGCACACATTATCAACAGAGCTGCGGCTCGCTGTGGGCTAGGGCTCTAATGTACGCCGTACCCAGTGATATCTCACAGCTGTTTGCTGAAGTACTATACTGCTGTATATACGCTTGTATATGGTGAAAATATGTGGATAGCAGATACACCCCTCTTGTGAAAAACTGGATTAGTATCTGCTTCCTCGTGGGAGGTGTGGAAATTAAAAAAAAACATGGTTAAAATTGTTCTATCCATCAGAAGTCATCGGGAGAGTTGTGCAAGCTAGGGAAGATGAAGCCCTCACCTTTCAACGTGTGATGCCATGTGCTACATATAATTCACATATCGCTGCAGTTTCTCAGTAGGCAACAACTGCATATAGGTTTTTTTTCACTGCTGATAATAAGAGTGTTCTACTAAGGAATTCGGTAAGTAGACTATGTGGAAGTAATTTATGTTACGATAGTTCTCTGATATTAGTATTTGCTACAATTTTGTATTGGGTAAGAATATTTTCCTGACAACGTAAACTTCCAGCTATTGATGTAATTATAGAAAAAGATTTTCACAACGTTCATATTGCTTTAATCCGCATTCGTCTTCAGGTGAATACGTGCTATTTTCATAGTTATGTCTGTGTGGTGTAATAATGGTGTAATTTCGTTAGGTCCATTGCCACCAGTGCCTCTCGATAACTTGGCTTAACATTTCGTCCAAGAATAATTTCGCTTCCTTCTCCTTTCTCAATTTATTTTATGAGGCACAAGTCCGATCTGTTCAGAAACACTGTTTCCATATAATGGAGTTCAGCACCCAAACACACATTGAAAAACTTAGATTTAATCCAAAAAAGTACCAGTTTGTCTTGTCGGTGGTACTTAGCTCACACGCACGCTCTGGAGCACCTCAGAAAGGTTGGTGACCTGTTTCTGTTTCATAGATATTTTCATAGACGATGCTCTTCCGAAATATCATCAATCGCTTCAGCGTTATGCCGAACATCTCTTTCCGAGGGCTCGTTCTACCAACGTGCGACAAAGCTTTGAAACTTGCTGCCTCAGGAGGTGTTCCCTGAGGCACAGAGCCTGCAAAAATTCAAGAAGAACACCAATTCCTTCCTATTTTCCCTCGGCTCGTCATACACCTGTCAGTCTAAGTTGACTTGGGACTGTAAAAAAATCCTAAGACAACTGGCAGCAAACAATCAGGTCACAGAGGAATTGAAGGTAACGAAGAAGCAGATTGCCTTGCCAAAGAAGGGGCAAACACACAATTTCCCGGCCCAGAACCCTTCTGTGGACTCTCCAAAGTCCACTTGAAAAAGGAGTTCCGACGCTGGGAAACCGATGAAATGAAATCTCACTGGAATAAAACAGGACAAAGAAAAGCTAAAAGACTAGTGCGCCTATCGCCAAAGAAAGCTAAAGAGCTTCTCGAGTTGGACAAGAAAGACTTGAAGATGGTAACGGGACTCCTCACTGGACACTGCTCTCGGGGGTACCACCTCAAAAAGATGGGTAAATCAGAGAGTGAAGGTTGCCGCTACTGCGAGAACTACTACGCAGAAACTACAGAACATTTGCTTTGCGAATGCCCAGCGCTTTCCTGCAAGAGGCTTAAGTTCCTGGAAGGGGCCTTCTGAACGCCCTTCGACATCAGGAACTCAGCTCCCAGGAAACTGATAAACTTCACAAGAAGTCTCAGAATCCCGGGCCTCGAATAGACCAAGGGTCACGCACAAAAGAACTTATAGGTCGAAGTGCTCGTGAGGCTGCACAGCCTGTACGACCCCCCTACAATCTACATATCTACAATTTTCCCTCGGCTCTCACGATGTTCTCTGAACATTACAGGATTTTCCGTTTCGTGGGAATCAGAACATGAAAAACTCAGCATTTATTATATGTTCCATTTCTTTCTTGTTATCATCTAACAGCAATTATTTCCTTGAAATCCAATTCTTTTCATCATCGATCGATGCATATTTCCTTCAAAACTCTTGAGTAGAACCATTTTATTCTTGCCGGCTCTGTTAAACTATGCGATTTATAAATGGTAATATTTCAATTAAACTTACAAACATTCCGAATCTAACCCAGACATAAAATTTTTGAGAGGATTCCAACCAAAACAGCACAGAGCGTCCTGATTGCGAGCTTAGCGACGTACAGGTAGGGTCCTTTCGAGACTAATTGGTTTGTCCGTCATTGCACTGGTAATACTGAACAGTCGACTGAATGAAGATAGCTTTTCGGCTTCCCTTTCACTTATCTTTTCTGGGGTAATGGGGTATGTGATTCGATACTTGGATATGATGACGCTATACTATCCGTTATCCGTTACAAATATCCAAAATCTGATACTCTGATAAATTTCTCAGATAATCAGCCAACCAATTTTTTTTTTCCCCTTGGATGCTGGTCCTTTCGCCAGCTGCACCTCAGCCTCTTGGGCTTTTTGTGCTTTCCGGGTTAGTTTTACATCACCCACTCCGTAACTCTAGTCCCCTGTACCAGTCTGTACAGGTTCTTCACCAGTTGGGTGTTGTATTCTTCGGAGGTTAGCCTAGGCTTTCCGAATATTGCCTGTCTCTTGCGGTCTAGTGCCTCGCATTCTAACAGTACGTGTTTGGCTGTTTCTGTTCCTTTACCACATTGTCTGCAGGAAAGTTCTCCATTGTACAGTCCCATATTGTGCAGGTGTTTTCTCATTGGACTGTGACCAGTGAGAAGGCCCGTTATTGTTCTGACTTGATTCCTGCTCAACTTGAGCAGTTCTTCAGTTTTGTGTTTTGACGGTTCTTTGATAAATGTTTTCCCGTGGTGCATGAGAGGGGCTTCGTTCCATCTCTCTCTTTGTTTTCGTTTGACCCAGTCCCGAATGCATTCTCGAATGTCGGATTTGTTAATCCCGAGTGCGGGTTCTGGGCCAATATATGGAGCTGATGAGCCCTTTCTGGCTAACTCATCAGCTTTTTCATTGCCCTCGATACCACAGTGTCCTGGAACCCACATCAAAATTAATTTGTTGTGTTCTGAGAGAACACTGAGTTCTTCGCGGCATTTCCATACCAGTCTTAATGTCACTTTCGGGTTCATAAGAGCCTTCAGTGACGCCTGGCTGTCAGTGCATATTTTGATCCGTGCTTTGCGCATTTCCCTCAGATTGATCTCTCTCGCACATTGCAAGATAGCGTACATCTCTGCCTGGAATACAGAGGTGTTTGTTCCTAGTGAGTTCCTAGTGAGTTGCCAACCAATTCTCCAAAGTGTTTCAATTTTCAGAAAATTAAGTATTGGAAGCAATTACTTCAATCACTCATGAGGTGGTCGGTAGCTTAGACGCAGGCCCTTCGAAACTTCAGCATAGCGATAATTGGTTCGAGCCCGACGTAGGTACGAGAGATTTTCGTAGGTTATACAACAAGTATATTGGTGATTAGCGAAATAAAAATTCCTTCGACTTTGAGAAACAAATTCTGCTGCTTGGCAACCACATGAGAGCGAAGCGAAAAATTGATAAAAGTAGTTGTTTACACAAACTTACTGTGGTCAGTCAAGCGAAATTGAAAACTGGTGTTTCATCAGGTACACTATCAAAGTTGTCATACCTAGCGAGGTAATGCAATGAATTTTCCAAAGATGAAACTTGTTAACCCTTATAATACCAAGCTTTTTACATACGTGCGATACCAAGCGGTGTTCATTTGCACCCCATTTTTTTTGTCTATCTTTGTAATTTTTACAATTTTTTTAAGTATAATGAAAAAAAAACGCAAATAAATTATTTTGCATCTATTTTTATTTCAATTTAGTTACTAAATAGATCGTCTAAAAAAAACAGCATAAACGATTCTTGGATCGTACGTATTTCTGCACTGGTAGGTGTAAGTCCTGGAACATGCACAATCTTGTTTGCCTGCGAACGTCGAACTTGATTATTTATTGGCATTTTATACCACTGGGTACCATCTTTAGCTGTATAAACAGAAATATCAGCTACAGGTACCTCTATGTTAGTGTTTTCTTCATCAGAAGAAGCTTAGATTTCTTCATCGAATTCTTCTTGGTCGGATATATGGTCCTCACTTTCGATGTCGCTTGCTGTATCATCATTTTGCAACAGCATTAACATTTCCTCCTCCGTTAGAGCTTTTTCATTTCGAATTCGGAAATTACTCATTTTCGACCGAATATCATGTGGCGCACTATAAATCGACTCGTTTATCTTACATAGACGCTTGCATAAACGACACTAAATAGTAATAACTATTACTCCTGTACCAGTAGGCGGCCGGCAGCGTAGCAATGCAAGCACGGCGCCGAATAAGAGACGTGGGGATACGAACAGTACAACATGTACGGATTTTACCCTGCCGTTAGCTCATAATAACACAGAAATATTGGTATACGTAAAATGCCAAGCGGGGTGCAAATGCACCCCACACTCTAAAAACCTAAATAATTACTGAGATGGAAGAAATCCATGTAAGATTTCAGGTAAATTACATTCGGAACCTAAAAAAATGCAGCTACTAAAAAGAGGAAAGAAAACAAAATATAATTGGCTTAGATACATACAAAAAGTACATGTGCATTTGCACCCCGCTTGGTATTATAAAGGTTAAACAAATACCTTATTACATATAAATTGAAGTTGTCAGTCAATCAGCTGCATTTGGATCAGAGCTGGCCAGTTAGCCACAATAGGTTTATTCGTTTGCATCAAGGTGTATGTAGTGTAGGGTAATTTTCGCCATATTTCGAATCAAGTGCAGTTCAGACAAAGGAATGTGTCAATGTCAAATTAATTTTCAAACGAATCTAAAATGGAGTGTAAATTACACCAGGTGTAGGAAAGTGCTACAACTCGATGCAAACGAATAAACCTAATGTATATACAGGGTTTATCAACAATGCGTGAGTATACGATAGCTCCTTATCTATTTGGGATAAAAAAATGCTTTGAATAGAAGTTATGAAAATCATTGAAAAGTTATTAATAACAGAGTGAATGTTCCTGCTTAGCTTCATTGTCGAGACGTCCAACTTTTTCCTCCACGAAATTTCTCGATAGTGGTAGCTAATAAACTGCGCAGGCGTCAATCATGTTGATTTCATGAGTGCAAAAAAGTCATTGATAACAGTTAGGTTTTTAGTTGAACCTCGAGATAATTCACCAAAGTACTCGAAAAATCCTTTGTCCTACAAAATGGATGGTAGGACTGAAGAGGTGGGGGACTCTTCATATACCAATGATATGGTCATAAGAAATCATTAGTAACCAGCGGATTTTTTTACTGTTGCTTGGTTAATATTTGTATAATTGAATGATTATATTTTCTTACAAATTGAAAGGTGTTCCCAGTCCTTCGCTCCAAATTTGACAATTCCATGGTGAAAAAAAAATTATTAGTAACTATATGACAATGATAACACATGGAAGGTAAGTATATTCTTCACCTAAATAATACAGTGTCGTACAAAAAAACGGGTATGTGTCGCTAGTCCTACGAGAATCATTCAAAATAACGAATTAATCAAGCTCTGAGTGATCTACAGATTTGAAAGGAAACATTCTAAAGAGTAGAGTAATATCAATTGTTAATTGTTTTCAAACCAACAAAAATTTTTATTTAATAAATTATATTTTTTTTCTGTTGTTTCGGAAAGTATAAGATTTATTGAGAAACAATTTCTACAAGATAATTCAATTCTCCACAAGAAATATGCTTAGTAAGTTCTCACAAAATGCACTCGTTTTCTCAGAAAACCTGATTGACTTCCGAAATCAAATTTCACTTGCATTAATCCGCCACTGCAATTTCCGGCAGGGCCGAAAACTAGACTGTGCTAAAAATTATAGTAGAAGGAAGAGAAAAATTATATGAATCCAGATTGGGTTTTGAGACAAGAATCGATTGTAGCACCTCCAAACTTGGTATGCTAGTAGCTGGAACCATGATTAACACGAAAAAAAATTGTTTACAAAAATTCCAGGGGTGGAACATTTTTTTTTTTTTCATTTAATAATATATAAATACATTTTTCTGTAACCTTGGAATGTATATGATTTACTGGAAAAAAATCAGAAAACGTGATTGAACGCCGACATCAAATTTCAGGTTCACCCTTACCCGCCGAATATTTGAACATTCTCTGTCCAAATGCTTGTGGGCCACCCTGTATTACAGAGTCTATTTGCTTTTATAATTAGCAATACCAGCTTTTATGATGAGAATCTACTGAATTTCCATATTTGTGAATTACGAATTTCCCAGCGGAATCCTTTGTATTGTTAGCGGAGCAAGTCTGAAAAATTCCAATAAAGTAAGGAAACACCCTTGTGCAATTCTGGTGATTTATGTAATTGCTGAACTTTTATTTTATAGTTTAACGGTTGCTTGATCTTTTCAAAGTCGTTTAAGCTCTGAAATAAGAATGGGAAATGTTCGGCGGTCTATATTTCGGATATAACCGAGAGAATCCAGATGGTTCAGAAGAGAGTGTTAGGATTTTGAAAGAATAGGAAAAGTATTGTGAATCGGAATTGCGAATTTGCATTATTCACGAAGGATCAGCATCGGGAGTATTCACCAGGCGCTCTTGATGTGAGTGGAATTGGAACACACAGGAAAATGATGTCCCCAAGACACACTTTTTCGTACATATTCCTAGTTGCTTATTCTGTGTGCGACTGATATTTTTTACTTTGGGTGATAGCAATCAGCCAGTTGCTGATTTCGATAATGAAGTTATGTTTCTCAGTAGGATTTTTGTCACAATCTTTATTTATATCTTGATTCCAGTGTGTTACACAATCCGCTCTCTTTTCAATTGTCGCTCGATTTCGATTGTCTTTTTTTAATAAGGGAGATCCATAAGCAACTTGATACCTCCTTTTATCAAAAGACAAATGACAATTTCTTTTGGGGGTAAAGCAAAAAATTTCTGGGATAAAAAGCTGAACTGGAACTCTCCTTTGGAAAAAACTATCTGAAAGGCTAGCCTTTCATTATGGACATGCCTCATAATCCGTGGCAAAACATGGGGTTTACCACAAAATAAGTATATTGGCTGTACCTGACCGTCATTCTACCAATATTAGCAATGGAATATCTTTTCCGATTACTTCCTCTCCACATAGTTCTGAAAAAAGACGCAAGATGAGCAACATACAGACTCTACTAAGCGACCATTAGTCTATCGCAGGCACGTGTCATAAAAAGTAGCAACGTGCTGGGGGGCATAATAGCTCACAACGTGTAGGGCAATTTACCGATGGTTCCAAAACTTTGGAAGGTCGGAACCGGAATATACAGGATGGGTAAATTAGCAACGATATTTCAAAAAAAGAGAGAGAGAGAAAAATATACTTTATTGTCGAAAAATACAGAATTTCTTATCGACAAAGCATGGTGCATAAAATCAGAGTGATGTGTATAACTACTTATGTAAATACAGGTGAAGAATATATTTATTAAAAATGTAGTAGGACTCAAAAGAACAGTACATCTTTAACAGTTCAGCGTAAAAATAGAGTTGAAAAATTGTCATAGCATATAACATACAGTACGATGCAAATGTATGGAATAAATTCGATATTTAAAAAAAAGACATCTTTTGGAAGAAATCCTTAAACACGTCAATTATAATTTTTGACGACCCATCTCATGATATACATGTGAGAGACGTTACGACGTAATCGACGTTTTTTTTAAAATGCAAACAGGGGTCGTGTGGCACCTTCAGAAGGTCTACTAATCGTCTATTCAACGGTATAATAATTCCAATATGTATTTATACAGGGTATTATGTAATAAGAAGAATGAAATTACAATAAATGCTCATTCCTTGAACTAAATTATGCTAAGGACCGCCACTGAGAATTAAACATCGTAGTGTCTTCTATTATTTTTGTTGATTCGAAAAAAGAAATACATTTATTGATAAAAGTTCTACACTCTAGTTTCAAATTAGTCGATATCATTGAAGTGAAGTGTCATTGAAGTGTTTGACATTATTTCTATAAAAATATTTAAATCACTTATAATCTGGCAATGAGACTTACAGAAACCGAACGAATCGAAATTTTAATTATGATTGGCTGTGGAGATAAAGTTAGGACTCAAGCAGAAGTTCGTGATTTATTCAATACCAAATACCCCAACCGAGAACCCGTTTCTCAATCAACAATTAGTAAAATTGAGAGAAAGTTTCGAGAAACGGACCACGTTAAAGATCTCCCTAAAAGTGGTAGAAAATCAATTTCAGAAGCCCAAAAACTTGACGTGGTACTTGCGTTCCAAGAAAACCCCCATACCAGCTCAAGGCAAGTCGCACTGGATAATAATTTACACCAATCTTGTTAGAGTGTTGAAAAAAGAAAAGTGGCATCCGTATAAAGTTCATCTGGTCCAAGAACTGTTAGAAGATGACTATGATAGAAGAGTCGAATTCTGCGAAATCATGATGGAGCGCTGTAATAGATATTGGAGTTTCATACAAAATGTACTATTTTCAGATGAAGCTACTTTTATGCTCAATGGTCACGTAAACCGTCAGACGTATATCGATACTGGGCAAGAGAAAATCCACATTGGATGGAGGAGCATAGCACACAATATCCACAAAAAGTGAACGTTTGGGCCGGAATTTTGAACAACCAGATAATAAGGCCATACTTTTTTGAAGAAAGCGTAACTGATGCTCGGTATCTACACTTTCTTCGGGGTTATCTGGTACCACAACTGAATCAGCTATTTCCAAATAGAAATGATTTGTGGTTCCAGCAGGATGGGGCGCCCCCACACTACGCCGTTGATGTACGAACCTACCTGAATACGGTTTTCCGAGGTAAGTGGATAGGAAGAAGAGGACCGATCGAATGGCCACCAAGGTCTCCAGATTTGACTCCATTAGACTTTTTTTGTGGGGATACTTAAAAAGCAAAGTTTACCAAAATCGACCAAATGATTTAGAAGAGTTGAAGGAACGAATCAGAACGGAGATTGCACAAATAACCCCCGAAGTTCTCGAAAACGTTAAAAGGGAATTCACTGCCCGGCTTTCACATTGCATCATTGCTGAAGGTCATCAATTTGAACATTTATTATAATTTCATTGTATTTTAATGAATAAAAAGTTTTGGTTCACCCTGTATAAATAAATATTGGAATAATTATACAGTTGAATAGACCATTAGTAGACGTTTTGAATAAGGTGCCACATGACCCCTGTTTGCATTTAAGAAAATCGTCGATTACGTCATCACGCCAACACCGGTGACGTAACGTCTCTCACATGTATATTATGAGATAGGCCGTCATAAATTATAATTGACGTGTTTAAGGATTTCTTCCAAAAGACGCCTATTTTTTAAATATCGAATTTATTCCATACATTAGCATCGTACTAATAATAACACTAATAGACTTGTATAATGAGGTCATGTCGGGGTTTTGTTAAGGAATTCTTCAATATTGTAATATGCATTTTTAAAGAGAGACTTCTTCAAAACTTTTCTAAATATTTAATGGTCTTGGATTGTCCTTAGTTCAGTGGGTATGTGATTACATATTTTCTTACATTCCTAAATAGAGAGTATTTAGTTAGAGTGGACTTGGGAATGGCTAGAGATATTTTCCTTCGTGTTGTTTGACGGGTCGCATGGTAAGTTTGCGTTGTAGTCTCTGTAATATATTTTTTGTGCATCAAGCATGTCGTTTCTAATATGAACAAGTAGGTCAGTGTGAGAATTTCCTTACTCAAAAATAATGGTTTTTGTAGAACAAACACTGATTGGAGGAGTTGTTGGCTACAATAACTCCAGAAGGCTGTACCATATCTCAAGTGGGGTCAGTAAGTGATAGAACATTTTAGTTGTTGATGAGCTCAACTCATTAGTGCCAACTCTAAGGGCAAAGCATTATATTGGTTTTCTTGTTAGTGAAGCATAAATAATTTTCATCGCACCATTGTTGAATCATTTCCAGGTCTTTAGTAATAATATCTCTCATGTTGTTGAAGTTTTTTCCGTACCAGAGTATGGTAGTGTCATCAGCAAAAATGGTGAACTTTCCTTGAATTGGAATATCGGCCAGGTTATTAAGGTACAGGAGGAAGAGAATTGGACCAAAGACAGATCCTTGACATATCCCTGATGTTTGACTGATTTCCATTCGATTTTACTATATGTTTCCTGTCGACTAGATTGAATTTGATCCAGTCAAGTTATACCCTTCTAAAACCGTAGTGATGCAGCTTGTCCAGAAGTATTCTATAATTACCGCAATCAAAGGCTTCAGTCCAGTCGCAGAACACTGCCGTAACAAATTGGTTCTAAGAATGAGAATATGGCATCATTCGTGCCTTCATTGTTCTGGAACCCAAACTGAGAATGTGACAATATATTATTGTTGGTTGAGAAATGTTACAATCCGTTTTTTACAAGCTTTTCTATGATTTTAGATAAAGTTGAAAGTAGAGCGATCAGTCTAAAATTACTAGGATCTTCAGAAGCACCTCCTTTATATATTGGGATTATTATTGCTGTCTTAAGGCATGGTGGGAATTCACCAAGCTCAAAAGAAAGGTTGATACATTCGGCTAATACTTAGGCTGTATCTGTATCTATTGATATTTCACGGTTTCAGCTATTTTATTATGTGACACTGTTTTGGCCACTATCCCACGTTCTATAGAGGAAACCCCTCAGAAGCTCATTGTACAAGAAAAAAACTATTTGGAACAGGCGACAGGTGGGCAGGTGGGTAACAATATTTTAGCGCGCAATCCACTTTCACGTCTCATCGTTTGTCTGAATACAATATGTGACTTTTATGAAATATAAAACTCAGTAACTTCAAACTGAATGTGTGGTTTTCAGATAAGGTCATGAGAGAGTGTATGGAAACAGGGATAGGTTGAACAAACAAGCAAAGACAACTAAATTGCTAGCTAGGACGAGTATTAAAAAGTTGGGAATCATATTACTTGATTAGTAAGAGAAGAAAGTTTATCAGTCCTAAGCAATGTCCTACATGAGCGTCAACACGTGGCCATCGCGGCCGAATCGGTGATATCAAAGCAATGATAAAGATTGATGGGTCCTCGCCGCGCGGTAGGCACTGAAGCTTTCTTCGGAACATGTAACGAGTTTTTTACACTTTATGTAAAAACCACGTCAACAGTGCGAACAGCAGCTCTTCGTCGGTGGCATTGGGTGAGGGTGATTGCTATTAAAAAAAAATAAAAAATTTATTACAATAGTGATGTTGCCATTGATTGGACGCCACTGATTTTTTTAAGCTGATGTTCACTATGGGAAATGAACCAGAAACCTGGAAGGTGGAGAATGATTACAGTAGTGAAAAAAGTAATAAAGTTTTTAGATTTTACCTTTCAAATAGGGCCTGAACATTGTTATATGTTTCTGTAAATAGTAAATTTGTTGTTCAATGTTCTACTGAATATAGAGTAAATAAAAGTGGAAAGATAAGTTATAACTGGCCTGTCATCCTACGGTTACATTTCTTAGAAAACACTGGTGAGACAACAGCTGATGTGGGATAGTAGAACGCCGACAGGACATCAAACAGAAAAGGTGCACCGTTCCCAGTTATGTGACATCTCTCAGGAGTACTTTAATTCAGCAATAACATTCAGGCTGGTGTCTCCAAGAGGGACAGGAGTGCTATCAAACCAGCATGGAAATTTAGCTTCGACACCTCTGTCTAGGTCCTCTAACAGGTATAGTTTGAAAAGAACTACGCTGATTTGATCTTTATTACTTTCTACGACGATATGGAGTAGAGTTGACTGAATTGCATGAGAGTAAAGCCTCGTCAAATAACTTTAGGTTGACTCAATTTGCGTATATATAATAAATACGTCAAGATACCACACTTCTGGCTATATCAGCAAAATAATACTAAATTGCACCTCAACACAAACTTTTCGTGATGTCTCGGGATTCATCATCAGTGTCCCTTCATCAACACATCGTTCGTTTCCTGCTCGTAACAAAATGGATGCGACAGGGAAACCGTCTTGTTCCTCTTCTACGCATGCCCTGGCTTCCTCGATTCGATACCTGTCGATTAACTATCGAAGTCTCAGAACAAAAGAAATGTAGGAATTCTATCTGGGACCTCGGAACTATCTTTAGACAGAGACGGATGATATCATCTAATCAAGGACCATTAGAAATATAGAAGAAGAATTTTTTAACATGATTTAACAATTTATGACAAAAAGAGTAAATAAATATCATACTATTACTACACAGAAAAAAAATTGGTACCTGAATACAATGAAAAAGTTCAGTGACTCACTGAATATTTTTATCAATATTGGTCCAATGAACGCAATCGTTATGTCAATGTACCACTGGTTATCCATACTATAAATACGGTTGTTAATAATATCAATGAATTCTTTTGTTGATATCATGTTCAAGAACATTAAATAAGTTTGTTAGGGGAATGAATTCCATTCATCAAACGAATGAAGATTGTTCACCCAAGCAATAAATTGTATTCGTTCAACTGATGAAACTGTATTCAACAAATTAGTTATTATTGTCCATTCTTCGAATGAATGCTGTATGATTGATATAACGATTCAGATTAGTTCGAAGATGGATATTTTTCATCAATGCAATAAACGGTGATTATTAAGTATCGGTTATTCCTTGATTCAACAATTGATATACATTAAATCTATGTTTCAGTTTATTCTCGTGATGCTTCCACACATTGAACTAATTATTTTGTTTATCATTTGAATAAGTGGTATTCATTCAACCATTGCATATTATTCGTAAATGCAATGAAGGCCTTCTACTGATATTGAGCATTCAGTGAGTTTCCGAAAGATATGCAAAATAATTAACATGCATTCATCAGAACATCGCAATCCTGATTTTGGAAGGCGTATCTCCAAGTTATCTTTAATTTCGGCTGGCTCCTTTCAGAGCTCTTCGGATGTCTCTGTAGTCTGAGCTACCTGAGAAGATGCTTCAACGATCGCTTCTGTCTGCTGAAGTTAACCGGCTCTGTGCAAACAACGAAGTCGTGCGGAGTGGTCCCTCTAGTGGAAGCGCTGTGTACTACCAGCTAAAGCTAACTTGCCAGCAACGCAGATTTCTATGCGAGGATTCGGCTGAACAGATGCCGGCGAAATTTATGAGTATATTTAAACACGAGATGGCTTGGTTCGACATAAGGGTTATTATTATATTCATGAACATATTAATTACGGAGTTATAGAATGGGAGGAAAATGTTGCTTCTATCTGCCTAACAAAACTGGGACTTCGTTACACCTTCTACGATCTTTCCATAACCAATAAAACCTGTGTGTAGATCTGAAAATAGATTATCATTGATTTTGATAAACTTGGATTCATTGTAACAATAAAATCATCTCCGGGACCATTAATTACGTTCATTGATATGATGAACAATTTCAAATGGACTCAGTGTACCACTTTCATTACCTCAATGAACTTTTCCATAGCAGCAACGAAACCTGTTCATAAATATAAAAAAAAGATCATCTTTGATCACAATGAATTTGAATCATTGTCACGATGAAAAATGTATTGTGCCAATAAACGGAAAGGTAATAAACGGTATTCATTGATATAATGTACCACATTTTATTCATGAAATAGTATACACTGTTTCAATGTACTTCTTTCTTCATTTCAATGATATTTCCCATAGCCGCAATGAAAAATGTTCATAGGTCTGAAAATAGATCATCATTGATCTCGATAAACTTGAATTCATTGTTACAATAAAAACGTACATATTTCAGTGAATGGTCATTCATTGACTCGACGAAAAATATATTGTGCCAATAAACGAAGAGGTATTCATCAATAAAATGTACCATATTTTTTTTAAATATATACATCAGTACTCTGGTACCATGAATTATGTTCATTGATGTGATGAACAATTTCAAATTGTTTCAGTGTACCACATTCCTCACCTCAATGAACCTTTCCATAGCAGCAACGAAACCTGTTCATAAATATAAAAAACCATCAACTTTGATCTCAATGAACTTGAATTCATTGTATCAATAAATACCTTCGTACATCAGTGAATGTTTAATCATTATCACGATGAAAAGTTAATTGTACCAATGAACGGAAAGGTAATAAACGGTATTCATTGATATTATGTACCTCATTTTTTTCATGAAATAATATACATTGTCCCAATGTACTTTTTTCTTCATTTCAATAATCTTTTTCAAAGCCGTAACGAAATATGTTCATAGGTCTGAAATTAGATCATCATTGATCTCAGTTTACCCCTTTCCTCACCTCAATAAACTTATCCGCAGGAGCAACGAAAACTGTTCGTAAATGTAAAAAACGATCATCTTTGATCTCAATAAACTAGAATTCGTTGTATCAATAAATACCTACAAAAGTCAGTGAATGTTGATTCATTGCCACGATGAAAAATGTATTTTGCCAATGAACGGAGAGGTAAAAAACGGCATTTATTGATATAACGTACCACATTTTTTTCAGTGTATACTAGTAAATGTAAGAAAAGCATTCTCATGGGAATTTGTCTAATACCTTGTCAATAATATAACGAGATTCAACAAACTGTTTAGGACAGAGGTGGTTCGCCGCATACAGGGAGAGAGAATAATACTTTATACAGCGTGTGCATGAAATGTATAAACTGCTGACTTATTCTGATTTATTGTTAAATATAAATATGTATTATACTGTCTACCCTCTTGGTATTATTATGTGAAATATAACAGACAGTAACGTTTTTCAACAGGTGTTATGAGAGAAAATAAAAACGTTACAAACAACACTAAAGAAACTCAATTGCTACCCTTCTGCTAACTAACAAGCAGCCCAGCTCTTATCGCCTTCAAATAGTTCAACTGGAACTCGCATAATTTTATTTTTCAAATATTACTGTTTGAGAGTACTTCCGTTCCAGTTCAAATGTCGAATGATGAAAATTTGCCTTGCTACAATACAACGATATTTTTCAAGATTCAAATGACAGAGATGTAGTTTCAAATTGAATTTATGGAGTTCGAAAAGATAATGTAGGACGACAATTTCCGCCATACAACGTGATATAATATGGAAGTGTCTGATCCATTAAATATCCCGCTTCGATTTCAGACGTACTTAAAATATTGTTTCAATACATCGGAAATTAAATTACTTCGTATAGGTATAGGATAACATACATTTCAGTTTTAGTTGCGAGAGTCGTTTATTTCGCATGATCCAATTTGTTCTGTTCTCTGGATGATATGTTACAACCCAATAATGTTGAATTAGAATTTACTATGCATGTCTATTTTTTTATACTGGATTACAGTTTGAAAACATATCATTGGCTTCAACTGGGGACGAAAAGATGCAGTGACCCATTTGAAAGCTGGTCACCTCTTTTAAAATGTTTTTTATAGAATAGATAGAATAGATAGAACATCGATAATTCTATTTGAGTGCCAAAAACTCGAAATGAAAGAAAAAATCAAGGCCTACTTCGAACTTTTTTCAAGGTCAATAATCCAAAAAACATACTAGCGGTTTATTCTTAATGGAATTTGACAACGCCACTGGATTCACGAGATTCTCAAGTGGTTTTTGTAAAAATAACGTAGGAACGCGTCCATTAATAAAAAGTTAAATGGGAATAAAATTCGAAAATATTGTCAATAAGTCACTTCAATTTCAGGAATATTATCAAAATTATGGCTATACTACTGGATTTAGGATGTCTCGAAATATATCTGATCATAATTTTCACGAAATCTCTTCATAAATGACAAAATTATAAAGTAATAAAATTTGAAAGAAATTCACCGAGGCGTAGAAGGGCCATATACTTTTTTAAAAATACTTTTTCAATTGGTGTCCCTTTTTACTTATTTAAAGCACGCCTCAGCGTGTGCAAATCGAACTTTCAAAAACGCGCATTTTTCCAAGCCAAGTCACCATGGCTACATCAGCAACTCGAGAACCATGAAGTCTAAATGACAATTATGATTATTGATCTGACCTTGTAACGTCAAATGAAATATTACAAACAAAACTTTCATTCAAACATTAACGAAAGGTATAGTGATGTCACATCACGAATTCAACATTTCACATTATTATAAGTTCTTATTACCATTATTTGTGATAATGAAACCAGTATTCATGATTTCAAAGTGCACCAATTGAAAAAAATAACGTAAAGTATTCGTGGATAACTGATCTTTCTTGCTCTATTTTGAGCACTCCGGCTGCGCGTGTTTGAAAGACCTTCTTATCCACTTATAGTTTCATATACTATTTTCACTAATTCATTTGGAAGTCGGAATTTTATTATTTTCCATGCTTGATATTAAACCACATCTGATACATAGTGTGAAAATATTCTAACTAAACGAAAAAATCTGTAGTTGAAAATTAGCATTTTCATTCAGATAGTTGATAGAATCACTCACAGAAAACGTTCATTTCACTGATGTAAGGACTGCACCTCCTACTTTAGATCTCGATCAGAGAGATCGGAAGAATTGGGAAGCAGAAGCAGTTTCACAAAGCAAGGATGGAAATGATGAAAATATTTCTTCTGTGTTACCGACGTTACCGCAGAAGAAATATTTAGATATTCCATCAAATTTGGTTCAATATCCAATGTGGTTTTAGCCAGGGAAGTAGTTGTTTTCTATTAGATATTAAAGATAAATAACATTTTTCAATTTCAATGGAGAGTGTTCTTCTTTTCAATATGAATACCTCCCAAGAGGTTATCTTGAACGATGGAAATTAACTGATTTTATAAACATCCTGTTTATATTTCCAAACAAAAATCGAAATGCAATACCCATGACAGGATTATGTCAAAAAAAATTTCAAACGTGTTATTGCAGAAGAAATATTTTCATCATTTCCAGTGAGTGATACTTTTGAACAACATTGTCCCTTTCGCATACATTTATATGAATTTTCAGTGATCACTATAGATACTTAAAATATCAACTATCTCAATGAAAATGCAAATTATCACCTTCACATTTTTTCAGGCTTTAGCAGGGAAGTAACTGTTTTCTGTTAGATATTACAAAAATATCACATTTTGCAACTGATTACTCAATTTCATTTAGATTCTTGTTTGAAAATATAACCAGTATGCTTATAAAATCAGTTTTGGAATCATCTGCGGCTGAAAGACAAACTTTAGTCGCTATTCTCCTTCGTTCAAAGTAACCTCCTGGGAAGTATTTATGTTGAAAAGGGGAACATTCTCCATTAAAATATTTTTCCAACTTCGAAGTCGGAATTTTATTATTTTCCGACTCCGAAGTCCAAATTTATTTTATTATTTGTGACTTCGAAGTCGGAAATTAGCTCGTTTCAGACGTCGTGGGACGAAGGATATTGAAGTACCTGTAGTTCATAAATTAATTGTTTTAGACCACAAGTGTGGTAGTTTGTTGAAATAATTTTATAGGGAGGAACGAAGAAATGGCAAAATATACAGTTTGTCTCATCAATAATTTTGAATCTGATGCCACGTGACAGAAACCAAAGAGCTCATTGGGTGACATAATATCAAAAAGAGCTGCATCAATTGCTTCAATTTACAACCCCCAAATTACAATTATCTACTACTCTCAAGTCCCAAGTCCTGTCTTAATCATCGTGGGACACCCTGTATATGTGAAATAAAATGAGGAACTTTGCACAAATGTCTGTTTGATATAATTCAATACCCGTCGCGGAATTATCCATGAGATTGGTTGCGTTAAGCCATAATAGCCTATACGCAAAGGAAAAAATATTTTAAAGAAGAGATTTTATTCAAATGCACTAAAAAGTAAACAATACTTTTTTTAGATGCGTGATGTATGTTATTCTATGGATAACAAATCAAGAGTTTGCCGTCCAAGGTTTTCAGTTCGAATACGATAACGGCAAGCTTTTTAATCTTCTACTCACAGAATAACCTACATTACACATGTGAAGAAATTATTTTTACTTCCAAGAGCAATTTAATAGAAGATTATCTTGAAAAAGTTTTTTAATTACTTCATTTTCTGCTTTTTAGTTTGCACGCATTTATTTTTGGACTTTTGATAAGGCATGAGCTATCCAACTCTTCATTCAATATGAATTTCATGATCTGCGACTTTGAATATCCCGACATACATATCAATTTTGAAAAGAATAAAATCATTACTAGTCCGCCATCTTGAATTCATGAATTCCGACAACAATTTCAAAACCCGAATTCAAATAGAATCGAACCATATAATCACAAGAATCCTG
This sequence comes from Chrysolina haemoptera, assembly GCA_958298965.1. Classification (NCBI taxonomy): domain Eukaryota; kingdom Metazoa; phylum Arthropoda; class Insecta; order Coleoptera; family Chrysomelidae; genus Chrysolina; species Chrysolina haemoptera. The sequence continues at coordinate 10,610,647 of OY282597.1, read as the reverse complement.
CGCCATATGGCGGTCGCCATGCATCTCAAATTTATGAATTTTGACATAAATTCATAATCTTTGTCCTCGATAACCATCACAAAGTTCACACCGCTTATAATAAACAGTATACATAAAAAAGAACGAGCTCATAAAAATTATAAAAAATACAAAACAACGTCTTTTCGCGATAAATCCAATTTATTAAGATCACAAGTGAAAATACGAATACACAATGCCTATATACTGCCAACTTTATTTCTATATTACGTTTTGACTGAAATACATAAAAAGAAATCATTCTTGACGAAACAATCTCATATTCACGGACATAATACACGAAACTCATCACATTAAAATAAATCGATTTCGTCTGCACGTGTCACAAAAAAATTCATTAGATTATTCTCAGTAGTAATAACCTAAGGACATTGATAATTATAGCAAATTCCGAAAGCTTGTTGCTTGGAAACAGACCGACGCCGAAGGCGGAGGTCTGTTTTCTATAAGCAACAAGCTTGAGGAAGTTGTTATATTTATCAATGTTCGAGGGTTATTCGAATAGAAAATTTTTTGCTAACCGACACTTTGTAACATTGCAATAGTCTATAAATGATTTCCATGCAAAGTTGTTATTGTAAACAGTTTATTTTGATATATTTGATGAGAAAATTTCATCAATCTTCTCGTCAGCATTACAACCAAATCATGACATCACTGACATTTTGACGTTATTATCGAAATAAGTCAAAATATGTATATCCATAGCAACGTGCCTGAGAGTGAAAACAGACCGCTGGGTCTGTTATCAGTATAATGTTGTTCTTATTGGTTGTATTCAATCACATGATCTCAATTTAACTAATTTCATTGGATTTCCGCTTGAGCAAAACATTTTCTGTACAATATCTTGCCTCAAGATTTCAATAAGCTCAGTTTGAACACTTTCAAGAGAAAATTTAAAAAATATTTGTTGAGGTATTGCTTGTTGTAATGCTGTTAACTTGTTAATTTAAATTTTAAATTTTTTACCATCTTACATTTTTACATTTTTTTATATTTTTTATACATAAACCAAATATGACTTGCTACAAACATTTTATATCATGTAACGTAGTCATATAAAATATTCTATAAAACTACGTGAGTGATACTGAGAACGAAATAAATAAAGATCCAACAACATTTTAAAGCTTCATCCAAAATAAAAAAAGGTAATTCCAGAAATCCAGCAGTCATGAAAAATAGACGTAATATTTATACTAAACCTCAGGAACATTTGCATTTTCAAGAGTGTTTATGGTATATTCGATGTGAACCTTTGCAATGGACTTGATACCATTCACATAATTGGCCAAATATAAATATAAATATATATATATATATATATATATATATATATATATATATATATATATATATATATATATATATAACTAGTAAATAGTGGGGCTTTGCAGCAAAATCAAAGAGTACTACTTTAAAGTTTGTCCAAGCTTTCGGAAATTTAATAAATCATTTCCATCATCAGGGATAATCTTTGTTGAGATTGTGAGACGCGATGTTATTCAACAATAAGTGACACATTGTGCAAGATGAAAGTTGATATAAACATGTAAAATTGGTAGGATGTCTTAAAATTTTTTCATAAAATACGTTACATTTAAAATTGTTAAAATATTTTTTATTTTGACCACTGATGATGGAAATGATTTATTAAATTTCCGAAAGCTTGGACAAACTTTAAAGTAGTACTCTTTGATTTTGCTGCAAAGCCCCACTATTTACTAGTTCCATACCTAACTAGTCAGCAACGACTACCCTTCCTCTCTCTACAGGCATGGGGTTCTACCAATCCATCGCTACAACTTTTGGTGACAGAGCAGTTCAAGAATTGAAACTTTGGTCTAAGACAAAGATGAAATTGGCTAAGGAAATCAACAGAAGAAAAAACTGATGATGGAAATGATTTATTAAATTTCCGAAAGCTTGGACAAACTTTAAAGTAGTACTCTTTGATTTTGCTGCAAAGCCCCACTATTTACTAGTTCCATACCTAACTAGTCAGCAACGACTACCCTTCCTCTATATATATATATATATATATATATATATATATATATATATATATATATATATATATAAAGCAGCAAAGAATTGAAAGAATAAACTTATTGTAGGTCCAGATCAAATACCCAGTTTTCTAGTGAAAGATTGTATCAACCCATTACTATCTCCAATGTGATTTTGAAAACGCACAAATTTCCGGAATAATGGAAATTATCAGGAGTTTGTCCCATTTTGAAAAAGGATGATATTACTACGATTGAGAATTATTGACCAATTTCAGTATTGAGTAACTCATCTTCAACTCTTAAAAATATTATCTCCAATGATCAGCATGGCATTGTAGAAAAAAATCTTGCGTAACCAATATTGCATGTTTTGCTCAATTTGTGCCTGATGCTCTGGATGTGGGTCAGCAAGTTGACGTCATTTATACGGACTTGCAGAAAGCTTTTGACCAAATTGATTTTTATATACTTTTCAGCGATTATCATCTTTCGTCTTCCCAAAACCTCTGGTAGAACTATTCTCCAATTATTTGTTCGATAGGAATCAATTTGTAGAATAGGAAAGCTATTCACTCACCGCTATACTTCCCCAGTTCCGGAGTGCCTCAAGGTTCAAGTCAAGTATGTACTTGCACTGCACTGTTTGGAACCTTTGGTGTAGTAATGAATATACTGGAGTTTCATCCCAAAACCAAACCGCTTATTTTTCAAACCTCGACACGTGTTTCAATCACCAAGTTATCATCTTCAAGAGGAAGGTTAAACTGTTTAATCTTCTTCTTGAAGACGATCACTTGGTGATTCAAACACGTGTCGAGGTGTTGTAAATAGCGGTTTGGTGTTTGGATGAAATTTTAGTATATTCGTTCAAATCTAGGACCACTTCTGTTCCTACTATACATTGATGATCTCGCTAAGAACATAAACTCCTCTAAGCTACTCTATGCTGATGACCTGAAGATATTAAAAGTCATCAGTGACTATGAAAATTGTCAAAACTTACAGACTTCAATAAATTTAGTCTTTGATTGGTGCTAAAAATTCATTTAAAACTAAATATATCAACATATCATGATTTATCGTTTACTGAAAAACAAAGAATCATTGAGTTTTCCAATGTAATAATTGATAACGTTATTGACAGGATCGTTGAGATGAAAGATTTCGGAATAACTTTCGATCAAAAGTTCACTTTTATCCCACACATAAATCAATAATCGAATATTGGGTTCCATAATGAGAAACACTAGGGATTTCATTAACATTAGTGCAATTCTCACACTTTTTTTCGATTTCGAGAAACTGATTATGATGCTTCATTCCTAAAGCAATATAATTCGTTTAGAAAAAAAGCAGGAATTTTTGATAATCGATAAAAACGAGTTGCATTTGTTGTTATTATTCCAAGAATGGAATAATCGTCCAAACGACTATTTCTATTCGTATTGACGTGTAATTTTTAGTAACATTCTTTGTTGTTACCCTTCGTTCGAACCCTGCTGAATCTCACCACCCAATTCGAATAAATTTTACACCATATTAAACAAAACCTGCAGGCGCAAACAAAAATTATTTCTCCAAAATTATAAAATGAAAGTGACTGTATTTATATCACTGTTTTGGTCCAAGTTTGGTGTAGTGTCATTTCTAAAATATGAAATTGTTCTGACATATTGCTGGTGGTTAACCATTTGATATAAAACAGCCAACCAGGAGGTGAACCAGAAAAACCGAAAACGAATGTAGGTTTCCCATAGCTAAACAAGAGCTGAATTACAAAACCGAAAGCATGAAGGTTTTTATTATCAACACAAACATTTCAACCAACCAAAAAACGTGTATAAGAAGAATAGTCGACTTCAGTTAAAAGTATTGAGTTTAATATGAGAACACCCTCCAGATATCAGATATTCCGAAAATAGACGAAAATATACCGAAATCTCCACTCAATTTCGGCAGGAGTGGTTGGCACAAATCACAATAGTACATTGTAAGCTTCTTCGTTTTTCGTATTCAGATGGGGTTTCTATCGGATTATGCAGATAATCTCATTAAGGGAAACCAGACACTATTCCGTTAAAAAACGTCACTACACCAACACAAGGATGGAAGCCCTTGTATTATCTGGAATATTGGAAATTATATAATGATTTATATCTACCATTATCGCTCCTTGAAACAATGTTGCCCATTGTCGTTATAACTTGTACGCATTGTCGAATCACAGCGGGATTACCTATAGAGGACACAACAACACTGTTTACTTGCCAGCGACCATATACAAGCACGTGGCATGAGTATATGACGCGCCGTTCGGGTAAAAAGTGTTTTTGCAAATACAAATAATTTCTGTCAATATATTTATTAATTGTAGCAATATATATTATTTTGCGTGCAGATATATTTTTTTCGATCAAACACAATATGTTCACATTTCAAGTGTTACCAATATACAAAAACGTGAAGTCTCATATATTTATAAATTTGATCTATTTTATGTCGTCAAGAGATGGCGCAATCGACGCGATTTGTGACACGTTCGAGCATATGGCAACATGGGAACGAAGCAAAATCATTAGTACAGAAATTGTCCAATAGAAGGCGGCAGTATAATATTTCAGATTGGGTCATTTAATCCTAGAGAGCCTTCGTTTGACCCACACATGGGGTCACTAAATATAAATGAAATGTTGCACATTGTATATATCAATTAGATACTACCAAGAAACAGATAACTGCCTACAATCTTGAGCATTGAAGTTATCAATTTTTGAGAAACATTCCCACGAAATATTCTCGATGAATAGACAAAGCAATAAGTACGTTTACCCTCTTATAAGGAATGCAGCTGTTGAAATTTGAAAATTGAGGAGATAAACCCCTAAACGATTTCAAACGAGTATAATCTAATTGCATACACTCAGTTTAGCACTCTCGAATAAATAATTAGATTTCAATTATTGAAAAACTATTGTCAATTGATTAATTTCTAAGAAAAAATACATAAAATCAAGTGAAAATAAACTTGCAACTCTCAAGTACACACTTGAGCAAATAGCAAGTCTGAATGTCGGAATCACAGATCTCTGCCCAATTAAGTGCCCAATTGTAAAGTAGAAAAGTACACAATAACAAAACTGCCTGTGCTACTGCTATCTGTTAGCCACTTTATGTACTACTGACTGCCTAGTTGCCATGTTGCCACATGCTCGAGCTTGGACAAATCGCGTCGGTTGCGCCATGTCTTGACGACAAAAAATAGATCGAATTTATAAATATATGGAAAATAACTTTTTTATATATTTGTAATGCTTGGAAAGAAAATATATTGTTTTTTATCGAAAATAAATATATCGGAAAGCAAAATGAAAATTTTTGCCACAACTAATAAATATATATATATCGACACAAAATTAAATATAATTGCAAAAACACTTTTTACCCGAACTGCGCCTTATACGAGTACAACGATTCACATATTTTTCCGATTTCATCAAAATCTCTTACGAGCAGAAAGGCATGTTATGTACTCTTATGAGCAGATGGGCACAAAACCACACTTTTGAGATCACATTTACTGTACTCTCTGAATAACACGGGTGAAAACAAAATACGACATTGATATATACGTATGAAATTTCGATATATTGGATTATATTTGAAAGAAAAAAAAAATTATATGGCATGAAAAAGTTTGCTTTTGTATTCTGGTGAAAAGGTGCATATATAATTAAAATGCATCAGCCTTTTATTTACACTTTCGTGACGATATTTCAACTTTTTCTAGACTTGTACAAAATACCAGATTATTGTTTATTACTCGAGTGCCATCTGGAAACACTCTGTAAGTAAATGAAAAACGACACTTTTGTCGCGCGGTATTTTTGAATGTATTAAAATTTATTGAAATTCTTATAAAAACATAAAAATTAGTATTATTGTGATAACTATCACAAAAGCAAACTTAACATGGAATAAGGGTATTTTTTTTTATTTGTGTACATGATTAACCAAAAAATCACCCTAGAGCACTTGACACACAAACCTAGCGTAGCAAGCTAACTTAGCTTGCGAGTCGAAAATACGTGAATAAGTGTTTCGCTCGCACTCGACACACAAACCTAACTTGAGCATGCCAACTTAGCTTGCAAGTCGAAAATGCGTGTATAAGTATTTCGCAGGCACTTGACACATAAACCTAACCTGAGCAAGCTAACCTAGCTCGCGAGTCGAACGTACGTGAATTAGTTTTTCGCTCGCACTTGACACACAAACCTAACCTGAGCAAGATAACCTATCTTGCGACTCGAAAACGCGTGAACAAGTGTTTCGCTCGCACTTGATACACAAACCTAGCCTGAGCAAGCGAACTTAGCTTGCGAGTCGAAAATGCGTGAATAAGTGTTTCGCTCGCACTTGACACACAAACCTAACTTGAGTATGCCAACTTAGCTTGCGAGTCGAAAATGCGTGAATAAGTGTTTCTCACGCACTTGACACACAAACCTAACCTGAGAATGCTAAACTAGCTCGCGAGTCGAACGTACGTGAATTAGTTTTTCGCTCGCACTTGACACACAAAGCTAACCTGAGCAAGATAACCTATCTTGCGACTCGAAAACGCGTGAACAAGTGTTTCGCTCGCACTTGACACACAAACCTAGCCTGAGCAAGCGAACCTAGCTTGCGAGTCAAAAATGCGTGAATAAGTGTTTCGCTCGCACTTGACACACAAAAATTACTTGAGCAGGCCAACTTAGCTTGCGAGTCGAAAATGCGTGTATAAGTGTTTCGCTCGCAATTGACACACAAACCTAGCCTGAGCAAGCGAACTTAGCTTGCGAGTCGAAAATGCGTGAATAAGTGTTTCGCTCGCACTTGACACACAAACCTAACTTGAGTATGCCAACTTAGCTTGCGAGTCGAAAATGCGTGAATAAGTGTTTCTCACGCACTTGACACACAAACCTAACCTGAGAATGCTAAACTAGCTCGCGAGTCGAACGTACGTGAATTAGTTTTTCGCTCGCACTTGACACACAAAGCTAACCTGAGCAAGATAACCTATCTTGCGACTCGAAAACGCGTGAACAAGTGTTTCGCTCGCACTTGACACACAAACCTAGCCTGAGCAAGCGAACTTAGCTTGCGGGTCAAAAATGCGTGAATAAGTGTTTCGCTCGCACTTGACACACAAAAATTACTTGAGCAGGCCAACTTAGCTTGCGAGTCGAAAATGCGTGTATAAGTGTTTCGCTCGCAATTGACACACAAACCTAACTTGAGCAAGCTAACCTAGCTTGCGAGTCGAACTAATTAGTTTTTTGATCGCACTTGACACACAAACCTAACCTGAGCAAGGTAACCTAGTTTGGGAGTCGAAAATGCGTGAATAAGTGTTTCGCTCGCACTTGACACATAAACCTAACTTGAGCAAGCTAACTTAGCTTGCGAGTCGAAAATGCGTGAATAAGTGTTTCGCTCGCACTTGACTCATAAACCTAACTTAGCTTGCGGGTATGCATGGATTAGTTTTTCGTTCGCAGTAGGTCTTTGACAAGATTATATTATTATTCTGATCTGTTATTGCTGTCGCAAAAAAATTTCTGTTGCCTAGCAACAATCATCGAAAAAGTGCATTTTTTTGGTTTTCCGTTTGATAATGAAATCATATATTGATGTTCATAAAAATTAAAAAATGAGAAATGTGATTTTATTGTAATATATAACAGAAAACAACTACTGGTATTAAAATACTTTAGTTTGTGACTGAACCATACAAAAAATTAAAACAAAAAGAACGATTTTAAGTATTTTCTAAGTTTCGAAACTGTATTTTATCAAAATACACAACTTTGCTCTGATATGAACTTCGTCGTATTTTCTCTGTAGTTCAGAGATCGCAATGGTGGTGTTCGAATTTGAATAACCCCGTATAGATTTCGATATTCTTCGCAACAGACAATAAGGGTTAGGGAAACTTTCTCATATTATGCAATGGATGTCCAGAAGCCCCTAATTTTCACAAATTAAAAATAATAATACTTTCTAACTCTATTTTCGTTTGTACCCTTTGTTATAACAATATTATCCGAACATTATAGAATCAGTGTCCTTGATAAATAAAACATCTACTTTGGAATCGTCTCTGAGTCAAACTGAAAGATCAATAGACACAAACAAATTATCTCTTTCATAAATATGTTTCGAAAATATTGCAACAACTCGCGTGTGGCGAAACAGGTTTGATGGTGGTTTCGCGTTCGAGATTTTCCATTATAACTTCATTCAATTAATTTCAGGATTCATTCCTCGCATAACGTGACACACGATGATACTCCCATGTATTCTTTCGCACAATACAATGATAGAATGAAAAATGGATAATCAATCAATTATTTTTCCATCACAAAACCATTCCAAACCCAAACCGCCCAATTCAATTGGCGGTAAATATAGATATATTGCACAAGAACATTGAAAGCTCTGTAGCCGTTGAAATAGTATATTCTGTAACAGGCCTCAAAGAAAGTGATAGATGTGAAAAAACGAAATGGGCAATCAACTCATTCCACGGACGGATGGCATCTATGCCATCATGCTACAAGAAGGTATGGACCTACTATGCCCGATACTAAGGGCCAGTCTTGCACTGAGATACATACCATAAGCATGGAAAGCAATAACAGTGGTATCCATTCCTAAACAACGGCATAGGAACGTGCGAAGGCATCGAGCATTGAGGTCAATAAGTCTTCTCATTTACACTCAAGACACAGGAAAAACTGCTGGATAGGCATATCAGGGGCACGTTGTTAAACCAACCCCCACACAAGGATCTATATGCCTATACAACAGGCAAATCTACAGAGACAGCATTACACCAACTCGTAGAAGGTAGAAACTGTACTAGAAGGTGGAAACTGTACTAAGAAACATAGAGGTCTTGCTGACAGCATTCCTGGACATCGAGAGAGCATTCAACAACATATCCTTGAACTTAATCTCAAGGGCACAGACGAAAAAGTCATCGATGAGACCTGCTGCAAGTGGATAGACTTGCATGCCTTAGTATAACGGGAGCTATGAAAACAACACCAACATCATCCATGGAAGCACTGTTGGACCTCCCACCGATTGACATAGCAATCATGGAAGAGGCAAGAATGGGACCTCTTAGACAACAAAATATGAGCAATAGGTCGGATCGAAACAAGATGGAGGACATAGTGGGAGGCAACATTCTCGGAATGAAACCAAAGGACCACATGAGTCCTAGGCAATGCTTCAACATTAATTTCGAGGTTATTATACAAAATCGAAGGGCATGGACAGATGACAACATTAGGAGCAAACCTGGAGAGAGGACGGATACAAACCAGGGAAGGAGCTGGTGCTGGAATATACAGTGAGGGGAAAAAATCCCAAATAAATGTCTTACTAGAAACAAATACCTCCGTATTTCAGGCAGTGATATACGCTATCTTGCAATCCACGGATCAAAATATGCACCGTCAGCCAGGCTCTTATGAACCCAAAAGTGACATCAAGACTGGTATGGAAATGCTGCGAAGAACTCAGTGTGATAAGCTGATGAGTTAGCCAGAGAGGGATCCTCAACTCCATACCACATATTGGCCCAGAACCTGCAGTCGGGATTAATAAGTCTGATATTCAAGGATGCATTCCGGACTGGGTCAAACGAAAACAAACGTAGAGGTGAAACCGTCAAAACACAAAACTGAAGAACTAGTTGAGCAGGAACCAAGTGAGAACACTAACAGGCCTTCTCATTGGTCACAGTCCAATGAGAAAACACCTGCATAAAACGGGGAAGTACAATGTACAATGTTCCTGCAGACATTGTGGTAAAGGGACGGATTCAGACAAACACGTACACAAGAGACAAGCAATATTCCATGCGGGCAGAATATAAAGCTGTCAAAAATGAAATAAGACAAAAAATAATACACAAATAAAATTATAGAAAAGAGCCCGAACACTTCGAGCGGTTTATGGAAATTGCAGATCACTTCAACAACTATTTTAGTAATTTAGGCCAGAAAATTACACAGAAAACATTCTTAACTTAAAAAATAGTATTTACCTGAAACCCACCAATGACAAAGAAGTAGTTCATGCCATCAATAACTTAAAACTGAAAAAATCACCTGGATGGGATAATATCAGAAACAATAAAACAACTTGGAGAACAAATAGCTGTTCCTCTAACTTATATCATAAACAACAGTTTTGAGGTGGAAAAATTCCCAAATTTCCTAAAAATAGGGGTTATTAAACCACTACACAAAAATGGAAATAAAAGGAATACTGAAAACTACCGCCCAATAACCCTATTATCAGTATTTTCTAAAATATTTCAAAAAATATTGGAAGAAAGAATATTTGGATTTCTGGAGAAATATAACATACTGTCTGATAGTCAGTTTGGATTCAAAGAAAATCGCCGTACAGAAGATGCCATTCTTGGGCTGACGTCAGAAAGCTACAACGCATTAGATAAAAAAATCTCTCTCATATGCATTTTGTAGATCTATCGAAAGCATTCGATACTGTATGCCACGAAAGATCTAGACAAAAGCTCTACTCCTACGGCATAAGAGGACGTGCATACCAGCTGCTAAAGGATTACCTATCAGATCGAAAACAAGTAGTAGAAATTGAAGTAATAAAAAGCAACCCTAGGACTATCACTTACGGTGTCCCACAGGGTACGGTACTTGGACCTTTGCCATCCGTTATATATGTATATAAATAGTTTAATGACATTACGATCTGGAGGTAAACTTATCAGTTTTGCAGATAATATTTCAATAATCTACAAGGGAAAAACAAGGGCAGATCTGAAAACACCAACAGAACAAGACTTGAGAAGTATATGTGACTGGTTTAAATACAACAAACTAACAGTCAACAGTAAAAAAACATACTATTTACCTTTTACATCTTACTCAAATCATCTCCCAAATCTGGGACCCCTGGACATTGGAGACGACACTAGTATAAAATAAAAAGCCCAGTTGAAATATCTAGGAATAACACTTAGATAGACAGTTGAGATGGGACTTACATATTAAGCAAGTGAAAAGCAAATTGAGAGGTCTACTCACGAAATTCAGATACCTAGTGGAATTTCTGGTTATGGAAAATCTGAAAAAACTATATTATGCACATGTACAATCTCAAATATCTTATGGGACCCTAGGTTGAGGTGCAGCAGAAAATAACATACGTAATTTGGGCATCGTAAAAAATGGATCCTGAGAATAATAATGAAAAAGAACATAAGATATCCCAGTGACAAGCTATTTTCAGACACCAATATTTCAATAAATTAACAAACTAAGTATAGAGGTTCACCCAAACTTAAAGGTCACTCGGTATATTTAATTCTATTCCCATTTTGATCGCCACTGTTGAACGGAGGTTTTATTGCGATATCCCATTTGGTTGTTTTCCCAAATGGAGTGATGTCAGGAAAATATTTATATTGACATGAAATACGTGTTTTTGACACATGTGATGTGTATATGAGAGGAACGGTAGCATGAAGTTGAATTCCAATTCGCACTCATCCTTTTTGTTTTTGTCTATATTTGCGGATAGATTGAATTTTCCAACCAATTCTGTAAACGATTTGCCATCGTGGTGAAGCATTCACCTGTCAATCAATAAAAAAAGATTCAACGTGTTTTTTTAATGAAATAATAAACATCACTTAAAATAGTACATTCGGTGAAACAGGAACATGCAATGAAAATTGAGTCATTCAGGAAATCGAGCAGGATATTGAGTACCTATTTTTTTTAAACTTCATTCAGTTTCGACTTATTATATTTCATGAAGATTTTCCAAGCCTAAAATATACACTCACACCTAATTAATTTCTTTACATCACAGACACACTAAAGATAGATCTACTAAAATAAACCAATATATAAAAATAATTATTTTTTTTTTTTTTAGACACTAAGAACTTTATTAATATTCTACCTGATTGATTCAAAAGATGGTTGAAATCATGAAGTGTCTTAGATCATGAATAATATCATTAATCAAACCAAAAATCATCCAAATCAGAACATTTAAATCAGCAATGTTTTGGGGTTCGAGTCCAAGAAACTTTTTGTTTTTTTTTTCATCATTTCTCTTCTCCATCTCCACACTTCTTCAGGTTTCCCGCAGTTGAAGAGTCTTTGCGCTATATTATCCACCATGTTCTGGTACACTTCACTCAAGCATCTGCTGCACGATACTCAAGCCATTAGCTATCAGTTTTTGAGTCAGTGGAAAAATGTAGACGACTCTCCTGAATGGTATGCTGCTTTACATGTGAATGTGTCGCTGGTCCGAGTTCGAGGGTTCGTCTGAGACCAACCCCTTCCCAACGTGCCGACCCACCCAGGGGGAGCCATGTAAGGGTAATGTCAATAATTTTTCGTCTACTCTGGGTTACAAAGGTTGGGTCTTTACCTCTGTTCAGACTTCCAGATCACTGGGGAGATCAAAGTCAAGAAATGCTTCACCTCTCATGTTCGTGTCGGTGCTGTCCCTCACTGTATTGGGCGTTTGCATCGTTTCCGATGATAGCATGGAGTTCGTGTATCTTGCAGTGTTGCACCTGTATCTTCACATGCTCCGATGGTAGAGGACTTGCAGTCATAAGGCGCGTAGACAAGAGCCACGATGATGTTCCTATTTTCAGCCTAGTTTCAGCTTTCAACAAAGATAGCATGTTCTGGAGTTTTCGTAGGTTTGGTTATAATATATCACTTTTAGAATGTCCGAGACCCGATGTTGCCCTGTTCAAATATTCTGCACAGGCGTTTTGTTGCAGCCTTACTGTGCTACAGGTTGCCTTGAGCCACCCGCAGCATTATCCAGAACGCGTGCTACTCTCGGGTTCCAGGGGTTTGTCAAGAATGTTTTGACTCAAACTTGGCTCCTCCCTGGTCGCGGTGATGGTTTCTGATACCGAGTGTGATTCAACTGAAATCTCCTCAGTAATCATCCTCAACACTTTGGCTGGGTTTCCTTCAACAACTGAAAGTTCCCAAGAGGTTTTTTGTTATTGCTGGTTTCTCATCTGGTTCCCACGAGTATGGAGGAAAGGTAGTACACATCTGCAGAGTCTGCTGTGCAGACGTAAGGATATTTACGGTAAAAAGTTGCCTGGTATTCCACAAGATCTGTTAGATTCTCCCACTACCATGCACCATATAGGCAATATCCACCAAAGCCCTGGCGGTTAGATCCTCATACAATCAATTGAATAATTTTTTAAACTCCAGAGATATTTCAAAATATTCCGACTTCGGAGAAGCTGATAATTTAAAGATGTACCAACTGTGGTATTATTTGTTAAAATCAATAGATGTGAATTCTCTATGTCACTATTTAATGATACATTATACGGAATTTTTGATAGAGCTGTTCCTTTAGAATCCAATCGTTATCGTAGGTACCTGCCCTGATTCTCAACGCTTATAATGAAAAGTATCCATAAGAAAGAATGAGCTCATACAAAAAAACCACGAATCGCGAAGAATTCAATTATTTGAGATCACAATTAAAGCTACAAATAGACGATGCGTATAAAAACTTCGTAAGCGATACTGGGAACAAAATAAGTGAAGATCCAACAATTTTGGAGCTTCATTAAGAATTAAAAGGGTAATTCTAGAATTCCAGGAGTCATGAGAGATAGTTATAATGTTTATACCACAAAATAGTTGATGCATTTGCAAACTACTTCAAGAGCGTTTATATATGCAATTGACAGCACTCATAAAAATTGGCCAAATGAAATTGTCGAGATGGTTAACGAAAAAGATGTAAAGGAAGAAGTAGAGAAATTAGAGAACAAATATAATTTAGGTCCAGATAAGATATTGAGATTTCTAGTGGAAGACTTTATCAAGCCATTACAAACCTTTTTGCTTCACATCTTTGATTTAAGTATGTCCCATTTTAAAAAAAGGTGATACACCATGATTGAGAATTATTCACCGTGTACAAATTCCTTTGTAACTAAGAAAAAACATTATCTTCAATGATCAGCATGGCTTTCTAGAGAAAAAGTCCAACCCTATATTTGTACAGTTTGTATCAAATTGATTAAAATACATACAGTGTGACCCATTTCAGATGGAAGCACTCTTATATAAAACTCACATTTTTCAACCAATTGAAATGTTTTTTTTTCAGTTATTCAAAAAGTCCACTAGGACACCAAATTTAATGAATGAACTTCCATTTCCAGGGACAACTAATCTAAAAACTTCATCACAAAAAATGTTTATTTCTTTAGTCTCAAGGAGGATTGAGGATTGACAATATTCTGCATGATTTCACATACTTTGAGAAACAATAATTTTAAAAGTATAATTTTTTTGAGTAAGAATATATTGGAAGTAACACTTGAGAAATTGTTGAGTGGGATCTGGTCTGTTTCGAATGCGACGATCATTTCCACAATGAATTGCATAGAAATGAGGGTCCTTTTTAAATAGAATTTACGAAATTACGAAATTTTTGAAACATTGTGTGTTCAGTGCAAATTGTTCTAATTAACAATGCCGTTTGAGTTCATATAATGAAACATGATTGTGAATATATCAGGGTAGTGCATAAAATCGAATTATGGGAACATAATACGAGTAAAACCTATACTATACAGTGAGCACGTAGAGGTTGGAACAAATTCGTTAAATGCTTGATATGGCCCTAAGAAAAAAAAGCTCAGACACGTCGATTTTATTTTTCAGTTGCGCATATCCTTGAGTACTCATATTTTTGATGACGTCATTACTGTTCGAGTTATAACGTCATTATAGTTTTTTTCAAATGGCAATACCTTTTTTTGATAACACCTTCAAAAAACGACTTTTTTTCTGTATGGATGTCATATTGTTTTTAACAGGGAGTTTCAAAAAGTTTGCACCATAAAGAAAACTTTTTTATCATTCATTTGTCAGAAAATTATATTCTTCATAAAAATTGGGGCATTGTAAAAAACTCGTATTAGAGTTCTTAATTTCCGAACACTGTACAGGGAAGAACTAAAAATCGGAATTTTGATCAAGCGTAAACCACCCCCATTCTGGATATTATCCAAAAAATCAATTGAGTTGTTCAGGATTGAAAATAACATTCAAATTTTAAATTAACGCCACCTTCCCAACAATTTTTTTTTCTCATTTTCTAAGATTGAAGTTATAGTAAATTCGCAGATTGGGTAAGGAATATGAGGGACTTTTGGCTAATGATCATAGTAGTCGATGCCAACACACCAAAAGAAAAAAAAATATGAGGGACTCGCCCGAGATACTAGTACTTTTAGTAAGGCTAGAACCATAAAAAATGCGAAAAAAATATTTTGTTGAAGATGGCTGTAATTCTAAATCTAATAATTGTTTTCAATAACGAACAACTTTTCCAAAGTTCCAATTTTTTGTTATTCCCTATACGCTGTTTGGAAATGTAGAATTTTTATAACTCATATACAAGTTTTTCTCAA
This sequence comes from Chrysolina haemoptera, assembly GCA_958298965.1. Taxonomy (NCBI): domain Eukaryota; kingdom Metazoa; phylum Arthropoda; class Insecta; order Coleoptera; family Chrysomelidae; genus Chrysolina; species Chrysolina haemoptera. The sequence continues at coordinate 10,595,053 of OY282597.1, read as the reverse complement.
TGCAACATTTTTTATGAAGAATTAAATTTTCTGACAAATGATTGATAAAGAAGTTTCCTATATGGAAAACACTTTTTGTATAACATAGGAAAAAATTATGACTTCCATACACATAAAACTGCGTTATTTTAATGTATATTCATATTTGTTAAAAAAATTCAATTACGTCATACCTCGAACAGTAATGACGTCATCAAAAGTATGAGTAGCTTGAAAACGCTGAAAACGCGCAATTCTAAAGCTTCTGTTCCCCAATGGTTATAACAAGCTTTCAACGAATTTGTTCCAACTTTTACGGGTCCACTGTATAATTCAATTAACAAGTGCCATTTTGTCAAAAAGATGACCTAGACCACAGAAAATTATGATTTTGTCTAATTCGATTGGAAATGGCATTTAGAAAAACTGTTGAACTGGAAAATTGGAACCGGCAAAAATTGCAGAAAAAAAACATTGAAGAGAAGAAAAATTAAATTCTAACCTTCCGGAACTGTACTGAAAATATTTATTATTTCAGTCCAGAGGTGGGAATTGGGATAAAAACAAATTTACTTTGACCGACACGTTACACATGAATATCAAGGATTTAAGAAATTTTCGTACTATCTAAAGCCATAAACAATAATCCTTCACAAAAAAAGTAGTCAAATTTTTCAATCAATTATGCTTTATTAGTCGATTTTCACATGTTGAAAGTTAAAAGAGAAACCCTGATTATATCTGAACTGAAAACCTAAATTTTTCCAAAAATTTTCAACTTTAATTATATAAATAATTGTTACCTATAAACAAATACGTTGTTCCGTTGGCCTGGACGTCAATAAATAAATTGTTAATAAGATTATCAATGAAAAATTGTTGTGAATATAATCCTCGGTGAAAAGGAAAAAGTCGTTTCTCACAAAACGTTAAATTATTGCTGAAAAACGTACTTGTTAATTATTGGTGTTTTCTGTTAGTGAATATTGTAATTGTTTATTCAACACGTTCTCTCATATCATGATTTTTTCTGATTTGTATTTTTAAATACTGAAAAAAATATCAAAAACAAAGAGAATGGGATCTTTTCTAAGTCCATTCAAGAATAGCTCCAAGGATTTAAAAAACTTCTAGGTTTGTTTTTTCAGAAATAATTAGGGTTTTTATGTTAACTTTTCACCAAGCTTTCATAGAACATATAGCAAAACAAAATAATCATGATTCATTTCAATTCTGGAACGTTGTGGAATATTATAATTTATTTTATCACAACTACATGACTAACCTCCGAATAGAATTATCTTCGTTTGCACTTTGAGGTAAGTGAAATTTCAAGTTTTACATTCTGTACTCGGCTCACTACTTTCAGAAAGCGACGCGATGGTGGCAAATATATTAAAAGTTTCTTCCTCGAGTGGAATTTCAATAATTCTTACCTTGACATCGACAGCTACTCTTCTACCTAATCTTATGGTTGTTATTTCAATTATTTTCTTTATTGTATTATGTACCACAGTAGTAATACACATAGCACACAGTATTGCTTACATGAAATTTGGAAACTCACTACCCAGTTTAGAAAAAAGTTCGAATGAATCAATTTGAAAGAATACCGCACACTTTAATAGTTAAAGTGGCCCCCTATCGAATTGGCTGAATTTTTGATATATTATGTTATAGTCCAAGTCATTCCAAACAAAAAGTTCAATGGGCACAACTTTTTCTATATGCTAGTTTTGGCGCTAGAGGTCCTCGAAAACGGATTACTGACAATTGGACACGGTCAATTGGGCGCATGAGAATTGGACGCGGAGAATTGGTCGCGGCGACAATTGGACGTCGCGACAGTTGGACGCGGAAACAGTTGGACGCGGCGACAATTGGACGCGGCGACAATTGGACACTGAGACAACTGGTCGCAGAGTATTATTAATAAAAACAGAAGTTTGCAAAATAAAAAAATTACATATTTATTAATAAAAATTTCCATTTGTTCTCCATTGTTAAGCAACACGAAACATTATTCTGGATAATAATCACTATTCTGCGTAATCAAGATCTGAACAGTCATCAATATGACATACTATTGTAGAAGTATTGTTCATTGCAGGTGATCAATTATACAGTGTGTTCTAGCTTTTATGGTCAAATTAATACTTCAAGTTGATGATGAAACTCATGGAAAATATAACAAAGTGGTCTATCATTTTGATAGGGTGCTGTCGAGTGAGTATTTATATATATATATATATATATATATATATACAGGATGTCCCAGAAAAAGGGGAAAAACTCCGAGGATAGAATCCTCACTTCATTTTAGGGCTGAAAGTTTCAATAAACATATACCCTAAAATGAGTATCAACCGAGCTACAGGTTGTTGAAAAAAATATATTTTCCAGAATAACTCCATTACGGCTTAACTTTTCTAAATGAAATTTTGTATTTCACTTGACAGTATTCAGTTTCATATTTCAAATCATGTGTTTGTAACTCTGAACAGGGGCGTACAGCAGGTGGGTACCTACCCCTATTCGCCCCTCCCCAACTTTCATGGATTAATATCGATTTCGTCTTCTTTTTCTTAATCCCCAATATTTCCTATACAAAAAAGGAATACGTTTCGTTTCGCAAATATCAACGGTTTTCGAGATATTTGAAGTTGAATATGTGATGCGGATACTCATTAGTGATTATTTTGTTAGTGGCTATGTAAGTTTTAAATATCCGGAAATTTTTGTGAACAAAATCCCTCGTAAATGCCAAAAATTTTCGAATTATGAAATATGTTGGTTATAATGTTATAAATAGTTACCTTCACATTCCTTTCAAAAATAGTAAAGATACGCACCAACTTATTCAACTTCAAATATCTCGAAAACCGTTGAAACAAAACGTGTTCCTTTTCTGAATAGGAAATATCGGGGATTAAGAAAAAGAATTCGAAATCGATATTAATCCAGTGGCGTGAAAGTTGGGGAGGGGCGAGTAGGGGTACCCACCTGCCGTACACCCTTGTTTAGAGTTACAAACACATTATTTGCCTTGAAATATGAAACTGAATGCTGTTAAGTGAAATACCAAATTTCATTAAGGAAAGTTAAGCCGTTATGGAGTTATTCTGGAAAATATATTTTTTTGTGTCACTTTCAACACCCTGTAACTCGGTTAATACTCATTTTAGGGTATACGTTTATTGGAACTTTCAGCCTCAAAATTAAGCGAGGATTCTACCCTCGGAGTTTGTCCCCTTTATTCTGGGACACCCTGTATATATGTATACATTGAATCACTCCATAGTTTTAATATCTCATTGAATGGTTGAACCATTCCCAGGTAAAATACATTCTGCGCGAATGAAGCATGCAAAACCACCTGAAGAGTTTAATTAGAGACATTACTTCAGTTCACGAATATACGTTGATAGAAAATTCAATTATCCCAAGCAAAATTTGTTAGAAAGTTAGTTTCATGGAGTCACTGCAAATAATTTTCCGTGAACCAATATTTTATTATGAATTACTCTGAAACCACACTCTAAAGAGCTTGGGATGACAAATGAATAGATTTAATGTTGATAGGCAATGTTGAAAACTACTTTGCTCACCGTTCATTTATAACACAAGAGACCGTCATATTTCACGGTTCTAAAGGAGACGTGTCTTCATGTTAACATCCATCAAATGAGTACAACATAGTGTTTTGAAAGAGACAAATATCTCTGCGGAAATGGGGGCGTATGTGATTTTACGGTTGTATATAACGCATGAATGATATTTCTCCAAATATGAACCGACCGACGCACAACGTTTATAATAGAAGTGAGCATTTGGTTCTGAAATATCAAATGCCATGTCAATAAATTGAATTCAGTAGCTGGCTTATATTTATTGGTGGAAATAATATTATGAAGAAATGAAAAGAGAAGTTTAATGAATTCATGGATTCCTTCGATTTTAAATCCAATATTTTCATTCCAAAATTCCAGGATAACTTAGTGCATGCAGTGTTTAACATAAAATGAGGAATATACAGTGTCCTGCATCTGTGGTTCATAACTTCCAAACGGCGCAACCTAATTTTTTTTCCTAATGCTGCATGTTTCCTTTTTGAGAGAGTATATTTCGAGGAATACAAGATTACTTAGAAAAGTGAACCAAACCAAAGTTATGTTGATTTTTATGGAACATCCTCTATATTGTTGAAAAAATACTTCAACCATAGGAAAAATATATGGTCTAGTATGTTTATCAACGTTATTTCCAGGAATATATCGATAGTACATAAAAAAATATGAGTCATTCAACAGCCTCGAGGAGAAATAATTCTAAGAATTGATGGGAGGCGAGATGACTTCGATATGGTCTTCTTTCTGTAATATGACTCACAGTTGAAATATTATCACTTCTTGTGTACTGTGTTTTTTCAAATGAAAACCCATTCATTCAATTTCAGTAATGGAGAGGCCACAAAATATTCTTTACAATTAGTATTCAATTTGAGACAATTTCGACAGGAATTACTTGAATCAAAACCATAGAAGGTGAAGAACCTGATGTGTTAGATAGATATTCATATGAACCTAAAATATTTCTAAGTCAAGGACATTATTCTGGTTGATTTCCAGGTTTCCATGGTCTTTTTGGATTCCACGGTCTTTTTGGTTGGTTTCCATGGACTTTTTGAAATTTTCAGTTGATGCGATGAAAGTTTCAGGTAATAGGCCAATAATGGTACTTCGACTATGTCTCTGAAGATAACTGCCGCAATTGCAGTCGAAATGTTAACCAAAGAATACCACGGCAGAACCTAGAAACCAGTCGGAACATTGACGCTAACCGTGAAAGCCTACATTCCTCGAAAGGAACTGCCTCAATTCAAAATATCCTGATAATTCAGTGACTTCAATAGTGGAATAGAAATAAGTGAAAGAACAGATAGATCTTGAACAATTTGTATAATATGTGTAATATTTTCCTAATAAACATACTGAAAATATACATCTGTACAATTGCGCAAAATGCCCTTTATACCGCCAACTTGAAGAAACATAAAAAATTTGAAAATATGAAAGATCATGTGTGGTATTAAATTACAAGTTATTTGACGTTGAAAAATATCTAACTAAAGTAATATAACATTGGTTCGTTAAAGTAAAATGTACAGTGACCACCAAGAAGTATGTACTATATGGAAGAAAAGTTTATTATTAGAGTATTGAAAAATTTTGAATATCTTGACTATACTAAAACATTTTTATTTCAATACTTACATTGGTTCTTATCTAACAGTTATATCAGAATTTCACGACCATTGTGATTACATGACACTACAAAAACATGGTGTTTTCCAGATTTTAATCAAGATTTGATGATTATCGTGCCAGAGCGTTCCACTTCGCATATAATCTTGACAAGTCTAAGCCTCAATTTGACGAACTTTTTTTAAGATTAAGAGACGCTCGAGCACGATTATCATATAGAATTGATTATAATAGGAAAAAACGCGATGAATTCAGCTCCATATGACCAAGGCAAAATGAAGTGGGTAGAAACGTTGAAGAAAAATTAACATTGGACATTGGACATTCCAATAACATATTGAAATATCTTCAGGTTTCTTTTTCTTCGGATGCTGTACCTTCTCTAGCGACACTTCAGCCTCTTAGGCTTTTTGAATTTTCCGGGTAAGTTTAACAGCACTCACTCCGTAACTCTAGTCCCCTGTACCAATCTACGCAGGTTCTTCACCGATTGATTGCTGTATTCTTCGGGAGTTATTCTAAGTTTCCCGAATATTGCCTGTCTTTTGCGGTCTACTAGTCCAACCAATATAGCAAAAATAAAGGCTGTTTTGCAAATTAATTCTAATAGTAAGCGACTTGCGCCAGGACTTCGGGGATACTTTATAAATAACTAAAATCAAAATTGCAACTCAAAATTTTTTTTGTGCAATTGTTTAAACAATGATTATTAAACAAAAGGGTCCTTTTTTGTTTTTTTGTAAATATCTCAAAAGATACTGGACGAATGGCTTTACTCATTCAGGAGCAGATGTGCCCGTTTGGCAATTACATCAATTAATTTTGTTGTCAAATCAACGAGCGTTAAATCACCTATAAAATGCACTTGACTTAATAGAATAATTATTTTCGGAATAAAAAAACACGGTTTATTGGTGCAATTTATACATTTTTTGCCAGTGTATATGTTTACATATACGTACTTGTACAAGTACAATTATAATTGAACATATGCATGTACGTATTATTTAAATAAACTGCATACAAGTAATGCAATTACAAGCGACGTCTTTGCTGTATACAAAAAAGCACCTTGTGCGCGCAACCGGTCTCTCACTTCTCCTCCGCTTCTCGGCGCCCCCTCCACTACTACCTTAGCACGACTCGGCGACGAATTTTCACTCGAAGCGCTGTGTTCAGAAGCATTTTTAACAATGTTCTCCAAACTTATGGGAAAATGTGAGATAGACAAATTGTAGTTTTTAAACTCAACTTCAAAATGCCGTTTTAAAAATTCAAATCGGACCATTTCCCGTAATATGACGCATCATGCAAAATATGGCTGTAATTTTATGATATTAGCTACCATTTCCCGAAAAATTATTTCTTAATATTGAAAATTGAGGGAGATACGAATTTTTGAAAAAAGGCCTTTTTTCAAGAGTTTTTCCGGCTTTTCTCGGCGAAAATGGTCGTATCGGGATTTTCTAAGAACCATTTTGTAGGTTTTTTCGTTCTCTACAAACGGTCTTTTATGAGTGAAGCCATTCGTCCATTACCTTTTGAGATATTTACAAAAAACCAAAAAAAGGACCCTTTTGTTTAATAATCATTGTTTAAACAATTGCACAAAAAAAAATTTGAGTTGCAATTTGAATTTTAGTTATTTATAAAGTATCCCCGAAGTCATGGCGCAAGTCGCTTACTATTAGAATTAATTTCCACAAATAATCTATATTGGTTGGACTATACTGCCTCACATTCTGACAGTACATGTCTGACTGTTTCTGTCCTTTCACCACATTATCTGCAGGAAAGTTATCCGTTGTACAGCCCCATTTTGTGCAGGTGTTTTCTCATTAGGCTGTGACCAGTGAGAAGGCCCGTCACCGTTCTAACTTGATTTCTACTCAACTTGAGTAGTTCTTCGGATCTATGTTTTGACGTCCTTCAATGGGTGTTTTTCCGTGGTGCATGAGAGGGTCCTCGTTCCACCTCTCCTTTTTTTTCGCTTGATTTAATAATCCCGAGTGCTGGTTCTGGGCCAATGTATGGAGTTGATGAGCTCACTCTTGCTAGCTCATCAGCTTTTTCATTGGCCTCGATTCCACAGTGTCCTGGAACCCACATCAAAGTTAATTTGTTGTATTTTGTGAGAACACTGAGTTCTTCTCGGCATTCTCATACCAGTCTTGATGTCACTTTCGGATCTTCAGGTTAATCTGGAGGCAGTTGTGAGTAGACGGAAAACATTCCTCCTTGCTCTCTAGCTACCGGAAAACAAATGACCTCTACAAACAAATTGCGAAGTTTTCATGCAGCTTCCCGAGTACCATCATGTTTCATTTCATTTTTCAGAGGACGTTCATACCCCAGATTCTTCACTGTGAAGTATTTTGTATATGAATACCCAAATATATTATAGAGATCAAATAAATCGCTTTTGATAAGTAAATAGTCGATAGGTGTCAAGTGAATTTTGAGGGGCTGGAGTTCAGATGGCGCCCGTGGTTTAGTGAACGCTATGCTGAGGGCGGTGTCTCAGCTTCTGCCTTAACATGGAGATTTTGTTGAATCGTTTGTTGCAGACATTAGTTATTATCTGCAGAGACCTACCCTATACTGATGAGGGCAAGAACCCAGAAATCGATCTATAGATGGTCTAAATGTTTTAATGAACGTTTCCATGCAACTAGCAATTGCGGAGACATTCTTGTAGGACTCTGCAAATAAATTCATTAGATGTAATTCAACTTTCGTCGTGGTATTAGCCAGGAAAGTAGTTGTTTTCTGATGTATTTTCGACCCAATTATTCCTATTTTATAGGGTTTTTTCAATCCAATTGAAGCATTCTTCGATTCTTCGACTAAATGCTATCGAAATTGAAGAAGGTTGACATATTTAACTGGTTTTTTGTGATTTTTGTTGTGAAGCCATATATGTGGGAAATAGCAACAGGATCCCGCACGAAAACACAGGTAAAATTGACTGTTGGTAAAATTGGCTGAAATTTTATTATGTTATAGTGGGATGGGTGATTAGGAAAATGTGCGAGTTCAATTATTGATTTTTTGTTTCGTTTCTGAGATATAAGCAGCCAAAGTTCGAAAAAACGTCGGAGTTCGATAGGGTTGACAAAGGAAAAAACTGTTTTGTTAGTCGAAATAAGACAAATCCAGGATGAAAATTTATTCATCGGAACTCTTAATATGTCCAATTATAACGTTATTAATGATAGTACATTAGGGTTCATACAGAGCATTGTCAAGAAATCGTTTTTCAGGTTTTTGTTTCTAACACTAGTCCTGAACCAACAATTCAAATTGTATATCTCTCTGTTTGAAATATGAATTGTTATTATTTGGATTATACCGTCACACTGAAAAAAGTTGACAGATCGTTTTTGAATACGAAAAATTATTTATTGTCACTATTGATTGAACAAAAGATAAGAGAATCCTCTGATGAATTAAGTTGTTCAATATTACCTTTTATTCAGATACAGGGTAGGGTGCCTTTCATTTTTTTTAAGGTCACTTACAAAGTTTTTATTTCATATTTCAAAAACTGTTCCGTCAATTTGGACCTAATTTTACTTTCACTGTTATGAAAGTGTTGACTATCAAATATGAATGTTTGATCAACTTTGTATGTTGCGTTTCTAAGATATGCATTTTTGAAGTTTACGGTATTACGATATATGGGGTTGCTACTATCGATTAAAGAAAACTTTGTTGATAATTGTTTGATAATATGAACAACACACACTACAGTCAACAACACGATTGAATTCAAAAATATGCGCAAACTCAAGTAAGAGGTCGATATGTTATGTAATAGAATTTAATTTCTAATTTCTCTTAAAGTTTTGTTTAATCGACAGTAACAACCCCATATATCGTACCGTAAATTTTAAAAATACATATCTTAGAAACATACAAAGTTGACCAAACTTCTATATTTAATAGTCAACACTTTCATAATAGTGAGAGTAAAATTAGGTCCAAATTGACAGAACAATTTTTGAGATATTGAATAAAAATATTGTAAATGACCTAAACAAAATGAGACGCACCCTGTATTTATATGGAAGGAAATATTGAAAAACTAAATTCTCCAGAGGATTCTCTTATATTTTGTTCAATCAACAGTGGCAATAAATAGTTTTTTTTTATTCAAAAACGATCTGTCAATTGTTTTAAGTATAAGGGTATAATCCAAAATATTAAAATATGTAACAGAGTCATCAAAAAACAAAATTTGTTTTTATCACCTAGAATAGACTGAAACTATGATACTCTACCAAAAAAATGAATTGTTGGTTCAGTTATAGTGTTAGCAGAAAAATTCTGAAAAACGATTTTTTTGATTATGCCCCGTATACACCCTAATGTACTTTCATTAATAACGTTATAATTGGACATTTTGAACGAGTTTCGGTGAATAAATTTCCACCCTGAATTTGTCTTATTTCGACTAACAAAATAATGTTTTCCTTTGTCAACCCTATACCCAACTCCGACGTTTTTTCGAACTTTGTCTGCTTATATCTCAGAAACGACACGTACAAAATCATTTAAACTCGCACATTTTCCTAGTTACCCATCCCACTATAACACAATAATTTCAGCTAATTTGACGAGGGCCAGTTTAACATGTGTTTTAGTGAGGGGTCCTTTAAATTGGAATTCAGTATCAATAAACCCATGGAACGACTGAGAAAAAACTGCTATATTTTTTTCCTGGAATAAGAACCACCGGAGACGATTTGACTGGATTAATATAATAACAAACAATTTCTCTTTTCTGTTTATCCTGCTACTCCCTATCTATACACAACCCGTCCATCCAGCATTCTAATTACACTAATTTCAACAGAGCCCTGCGAGAAGACGTTCTGTGCTTGGGGGGCTCATTGCATCAACGGCCCGGACGGCAGAGCGATGTGTCAGTGCCCGACGTTCTGCAAACCGAAGGAAGATCCCGTTTGCGGCACAGATGGAAAGACGTACTCAAGTCACTGTCAGCTACGATTGGCGTCATGTAAAGCGCGCCTTAATACAAGAGTTAAACATACTGGGGAATGTGGTGAGTATTCAAGTTAATATAGAGGGTGTTTCGAATATCTGTAAGCGTTCTCATATTCCAGAAAAGGAGAAAATTATTGAAAATTTTCACAGGGTAGTTTTTAATGATGCCCGATTCGATATTTAGTACAGTAATCACAGTCAAATGTAAGTCACAATTGAAGAATGAATAGTAGCACTTTGAAACTCGGCACATGACTTCTTGACGTCATGTATTGTTAGAAAAAAAATGTTTACCAAAAAATCAGGGATGGAACCCAAAAAGTTTTTTTTTGCTGTTGTTTCGGAAAGTATCACGAAACAATTTCAACAAGGCAAAAGGTAATTTTTTTCTCCACAAGAAATATACTTAGTAATTTAACATGATTGAATTCCCCGCCACTGCCATTTCCGGCAGGGCCGAAAATTATATTTGTCATAACTTTGCTAAAAATCATAGTAGAAGGAAGAAGTATATATTGTTCCTTAAGACTTCTACTTCCTCATGCAAATATAACATGGGAGTATTTGAGTACCCAAAATGTGTTATATTCCAGTTCACAAAACCCTTCTACGATATTTACGGAGGATCCGAAAGTCATGGATATTTAGTTGATATTAAATAATTATACTGAAGCAGGAATCAATACCCTCTTTGGACCATATGCAACGATTTCACACTAGTGAGACAAGTCTCACTTATACATGCCAAAGAAAAAACTGAGTTGTACTCCTGCCTCAGTTTTCAACTAACCCATAATCCCGGCAATTTCTTCAGTAAATGTTGAATATACTTAATCGCTCATACACATCCTACACAAAAATGAAGTATGTGATTTCAAGCTTGACGTTTGCACTTCACAATAGTGTTATTAAACATATATGCAGGATATGAATGAGCGATTATTTTTAACATTTACTGAAGAGAATGCCGGTTTTAAAACAATTCTTTATTTGGCATGTATAAATGGGACCTGTCACACTACTCTAAAATTATTGCATATAGTTCAATGAGGTTATGGGTTGCTGCTTTAGTATAATAATTCCATACTTACAAATTTTGATTTTCGGATCATTTGCAAACATCTACGTGAAGTGCGACAAAACACATTTTAGGTACTCAAATACTTGCATATTATATTTGCATGAGAACATGAACTTTTCCTTCAACTTCTCCGATTATTTTTAACAGAGTTAAAGATGTTTTTAATCTAAGGAAATCTCCAACAAGATTTCAGTTTTAATGTATTACGTTTGCTTTTCTCTCGATCGAGACAAAATGCACATTGTGTCACTTTTTAATTTTTCCGATTTTATAAACCAGTGCATATTTTTCATATCTTCTCCGTAAAACCTATTGTGTATACAATGACCAAGGGAAAAGCACATGCTATTTTCTTCAAACTATCCTCACGTTAGTAAGTTGTTTTTCATATTGTCATATTTTTAGTGTTATGTTTACACCATTAATATTTTCAGATGTCTTGATAAAGAAATTAAAAAATTTTGAAAGCTTGACTATTTAACACCAGAGTGTTACTTCAACGAGGCCTTTTATTCCTGACTGCATCCCCAAGGATATTCTTACTCATCAGGTTGAGAATATCTTAATTTATATATATATATATAATTTATATCTCCAACAGAAGAAAAAAAGGAAAATAACTTGCCTAAAAAAAAAAGATATGTTTTTCATACCTAAGTGACACCGATCTTTTATAATATTTCCATATAAAAAAAGTCAAACATTGATGAGAGGCATATAAAGTCATGATTCATGATGGTGGAAAACATCCAATTCCTTTTTTAATAATTATTATTATAATTTTGGTTCAAACTTCCCTATTATATTTTTTGAAACTTGCACACATAACTCAGTACGGGGTGTTGAGTTTGAACAATGAGGTCCAAGACAAATCTGAGGGCGCGCACAACAAATTTCCTGAAATTTGTTGACAGAAGAAGCTACAGAAATGATAAAATAGTCAAAATCAATGAAATTAACGTATTGAAATAAATAAAATTGAAAATCATTATTTTATCAAATGTACGTTAATCGAATTTAGTCTTCTTTACTAGCCTGTCTCTAATTTTGAGGATTTTTTCAATTTTCTGTTGAATATGATTGGTTGCGAATAATACCATTTGCCTAATTTTGGATGGAAAATCGTCATACTCAATGTTTCAAAGAAGTCTCATATTTTGTATTTCAACAGTTTTCAATTTGGGCTAGAGCGTCATGAAAACAAATGAACTAGTTATACCAAATGTCAGTTTGAAAGTAAATGCGTCAAAAACAGTAACAAAATGCCCATTGAACGTTTTAATTTACGAGAAAAAATTGAAATAATAAGGTTATTTGGTGATGGTGCTCGAAGTAGCAGACAAGTTGCTCATGAATTCAACAGAAGACATCCGCAACGAAATCGTATTCGACATGGAACAACTGCAGCCTCCGTCAATAAACTTTTTACTCAAACCGGAACTGTATTAAAGTATCGTCCAGCTATTGACAATGATGTACCATGATGATGATAATATCTTAGCTTCAGTTCGTGCCAATCCCAAAATTAGTTTGCGTGAAAGGTCTGAGCTATTAAATTTGAGTAGAGAGAAAATCAGAAGATGTCTCGTTCGTCAAGTTCTTTCACAGTATTGAAAGAAGGTGACGAATATAAACGATTAGATTACTGCTATTGGGCCCAAGGAAATTTTTTAAATGATACAGATTTCCTAAGAAAAATTTTGTTCACTGATGAGGCTATGTTCACTACCAATGGAATAGTATCTGCTCAAAATTGCAGATACTGGTCTACCGAAAATCCGCACTGGGTTATAAACTGTAAGGACCAATACTCTCAAAAAGTTAATGTATGGTGTGGTATTTTGGCCGACAGAATAATTGGACCGTTTTTTTTCAATAATACCATTAACGCTGAACGACTATTGAATTTTTTTGATAATGAATTATGGGAAATCATTGAAAATCTTCCCCTGAATGTGCGACAAGAGATGTACGTTCAGCTAGACGGAGCTTCCGTTCATAATTCTTGGATGGTTCGAGAGTGGTTGAACGAACATTTTCCATTACGTTGGATTGGTAGAAATAGCCCATATGAACAATGGCCTCCCCGCTCTCCTGACATAACACCAATGGATTTTTACTTCTGGGGAACCGTCAAGAATAAGGTTTACAAGTCTAGGCCACGAAATCGGCAAGAACTTTGTGAGAGAATAAGGCAAGCGTGCCATGAAATAAGTATTCCAGAACTTAGGAGAGTGGCCAATAATAATAGAAAAAGAATAAAAAAATGTATCAGAATTGAGGGCGGGCCAGTTGAGAGAGACAATATTTAGAACTGACTTCCAATATTAGTGTTTATTTCGTTTCCTGTTCGAATTCGGTTCAATAAATAGTTTTTCATTAATTGTCATTTAATTTTGACCGATTTTATCGTCTCTGTTGCTTTTTAGTAACAACTAATAAACAAAATTTGAATTTTTTCATAATGAATAGTAGGTTTTTCATTCTTATTCCTACATTATGACGAATTTATTGTTTTCGTAGCTTCTTATTCAGAACCATTAATTGAAAATCGGACTTTAATATGAAAATTACAAAAAAATTCAAAATTCGAATTTTGCGTTGAAATTCGGTATGTAGGGTCAAAATCGATTTCTAATCAACTTTTTCGACTAACTTTTTTCGGTATCTCCAACGCGACGCAAAATATCGAGAATTTGCCCTTTTCGCGGGATCGCAGTAGGCTGGGTTAAGGCTGTCACTCGGGCTGAGTATTGCGAAAAGTGCGGCTCATGAAGGTCTACGGCTGTACCGAAAATCAAATCTCTGCTTTCAAAAATGACCTAAATACAGGGGTGTCTTCATCTTAAGTGTGTCACACTGTATATGCTGTACCGTAAAACGGGGTTACTTCGACAGGTTTTTGGCATGTTTGTTGCTCTGTAAAGGAAACTAAACGCTTGACAACCTTGGCTCCTATTCCATTGTAACAATTGAAGCCTTGGTTCTATTCACTAAAAAAATTATTGTGGCCCCACCCCCCCTTCACCTTTTTTTTTAAATTTCTTTTTGGTGTCGAAGTTACCCCGGGTTGGGGGTAACTTCGACACCATGCAGAATTATGCATAAAATCGAAGTTAGCTTTCCCCAGGGCAACTTCGACACCGAAAAATGTAAAAATAAATATATAATAATAATAATAATAACAATAATAATAATAATAATAATAGTAAATGGGTTGTTAAAAATAATACTTGCAGAAAATCATTTATATATTTAGCAACTTTGGTAAGGCATAGTTGGCATATAAATCTAAACTAAAAAACATCCTTTTAACTAAACAAAAACTCTGAAATAAAGTAGGTAACACAAGTAAAAAAAAATCTAAATATGCTAAGAACATAGGAACAAGTCAGGGACAAATGCTTAATCATCATCGAAACATGAGGCACATTCGTAGCTCGCTTGCTTGGAACCCCCGTTGCAGTGTCCACAAACCCACTTTCCACAAGTCACACACTTAATCCAAGCTTTTTGGTTCGTGTATTCGGAAAACTCTATTAGACAAATGGAACAGCAATTGCAGGCAGGACATTCATAGTGAGGGTCATTGGAGCCAAGATTGCAAATACCGCACACCCACTTCAAACACGAAATGCAACAAATCCAGTCTTTGTCTACAGTATAGTGTGCGTAAGAACATTTGCATACAGAGCAAAGAGAATCAGAATCAGTGACTTTTTGTGTGGATCTCTTTCTCGATGGTCCAGGTGCATCAGGTTCAACGATTTTCATTTTCAGTGGTTTAGGGCGACTTGCCTTTGAGTTTTTCTTCGGGTTTTGCGTGATGGAAGTTGTTTCAACATGAACAATTTCTGGTAAATCAACTTGTTCCATTGCTGCTTCCGAGCGGGATGGAGTGCTTGTTGCAACTGGCATCTGCATTTGTTGACCTGGCCGTGTTGCTATTTTCTTTATTTTCTTTCCTCTTTTGCGAGGCGTTGCCTGCGCATTAGAATATCCTCTAGATTCCTTTAGAAATTCTAGTAAACTGGAATCTAGCACCCTCTCGGAACTCAATTTGTTGCCAGGAAGTTTGGCGAAAACTCTTTCTGGATCAAATGGGCTTATCCCTGTTGCCCTAAAGCCAGATTGCAGGTTTGTGGAAGCGTTTGCTGCTATATGAGACCACAAGCGATTCAGCAAGTTGGGGAATTGTTCTTTTGGAATGCTTCCTTTCCGACGACACTCCTTCCTCCACGTATCTAAGACTTCTCGCCATTTTCGCTTCATGGGCGCAAAAAAACTCACATCTAAAGGCTGCATCAGATTTGTCGAATTTGGTGGCAGAGGCGTCATGTAGATATTATTCGCTATTGCTGCTTCGACGACAAGAGGAGAGAAATGTGACGCAAGGTTATCTCCAATCACAACCTTTGTTTCTTCTGGGGAGCTATTGGCGTTTATGTGAGGGATCAAAATATCGAAGAACCATTTTTCAAATGTTGTCATATCAAACCAACCATTTGGCGTGACCTCATATACTGTGCCCGCAGGACCTCCTGTCGTCCAATTTTCGTATAAGTGTTGGGCTTTGTAGACCACCATGGGTGGAAGCAGGATGCCCTTAGCTGTTCCGCAAATCATTATACTGATCGATGTCCTAGAGTGCTCTTGAACTCGCTCGACTCTCTTAGTTCCTCTGGACACCAATACTTTTTTTGCACCAGGATCATCAGTGATGTTAGTTTCGTCGTAATTATAGACATGTTCCGGTAACGCATGTTCCAAGTTGTCTTTAATGTTGTCGAAAAATTCTTTTATTTCCGGTTTACCCACCGCAGAGCGCTGACATTTGATATTTGAAGCCAACCGGGTTGTCAGGTTGTTTCTTTCAGCAAATTTGTTTATGAAATCCAAACCTGGTTCGTTGTTCTTCCATCCCGGAATATCCCTGCCTTGCTTCGTTACAAACTTTGCCACAACTATGCGAATATCTTGGTGCGTCATGGGGAAGCCCCAGTTGCTAACTGCACCAAGGGTTTTTGCTATCATCTGTTCTTCCTCGACAGTCAGTACACATGGACGACCCGGTTTTAAAAGATGGGTTCCACTAATTTTATCGATCAAAGTTGTTCTTGGAACCTTAAACTTTAGACTTGCTCTAGATTTGGACATGCCTTTCTTCACAGCTTCAATGGCTTTCTCCATGCTCTCCTTATTATAGTTGAGGTACGGTCTACCTCCCAGCTTTTTGACGTAGGTGCGCGGCATCTTACAAAAAACTTAGGTACGTGTTACCTGAAACAACGAGGAAAGACAAAACTAGAAATAATAATAATAATAAAAACAAAAAAATAGTAATAATGATAATAATAGTGATACTCGTAACAATAAACAATAAATGGATAACCGAAAAAACACTAAAAAGTCAATTTGTATGCAAAAAACATGCATGATATTATACGTGTCGAAATTACCCCCGCTGTCGAAGTAACCCCGTTTTACGGTATATTGTGCTTGAGAGCATTATTTGTCTCGTCCACTACGATTTGGCCGGAGCGCAGGTTCAAATCTGAAGCTACATCCATTACTGAACTAGATAATTAGCCATCAATTAATTTGATTACCCACTTTCAAACGCAATGGAGTATACCACACACAACGATTTCAATTACGATTCTCCGCATCAAGCTCCACTTTCTCCAAACCTTGGCGGATTGGGACTACGCTCGGCTTTTTCATTAATTTTATCCGTTTTTTTTTTGCCTTCGGTATATAGTGTTTCTGATCTCATCAATTTCATTATTCCTCCGATATTTCGCGTTATGAAAGACGACTTTCATGCTAGAGGTGAATCTCTTTGGCATTCCCTAACTGATATTGATTCACCTGCGGATAATGTGGACACACGGAGGTCTCAGCCCGCAGGAGGCACCGAAAAATCGGGCATGAAATTTCAATGAATATATTAAAAAGTAGAATGTAGATCGTTTCAGTCACAGAATGGAAGTGACATTTTCATAAAATCGGTATTTTCGTATTGAATATTATATCAAATCTGGGTTAGATGTATAAAGGTGCGTATTCACTAGAGCATTCGTTCCACATGAGCACCGAATGAGCTCCAAACGAGCAAATGCTCGGATAGTGTGGACACTGATTTGAGCTCGAACAGAATGCGTGTTTATATTAGACACAAAATAATGCGTAAAAAAATATCACAATATTGTGTATTTTTCGAATATATAGTCCACAGAATTGTACAAAAAACAACTACAATATCTGTAACAATTATACACAACAATAACACAAATCA
This sequence comes from Chrysolina haemoptera, assembly GCA_958298965.1. Classification (NCBI taxonomy): domain Eukaryota; kingdom Metazoa; phylum Arthropoda; class Insecta; order Coleoptera; family Chrysomelidae; genus Chrysolina; species Chrysolina haemoptera. The sequence continues at coordinate 10,577,421 of OY282597.1, read as the reverse complement.
GTTTACAGGCACAAGGGTCGAAAATATATGTTTGTGAACTGCACATGCTTCAGAAACAATGTATAAGCATATATTTTTGACCCTTGAGCATGTAAACTTCAAAACAGTTCACATATGTTTCTTTTACTTGCATTTCTATCAAAAAGTCATATTTTTTTATGTTCAGAAGTACTTATTAAATATGATTCTTCGCGTGGACAATTTTTCGAAAAAAATTGGTTTATTTTATAGAATAAGGTCTATGATTAAATGCCATGTTTTGCATGAATAAGCAGATAGACTTTTAAAATTTTTAGAAATGGTAATCTTTCAAATGAGGGTTTTATGCTACAGATTGAATGTCGTACCCCTAATGAATATTGAAAGTATGTGGTTGATTTCCACGCCCTCAAATGTCTACGTAAAATTAGCTTGTTCCGGTTATTTAAGACCTAAAGTGACTCCTCGCAAAATGCAATTCAATTACATACAATTTATTATTCCTCAATGATGATGTGTCAAACATAGTTCTTTCCTTATTTAAATTGTATGGGTGATAGTGACCAGGGGTTAGGGAGGGGGTTATGACACTTGAGATTATGATGAAAAGATGAACCCCTTGGATCAAAAATCGACGTGTTTATGCATTTTTCTCACAACACGTTTGTCTTGAAGATATTCGATGTTTTTCGTTTTTGGTCCCTCACCCTGTATACCCGATAGTCCCCTCTGCCCTATCCTATATCATGCTATGATAATCATAATCGAATGATGAATTATTATTATTATAGTATAGTTGTTCTGATATCTTTCATATGGCTTATGTTTTAATACTTCGCAGTAGAGTGCTAAAACTTTGTGTAAAATATAGAAAGTGGAATGCTCAACGTTCGAGAGCGTTATAACAAGAAAATATTTTTACGAGGTCACACCCTGGGCAGTAACTATGTATTTAAGGACAAACGACTGGAGAGAATAGTAGCTGTTTTGTCTCAAGGGAAATGAAAGACGCACATATCTGGTATTATCTTTCGGAAATATGGTCAAAACTCGGGGAATGGGCATCTACTCCAATTTCTCATTCTTGGTAATAGCCACCATGTTATTCTGTTGCGATGAGGATTCCATATGATTTATATTGGGGCTCATTCAGCTCGGAGATCACAGCTTTCTGATACTGGAGGAATCATCAGATAATGTATTGTGGTTTCAGTTGAATTCGCATACTTTCATAGGTGATATTCAGTGGTTGAGAAGAGAAATTCCAGACTACCATTGAACTGCAGGTCGTGAATCCTTCCTTCGATATAGAAATCCTTTCGGTTATTTATTCAACTCGAATAATATGGTGTTTGCCTGAAAAATTGATTATTTTGAGAATACAAATTGCAAATCATAGTATGAATTCTACCTGTCCAAACATTCCAGTTTAAATCCGTTCTTCCTGAAAATCATTTAATATACATGATGAAATTTTCAGTTGAATGTGTCCCAGGTCCGAAAACTTATAGACCAAGCTAAATAAGTTACCTATTTCACTCACAAAATAAAAGACGCAAATGGTCTATGCTAATTTTTATAAGATACTGTTACAGACCTGAAATTTGATAAAGACTTCTCGAATTGTTCGATATCGTTCGATGAATTAGATGGAAAAATCTAGAAGCACTAACTTTTGTTCTGGATCAATCGTCGAACATTCTATTTGTGTTCTATTGATTTCTTAAGTTTTCTAGAACTTTATTTGTATATAAAAGCAATGCATTTGTTAGATGAGGGAAGTTAGTTAGGAAGTTACTCTGAGTTACCTTGGATACAAGTATTTTGACAGTGACTTGTATCACAGTGTTGTCAAGTGAAGTTTGATCAACAAAGGCGAGTTCATACCAGTGTACACTTATTTTTGAACCCGAATACGCAACAATACTTTGATAATGAAATCGTTTTGTGGAATTTTTTAAACAAGAAATAGTGAAAAAAATTACAACTTTCTTGGTTTTTTTGCAAATATTCCCGAAACTATTGAAGGTATCGTGTTACAGACAACTAAACTTTTGTAGAGAATTATTGAATCTACAAAATAGTTTTTTGTACGACCGGATCAGTACATTTTCGTCTAAGAAAATCCGAGAAATCTTCAAAAAAGAGACTATTTTTCAAAAATTCACAATTTTTGTAAATCATAATATTCAAATTTTAGTTTTATTGATTTCTTAAGTTTTCTAGAACTTTATTTGTATATAAAAGCATTTGTTAGATGAGGGAAGTTAGTTAGGAAGTTACTCTGAGTTACCTTGGATACAAGTATTTTGACAGTGACTTGTATCACAGTGTTGTCAAGTGAAGTTTGATTACAAATGAATCACATTTTTCATTTTTCAATTTTCATGGAGAATGTTCCCCTTTTCAACATAATATTCAAATTCTGTGAACGGCATCTGGAAGTAAAGATCAAACGCTACAATTTATATATTTTGGATTTTCATCTGGTAAATGTGTTGAAAATGCCACTGAATGTTGCTCTAAACTCTTGAAAGTGTGTTCATGGCATAATCGAGTAGCAGTAGTGGGGGTACTAGGGAGGAGAGGAGAGTATAACCGCGCGGCGATTTGAACAATGCAATACCCCCACTACCACCCCTCGATTCTGCCACAAACACACTTTCAAGCGTTTGGAGCAACTTTCAGTGACATTTTCACCTTTTAGGTGAAAATTCAAAATATTCAAATTATAGATATTGATATCTTCTTCCACACGCCTTCAACACAGTTTGAATATGACGATATTCCTTAAATCGGCACATCTTGCAAGATGTGGCCTTAAATTTTTTATAATGCAATTGTACAAAAACTACACATCGGACAGAAAACATCTTGCGCACATTTGAACCACGTGTTATCATCTATCAGTTTTCACAATATTGTTTGTTCAGCTTCACATTTGTGCAAATTATGAATTTTTGAAAAACGGTCTATTTTTCGAGGTTTTCCCGGATTTTTTCAGTGGAGAATGCACCTATCCTATCGCTCAGAAAACTAATTTGTAGGTTTTATAATTCTCTACAGAAGTTTCATCGACTGTAAAACGATTCCTTCAATACTTGGGATATTTCCAAGAAACCAAAAAAGTTTCAGTTTTTTTCACTATTTTTTTAAAAAATCCCACTAAGCAATTTTGCTGGGGCGAAAACCGTGGTTTTCATTTACGAACTATCTTATAAAAAGTGGTATAAGCTATTTTTCGTCTTTTGTGTGGAAAGAGCCTCTTGTTTTTACAGCTTGGCCTATTAGTTCTTTTACCGCGAGAGCTTGTAAACAAAGGCTATCTTCTCTAACATATGGTAGGAATTTTGACTCACACTTTGTTGATTTCGTTTAAAAATTTTGGGTGAAACATTGAGAATATTGCCTGTCGATACTAATGCACAGTTACACAAATCGTGGATTCACTTTTCAAATTGCTCAAAATCTCATTCTCTGCGATTTTATAACCTTCAGGCCTACTTCCATCCAAGGTACGTTTCTCTTCCACTTGTTCAAATGTCACATGTAAAGCTTTTGATATATTTCAGGACTTTTTCTACCTTCAAATTCAAGACACCCTGTTACAACTACCGGAGACAGTTTACAAAACATAATTATTCTCTTGATATATTGGGACTGAACATATAAGCGCTTGGATGGGATGAGCTCTCTTCTCTTCTTTCAGTAGGCTGGATCGTCAGTAAAACATATTTAATTGTCAAATTCTCAAGGCATAAGAAGACTACTGAGACACATAGATAAGCCTTTAGCTTTATGCAATCTTTATTTTATGCTTTCTTCGTTTGTTGTGAATAACTATCGATGTATGTCTGTTGCTTACCCAAGTACTAGCTCTGCATCCACGCATGGTTTTCTATCGGTGTAAAAATTAAAAACGAGCCCCACGCATATTTTTGTAATTTGCATAAGTACCCTAAACTTTCGGTATAAGTATGCTGAATGATACTTTCATAAATTGTCACTGATAGACTGCTACTATTTTTTCCGTGGAGAATAATTCCATTTTTGCAATTATGTCTAACAATCCATCTTGGCAGTAAAACAAGTGCGCTAGGCCCCAGTGTTGGATTTTTGGCCTCATTCGAGTTTGGCAGAGCAGCCAATACCTACCATTATAGTTATTGACATTCGTTGCCAACTTCATACCTTTAATTATTGGCCTGTGCTTGCTCTCACGACTTTTTGCCAGCTCGGTAATAGTTCCCAAATTCTCATAGCAGAACTCTAACTCAGCCATTTTGTTTTATCTCAAAATTGTTCTCTGAAATTTTTATAGTATAGAAATTGAAGGACGATTCCAATAAGGTATCGTTCGACTCCCAACGCGATTTAAAAAAATAGGCATATTTTTATTGTCAGCACGTTGTTTGTAAACTATCATTCAACTAAGTAAAATGTCAAATAAAAATTCCAATTCGTTCAAAAGTGAACAGGGGTGGGGTTTTTAATGAGAGTTCCAATATTATGTACCGCCATTTTTTTTTGGGTTAATATTTTTGTTTGAAATTTTGCTGTCATTTAGAGAATTAAAAAACGTTTCGAATGTGGTATCACTCGACTCACCATGCCGTTTTGAAAAATCTTTCAAAATGACGACCAGACGCCATCGGAAAAGGTTGGAAACGAAAGTAAACAAAATATTCCAGTCAGAATAAATAATTCATCCACATAATGATATGAGGGTTATTGTTGAAGATATTAACTGAAGTACAATAAGTTTAAAAAATCACCGTTAGAATGGTCCCCAACCATTCCACCTTAACAATAATGTGTTGGCCCTAATTTGCGCCACACATCTTAAAGTTTTCATAAATTATATTAGTTTTTACACTTCAATTCTCCATGCTATGTGAGTATCCATTTTGATTCTAAGTTTTACCTTTTTGCTGGTCTCATACTTTTTCAAAATTGTAATTATTGTTCTTTACTGGTTTCAGTTTAACCCTGTATTAATTCAACTGAAGATGAGCATTACTATGCTCGAAAACATGTTTTTGAATTTCATGTAACGCTAACCCTTAAGTTTCTTGTGAAACTAGCGTTTACATACCTCCCCTCAACATTGGGCTGAAATATATATTGTGGAGACGACTTCGAGTTTTACTTTACTTCTTTAAATATCTAATTGTCACTGGAGGAATCTACTAACTGTCTTAGCAAAATAAGTCGTGGTGTTAAATAGGAGTTTTGTGAAGATTGAATCGTCAACTGTCTATAAAATTACTATCCGAATCACTGTACTGGAAAAAGTCAGCGTTATTATCACACTCGTTAATTTCAATCACAGGACTTGTCCAAGAACGCGGGATAATAAACAAAAATTATGAAGTAATTAATTATAACTGGGGACCCACAAAATAAAACAGAAACAATATCTAATTTCAACACTCAAATCGCGATCAGCTCCTGAACTGAACATCGATGAGACGACGTCGATGACCTTCTGCTATTTCTATTGGTCACCGTGAAAGTACTTCAATTTTAATTTTATGACCCTTCAGCCAATCATAAAACCCGATTAGTACAAGCTATCCAATACGAAATATGAGGCGCCGTTCGGGTAAAAAGTGTTTTTGCAAATAAAAATAATTTCTGTCAATATATTTATTAATTGTAGCAATATTTATTATTTTGCGTGCCGATATTAATTAATTGTAGCAATATATATTATTTTGAGTACAGATATATATATTTTAGATCAAACACAATATATTTACATTTCGAGTGATACTAATATACAAAAACGTGAAGTCTCATATATTTATGAATTTGATCTATTTTATGTCGTCAAGGATGACAAGGATCGACGCGATTTCGAGTATATGGCAACATGGGAACGAAGCAAAGTCATCTGTACAGAAAATACCGAATAGATAGCGGCAGTATAATATTTCAGATTGGGTCATTCAATCCTAGAAGGCCTTCGTTCGACCCACACATAGGGACACTGAATTTAGAAGGCCGTGCCGCTCAAATAAGTGCCCAATTGTAAAGTAGGAAACCACACAATAACAAAACTGCCTGTGATACTGCTATCTGTTAGCCACTTCATGTACTAATGACTGCCTAGCTGCCATGTTGCCACATGCTTGAGCTTGGACAAATCGCGTCGGTTGCGCCATCTCTTGAAGACATAAAATAGATCGAATTCATAAATATGTGGAAATTGCCGTTTTTATATATTTGTAATGCTTGAAAAGTAAATATATTGTGTTTTATCGAAAATAAATATATCGGAAAGTAAAATGAAAATGTTTGCTACACCTGATAAATATATTGACACAAAATTAAATATATTTGCAAAAACACTGTTTACTCGAACGGCGCGTCATAACGAAACGCCAATTCCATAGTCCACGTGGACTAGAATTTCAGCCGGTTCATTTTTACGACTTTACCTTTGAGACTGCCACGAACTTCAATTGTGCACAATATCGTTTACTCCGACTATATCAGAATGTTCACCAGCGACACCAGCGCCATTTAGTGATGATTTTTTGTACTACTGACTATAGCTTATAGCTGCACAACTGAAAACTTTATAACTTTTCTCGTTGGTCACCCTCATATAATTTTTTATTGACTACTGAATATGACATTCGAATTTTGAATACGAGGATTTGCTATTGATTTTCAACGTGCGTTTCCTGTCCTATACGAGTGTATAAGGGCAAATTAATCAATTCAATTTTGTCATTAGCCGTAAACTCGCATAGCTGCACATCTGTATTCTGTAGGTAATCATACAGCTACTAGGTGGATTTTCCACAACCTTTCCTTTCAGAAAGAAAGAATGATAAAATCTCGTCGAAATTCATACTACTCGAAATTGATTTCAGTAAAGCAATTATGCTCTACATTACATCCGTTCTTCGTCGACTTTGCTGAAAAGATTGCCTTATCCGAGAATTCCTTCGCAAAAAAATAAACCAAACGAAATACTGAGAAACGCTTTATGGTCCGTCTCATTTTATATTTTAGGGGTCATTCTAGCTGAACCCGTCAGTTCAAAGACAAACATTAAAAAAGATTATGATGAATCTCACTGTTAACCATATTTCAGAAGAAAAAAAACTTGAAAATGCTGTATGTCGAAAATAAGGGTATTAATTAAGATTAATTAGTAAGAATTCCTAGAAATGTATGAATTGAGAATTTCAAATTGTTTAGTCAACAACCAGTTGGATCTTAATAAGTTTCCTTTGTTGAATGCATTCCTTTATTCATATAGTATTTAATGAGATTTCCAGGTACATTGTTATTGTCAATCAATGTAAGTAGTATAAATCTAGGAATTCGAGATGAGTACCTGTACGTTGGTCCTTACTAGGGGAGACATTTCCGCTTGATATAATTTTTCGCTTAGTGGTTTTTGCGTTGAGTTTTTGACTTTCTGCCAGTTTCAGAGCCTCTAACAGTTCATTTTTGTAGGGCGATTCGGTGAAAATTGCAGTTTTGACTCCCTTTTTCACCTTCCTCTATTTCTGCATGATCCTTGGCACTGGCATTATATCAGTCGGGGTATGTAATTTAAATGTTGAAATTTGAAGTGAGGGTATGGAAGGTCTTTGATATGAAGGTCCTTGCTGGGGTGTGGAAGGTCTCTACTGTGAAGGTCCTGGTTGGAGTGTGGAAGGTCTCTGATGTGAAGGTCCGGGCTGGGGGGTATTTTTCCTTCTCTGCAGTTGTAAGAGAAATCTCTTTTGGAGAAGAACTTCTTGTTCCTTCTTTTCTGAGTTCCAAGTTTTCACTAGGTAATATGTTTGTTTCCCAAATGTCTGTTCTAGCTGCAGCTATAAAGTCAGCATCTGTAAAAGCAGTAGAATCACAAGGCCAATTTCATATTGCTTTAAAGGCATTTATAGCGGTTGGCATTGTGGTTGCTCTTAAAAACGCTTGTCCAAAAATATTAGATACTTGGAAGTGCGTCACGACGCGTCTTGGGTTTAACTTTTTTAACTTCATCTGCGTTGTAAGTGCTAAGTAATTTCATGAAACTAACGTCCAAAGGTTGTAAGCGGTGTGTACAATGTGGAGGGAAGCTTAACGCTGCTCTTTCTAGCCTCATCAGTTAAGTCTATATTCTCAGTGTGCGTTGTGTGACCATCTAGTAATAGAAGGACTGGACTATATTTAGAGGCTCTGGACCATATGAACCGTTTCAGAAAGAGCTCAGTTTGAATCCAACCTGTATCACTGCATTCTCCCTAGGAACTTGGAGGTGCGCTCTCTAATATTCCAGGTTTCAATCTCTTCCTGGGGAAAATGAAGATGGAAGGCATAAATGACCAGTGTGCACCCATACATGTTTCTACTGTTATTATTTTTCCACGTTCGGCAGATGACAACCTACCCGCTTCCAACCTTTAGTAGCAATTATTTTATTAAGGCTTTTAGTTACCGAGGTTTCATCCAAATTGAAAAACATAGTAGGTGTTATGTTATTTTTGATTATTACACTGGAAATCAGGTCAAAAAACTTGTTGACAGAAATTCTATTGAATCCCATGGCACGTGACGCTGAAGTAGCTTCAGGTTTTCGTAGCAATAAATTGACATGTCTTTTAAGGAAACCAGCAAACCAATCTTCTCCTGCCATTTCATTTACACGATTGAAATGATAAAGAAGATTGTTGCGTTAAGCTAGTTGATAGGCTAGTTTTCGAAGGTCTGCAGGGGACAAGCCAAAAAGACGGGCTTTCATATCCTGAATATATTTTACCAATTCCAGCTATTGCTCATTTGAGAAAACGATTTAAGAGTGTACCATTCCCTTCTGCGAGGCAAACTGGATATTCCTACTTTTCCTATATTTCTTGATTCTACGCTGCAAAGTTGTTCGTGGCACTCCAAATTGATCTGCAGCAGTTTTACACTCACTATTTGATTCTATTACTGCTTTAATAGCATTTTCGATAGAATTTTTGTCCCAAGATTGCCTATTATTTTTTTTTTATTTGTACGTACCATATCTCCTTTTTCTGTAAGAAAAAAACGGTCGTTTGATTTAAAAAACATTTTCAAGTAGAATTTATTTTTCATATTAACTATTATTTTTTTTTTCAAAAACAAAGCAAAATACGAAAAAAAATCTAGATATAAAAAAAATTGTTTCAGTTGCTCAACGTGAAGCAAATACAATATTGGTTTCGGTGCCTTCCGGAACGCCACTGGATATAATAATTTGGATGTAGTCAGGGTTGAATTAGCCTCTTCCTCCCCTTGATAACACCGTCAAATTTCAACAAAATTGGTTGAAGGATTTTTAAGATGTTCACGAAAAAAACGATTTCTTTCAAAAATGTTGACACCCTGTATCTTGACAACAAAACATTATCAGACCCATGGTTAAATGAACTTTTCGTCTTAGAATCGCTCAAATAATCACGCCTTCAAGTTTGGCCACGTACTCACATAACACCCTGTATGTGTTCAAGTTTGGCCACGTACTCACATAACACCCTGTATGTGTTCAATCTCCACGTACTAAATTGTCTACGTAAGGTCAGTTCGTTCTGGTTATATCAGACTGAAAAATTGTTCCTCGCAAGATTCATATATTCAATATCCACGCACTTCTACGTAAGGTTAACTCGTTCTGGTTGAATCAGACTAAAAGAAATATCCTTCACACTAGATGGCACCGGAACCCTTTGGGACATCATAGTGTGGGAAACAAGAGTACGAAAACTAATTGTTTATTTGGGTGTACGGAACGAGAATAAACAGTTTCTGAACATTCAAAATATATTTCGTAATCATGATCCTAAAACTAAGTTTACCTGTAAAAATTCGTAAGTAGGTATAATAGAGTCATGCAAAATTCAATTTACTTGAAAAAGTTCTTTGATTAAAAACTCGTATTACTTGTCGTCGAAACACATTTTTAAAATCCAATATATTTTGTTTTCAATTAGGTTGTCGAAAAAGTATAGTATACAACTCCTATGAAAATTAGATATTTCAAACTTGTGTAACATACGAAATATCCTATTTTCTGCACTGATTATAAAATGTATTATTGACGTTTTTTTTTTCAGGAACGGCGCTGACTAATTCGTTGCTTACTTAACGCACTTTTTTTTTTTCGTTACGTGGAATATTCATCAAAGTATTAATCTGAAACATTTCTCCAGATCCCCGACTACCTGAATGGCCCATTAATGCATAATTGCGAAGAAACAAAGCCTCGAGTGATATATGGACAGCACCCTTCAGGAGCAATTTGTGACACAGCGGAATATATAAGAGCAAAGCTGGACACCCTCTGCGACCCAATAATCTGTGGTTGTTTCACAAAATTAAAATCAATAAAGCGCTTGCTCTCGGCTGCTACCGACTGCCAGTCACGCACCTGTACTGTGAGTTAGTGTGTTTCCCGACGAAAACACCGTGTGTTCACCTCAGTGACGTGTAGACCTGTGTTCAGTTCGCGCGTTCGCATTACCTCGTCATCGATCGGTTGACATCGTACGGTATCGTGTCCTGACAAATGTGTCTGGATCCTTTTGCATAGCAACTTGAATTTATTCAGACAAGCATTAAGCTGGTGTTTCGTTAGTAGACAATGACTCTTGATGCACAAATTCTCGAATTTCATTAATGTTATCATCCGCAGTTTTTTCTACTCACTTATTATGAATTTTCCTAGCAACGTCGCTAGTACAGTCGCTTCAGTAAAATGTACATTAATCTAGCCAATAAATCGACATGGAAACTTTCCTTCATAAACTATTAGTAGAGGTCACATGGATCATAAAAGAAAATGTTCCGTTTTGGAGTACATGACTTCACCACTCAAATACCTCCCGTTTGGTCAAAATGGCCTTCGTCTGTAACTCGTCAACCCTTGACAAAAAAAGTTGCCATGAAAAAAGGAATATTGATACATTTTTCTAAAAACAAATTGACCACTCTTTTTTCAAGTTCACGATGGAAAAATGAACTAATAGAATCATGTGGTACTTCGATGTGAGCTGGAAGAACAAACACTGGTATACTGACCTCTGTTCACATAAAGAAGACACACACAGGATAGTATCCGAACTACAGCTCTAATCACCCAAATTCCACGAAGAGGGGTTCTGTAAAAACATTGGTGGAGAGAGCAATGTATATTTACAACAACCAGGAGTCACTGGAGGCAGAAATATACTACATCAAAAAGGACCTACGCCAAAACTCCGAGAAACTCATGAGAAAACTACAGTAACAAATAGAACTGACCAAGACGATCAAAGAACAACCAGAAAACCCCGTTCTTGTCCTTCTCTATGCCAGAGGCGATGCCAGGAATATCAAAAGGATCGGGAACGAATACAATAGCAAGAGTTGCTTTCAATCCGGCAGTACTTTACGAAGCTTCGTCACTAAGACGGAGCTAGAAAACAAAAAGTGGACTCAACGAGGGGAAACATTTCAATCGGGAATGGCCGACCACGACTGAACAGAACAACAGAACACCATCTAATTCTTTGGGTCAAGGCTAGTGTGTTTCATAGAGAAGAATATTGGGTCGAATGCAAATTTATAGAATCCGTCTATTTCGAAGCCAATGGTGCCTTCAGTCAACCCAGCGTAGAAATTAAAAACGTATGGAGACCGCCCATGGACAGTTTTGGTTGCAGAAAAAGCACGAAACCTCGTGCGCTACAACACTGCGTGTAATTAAACGTTGATTATATCACACCAACAGACCTATCGAAACATAGCGTAGCTTCCTTATTTGTCAGTATTCACCTGATGATGATCACGAATATAAACGTTGTGAAAAACTGAAAGAGGTATAAATGTTTCAAATCAATAATTTTATCTATATAACCTGGAGTAGAGGAGAAAATTCAGTGGTCGTTGCTAGTCGTCCGGTAATCGGATGAATACAAATGAATTAATCGTCCGATTATTTCGTTTTATTGATTCGACGGATGAGAATATTGAAAATATGCTCGCCATCTAATGACTAAGGGGAACCTGAACTAACCTTGCTATCCAAGTTTGATGCAATTCCTTCACTAATAAGATGCTTCTCTCGCTACTTTATGGCTAGGGAACAAAATATATTAATATTGGTCATTAATCAATATTTTATACGTAACCATCATAATTTTATTAACATTCTATTCAGTTCAAACAGTTATCATTAATGAAATTAAGTTTTTAAATTGTGACAGCTGTCAAATAATTAGAATTGTGATTCACAGTTATTTGTTTAGGAAGTAAACAAGTTATTAAAATTCAATACTACCTAACGTAAACGAAGTATACTATATATTCACAATTAATTGTTTTAAGTAATTAGTAAGTAAGTTTTATACATACCTATGACCATCAAAAATGGCAAGTACTGCAAGTATTTTTCATCACTTTTGAAACTGAATTCGATTTTTCTTCATAGTTTGTATAGTTATTAGCGATAGGCCGTGCGCGAAGAGATTCAAATGATCAAATTGGCGAGAATCTTCACATAATTTCGAAATCAATTTTCTCCTAAACTACAGCTGGAAATTTGTCAAACTTTCCTTTTTGTAATCAAGACTTCTTTGATATTTTCAACGGTTGAAGAGTTATAGACCGAAACAGACTTTTTTGACCAAGGGGGTGGCTTTTCAGTGGAGGAGCCGTGTCCCTTCAAAACAGATTATTGGAGATATATGGGACCTCCACTAACAATTCGTGCAAGGACATTTACTTGTCGAATAATTGTGCATGATACCTCTACACCGACTGTACTACACGGCAAAACTTTATTCGTTTCTCTAACATTACGCAAGCAAAACAGAGCCCACCACTCGTTTGGTTTGGAATGTATTTTTGGGGCATTTTCTCGTTCTTTTGTTTTCTCGAATCTTCCTCGTCAGACTGACATCGGTATCGAATTGACATTGAAATAAATCAGTAAAGTTTGTAGGTGTAATCTCAGCAACGTATTTTAATTATGAAGAAATTTGTGGCTTTACATTATCTATTATTGATGTTCTTGTCTAGTAAACACATCATAGACCTTAGCATCGCTTGTTATGTTTTTCCCAAGGGTAAGTTTAATAACTACTACGGACATAATATGCCCAGTTAACATAGTTATAATGTACTTCTCGTAATTATACGATATGGCACGGCCATTTTGAGGGTTTAAAAATTATACACGCCAGAGCCAGAATATACGAAAATCGTATAAATACGTTGAACGGCAACACTGACTGTAAGTTAAGGAGCTATTACAAGCCGTGTGGAGTGCCGAGCCTGACGTGTGAACTGATACTCCACGCGCCGTAAGAATGGTGCGGCAAGTTTCGGGCGGAGTATCATGTCCCGTCGATTGTCAGTAAATTTGCACAGTTGAAAAGAAACACGCCGTATGCGGAATGGCGAGACTGGGGTGCACAGTTCACTTCATGGCGCAAACCACACCTGATTTGTCAATCAACAGGCCGTGAGATCGCTAGCGTCCAGGCATGCGATCGGCGTGGCACTCCACAGTCCACATGCCAGGCACGTCACTCTTCACGCCGTGTGATGGCCTCTTAACGATGACAGCACCATGTGCTCACCTCAGTGACGTTTAGACCTATATTCAGTTTGCGCGTTCGCATTACCTCGTCATCGATCGTTCGATATCGTACGTTATCGTATCCTGACAAACGTGTCAGAATCCTTTTGCAAACCTACTCGAATTTAATCGGACATATGCACTAGATAGGTGTTTCGTTGTTAGATATCTGTGTCATCATGACATCTATTATTGATGTCATCATCCGCAATTGATTCTGCTCACTTATCATACATTTCAATAGCAAGAATGCGCCAGAAGTTCATTTGTAGTTTTTCTTACAGAACGCAAACAAAATTTCTTTTTAGTGCATTTTTTCTGTTTTGTTTGTTAGCTCAAATCTCAGTCATCGAACAGTCATTGGTATGGAATTGATATTGGAATGAATTAATGAAGTTTGCAGCACTCCAGTCAGCGAATGGCCCAAAAGAGGGGAAAGTGTGAGTGATCAGTAACCTAAGCAATTACTTCAGAAACTTTTCAAGATGTTTGGGAAGTGAACACACTAAACATCTTTGCATGTAGATGGTGAGCCGGAGGGGGTGCGAAGAAGGTCCCACTTTTGGGTTTCTCGCTAAGATCTCGAGTACAGTGCAACGCACAAATCAAGCTTTTTCTGGAAAGGATAGCTCAAAAAATTTTGTACAACTTTTATTCCCTACCCTTTTCAAATTCTCAACCATGTTTGAGCTGAACGCTCAGGAACAGTCAAACTTTTTGAAATAAAAGAAAAAATATACATATCTACGCCAACTCATCTCCAACAGATTAACATTTGCACCATTTAAAGATATATTAAAATGATTTGTCATTTTCAGAAAACAGAACCCTGTTTTTATCGTACCTAAGCCACAACTATCGTCTGTTACAGTTATGTATCGTCATAAGAAATCGTATTGAATACAGTAGACAAAAATTATGTTACTTGAAAAATTGAAAATTGTATTTTAAATATGATAAATAAAAGTTACATACTTATGGGGTAAGTAATCTAGACCTCATTCATTGACTGGACTATAGGTGTAATCTCAGGAACGTACTTTAATTATGGATAATTTGTTGCATTACCCTCTTGTCCAGTAAATATATCATAGACCTCGGCCCCGCTTAACATAGTAACGAGTTCGACAATACTATTTCATCGGATAATTGAATGTTCAACCTAAGTTTCCTATTTTCTGTCAGTTTGGATGACTCTTCGAATTCAGTCCCTGATAGCTATATATTACCGCTAATAGTCCATTATGGAATATGTATCCATGCTATTTTTGATGTAGTGTAGTGAAATAAAAATAAAAATGTATGATTGAGGATTTTGGCAATGCATATTTACTCGTGACCGCTAATGGTCCATTTTGAAATATACATCCGTGGTATTTTTGATGATGCAAGTGTAGTAAAATAGAAATTAAAATATCTGATTGAGGGATTTTGCCAATACATATTCACTCATTGGGTATCATTTCAAGGGCTACTAGATATTAAAATAAGGAGAAATCCATTACAAACGGCAGTAGATATATCTCCGCTACAGTATAGGATATAATTAAGAACTGAAAGATAC
This sequence comes from Chrysolina haemoptera, assembly GCA_958298965.1. Classification (NCBI taxonomy): domain Eukaryota; kingdom Metazoa; phylum Arthropoda; class Insecta; order Coleoptera; family Chrysomelidae; genus Chrysolina; species Chrysolina haemoptera. Next base: position 10,562,287 of record OY282597.1, on the reverse strand, counting down.
AAAGTGTACTTAATAATTCAACTGCTCAAGAAGACACAGCACACAGAGGTTACAACTTTATAAAGACAAAGTACGGACAGACAAGCATTACTTTTCACTCCTGTCTTATAAATAATGAAATAATAATAATGATAACAATAACCAAGTATTTCACCTTCGGTGACGAGGCTGTCAGAGCTTCTTCTTACCTGGTTAAATCATAGAAATGGTTTTGTCAATAAATTACCTAATTCATATCAATCCCTCGTCATTATTCCCTAGGGGGTTGATATTTGACATTATACTGCGAAAGCCACCAGTATGATACTAACATCATATATAAATAAATAAATAACCATTTTAATACCGATCCATAAAGGTGGTCATAATTTTGATCCATCAAACTTTATCCCCATTTCGCTGATACCATCACTATAGGCAAGTTAATTGAAAAACTAATACTCATTCGATTGATGCCCTTTTCGAATAACCACATCAGTTTCGATTCCGGTATGCCGAACACAATCGGAAGGAACTGAGTGTTCTGTGGTTCGTCGAAAGCCTTCGACGGCGTGATCCATGATATTCTATTGCACATACCTACTAGGAATGTATGGGTCACGGGTCAGGGCACGATAATAACTCAGATATCCTTCTTTTGTCAGGAATGGTGTAATGCTCTTATATTATTTACCCTGTCCGGTATTCCTTTGGGTAAACACACGGTAACTCATGTCATATACAATAAGTTATGACACTAAGGTAAAAAACGATTAAAATTTCCACAATATTTTTTGTCTTTGCGACATGTTTCGATACACAGTATCTTTTTCAAGCGAATGTAGTACATTAAACTATTCTTCATTGAAATTACCTAAATACTTTTCTTAACCATTAACATAATTAGGGACTACCTATAATTATCGCTAATAACTAGACTCATACAACTTATAAAATTGACATAACAATGAACCTACCTGGAAATCTCAAAACACAACCACCGCTCAATTAAACAAATTTAACAATTTTAATTTATATTTCAAAGAGATAGGAAATGAACGAAACTCACCCGAGTGTAGGGTAATTTATTTGGAAGTATAACTGAAAAATATGATTCAAATTGAGAGATCCATTCAAAAATAATTAACAAACATATATATTATGTACAAAACAGATTTCAACTATTATTTTTAAACATCCCCCGTATAAAATGTGATCGTATTTTTTTGTAAGCTGATCATATTGAGCAATTACTATAAGTCTTTCTCAAATAGTTTTGGCTCAAAAGCGGATTTATTGACTCAAAAAGGCTATTTTGTGTGGCTATTGTTAGAAACATGTAGTATAAAAAACAAACATTTGAATAAAAATTACCGTGTTGTAAAAAAGTCTAAACTTTTAGAGAAAATCTTCTTGTCGTAAAAAAAGGATCCCAATAGGTATTTTCCTAATGAAAATTGCTCGGTCTCACCATTGGGCGGTTGATAAAGATTGTCAAAATATCCTAAATTGTCGCTATTTTTGAACCACCCTGTATAATAGGTAGCTTCTTCTATCGTAACGACCGACTAACTGACATAACATTCGACTTCCTTCAAACCAGCAATGCTACTATTTTGTTACTAAAAAGTAATACTTTTGGATGAGTGAACCTTGCTATGTTTTGGTGAAACAGCAATTTTTATGATTTTCAAAAATTCGTATCTCCGAAACATGACATAGCAACTAATTTAAACTTGCATGTGTAACTTCTAACGACTTGTACTACAATATTCCAAACAATTATCAAAATTGGCTGAAAGCCATTTTCCCATGTATTTGGTACGGGGTCCTTTAGTTTCAATAAGTCTCTGTATGTCCGTGTATAATGTAGAGTTCTTTCAACATCAATAGCCAAAGTTCATTCTGTTATGCAATAATCGGACAAGTTTGTATCGGATAGAACACATTCAATTATACTAAGCTTATTGTTCACCAGTATCAAATCAATAAGAGAAGCAGGGTTCAAAGTCAGCCGAGTATTATATTGATCCCAATACTATAATATGTCTCTTTATAGTTCCATCTAACGGTGTTTTGGACAGAAAAAGAATATAATATTTGTTTTCTCACTCATTCTGTTCGTTCGTTTCCTCAGAAAACGTGATTGAATGCCGACATCAAATTTCAGGTTCACGCTAACTCGCCGCTAGAAGTTTTAGCGGAGCCGAATATTTGATTGGGCATAACTCTGCTATTAATGATCGGAGAAGAAAAAGTAAAAGTTCATATCATTTGTGAAGATCCCTACCCTCTCATGCAAATATAAAATGCGAGTATTTGAGTACCTCAAATGTATTTTGTCGCACTTCACGGATAATCCGAAAATCATGAATAATTTAGTAAATGTCGAATTATTATACTGAATCAGCAACTCATGCCCTCTTTTGACTATATGCCACAATTTTGGAGTAGTGTGACAGGTCCCACTTATACATGCCAAAAAAAAATTGGTTTTACTCCTGCCTCAAGGCTACAACTTACCTATAAAACCGGCATTCTCTTCAGTAAACGTTGAAAATAATCGCTTATTCATATCCTGAATATGTTCAATAACACTAATGTGAAGCGCAAACCTCAAGATGAAATCACATACTCAATTTGTTCTGTAGGATGTGTATGAGCGATTATTTTCAACATTTACTGAAGAAATTTCTGGGATTATGGGTGAGTTTAAAACTGAGGTAGGAGTAAAACCCAGTTTTTTCTTTGGCATGTATAAGTGAGACTTGTCTCACTAGTCTAAAATCGTTGAATATGGTCCAAAGAGGGAACCTCAGTATAATTATTTCATATAAACTGAAAAATTCACGACTTTCAGATCGCCCGTAAATTTCGTAGAAGGGTTATGTGAAGTGGGATAAAACACATTTTGGGTACTTAGATACTCACATATTATATTTGCATGAGGAAGTAGAAGTCTTCAGGAAAGATATACACTTCTTTTCCTTCTAGTATAATTTTTAGCAAAGTTATAACAAATCTAATATCCAGGCCCTGCCGGAAATGACAGTGAAAGGTTAACGCGAGCCTGAAATTTGATATCGGGTTTTCAGCTTTTCTGAGAAAACGAGCGCATATTCTGAGAAATTACTAGGTATCTATCATGTGGGTAATTGAATTATTTTTCACCTTGTTGAAATTGTTCCTTAATAAATATCATACTATCCGAAACAACAGCAAAAAAAATTATAATTTTTTTAAATAAATTTTTTTTTGGGATCCATCCCTTATTTTTTGGTAAACATTTTTTTTTAACAAAACATGATGTCAAGAAGTCACGTGACAAGTTTCAAAGTGCTATGATTCATTCTTCACTTGTGGCTTACATTTGTCTGTGGTTACTCTTCTAATAGAAAGATCTACCTCGGAAAATGCGTAGGTTTATGAATTTTTGAAAAACTAAAAAAGTTCGACAATTTTGAGGTTTTTTGCGATGTTTGTTATGAAGCCCTGTCCGTAAGAAGTAGCAAAGTTTATATTCAGATTCAGCACCCCGAGAAACATATAGAACGAGTGAGTTGAAAATCTACAATATATTTTCCTGAGACAGACACACCCGGAGTCGATTTGACTGGATTATTAGATGCACTGATGGTTATATTTTATTCCAGAACAAAATGATCCCTGTCGAGACAATCAATGCGGCTTCGGCTCGCGATGCGTGGTGAGTTCGGATGGCCGCAACTCCAGCTGTATATGCCCAGAGGAATGTCCGAGCTATGGAGACCACACCACTTCGCGTCCCGTATGTGGTACTGATGGTGTCGATTATGGAAATCAGTGTGAGCTTCAACGTGCCGCGTGCACCTCCAAGTCGAACATCACGGACAAATTTTCAGGAAAATGTGGTAAGAATATACGAGGGAAATTAGATGAATGTGCGATGTTTGCTTCTCGGCTCCGGAATGATATAGCGATGTACAAAATGTCGATTATTAAAATAGATATTTACGAATTCGCGACTTTCAAAGTAGCGAACAGAGCTGTCCCAAAGCACAGTGCTTAGCGCTTGTCAAAGCACTCGAAGTACTTTTGTGCTACTAAGCACTGTGCTCCCGAGCACTTCCCTAGTTCAGTGCTTAGTGCTTGGTGCTCCAAAGCATTTAAAGAAAAGGCTAAGTATGTGCTTTGCGCCACTTCACATAACCCTTCTACGATATTTACGCAGGATCCGAAAGACATGGATATTTTAGTTGATTAAAATAGTTATACTGAAGCAGGAATAAGTACTCTCTTTGGATATATACAGAATGTCCCAGAATAAAGGGGACAAACTCCGAGGGTAGAATCCTCACTTCATTTTAAGGCTGAAAGTTCCAAAAAATATATACCTTAAAATGAGTATCAACCAATTTACAGGGTGTTGAAAGTGACACAAAAAAATATATTTTCCAGAATAACTCCATAACGGCTCAACTTTTCTTGATGAAATTTGGTATGTCACTTAACAGCAATCAGTTTTATATTTCAAGGCCAATCGTGTGTTTGTAACTCCAAACAGGGGCGTACGGCAGGTGGGTACCCCTATTCGCCCCCCCTAACTTTCACGCCACTGGAATAATATCGATTTCGTCTTCTTTTTCTTAATCCCCAATGTTTCTTATACAACAAAGGAATACATTTCGTTTTACAAATATCAACGGTTTTCGAAATATTTGAAGTTGAATAAGTGGGAGCGTATGTGATACGGATACTCATTAGTGATTATTTTGTTACTGGCTATGTAAGTTTTAAATATCGGTAAATTTTTGTGAACAAAATCACTCGTAAATGCCAAGAATTTTCGAAATATTTGAATTTATACTCATTGCAAGGTATGAAATATGTTGGTTATAATGTTATAAATAGTTACCTTCACATTCCTTTCAAAAATAGTAAAGATTTCGATACGCACGCCCTTATTCAACTTCAAATATATCGAAAACCGTTGATATTTGTGAAACGAAACGTATTCCTTTTTTGTACAGGAAATATTGGGGATTAAGAAAAAGAAGAAGAATCGATATTAATCGAGTGGCGTGAAAGTTGGGGAGGCGCGAATAGAGGTACCCACCTGCCGTACGCCCCTGTTTAGAGTTACAAACAAATGATTTGCCTTGAAATATGAAACTGAATGCTGTAAAGTGACATACTAAATTTCATTAAGAAAAGTTAAGCCGGTATGGAGTTATTCTGGAAAATATATTTTTTTGTGTCACTTTCAACACCCATAATACTCATTTTAGGGTATATGTTTATTGGAACTTTCAGCCTTAAAATGACGGACGTGAGGATTCTACCCTCGGAGTTTGTCCCCTTTATTCTGGGACACCCTGTATATATGCAGGATATGAATAAGCGATTATTTTCAACATTTAGTGAAGAGAATGCCAATTTTATGGTTAGTTGAAAATGAGGCAGGATTAAAACAAAGTTTTTTTTTTGCATGTATAAGTGGGACTTGTCACACTACTTTGAAATTGTTGTATATATTCCAAAGAGGGTATGGGTTGCTGCTTCAGTATAATAATACCATATTTATTGAATTATTCATGAATTTCGGATCATCCGCAAACATCTCCATGAAGTCCGACAAAACGCATTTTAGGTACTCAAATACTCGCATATTATATTTGCATGAGAAAGTAGGAGTCTTCAGAAATGATATGAACTTTTCCCTTTTCTTCTCCGATCATTTTTAGCAGAGTTATGACCAATCAAATACTCGGCTCCGCCAGAACTTTCAGCTGAAATTTGATGTCGGCGTTCAATCACGTTTTCTGATAAAACGAGCGCATTTCATAAGAAATTACTAGGTATAATTGTGGAGAATTGAATTGTCGTTCACCTTGTTTAGTTGTTTTTCCGATAAATCATATATTTTGCAAGATTACAGCAAACATTCATTTATGTATTTTTAAACGAAAAAAAAATGTTCCACCCCTGGAATTTTGGTAAACAATTTTTTTTCGTGTTTATCGTGGTTTCCTACCTGATTAGTGCATCTGATTGAGCTAGCCCTATAGGAGACGGAAATATTCTATTTCACATTTTCTTAATGTAACTGATCCATGAAACGTAATAGGTACTTTCACTTCTAGCAGTAGGAAATAAGTACATTTATAACCTGCCAAATTCAATGATTTCTGTCTCTCTGCACATAACCAGTGCTCTGTCAATGCTAAAAAATTTACTTTTCCGCAGAAAAAGCTCAAATAAGTCCAATTTATTTGAGAGGTGTTGGATGTTCATGTGAAGTTGGTTTAGATTTAGAAATCCGCCTGTTTCATCTGATCCTCCATTTCCGCTTGTCCTTCCACATGAAAATTTTGTTTGCGAGAAAACTTGAACCGTTTCACCGCTGCTCCCATCGGCCAAATGTTGGGATCATAAACATCTTTTACGGAACTCATATGAAACAATATTTTTAAAGAAACCGAATAATCGCCACGGGGCCATTGTTCGAGTAGAATTGTATTTGGGGTGCGGTTTTTTAAGAATTCATCGCTTGTCATTTCATTCTTAAATCTGAACGCAAACAAATACCTACCTCCCCCTTTTTTTTCATTGGTATGGTTTTTTGAACTGTCATTCATTTCAAAGATGGGTTTGTATATGTTGTGTTTTTTGTTGAATCTGATTTCGAAGAAGTTCTCACTTCAGTTGCCCCTTAAATCTTCAAAAAGAATACGAACATACCTTGCTGCAATTCGCACTACTGCGCGCCTCTCCTGTTACCTCGGCCGACGAATCAACAGCTCACGTTGATATCCCTTCCTCGAGCGAGTAGAGGAGAATTTTTTTTATAAAAGTTCCATTATCTCGAAAATCCTGAGGTTTTTAGTCAAGTTGCGGTTTTCTAATAGGTTATGAACTTGTTTTTTACTACCTACATCGTTCACCGGATACCTTATACAGTATCGAAAATTTCACACCTCACTCTTTCAGCCAATCAAAAAATTGGTTTTTATTTAGTTGCCATGGCAACCCAAAAAATTTCCGGGAATTTTTATCCTCCTGGGTACCCTAGGCGAAATTAATAAGTGGAAATTTTTCTGTCAGATATTTGACATGTGATAGTTAACATTTTGCTTTTATGTACAAATGGAATGTTATTTTTCATATGAAAGGAGATAATATTTCATAATTATATATTCACTAAATATTTCGAATGTGTCTGAAAATATTTTGAGAACTTGCATTTCAACGATGAATAGGTCCATCGGTAAAAAATGTATATCAATCAAATCTATCTATGCTTGACTTGATGAACTTAATATTTGAAACAATTTTATTCAACTTATCTTTTCGTGAATACTCGGCTGAAATTTGCAACAATTCCTTTCCACATCACTTCCCAATAGACAATCCGCATGGACCAGTCAAAACTATTTTGGTTCTGCGTGATGTGCAATGCAGTTTTAGGTTGAAAATGTCGCAAAATGAATTTTCCTCTCTCACATACAAACACCGCCACTAATACCAATGCGTAACTGTCATTATATCAACAAAAACCATTCATGGCCCACTGATGTTACAACTTGTTTTCTCTCAGAATAATCTACAAGTCAGTTGAATTAACCATTAATTTAATATATTTTGGTGTGAAATTTTCTTACCGAATCCCCCGCGTGCTTGAATTAATTGCTGGAAATTTATCATTCATGTACTCGAAAAATTTCCGGCAATAATTCAAGCACTAGGGAGATTATAAGTGAAAATTTTTCATGTCGGGTATAGTTTCATGAGGGCGAAAAGAATAGCTGAGAGAGCATCACAATTTCTCCTCTACTCGCTTGAGTTAGGGATATTGACGTAAGCTAGTATGCGGTATGTCGCATTACCACGTCGTCCGTTAATGCGTCGGGTGGGGTAACAGGAGAGGCACACAATAGTGCGTCTCTCTTATTTATGTGGTATCATCATATCATTGTGTTCCTTGTTGCTCGCGTAGATTTCCCTCTATACCCCAGATGAAAAGTTTTCGATACTGTATACTTGAGAGAATAATATGATAAACAATCACAATTATCATTTCGTCACCGACCCAGGGCATAAGAAGTAGTGTCCAACAGTAAACAGGTGATAAATGCTAATAAACTCATACCACTATTTTTTTTTCTTGGTGTGTTGGCATCGACTGCTATGGTCATTAGCCACGTGCTCTGGATTGGCCTTGTTACTAACTCCATACGCCACCTTAGGAGCAGCACTGTTAATTATTAAAGCAACAGTGAATCGTGAAGGATTATTCCCAGCCAGCAACAAGATTCCATCACTCAGATTTACATCTAAAACTAAAAAAAATTTGGCCTTGCCTGAGGGCTAAATACTGCTAATAATAATAATAATAATAAAATATTTATTGAGTACTACTGAAGAAGGTACAACACAAAAGGTGGGAATTCGGCTACAGCCGTTCTTCCATTCCCCCTTAATACACACAAAAAAATGTTCAGTTACACATTTCTATAAATACAATCCAAAATATATAAAGATAACAGATAACAACAAAGCGCCAAATAAAAAAGAGAAAAAAACCAGTGGTTCAATATTGATCAATAAGTAGCATTTCTTTTAGTTCTTTTCTGAATGATAAAAATGATACATTCAGTAATCTCATGTATATGTATATTCAATAGCCTAGGTGCATTATATGAGAAGCTACCCTCAAACTTTTTTGTGGGGTGCTGAAGAACTTTGAAATTATTATTTCTGACATTAACATTGTGTATGGAAGATCTTCTTATCAATAGGGTATGAAAGTAAATTGGAATTTTAGTTCGAAAATATGAATAGGACATTCATAAAATCTGTTGTGGAATCATCTGCGACAGAAAGACATTTAGTCGTTATTTTCCATCGTTCAAGATAACCTCTTGGGAGGTATTCATTTTTCAATTTTCATGGAGAATGTTCCCCTTTTCAACGTAAATTGGAATTTTGGACAAAAGTAAATTGTATAGAAAAGACAGAAATAAAAATGTTACTCGACTATCAACTTTCAGTAGATCTAATCTGATGTACTGTGGAGTTACATTTTCCCTATATGGTATATTGCAAGCAAATCTTAAACAGGCATTTTGTAGTTTCTGTCGATTGTAGCAGGTTAAAAGACACCCTGATGAACTCATACCACTTATTATTGTACATATTAATTTCCCAGCATTCATGAATTTTTACTTTCGTGATGCTGCGAAGTTGAAGGTTCGAATTCATCAACTAAGACAATTCGATGCAATAACCGAAGAGAAATATTTTTTGAATGGAAATTTCATTCAGATTCCAGACTGAATCAAAACAATAAAGATGGAAATTAAAACTTTATCAGAAGAGATGAAAGTTTCAGTTTAAATTGAGCTCGAAGATCGAATGATAATCAGGCGAGATTTAGAGTGATCAAAAAAAACTTCGGCATCAAAGACTTTTATGGTACTCCAGAGTGTTTAACATTTTTCAACTCCCCCTTTCCAGCTATGCCTGAAGGAGTTCTCAGTTCAGTGAACGAATTGTAATTTCGAAATTGAACGTTCTCCAGAGCTTCGAATCATTATGAAATTGAATTATCAAGAAGAAATGTTCTGAAAGAACGAGGAATGAAATATATTTTAGGATTCCATTTACTCAGATATCTGAAACAAAGCTCAGAATTCTTTTGGGAGATCGTTTGATAACGATAGTCGTCGCCGACCGATGTTTTTACCCTTTTTACTCCCATATACACCTACATAGTATATATGGGAGTAATATTCCATTTATTACCATCAAATAGGGTAAAACGGATCATACGGGATAAAACGGATCACTTGTGCGCTATTTTACTCATAGTTATGAATCTCCGAAGTTGGCCACTAACCAGCTGATATCTGCTGGTAATTTGTTACCAGTTGAAAAATTATAACCTAGTTCAATCGATTGAATCATTAATGAAAATTGTTGCCAGATATTGAGTTTTCCACAAGTATGGTGAAAACAAATTGTTGTAGAAGATGGGTAGAACCACAGGTTATTATCTATCAGCATCCACAAAATAGTGTTTGTTCATCTTTAGATTTGCACAATTTTTTCTGGATTTTCTCAGTGGAAAATGCACCGATCGTGTCGCTTAAAAAACTATTTTGTAGGTTCTATAATTCTCTACAAAAGTTCCGACAACAAATTTTATTTCCATTCGTACCATGACGTATGCATAAAAGGAGTTGATGTGTGAACTATATTTTGATTTTGCTAGCATTGCCCTCTCGTCATTGCTTGAAGATTGATGGTTCATCCCATGACATAACCAAAAATTTTTCATTAGATATATATTATTTTCATTTCGCTATCATATGTTGTTATAACAGTAGAAAAAATATTGTATAACTTGCACCGAATGATCTTTTCGCACTAGTATGACAAAAACTTGCTCGTGGATAATTACTATCATCATGTGCTCGTTATTTTATATACTATTCGTACCAATTTTAATGGACCATTTTTTGAATGCAGAAATGCATCGTATTGGATGAAATACTGAGAGCGATTCATTTGTTTCAGATCCATGCACCGGTGTACAATGTGCGGAGCCAGAGGTATGTCAGTTGGATGAACATCGAAACCCTGTTTGTCGATGTGGAGATACCTGTCCCTTGGAATTCACCCCTGTTTGCGGTTCTGATGGAAAAACCTATTCCAACGAATGTACTTTACGACAAGAGGCTTGCCGAGCCAGAAAAACTCTCAATATCATTTACCGAGGGAAATGTAGTTCAGGTTATGTAGCTTTCAATATGTATATAGTAATTCTAATCCCAAATGGATGGCATAAAAAGTTTTCAGAAGAAATTCTTCTTCCAGTTGTCGCCTTGACATAGGCGTCAATATTTTATTTTTCAGTGGTATTTTTTCAGGTATTGATTCTTACAATCAAATCAATTGATCACATCTCGTAAAGGTAGATACATATTATCTGAACTGAATCTTTCCACCCTGAATAATTATGAAAAACTCCGGAATCTAAGGTAGTTGATGGGTCACAAACAATGAGAACACAAACAATCACTCTGATACTTGTCAAAAATATACTTACAAAAAAGTAGAGACTAACAGAATTGGACTAGAGAGATAAAAATTCTTTTTCGTCATATTCGGATGAGGTGGATTCATCATCTAGTTGAATAACGATCGGATATAGAAAACTTTTCTAGAAAAAGTTTTGTCGTCTTGGAACCAGGAGGTTATGATTGTATCCCATGTTCCGATATTTGATCAGACCGATGCCGTTCTCTTGACGACTTTGTGTAGATGTTCAATAATTCCCGTGCACATTTGTCTCCATGTTCTCCTTCTAGATTTTCTGATTTTAGATCAGCTATATTGAAAAGTTTAGTTAAGCCGGGCCCTTCTTCGGTGCTCCAATCCATGTAATTCTTATTTTCAATTAACTATTCGAGTACTGCAGAATTCAGAAAACTGCTATGTCGATATTTTCCTTCGCTTCATACAAGAGAATATAAGTGCATTGAAATGTTTTCCATGACGGTGTAGGAGTGCCACACTAATTTCATTATTCAAAATCCGTTTTCATAACTTGGAATTCAGATTTCGTATCTCAGAATTCCGACTTTACCTCGGATTTATTAATTCCGACTCACTATTTGGAATACCGACTTCGTATCGCGAAATTTTATATTTTCGTTTTAATATCTCGGAATTCCAATTTACCAATTCGGAATTTTATAATTCCGAATTCGTATCTTGGAATTCCGAATGTGTATCTCAGATTTTGATAACTCGAAATTTCTCGCTACCCATCCTTGTCTGCTGAAATGAATAATGTGATTGCTCACAGATTAGAGAGGACTCCAGCAAGACGTTTCAAAATACAAAATGGTACACTCAGACAAAAAACATTGTACTTATTATCAAAAAAAACATTATTGAATCAAAAAAAATTAAATATATTATAGTTTCATTATTGTTTATTATGAAATCAATAAGACATTTTCTGATTTGATATGGCGTTTTCAAAACAATCATGATGATAGTCATTATTGATACGTGATCCTTTAGAATCAACTGCGAAGTGAAGAATTCAATTCAAAGTGAAACTTTCACATTTGATTATGATGAACCTAATAAAACGTGTGGTTCAGCATATTGTTTTCAAAATACCAATGCACTTACTTCAAAGACTCATTACTAATGATTTGAAAGATTTTTAGTTTTGAAATAAAAGGTCTACAATTACGTTGTATTGTGATGAGCCTAATAAAATTTGTGGTTCAGCATATTTGTTTCAAAACATCCACGCATATACTCCAAAGACTCATAACTAATGAATTGAAAGATTTGTAGTTTTGAAATAAAAGGTCTGTTCCTATAACTAAACAGAAAAATTGGTTGGATTATTGGTCGTCCTTTTTATTTACAAAGCACAATCCTCTGACATCATTCAAGGTATTTACAATTTTAATATGATGTACATTTACAAATAAAAGTTGAGTAATGCACTAAAAATAAAAACTTAATGAAAGTAAGGTTATGAATATCCTCGTTTGATTACCTAATTTTCATAAGCTAACTACTTTTCTAGAGAGCCAGATTATCTTCAACAGCAGATTGTGTACCCTAGAACTACATAGTAACATTTACCTGACAGTATTATACCTATTATGTCAATAGTTTATTTTTCCACTGCACAATTGGGAAACCAACACAAACACAAGATACAAATTGCGACGCAAAATAGTTATTTACCTAACAAGTGCGGAAAGTAGTACTTTTCCGCACGCGACGGCAGTTGCACGAACGACGCGGAGCGGAGTTCGGACAAGCCGTTAAGGGCGGAAAAGACATTTTCCGTAAGAGTTAGGTACAATATTTTTCCTACGAGTGTTTTTGTCCATCTTATTTATGAAAAAACAAGGTTTTTAATAAACAAGTTTTTATAAAAATGCTACAAAATGACTAATAAGACAGAATAGGTACATAGATCATTTAGTTAGTCGTAAATATCATCATTTTCAACAATACAAAAATCGTGCGGAAAAGTAAAAATCGTACGGAAAAGTAAAAATCGTGCGGGAAAGTAACTTTTCCGCACGATTTTAAATCGTACGGAAAAGTACAACTTTCAAAACGAAAAATCGTGCGGAAAAGTTACTTTTCCGCACGCTCGTAGGAAAATATGTAAATGAAGCATTGCAAAATGGAATTCAAGGCACATTAAGGGGGCGTATTTTCAATAAAATTGGATAGATAAATTGCACCCTAGTAATGAAGTAATGTGAAGTTATTTTAACATGAACTCTTCTTAAAACAAATATAATTCGGTTGGCTCTGATAATTTCATAGTGTGTCATTTTCAAAATAGAGCGAAAGGATATTCCACACAATTTGAAGTGACATATTTAGTGATTTGTTAACAAATCGATATAAAACTATTGATATACGTATATCAAATATTATACATCTGCTACTTGAAATAATCATAACGATTTTTTCATTTTGGGACGATTTCTAGTCATTTTTAAAATGCATTATTTTTCTGAGTGTATATTCATGAAGAAGGGATACTCATTGACAAGACAAAAAAACTATATACATCAATAAGTAATTCGTCGGAATGCATTCAACCTCATAAATATGGTATTAAAATATATATTTCCTAGTCAGTAAGTTGAAATTCCGAGATACCAAGTCGGAATTATAAAATTCCGACTGATTGAGTCGGACCTCTGAGATACCGAGGTCGGAAATATAAAATTTCAAGTGAGTAGGTCAGAATTTGGAATACCAAGTCGGAATTTTTAAATAACAAGTCGGAATTATACAATTCTAAGATACGAATTCGAAATCATGAAATTCCGACTGATTAAGTTGGACTTCTGAGATACCAAGTCGGAAATATAAAATTCCGAGTGAGTAAGTCGAAATTTTGAGATACCAAGTCGGAATTTTGAAATAACAAGTCGGAATTATACAATTCTGAGATACGAATTCGAAATCATAAAATTTCGAGTTGGTTATTCAGAATTTGAAAAATAACGTCTTCGAAGTTTTTCGTGCATCTTATCAAAAACAAGTAATTTTCAACATTTAACACGTGTGTACTAAATCTGAACGTTCAACCGAGAAGCAATATAAATAATTGAGGTCAATCACTAACATCCTTTTTCCAACACACTCGAGAATATATTTCGACCCTCGTTCTCTCAACGTCAGTAACATTTGCCACCCGTTTTTATGACAAGTATTGTATTGCAGGTATAAACCCTTGTATGAGCGTCCGCTGTACCCTGGGGGAAGAATGCGCTATAAATAAATTTGGAATAGCTCATTGCCAATGCCCACCAAGTTGCGAGCCGATTATGAGACCAGTCTGTTCGAAGGATGGCCGGACATTCTCTTCTGAATGCGAATTGAAACGAGCAGGGTGTGTAGCCCGGACAACAGTCGAAATTGCCTATGCAGGAATATGTGGCGAGAAGGGTCCTTGTAGCGATCACGAATGTCAATATGGAGCTACCTGTGTGGGAAGATCCGGAACGGCACATTGCGAATGTCCTGTGTGTCCTGCTGAATTTGAGCCGGTTTGTGGTTCCGACGGAATTTCCTACGGTAATGAATGTAAACTAAGATTGGAGGCTTGTAAGCACAGGAGAGATATCACCGTACTCTATGACGGACCCTGCAGTGAGTATTCATCAACTCCATATTCCATACACCAATGATAATGATAATAATAATAATGTATATTTTCAAGGCCAAAGATTGATGTTTTTCAATTATTATCATGAGCCAGTGGACAAGTGAAACGCATCCTCAGATAGCTACAAAGCGAACGATTCGGTAAAATGTTTGCCTCCTGCAGGACTACAATAAAAAGTGTGTGTGTGAATATGAAAAACAAATTACAGACATTATAAAACATATAAAAAGTTGATTCGCTAAAATGTGACAATTCTTTTACTCATACCAAGTACAAATTTTGGGAAAAATTGTTAAAAATATCGAGTTATGATTTTGCATAGATGTCAAAAGCGGTGTAAAGTTGGAGATTATAATTTGATCAGTGGTAAAATTGGAACAATACATTGCAAAATTTTGGTTTCAGATTATACTTTTAAACGACTGGTTCATCCAGAAAGTTTTGTTTTTTTACGTGATTGAAGACCGTGTGGAAATACAGTGACCGCCAAAAAGTATGTACCATATGGGAAAAAAGTTTACTATTTGAGTATTAGAAACAATATTCTTGGGAAAAGTCCTATAACCTAAAAACCGATTTTGACACATGTCACGTGATCGCTAGTATGGCGGCAAATTGAAAAAAATTACTATGAAAATGCAAAAATTCGGATAAAATGGCAAGATATCGAAAAAAATTATTTGATAAGGTTGCTCAGAATTCGATTTGGATACCAATGTAACAGCAAGGGTTCTGACAAAATTCAATTTTTTTAATTTAGTGCTCTCTGGTGTGGAGAAAATGAGAAAATGTTGTTACTATCATCGAAATACAAATATTTCAGTGTGGTCAAGCTATTCATAAGAAAATAATTTGATATTTTCCTACAGCTAGGAGAATATTGTAAAAAATTGCTATTTTCAATATTCTCACGTCATTTTCTCAAACTCTGTATATGTGTATAAAATTTAATTTTAAGCAACTTTTTCAATTAACTTTTTTTGATATCTTGCCATTTTACCCCACTTTTTGCCTTTTCATAGTAATTTTTTTCAATTTGAGCCATACCAGCGATCACGTGACATGTGTAAAAATCGATTTTAAGGTTATCGGACATGCAAAAACTTTTCCCAAGAATCTTTGTTCTAACACTCTAATAATAAACTTTTTTACCATATGGTTATACGGTACATACTTTTTGGCGGTCACTGTATATGAAATATATTTCCCAAAATTAGTTTTTTTTTATTTTATTTTCATTTATTATTCATGCACTGATGTTTTTTTTTCATTTTGAATCTTTTATTGTTATATAATAATTATAATATATATCTTAGCATTGTTAAAATATTTATACACAATAAATAATATTTATTTCGAATGAAAAGGCCGGATTCGTTCATCTAAGTTTGTTTTGTGAATATTATCAAAATTGTTACAGTCGGTCTTCAAGATGACAATATTTTCGTTGCTCGTAATATGGGCTATTACAGAAATCAACTTTTACTGAGAGAATTATCTGATTCCAAAATTTTTGTGGAACTTTTCTGTGTTTATGGTCTCGAACAAAAATTCTGTTGTTTGTGTATGTTCCAATTTTACCACTGATAAAATTATCATTTTCACCTTAACTTCTCTAAGAATAAACCATATCATACATTTTAATTTTTTTTTTAATTTGTTCTTGGGGTGAGTAAAAGAATTGTTGAATTGGAGATTGTTAAGATCGTCGATGTCGATGGCTAAGAGGACAAATATTGTATGTTCAAAAAAGTAGTTTTGAATAAACTAAATCCATAGATTTATCAATTTATGTTTTGGACTGAAAAAGTCTTGATTGTCATGTCAGTAACTTCAGTAAATAGTTTCAAGTGGATGTACAATATTAGGCCATCATAAAGATTTTCCCTCGATTGAATTAATAGTCACTATATCACATTTTCGACAATGGACATACAATATATATGTCCTTTTAGCCATCGACTTTGTCATTTTGGCGTTCTCAAACTATACTTGATTTCCACCTCTTTCAAAGTTGACAATAAATTATGTCACATATGGTGGAATTCCGAAAGGAATAACAAATTGAAATATGAAATGAAATGAAAAAAAATAGGGGTATTCCATTTGAAATTTAGAAGTTGATGTTAATACTGGTTAAAGGAAGCCTTATATGAGATTCGACTATAATCGAAAAATTCTCTCGAACAACATATCCAAAACCTAAAGAATCTTCGAAAATAACCAGATGGCGTGACGTGACAAATCGCGTGGCCACCCGGTAAAATATTTTTTTTTTCAGTATCAGATAATCCTGATATAATGAAGTGCACAGTCTTTTAGTCATCGTGAAAGGTATTCGTTTGTGATCCAGGCTCATCATGGATAGTCAAACATCTCCCAAGATCATTATAGTTCAAAGCTTACTTCCATAATAATGGCAATCTCTCTCATCGATGTCAGAGGACTAAGTGGAAACGAGTATAAAAGAACGTCGCCTATCTTTAATTAAACGCTGTGAATTCTCTTAATTCATCCAATTATTTGTTCTTTTTTGTGAAGTTCTTGACGGATTTATGAATATTATAATATGATCATCAATTTCCGGAAAAGTTCTGATTTTACTCCAGAAACCGTATTGACTGGTGACTATATCATTTTCAGTCTGTTTTTCGAAAAGTTCGTTATTCCCATGTGACACTGGTTCGAGCAGATGGCATTCAATACAAATAAGGACCCCGCACGAAAACACATGTAAAATTGGCTCTCGGTCAAATTGGCTGAAATTGTATCATGTTATATCAGGACGGGTAATTAGGAAAATGTGCGAGTTTAAATAAGTTTGTATGTATCGTTTCCGAGATATAAGCATTCAAAGTTCGAAAAAACGGAGTTGGGTAGGGTTAACAAAGGAAAAAAATGTTTTGTTAGTCGATATAAGACAAATTCAGGATGAAAATGTATTTATCGGAACGCGTTTAACATGTTTACGGGGTATAATCAAAAAAATCGTTTTTCAAGATTTTTTTGCTAACACTAGTCCTGAACCAACAGTTTAAATTTTAATAGAATATCATAGTTTCAGTCTTCAGAATTGTCTGGTGAATTAAGTTATTCAATATTACCTTTCATTTAGATACAGCATGCGTTTCATTTTTTTAGGTCATGTACAACGTTTTTATTCAATATCTCAAAAACTGTTCCGTCAATTTGGACCTAATTTTACTCTCACTATTATGAAAAGTTTTGACTATTGAATATGAAAGTTTGGTCAACTTTGTATGTTACGTTTCTATTGATCAATTTGGACCTAATTTTACTCTCACTATTATGAAAAGTTTTTACTATTAAATATGAAAGTTTGGTCAACTTTGTATGTTACGTTTCTAGGATATGCATTTTTAAAATTTACGGTATAACGATATATGGGGTTGCTACTATCGATTAAACAAAACTTTAGCAGACTTTATGATGAATCAAATTGTATTACATAACATATCGAATTGTTTAATACTATAAAAAACACAAACTACACTCAACAACAAGATTGAATTAAAAAATATAAAAAAAAAACTGAAAAACGATTTTTTTGACTATGCCCCGTATATACCCTAGTGTACTTTCATTAATAACGTTATAGTTGGACATATATTAACGGGTTCCGATCAATACATTTTCATCCTGAATTTATCTTATTTCGACTACCAAAACAGTTTTTTCCTTTGTAAATCGTATCCAACTCCGACGTTTTTTTGAACTTTTGCTGCTTATATCTCAGAAACGACACATACAAAATCATTTTATCTCGTACATTTTCCTAATTACCCATCCTGCTCTAACATAATACAATTTCAGCCAATTTGACCGAGAGCCAATTTTACATGTGTTTTCGTGCGGGGTCCTTTCAAGCAAAAAACACGAACTTTAAGTTTTCACTGGAATAAAAAATAAAATCATATTTTAGTTTTTTTTTTGTTTTTAGTTTCATATTATATCTTCGCAGACAGAGGGTAATCTTCGGGTATTTTTTTTTTGTTGCTGTTATCTTGACAACCACTGGATTGGGACAGTCAGTATGCTAAATAAGGCCAGTGTTTGACCGGTTGAGGATTTTTTATTGCCAGAGTTTGACAGAGCCATATTAATTATCTTGTAAAAACTTATACCTTCGAATAAAATAATCAAAATTGTAATCAAATACACATGTTAATCATTCAAATTTACTTACCCCACAGATTATATACATATAATGTACTTAATGTACCATTAAAATGTAGTATTATTTGGTCTGCGACGGATTTGATTTTATTAGTTGAAAGAAATTATCTAGTCTTTGATCTTAAAACTATAAGTTTTAGCCATTATTTTGAATAATAGTCAGGAATTATTTTGTAAAAAAAAAAAACATTTCGACTCTCTAGAGTTCCAGGTTGATAATGAAAGAATTTTATGTGTTTTAAATGATAGAAAAAAAACAACATTTTGCAACCGTAAACAAACAAATAACACAGAAACTCTTTTTTTAAATAAAATAAAACAACCCCATTCATATAAAAGCTATTTATGATAGAAGTTCGTGAAATTGGACTTTTTTGTATGAGCGTGAAGCCCTTCACGAAAGTGTATCATACAAAGTTTTTCCTTCGACAATTAATATATTGCCAAATTATACCAATTTTTATCATCAATTTGAATTTTGTATATTATGAATTGTCGTCGTATTATCAAATGATGAATTTTTCAAAAATGCATAATTGTTTGAACAATGTGTATAAATTTACTTTTTGTACAACTGTCAAAAAAACTTGACATTCCTGCATCTTTATTATATATATTATTATTGATATAAGTGTTTACTTTTTTTCACTGCCAAAATAATTCACAAAATAAACATGAAATATTACTTTTTGAAGGATTTATTTTTACCCAGTCATGGCGTCATCCCTACATCAATCGTTTAGACAGTCTGTGGAAAATATTATTATCATTATTATTATTTTATTCGAAATATAGGTATAACACGGCGTTTGCTCCTAAACTAGGACAAAGTGTATGAAATTGAGCCTATCAATGAAAATATCATCTGGGAATGAAATGTTTTTTTTAGATGGATGCGAAAGTAGAAAATGTGATTTTTATTCATCCTGTGAGAGTGATGGAGCTACAGAAGGGCGCTGTGTTTGTCCACAGTCATGTTCAGATCCCAAGGTGAGTGGAATAAATCAATACAATTAGCATCATAGATTTGTTCACCGGTATGACATCAACATATTATGGATGAAAGTTTTCTCCACATACAGTGTGACCCATTTAAGATGGAAGCACCCATATAAAACTTACATTTTTCAACTGATTAAAATGATTTTGTTTTCTTCAGGTAGACATTCAAAAAGTCTACTAGGACACCAAATTTCATGGATAAAACTCCATTTCCAGGGCCAACTAATATAATTTTTCAAGGTCAAAAATCTAAAAAAATTACTAGCGATTTTTTAAAAAAAAATCTGACTACACCACTGAATTCGCGATATTTTCAAATGGTTCACATGTAAATAACGTTGGAATGCGTAAAATAATAAAAAAGTTATAGGCGAATGAAATTTTGAGAAATATGCCTTTTGATCAACCCACCACTTCAATTTCAAAACTTTTGTAACAACTTTGACTACACCACGGGATTCAGGGTGTCTTGAAATATTACTGACCATAATTTCATCGAAATCTGTTGATAAATAAAAAAATAAGAAATTGATGAACAGATTTCGATGAAATTTTAACCAGTGATATATCGAGATCTCCTGAATACAGTGGTGTATTTTGAATTTTGATAAACGTCCTGAAATTGAATTGGCGGGTTGATTAAACGGCATATTTATCAAATTTCATTCTCTCATAACTTTTTTATTTATTGACGCATTTCAACATAATTTACATTTATACCACTTGAAAATGTCGCGAATCTAGTGGTGTAGTCAGATTTTTTCTAAAAAAATCGCTAGTAATTTTTTTATATTTTTGACCTTGAAAAATAAGGTTAGTTGGCCCTGGAAATGGAGATTTATCCATGAAATTTGGTGTCCTAGTAGACTTTTTGAATGTCTACCTGACGAAAACAAAATCATTTTAATCGGTTGAAAAATGTAAGTTTTATATGGGTGCTTCCATCTTAAATGGGTCACACTGTATAATTTTTTTTTCAATTGGTGCCGTTTTTTACCTATTTAAAGCACGCCTCAGAGTGTGCAAATCGAACCCAAAGAAACGCGCGTTTTTAAAGTTACCATGCTAACAATTCGAAAACATTGAAGACAGAATGACAAATGTTTTTTATCCACTTATACTTTATACTATTTTTTTTCAATTCCGTATTGGAAAACTATATTCATAAGAATTTAGTCCGTTCTTTTTCTCCCCCATATGATAATAATCCAGTCAACTCGTCTCCGGGGGTGCTTAACAACGAACTAAAATACTAGATTATCGTATTTTGGGGTCTGAGGTTGATCCAAGATATTTCAGAAAAAAAATAGTTTTTACCAAAAAGAAATGGCTGATAATCAACTACAGAATGTTAATTTATCATTATGTAAATTTTTTTCTCTTCACACTATCCCGCAAAATGGAAAATTTGCAGCGAATATTAAAATAACATATTCATCGAGGTCAATATTATTATTATTAATGTTGACTTGGCTTTCGAATAACTAGTCCATCGGAGTAACTTTTCATTTTCTTAGATTTGTATTCAAAATAAATAAACAATCATCGTGAAGCAACGAATACCTTTTTCTTTCTTTGAACTATGTCAAGGAAATCTCATATTTGCACTATCCACGATTTTCTCCGTTCAATCTACATCACTTTTCATTTATACTTAAATTAAATTTATAGTTATCAAGAATTCGTTATCTGGATAGATGCCCAATTTCACAAATTTCATTAATTATTGATGTCAACTAGTTTCTGACGGCCAAACAGCCGTCAGAATTACCTAGTGTAGATTAGGTCCAATAGTTCCTTAGAGATATATGCTATTATTTTGAATATATTCCCCGCGATAGTTTGGAAATTTGATAATACTTATTTAGTAGTAAGAATGCTAAGAATATTATTGGTGAAACATTTGTATATCAGATATTTATAGGTTATTAGTTGCCAAAGAAAATGAGAACTGGCTTTATGACATGATTTCGTTAGTATTCGGATCTGTCACTGTTGTTGCATGAAACTGTCGGTTGCCTAGCAACAGCCGTTAAAAAATTGCAATTTTTTACGCTTTTCCGTTCAATAATGAAATCGTATGTTGATAATGAAATATTGTAATACTTTACGCACACAATTCATAGAAAGATTGAAAAAAAATTTTTTTTAAACAAACGTAAAAAAATGACAAAGTTCACGCATTGACAACAATATGCGAAGTGACACTTTTTTTCATTTTCCTTCGTTACCATGACATCGTGCGCGAACTAATGTGCGAAGTACCTATTTCGCACACTGCATTTAAACTATATGGGATTTTCATATTCTAACCTATATGGTCCTCAATCGAGCAAAAATTCAAGAAATCATTTATTTCCTCTTTTATGGCCCCCAATCAAGCAAAAATCGAAAAAATCATTCATTTCTGAATATTCAACAATATTTAAGTAAGGCTTTTTAACACTTTTCAAATTGTGACAAAATTGTATACTACCTATTTTTTTTTTTTTTTTGGACATGTGTAGAAAAAATTTTGTTTGCATCTCGTTCGCGAAATATTTTGGTGATCTCGACTATTATTTTTTTCTTGGCCAAAACACCGTTTAATTGAACTCTAAACATACCTACTACTAATTCCTGACGTTATGAGTTATTCCATTACTTCATTAAAAAATAGACACGGAAAGTCAGTCAATAACACAGTCTACGGAATTCCTTAATCTATCAGATTCTCTTCGTGTTTCCCATTTTCTATTCTCTAATGAGGGAGCCAGCCGAGCCCTTAATCAATCCATTTCACATAGACCGAGAGATAGTGACAAAGTATTTTGAGATACGATTTTACTCAGTATGCCTTGTAGAGGAGTTAGAGGACTATTGTCCATATATCCTCATGATGATTATGCATTGCATAAATCACAGAGTCGTCCTGGTTTCGTCATATTGAAAATCGATGCGTCATTTGTTCGAAAATTATGTGTTTCGGTACGATTATAATCAGGTTGCCATGTAATTTTTAATAAAATGAAAAAAAATAAATCCTCGGAAAACCGTTAAGGTTGGTCCAAAGGGCTGTATGGTAACGAGAACTTGTATTGGAAAAAGGAAATTTTAACAGACTTCCACTGATAAGTATACAAGTTCTTGTTTAAAATGTATAAAAAAGTGGCACACCAATGATTATTAACATTGCAAAAAATTTTAACATTTATGAAATAACATTCTGGGATTTTAAGCAGTATGCCAATACATTTTCATATAGTTAACGTAAGGTGAATATGAAATTGGCATATCGTTTCAGAGAATGAAAACTATAGGCATTCGCAAAAAAACACTGCAAAATGAAATTTTTGCTTCCTCAAGCAGTATGCCTTTCTGTTTTAATGATAAACATAGTTTATGTAGTTGAAATAAAAAATGGCATATCGATCGATAAGGTCCAAGCTTATCAAAGAAGTTAGTACTGGATCAGAAGATTTTTTCTTGAATAGAATATCGTTTTTAGAATAATTATGAACGTAAAGGAATGAAATTTCATTTACTTTTCATTTATTTCATCCGTAGTAGGTACTAGTTTGTTTTGTGTGCTTCGAATATAAATATCACGTGGATAATTTCAAATAGGAGTTATATAAATAAATCTGAAGAAATTGATAATTTCGCAGCATTTCTGACTTCAGCGATATGCACGATCTTTTATAGTTGGAGATAAATCTTCTGGACGATACTAGAATTCTGTCATCTTTTTCCAGAGTAGGGATCACCGCTCCAGCGACCACCTGCGCCACCGCTATCACTGCCCTTCTCCACTAGATGGCGCCAGTCGTTCTGAGGTCTGAATATTCGTGACAATACCTCTTATTCATGATGGCATACAGGTTTATGACAAAAGCTGTTATAAAAAAAATGGTTTTATGCATTCAAAAACCAAGGACCGATTTTTCAATATCCTGTTAGCTTAGTTTGACTGACAGCCAAATTTGACTGGTAGTTATAATGAATATGACGTTCTCTCAAATCAAAGCATAAACTCATATTCTAACCGTCAATCAAATTTGGCTGTCGGTCAAACTACGCCAACATAAAAACTATGCTGTAAAGTTTAGTATTGAAAGAGAAGCCACATATAACGGGTTCTGCGACAGGAAACCAACTTGGAAAATCGAAATAGTGAGAAAGTGTAATCGCATTTCTCAATATGATGAATCCATACAACTTGTATGCAATTTTTTATTTCATCTCCATATACCATGGTTATGATAAAAACAGAAAGGCATACTGCTTGAAAACATAGAATTTCTTCAATGCTTTTTACAACTTCACTTCGATTTTTCAATATAATGAATGTTATTTAATAACTGTTCAAAATGTTTGCAGTGTTAATGGTACTTAGGCATACGCAGTCGGTGCGCCACCTTTTTTGAGCAGTTTTTAAACAAGAAGTCGTTAACTTATTAGTGGCAGCCTGTTCAAAGACGCAGAAAATTCCGTTAGTTATATAACACTTTACTTGACAATACCAGACCTTCGGTCCCACTCTAACGGTATTCCAAAGGTTTTTCGAGAACTTCCAAATGAGGTGATGACTCCGGAAATGGTGAAGAAAATCCACAAAGCGGTAGAGGATGATCGTCAACTGAAAGTGCGCGAGCTAGCAGACATAGTAGGAATTTCAAAAAGTGCGGTACATCGCATATTAACTGAACATTTGGACATGAGGAAGCTGTGCGCAAGATGGGTGCCGGGTTTGCTCAAAATGGAACAAAAACAGCGTCGTGAAGATGTTTCCATTGAGTGTTTGGCAAGGTTTAACAGAAATAAAGCCGAATTTTTGCGCCGTTTCATAACCATGGATGAAACATGGGTCCATCACTTCACACCCGAAACAAAAGAGCAATCAAAACAATGGACCGAAAAGGGAGAACTGGCTCCAAAGAAGGGAAAGACCGTTCCATCTGCAGGCAAGGTCATGGCATCGGTTTTTTGGGATGCGCGTGGGATAATTTTCATTGACTATCTTGCAAAAGGAAAAACTATCAACGGCGAGTATTATGCGAACTTATTGCAACGTTTGAGCGAAGAAATCAAGCAAAAACGGCCGCATTTGGCTAAGAAGAAAGTGTTGTTTCATCAAGACAATGCACCAGCTCACATATCCGGTATTGCAATGGCCAAAATTAATGATTTAAAGTTTGAATTGCTACCTCGTGCCCCCTATTCGCCAGATTTAGCACCCTCGGATTATTTTCTGTTCCCAGACTTGAAAAAATGGCTCGGTGGTCAAAGATTTTCCAACAATGAAGAAGTTACATCGGCAGTGAATGGCTATTTTGAGGACCTTAACGATTCTTATTATAAATGCAATTAAACTATACAATCATCTCCCTCCTGCCTCCAAACATATCGTTTCGCCAACACATTTCAGGAGATCTGTCAAACGCTTCCTTATCGATAAGGTATTTTATAGTGTCCACGAATTTCTTGAGAAAGACTAGATTAATTAATAAGTATGTATAGGAATATATCAGAAATTATATGTGATCCCTTATACATTACTCATTTCTTAATTGATTTGATATGTGTTTTTCCCTTTGGTTATTGTTGTTCTGTTTCGTGAATTTATTATAATTGTGACAATGTTATAGTACCTGCTTCATACTATTTATTTTATATATATATATATATATATTTATTCAACTTTGTATTTGTATTTATCATGACTTTATCTATAAGATTTATATCTTCCGATAATAAATTTTGATTTGATTTGAAAAAGGGTATAGAACTCATTAAACATCGCTGGGAAAAGTGTGTGGAGCGAAAAGGAGATTACGTTGAAAAATAAATATACTTTTTTCCAAAATTTTTGTGTTTTCTTTGTTGGGCCAGGTACTTCTGGGACCACCCTCGTATTGTCGTTATTTCATTACAGAATGTATGGCAGCCGAAACACATAACTTTTGATCCAACAAATATTATTTCTTATGATTAACCCAGGACATTCCCGACGCTTTGATTAATGAATTATTAGCATCAGGATATATGGAAAATATTGTCCTTTACAAGGCATCTGAGTAAAATCGTATCTCAAAATTTGTCGCTGTATCATAGTGCAATGCGAAAAGGCATAATGATTTTTATTGATTTCAATTTTGTCGTGATCAACAGAACATGTTTGAAGTGTTATTTGATAGTTTATCTAGAGCCTCAACCGTTTGGTCATCCCTACAGAAACGCATTAATGAAAAAGAATTTCATTTGAAATAACCCATATGAATTTGGATCACGTTCGAATTTATTGAAATTCTCTATTTATATTCTATGTTGGTTCAGATATTACCGGCTAGTGCATAGAGGGTAGTTGAAAGCATTTGTTTCCTTTTAGCTCAACAATGGCACCGTTTGTGGCACAGATGGGGAGACTTACGACAACGAATGCGAACTTCGCATGGCCTCTTGCAAAACAAAACAATATGTTCTCTTGGCCTACAAAGGAAATTGCGGTAAGATGTTTTCCTTATTTTCACACATTTCATGATATACCGAAGCTGAACTCGTATTATAATGAATATTGTTTCTATATTTATAACACATAAATGAAAGGTTATGATAATATTATGGATAGGAAGCATTGCACTCTCAACTTATTGACCAGCAGTAAATGACACAGTTTTTGCAACTTTAAAAGGTTGTTTTTTTCTTTAGTTTTTATCATGGGATTTTATAATAATATGTTCTCAACAAATATCTTAGACTGCTTCGGAAAATGACATATTTTGACATATTTTAACGATTTTTCAATGTATGCAAATTATTTTTTCCGATAGTTTGAACACAAATACCCACGAAAATTAAAAAGCATACACTTCTCTCGTCTGGAAGGCCCCGAAATTATGAACTGAACAGGTAAAAATAAAGAAGGAATTCAATAACGATTATTTAACGTATGCCTTTTCATTTGTGGTGCTATACGGATGCGTTGCAATTGGACTATGTGAAAGCTATTGTGTGAAGACGCGCAAAAAAATAGCATACATAGCGAAAGTATATAAAATATTTGAATACGGCGAGCAAGTCGCAAATAAATTAATGTACTTTGAACAATTATTCTACGTATGCAATTTGAAATATTGATTGATGTCATAACAATTTTGAAGTATATTAATTTGCAAACAATTCTGGTATGTAATAATATTGCAAAAAAAAAAGAATGTTGAACAAGTATTTAATGTATGCTATATACAGTAATGACATATCACGTGATAATGTAATAGTATATCCATTTGCATACGATTCCGAAGTGTTCAACACTGTATGAAAACTGAGTTAGTGATAAATTACGACTCAAGATCTCACCGTACTCCATTCAATAGATAGTAAGTCAAAATAACCTGCGCTCGCTGATCATCGCTGTTCTCTGAGATTGCTTGGAATGGACCAGAGGTTCCGTACAATGCAATTGCAGTTTGTTTTACCGTTGTTTCAATTTTTGGATTTGGAAGAAAAGCCTGCCAGTTTTAACTTGCTGGCTTTTTCATATGCCAAAATCAATGTTTCCATACTGTGATTTTCAGAATCTTCTCACAAATCTACTAAAAATTGGAATTCACAGCTAGGACTCTCGATGATTCATTTTTAAAACTCGTTTTCTCTGTAATGTGCATATGTAAAAATCATTGGGATGGAAATATCATCCCTAAGTCGGGCAATGCGGATATTACTTGCGAATTCTCTACAAAATCAACCATACTGAATCAACCGAACAACAAACTGAAATAAATTACCCTAAATATCAAAAGAATTAATATCAGTTATTCATGAATCATGACACCGAACTTTGACTAAAACCATCATAAGCACTCACTATTAATCCATATCAACTTCGCAATTCCCGACAAATTTTGCATACTCGTTGATTAATAGAATCACTAAAACTAAAACTATAAAGACATAACCTACAGTAAGAAGACAGTAAATGAATGCAACGCTCTGTCACTGAAATAGCCGTAAGTTTAAAATAGCAAGACATCTCCGCGATAACTTTATGTTTTGTTAGTTGCATAGTTGTGGAACTTAAATGCGGATTGAATTGGGTAGTAGGCTGTAACATGAATGAAGGAAAACAACTAAAAATGGTTGATTTCAATTTAAACGTGAAAATGAATGCCAAAAGCCGCTTCGGTGATAACAATCTTGAACAAATAAGAAACTAAATCAAAGACTAAACACCGCAAAATTAAAATGGTTTCGATTTCATTCATGGAATAATCTTAACAAATACAACTCGTGTTATGGATGATTATCATAAATTTCTTCTCTATTTTTCGAAACAAATTATGTTGCCATGTTATTATCCCCGATAATTTTTTATTATCAAATTACAGCAATAATTTTTTCACCTTGTCTTTTACAAGATGGCGCCCTTATTTCAACTCTTTAAGGACGTGTAAACCTTATGACTTTGGTTTTTCACGGTCTAATACCTGACATCCCAACGCAGGTCGGCAAACCGGAGGCACACATTAAAAAAAGTACCTTGTTTTGAACCAAACCCTTTATTATAAAATGTCTGATGAAATTACTGCTATGCAGGTGTTGATGGCTTCACTTGAAGTTGGCTCTGAAATCCACTTGATTGAAACTACATCAAATATGTTTTAACTATGGGCATTGTTATAAATCATAAAATGTATATGGAAAAATCAAATTATAACCAAAATGAATCAGTTTCGGATGAGTTTGTTGAAGTTTTGATTGGAACAACTCATCTGCAGGTCGGAATTGTATGCAAATTAGTTAATCGTGATATTTTACAATAATCCATCGAAGTACAGAAGAGCATACCTTATTGAATTGTACAAAACTGCATGGAAATGAATGAATGAACAGCATGGGGATCTCGGTAACCATAAAAGTTACACGATATGTCAAATGGGCAAAAAGTTGTGCAATTAAAGGGTCAATAAATAGATGTTGAGAAATCCCAAAAATGTTGTTTGTTCCGGAGATATTTGGAAATTACCGAAATTTGGCGATTTGGATTTATTGCCACTGTTGATCGAACAAGATATAAGGGAATGATCTGGTTATAGATTTGTTCAATGTCACCTTTCATTCAAATATAGGGTGCATTTTTTTTTAGGTCATTCACTATGTTTTTATTCAATATCTCAAAAACTGTTCTTAAATATTAAAGTTTGGTCAACTTTGTATGTTGACTCTCTAAATATATATTTTTAAAATTTACGGTATTACGATATATATGGCGTTGCTACTATCGATTGAACAAAACGTTAGGAGATCTTATTATGAATTAAATTCTATTACATATCATATTGAATTGTTTGATACCATAAACAACACAAACCATACTCAACAATAAGGTTGAATTCAAAAATATGCGCAAACTCAAAAAAGAATTCGATATGTTATGTAATGGAATTCAATTTATCAAAAGGTCTACTAAAGTTTTGTTTATTGATAGTAGCAACCCCATATATCGTAATACCGTAAACTTTAAAAATGCATATCTTAGAAACGCAACATGAAAAGTTGACCAAACATTCATATTCAATAGTCAACACTTTCATAGTAGTAAGTATAAAATTAGGTCCAAATTAACAGGACAGTTTTTGAGATAATGAATAAAAACATTGTAAGTGCCCTAAAAAAAACGAAACGCACCCTACCCTGTATATAAATGTACAACTCAATTCACCAGAGAATTCCCTTATCTTTTGTTCAATTAAAAGTGGCAATAAATGATTTTTTTGTATTCAAAAACGATCTGTCAACTTTTTTTCAGTATAAGGGTATAATCCAATATATTGAAAATTCATATTTGAAACAGAGAGAGTCATCTAGAAACAATACATGTTTTTATTGCCTAGAATAGACTGAAACTATGATATTCTACCAAAATATAAATTGTTGGTTCAGGCAGGACTAGTGTTAGAAAAAAAAATCATGAAAAACGATTTTTTGACTATGCCCTGTATAAACCCTAATGTACTTTCATTAATAACGTTATAATTGGACATGTTAACGAGTTCCGATAAATACATTTTCATAATGAATTTATCTTATTTCGACTAACAAAACATTTTTTTCCTCTGTCAACCCTACCCAACTCCGACGTTTTTTCGAACTTTGGCTGCTTATATCTCAGAAACGACACATACAAAATCATTTAAACTCGCACATTTTCCTAATCATCCATCCCGCTATAACTTAATACAATTTCAGCCAATTGGACCGAGAGCCAATTTTACACGTGTTTTCATGCGGGGTCCTTTAGTGAGAACAAAAAACCGTCCGGTTGGTCTATAATTTCTTACCCATTATTGCATCATTGCAACAATATTTTTGCTCAACCGGTATCGAATGTTCGAGTCAACCGGATCTCAGAATGCGTCTCCAAAAAGTGTTATTGGAAAAAAAATGCAAAGAAACGTGAAATTTCATGTAAGTGTATTGACACGTCAAATCATTTTAGATTTATGTCAAGGAGTTGAGTGCAAATACGGCGCGAGATGCGAGGCGGGAGAATGTGTATGCCCAACAAACTGCGAAGGGTCTGGAGATGAGCCAGTTTGTGCATCAAACATGATGACATATCCAAACGAGTGTGAGTTACAGAAAGCGACGTGTTTACAAGCGACCGACTCCCATCCTTTGAGTGTCGTGTTCTATGGGGACTGTCGCGAAAGGTTCCCAGTAGCTGGTTCTCTTAGCAGTAAGTTTCGAGTTGTTGTAGTCTTGTTTTGTTGTCCCCTCGCTGAGCAACCCACTAATGAATCTCATTAACAAACAGGGGCTGACAAACTTTAAAACGCCGAAAGGCATATTTTCGCTTCTCGGCAACTTTGATCCTACTGTGTAATGAAACTAAGCATTCCATCATTCCTTCCTGCATACTAATATTATATATGTACAGTGCGGTCCATGGATATAGAATAAATTCATTCTTAGCGTTATTATGTATTGAAACAGGTCGATTCCCAGATAACACGATTGTCATGTTGGGACCAATATGTCCAAAAGTTCCGAAATTATCCGATGGACGTTCCTAGGTATCCAAAATAAGTCCCTGGGAGGTGAAAATGTTACCAAACTCCGCTCCGTCAGGATGTCCCATGCAAGTCATAGGGATAAAAGAGGTATACAACTAGGTCACAACTATGATCAATTTATGCATGATTGGGACGTCCGGGGATTTTTATAGGTATCCCAAACTTGTCCCTGGGATATGGAAATACCTGCAATAATTTAGGACAAGGTGATCCTGAAAATATCATTATGTGACGGAATGAGAGATCACAGAAAATTGAGAAAATCGCATTTTTTCGAATTTCGAGCACATTTTGCAAAAGTGGACACCTTTTTTTAGAAAATTTTATGGAGTATATTAAAGCGTTATTTGTTTTTGGAAAAAATAGATTTTTCGATTTTCCTCGGAAAATTCTTTTACTTTTAAGCAAAATTTTCCGTTTTTCCGCTACTGAAATGCTTTGTGATCATGAAAAAATATGTGCTGAACCCGTTATTATTGACACTATAGGAAATTTGTCCACTACGTGAGCTTCGCGAATAAAAAAATGCCGCTTCCATGCAAGATAAAAGTATCGGGAAAATTAGTGTTGGAAAATCCACACGAATGACATTTTCAAGAATGTCTCTCCTGTTATTCATAGTCGAGATATATATGAATGATTTGGAAAAAGGTGATCCTGTAAATATCATTATGTGACTTAATGAGAGAGCACTGAAAAATGAGAAAATCGCATTTTTTCGAATTTCGAGCATGTTTTACTGGAAAACCGTGAATTTTCAAAAAAAACTTGTAGATACCTTATTTGTAGAGAATTTTATGCAGAATATTACGAAATATATATGGAATATATGAAATTTGTTTTTGAAAAAAATGGATTTTTCGATTTCCCTCGGGAAATCGTTCATAAAAATTTGCCGGATGCTTTCAAGGCTTATCACCCTCTAAATTCGGATTCAGTTGGTCAAAATACATAAGAATAACTTGGGTGATCCCGTCGCGCTCCATCGGCTACGAAAACCCTCCCTGCTACCGGACTACTTAGACTATTATGGGGTTTTTCGAAAACAAACCGGACAATAAATATCGCATATTTGAAAGTGAGAATAACGGAAGAAATAAGTCCTAGATAATTCTTGACATAATTTTTTGGGTTTATGACCTTCCACAATCTGAAAATGAAAAAAAAAATTTAATCCAAAGAAATCTGTACAAGTGTAGAAGGGCATTAATGTTTGTCAGTAACGTACCCTACACTGAATTTGCCTATCTGAAAAAATGAGATCGAATTAACAAAGAATACTTCTCTTTTTTTGAAAACTGTTGACGTTTCGGAGGCTGTATCTGCCTCCGTTATCAAAACTTCTCAGAAAGACGCTGAGGAAACTGAATTTGAATTGCGATTTTGGTAATAAGACCTTTCTTTGACAGAATCAAATGAAATCTGTCATACATTCTTTTGATTGACTTTGATATCTTCATACATAGGGTGTTCAGTATCAATCAATCACCATTCTATTAGTTCTTATTTCATCTCTGAGGAGAGGTAACCAGGTGCGGTCCATTTCGATGGAATTGGTTGAAAAGCAGTTGTTCGATAAAAGAATGCACGCAGTTTTCTTCAACTTTCTTTTTTCCATCGTTCAAGATAACCTCTTGGGGGGGTATTCATGTTGAAAAGGGAAACATTCTCCATGAAAATTGAAAGATGAAAAATGTGATTTATTTGTAATATCTAACAGAAAGATGTAGATATTGTGAAAAGACTCTGACTGAAAAGGAAAGAAAAAATCTGAAAGTGAAAATTCGCATTTTCATTCAGATAGCTGGTTTTTTTAATTCTCTGTAGTTTTCATTGAAACAATCATTACATAAATTTGATAAGGAGAATGTTATTGAAAAAATATCACTCACAGAAATCGTTCATTTTATTGAAGCAAGGTTCCCTTTTCTCGCATTTAATCCCCAATATATTTTGGTCGACGAAAACCTATTTCGCTTTGCCAAGCTCTTCAGGAGGATTTATATAGGGTTGGAATAATACAGGCTCTTCAAAGGCATAAAACTCGAAATTATGAAAAATTATATCACATATCCGTTCTACGCATTCGTAGAAAAGTACTTCCTGAATATTATATTACATAATTTTTTTTCATTCTAGATAAAGTTTCAAAATTTTACGTTTTCAAAATTAATTTTCTCATTTATGATTGCACCAAATTTGTTGAACAGAGATTGAAAATACCTTTCGAACAAGATGCCACATGATCGTCTTTTGCATTTGAAATTTTTGAGGTGGTGCCCATAATTCAGACGGGATTGTCAAATCGAAAATAGAAATGGACCTGTCTTCCCAAACAAATAATACTTATTAACGCTAAGAATGAATTTATTCCAGACCTGTCGACCGCACTGTATTTAGTGTTGTTTCAATAAAAATACACCCTTCAAGTCAAGTGGAAGTTATGATTCACATAATGATTTTCATACTTTTAGTATCCTGTTATTCCTTTTTTTTTTCTATGCTATATTTCAGTTTCCATCACAGAACCCTGGACATTCAGCTATGATATGTGACGTAAATACTATATATCGTATTTACGTCACAAATCATTATGGATTTGCTCGACCGTTCTGCTTAAACGCATTCAAGTCTGCACTGTATGTTTCATAATATATGCAAATTTCATAGGAGATAGCATAGGAAAATATCAGTGTGGCAATTCCCAGATTCTCAACTTTGGGAACTGAAACTAATTTTCAACTTTTCAAACTTATTTATGTTCAATTTTTCTTCACAAAAAAAGACCATTTGAAATCTTATTTTTCATTGACAACTATTCACAATCTGATTTTTCCTATACAAAGTGAGAAAATAATATCAAAAGTCACAATTATGTGAACATATTTTTCAACCATTGTTTGAAGGTTGTAGACGATGTAGTAACTTAATTACTCACATTTCGGATTTCCATCGTCCCAATGGTTGAAGGATTTCTACCACTTTCAATTTTCATCAACGTTTCACTTATTGCTTCATTCCGCAATCATCTTAAGGTGAATCTGGTGAATACTGACAAATCACGATGCCACGGGATGTTTTCATAGGCCTGGCGGTGTGGTGTAATTACGTTGTGATTACGCGCGGTAAGTAATAAAATGATTGCTATATGGAACTGAAATATTTTATAACTATTTTATAATGACGAATTAACAAGTATTTTATCACTAAGTGAGTTCGACTGCGACATTTTTGTGTTTATAGAAAAACTTTTTAAAACATTGTCGTATAATTGTTTATACAAATCGCATTATAAAACTGAAGCTCAGTTTTGGCTATATATTGTTATAAAACCGCATTATGAAAGAGCTTTAAAACCCTTTTGAAAAAGTGTTTTAACTGCTTTATAATGATTATATGGTTTTTGTATAACCCTTCGATCTCTTCTTTGATCTCTTCTTCTTCGATTGATCGGTTGTAAACAGTTAAAATGACAAAAAAGGGTTATACGAAACGAAATCGTTACACTGTGCACGCAATAAATACTATATAAAAACATTTTTATGATTACCGTTTAAGTGCATTCTTATAAAAAACTTATGGAACTGTAATGTTACGAATTTCCGCATTACAAAATTTGTAACATTCCAACTCAAATATGATTTATATTGCGCTATTATTATTTCCTATCCACGTAGCAAAATAACTGCTTTTTGAAACTGAACTATTTCATAAGTATCTTATAATGCCGAACTGGAGCCTTACTTAGTAAGTTTGACTGCGATATTTTTAAAATTAAAGTTTTTATAGCATTGTCATATAATTGTTCATACAACTTGCATTATAAAATTGGAGTTTGATTTTGGCTTCATATAGTTTTAAAACGCATTATAAGACCGCGTTGAAACCGTTTCAAAAGAGTGTTTCATGTGCTTTATAATGATTATATGGTTTCTGTATTACACTTTTAATGTATTTAAAAACTGTTTCGTAACAGTTATATACAAACTGTATAGAAGCTTCATAAGTAGTATTTGAAACAAAATCATCACAGTGTGTGCGCAATGAATACTATATAAAACATTTTTATAATACCCGGTTCAGTACCCATGTTTACATTCTTGTAAAAAACTTAAAGAACTGAATTGTTACAAATTTCCGCATTATAAAAATTTTAGCATTCCAAATTTTGCATTGAACCTCGATTTGGAGTTTATTATTAATTCGTCGTGGTAGCTGTAATATGTATCATGATCACCCCTAATGCAGGCTCAAAAAACAGTATGTAGCAACCTCCGAAATAAATACAATGTGCTTTTGAGAAATTGTTTTATAGTGCCATACGAAACAACGGTATGAAATCGTAAGATTATAATGTTTTATAGTGTTTCTCATAAAACAAAACTTTTGTTTAACGTTTTTATTAACTCAACACCATATTTATTTGCGGGGTTGAGCTTTTTCAAGTGGCCGCCATTGCTTACGAAAAATATTTTTGAACATAAAAATAAGGTTTTTATTCACAATCATATACGTTTTATAAAGATGTATGCCATTACATTCTATTTTTTGCATTAATCGATCATTATACAGGTACTTCTGATTAAAAATAATACCTCTGGAAGATGTATTACATATCTTATTATTTTTTATCAGATTGGCCAATTTATTACGAATTCAAGGCGCATCTACTTTTTAATAAAAACATATAAATATTTTATCAGAAAGTTCCGCTGCGCAGCAAAATTCTTGGTGCGAAACAAATTGCAGAAGTTTTTAGACCTAATGATATCGCATGCATACACATTTTTTCATGATGGCCACAGTTTACTTTCATAGTTTCGAATTATGACAACCAATTTCTCTACGTTATGTCAACGTTATCCGATATATTGATTGTAATTGGCGTCACTAAAGGAACAAAATATCATTTCAATTTCCACTTTTGTTTATATCGAGAACGCTGTTCACACAGCGTTATATCATCACTATAAAACATTTTCATTAAGTTGGTATAGCCTATTCTTACAATTGTTTCAATCTGATCTATGGGATCCCTAAGAAATATAATCATAATGGTTGTAAACTGCATATTTGAACAGGCTGTATAAATAATTTGAGTGACATACTTATAAAATAGTTTTTTAACTATCACATAAGGACATTTTGTTGGGGGGATTTAATCAGTTATATGCTATATGCTAAAGAACCAAAATATTCTATAACTTGAACCTTTTTTGGTTGTTTACGTACTGTGTTAGAGCTTTAAAAGAAGTTTTAGGATATTCCTAGTTTTGATGTTGTGTAGCAATTTATAAAACTCTTATTAAACAAATTTTGCTACTTTGGTGGTTAATGAGACGTCACTGTACGTTTTTAATGTCCACGCTCGCTGACTGAAGACACCATTGACTTACTTCGTTATATGTGATTTCTATGAATTGAACCAATGTTCCTCTGTGTGAAGAACACTCGCCTCATCTCAAAGAATTCAATGGTACTACTCATTTTAAGCACTTAATACAAAAAATTAAATTTTGCTGAATTCTGCTGTTTTTTCTGGTTTTGTCTTGATGAGGAAGCTTCGTGAGGTACTACCGGATTGAAAGCAACTTTCTATATTTCACTCGTTCCAAATGATTCTGATCTTCTTGGAGATACCTATGATGTAGGAAAGGACAAGAGCGGTTTTTTGTGGTCGTTCTCCGATCGTACCCTTTCGAGTTGTTTATGTACTTCTCCCACGAGTTCCTTGGAGTATTCGTGGAAGCAGTAGTTGAGATACTGTCCTGTGTGTGTTTTCTTCATGGAAACAAAAGTTGGCTATCAGAGGGGCAGGATAAAAACCAGAACTATTGCGAAGATACGTGAACGACACTTCCATCCTATGGAACCACGTAGATGAACAACTTCAAGACTTGTTCTCAAGAATGAACAACATGAGGGATTATGTTAACTTAACGTTGTAAAAAGAAAATAGTAACCTGTCGTTTCCTGATGTAAAAGCTGAAATAACAAACACTGGCATCCTCACCTCTGTTTACAGAAAGCAACTACACAGGACAGTGTGTCAACTACAGCTCCAATCACCCAAATCTTACACAGAGTAAAATTGTAAGGACATTTATGGGAAGAGAGATGTGTATTTGTGAATATTGGATCAAACGCAAATCCATAGAACCGCCAATATTGAAGCCAATGGTGCTTCTAGGCAGCCGAGCGTGGAATTAAAAATGTATGGACACCGCTCATGAAGCGTGTTGAAAAAGCGAGACGTGACCGTGCCCAATCACACCACACCAACAAACCTAATAGAACATCGCATAGCATCTTACTTTATCAGTATTCACCTTAAGACTATTGCGGATTCGAGCGATCGAAACGGTGTGAAAAATTGAAAGAGGTGGAAATCTTTAAACCATTAAGAGTATGGACATCCGAAATGTAGTTAACCATATTCTTTAACAGTCAGCTTCTGTCATACTAACAAAATAACTTTCCTGCAGCGATACTACCAACAATAACAGTTCAGACTAACTCTGTGACTGGCACAGACCTAAACACGGACGTGCCTGAAAAATACGAATCCGAAGACGGCAATACTGAAAAGGAAGCATGTAAGGATATTCACT
Organism: Chrysolina haemoptera; assembly: GCA_958298965.1. Classification (NCBI taxonomy): domain Eukaryota; kingdom Metazoa; phylum Arthropoda; class Insecta; order Coleoptera; family Chrysomelidae; genus Chrysolina; species Chrysolina haemoptera. Next base: position 10,524,731 of record OY282597.1, on the reverse strand, counting down.
GCGACTTTGAAGCCACTTGTGAGTTGGGTCCAGATAATTTCCCACGATGCACTTGTCAGTTCGACTGTGCCAATGCACTTTCGTCCACCTCTAAGCCCGTTTGCGCTTCCGATTTGAGAATTTACCCGTCGCTGTGTGCAATGAAGATGGAGGCGTGCCAGAGACAGGAGGAGTTGAGGTTGAGACCGCTCGATCTCTGCCAAGGTTTGATTAACTTAACTCACCACTAATTCTATCAATTTCCCTTTATATGTGCTGAGAGGCATATATGAGCAATACGCTCTAAAAGCAATAAACCATTTACAATCTTTCAAAGGAACATTAATCGTTAATGGCCTGATTTAGCACCCCTTAAAACTTCACGAGATGACGTTAAACGTAACCAAAGCGTCTCGTCTTCCATAAAGAAACATTGTATACATTTCTATACTTGATTGTCGCGGCGTCGTCGGTCAAATTAATATTTCATGTGTACATAAAATAAAGAGTAACATCTCAATTTTCTTTCTTTCTTTCTTTCTTTTCTTTCTTTTGATACCTAGGCTGGCAGTTTCAGTAACGTTTAATTGAACTACTTCACTGCGGTCCATAGGTATGGAATATATCCATTTTAAGTGTTATCATGTATTGGTATAAAAAAAATCTGAAACACATCAATATCTATTTCCAATTTGACGATTTGAAGTATAAAAATATTACTTCCTTTTTGCAACTCCTCTGAACTATGAGATCCCCTTCAAATATTTCAAATGAGAAGGGGAGTCGTTTGACATCTTGTTCGAAAAGAATTTTCATTCACTGTTTATTAATATTGAGTTTTTAAAATTTGGTACTTTCTTAACTGAGAAAATATATTTTGAAAATGTAAAATTTTATACTTTACGTAGAAGGAAGGAAATAATGTAACATAATGTTCATAATTTTTTAATTCTTTTTACAATTACATGAATTGTTCAAACTGATCACTATTCACCTCTTGACGATAGGCAAGGCGATCTTTAAAATGTGGAATAGTGTCTGCTGGTCTATTGGAATATATACCTCCGACCCTAGGTTTGCTATCCGAGAGGCAACCATAGGGATTTATTAGATCGGTGCATTCGAAAAGTTGACTTGCCTACCCTCGAATGGGTTCCATAGGTCCCTGCTATGGATGCCTTTGCACGTAGGCCTCTCTATTTGGACCCATTGGGCACCCATACGTTTTGGAAGGCACCTCCAGCCGTAGTTTCGAGGGTCTTTTGGGAGATTCCCCTATTGATTTGTGTTTTGGGGGAATTTTCGGTTTCTCTGGTTCTCTCTCCTGGAGTGCCCACCTCCGCGCCTATGTTCGCCATGTCAGAGGCTCCCTTGGGGGTTCTTCCGATCGATGCCTTCAGAAAAGTTGGCTTGGCTTTGCACTGGTTTTCTTGGTTGCAGGGTTCCCTCCGAAGGTTTTCATACAAACTTGTGTTTGGGAGTATCTTGGGTTCCCTTTTCCAGGGTGCCCTCCTCAGCACCCAGGTTTGCCATCTCAGGGGCACTCTTGAGAATTCCTCTGATCGACATCCTCAGGGCAGTTGGCTTGGCTCCTCTCGAATAGGTTCCATAGGTCACTGCTTTGATTCTTCTTGAAGGATTTCTCTTGGAAGGTGGTAACAGGTGACCCTTCGAAGGTTTCCTCATGAACCTGTGTTTTGGGGTTACTTGGGTTCCTTTGGTTCCTTTTTCCGGGGTGCACCTTCGGGATGGTTAGCTTGGCTCCTCTCGAATGGGTCTCAGAGATCCCTGCCTTGGATTCCAGTCGCCTCTTGCGACAGAAGATCCTACCTGGGATCCATACTTTTTAGCCCCGAGTCCTCAAGGGACTCATTTCATACATATGGATCTCACTGTATGTTCCATAGTTTCACAAGAAATCAGTAAAAGACTGATTGGGCAGTCATTGTTGGCATCGAGTTTGCTTCCTTATTGAAGGAGAAGATTTATGGTTGGTTTATGATGAAGTTTTAGGTTGTAAGTAATAAGTCGGAAGTTTTGAGTAATGAGTCGTGAAAAGCTCTATCATTGGCTTTCAATAGGAGCATTCACTCATCTTTTACAATAAAACTTTTTTTAAATACGCATGCGTAACGTTCAGTTAATGCTGTCATCTGTCAAGGAGAACAATAATATTAGTTTTGAACGTTATTTGTTGTTAAATATATTATTTGTTTCGTGATGTTCAAAAAATTCTTTAAAAATATCAGTTTTTTTTTTATTTTAAGCAGAAATACTAGTATCGGAATTACGATTAAGAGGTAAATCAGTTTCTCACATTGCGTGTGAAAGTCTACAGCTACTAAAATGAATTTAAATGTTTCCTACCAAATTGTAACTTTACGAATGCAAATGCGTGCGAAAAGTACTGCTTTACTTTACGCACGCTCGTCAAAAAAATCTAGTTTCAGAATGAAGTAAATGTCCCCTTTTACCGAATAATTCTATTAGTACCTTCGAAAGATTGTATAGGGGTATCTCACTGAGCTGAACTAATTTCTTGAGTTTAAATTCCAGGTATGGAGGTAAAACCTTGTAAAGGAGAAAAACCGCTTACTGATTTGGTAACTGGAAGAGAACTCGATTGTGGTAATGGTCCATTCAGACAAGACTGTCCGTCTGGTAGTTACTGCCATCAAAGCGCTAGATTTTCACGATGTTGTCACAAAGGTTGGTTGAGATAACTACGAAAAACAAATAGACCAGGAATGAGATTATGACCACGTGATTCGTAGCGGAGCTGACATTTATTTTATTCGATGTAATTCAAAATATGATCCGGTTTGAGTCTATATCAGTAGTCTGCAGGATAGAATAGAATTATATCTAATCTACCAACCACTGATATCTTCTGAAGTTGCACTGCATTTTGGATTGTATTGATCGATTTTTCATAATCTCACCCCAGGGCCGAAACGGATTGTAATACCTGAATCCACGAAAACTACTTTAGTTTATGAATAGTCAGAAAATGTTGTGTAAGTTATGAGTGATGAGTGAACCATGAAAAATCAAGACGACTCGGAACATAATCTCGAACTTAACAATTAAAACGAAAATATTTTTTCTGTTTTCAATTATCTCTAACCTAGCTAAACTAAACTCATATAACAATTGGGTTACTCGCAAGCTATGCTCGCTAGTAATTAAAATCTATACTCATCTAGTGGAACTTTGCTTTTCTAAACTTAAAATATACTATCAACAATACTTAAATTAAGGAAGTAAGCACTGATAAAATTGAAAAATTGAAAATTTGTTAACCAGATTTTTCGATTGAAAATCAGGCTTCTATTTTTAATTTAAATTAGAAATTAAATTAAATTTGAAAAAATTACAGTATATTTCAACATCACGTTTCACGGAAAAGTGGTGTTTTCCTTTCGAGTGAGATTGAAACTAAAAACAAAAAGAATGGGTTTCAGCGTTTTTCTCATTAATAACAAGGTTATTTTAACACATGATTCATACAAATGTAGATTTCTTAATTATCTTCATTCAATGTATTGTTTTTTTTTACTTTTTTTCAGTTGAATATATATTTCAGCCACAAATCGTAAAAAAAACAGAAGGCAACCCTCAAAACGTATATTTAGTTACCCTTACTGTAAGGCCCTGAATGGCCCAGAACCGTATTGCGGTATAGCAAAAGCTGTACTAAAAACAAACACCAAATCATGGATTCAACAGAAGTCTCAAGAATGGTGGAACAATGCACCAGGGATGAGACAGGCCAAAGAGTTTATCAAACAACCGCAGCCAACATTCACAGACAGTAAGCCAGAAGAGGAACACTACTAGAATAGTAGTAGGACTTCTCACAGGGCACTGTAGGCTCAACAAACATATGAGTACACTAGGCCTGGCAGAAGAAATGCTATGCAGGTTCTGTCAGGAAGAAGAGGAAACATCAGTACACATACTATGCCACTGCGAGGGCTTGTCAAGGCAAAGGTTTCTAACACTGGGAGAAGAAAAACCAAGAGATCCCAGATTCATGGGAGTTCTAAAAACTAGCCTGTGGAGTCTCGTAAAGAAGACAGGGCTAGACAAAGAACTCTGAATGATCTCGAGGACAAACACAATAGATCTGAAAAGCTCGCGGTGTAGAGGCTTGTAGCACGAAAGTCCCTAATATATAATCTATAATCTATACCCTTACTGAGTTTTCTTGATTTTTCGTCATTTACTTATAACTACATACTGCTAATAACTTTTCGTTTCCAAAATTATTGTCCATGGTCTAAACATTGTTTGTCATTTTGTCATTTTGTCATTTTTATTTTAGACAAACATTATATTGAGAAAAAGAGTTGTGAGGATAGCTGGTACGGCTGTTGTCCAGATTCCAAGAATGTAGCTCAAGGACCAAATTCTGCTGGGTGCCCTTCAACGTGCGGTTGCAATAAACTTGGATCCTATTCCGAGATGTGCGATCCGGATACCCAACAGTGTAGATGTAGACCAGGCGTGGGTGGAGCCAAATGTGACCGATGTGAATCAGGATATTGGGGACTACCAAAAATATCTTCTGGCTTTCGAGGCTGTATACGTAAGAATGAAATTCAATCGAAGATGTTTTCCAATCGTAAGGTAGTTGAAGTTTTCCGAACGTTTCGAAAATTGGTGATTTCATAGATTTTGACGTGCTCTTTTCCAATTTTCACTTTATCCTTCTCTTACCGTTGCCGCTCGCGCCACCAGATTGAAAAAGTTGTGACCAAACAGTTTTATGTAGGAATGAGTGAAACTAAACCCAAGTAGCAATTCAACGTTGCGGCAACGTGTTCGAAAAAGTTGTGCAACCAAACATAAGTTGCGTTGCCGACGTCAACACAACGTTGTCACAACCCTGTTTTACACCAATTTGGTCAATCATTTTTGGGTTTTTACAACGTTTCTGCTGCAACTGTAGGTAGCAGTTGGTCGTTTCCTAAACGTTGCTGAATTTACTTAAGAACAACTGCACACCAGCGCCCTCTCAAGCAGCAATGACAGTTTATTTTCTATGGTGTTCAGAAAATAGTTGATTTATCAACCAAATAATTACTGATGGCCAAAATGGACACTAAGAAAAAACTTTCATACTCAATATTACCGAAAAATAACGATTACGAAACAGAAATTGCCAACGCTTTACATTTTACTGTCAAATATACCATTGTTTCATGCTAAAAAACAAGTGGGCTTTCAATCTGATGCGAAGTTTTCAAATGTCAAGAATAAGAAATATATATTTTCATAAACAATTTTCAATGCTGATATCGATTCAAGCGTGAACTAAATACGGAGTACCTATGAATTATTTCTAGAAAACTGAAATGAGGCTTTAAAATCCATTGTAAATGTTTCACATCCCAAGTTTTGATGGCCGACCTCAAAGCCTTACCAACATTTTGCCTGATATGCCGATACCTCATTCAAATGATGATTTATAACTCTCCAGTCAACAATTTTGCATTTTGTGGCATGTCAATCAAGTCCACCTGAAACGTGGCGCTTCCTTTGGATCTATACGAGTTGTTGCAATTGATAATGTATGACCTATACCTGCGATGCCATCTTATGGACCGTAGGAAAAGTGTCAACGTGTAGTACAAATTTTTTCGCTACTATACGAAAAACGAGTGCTTGTGTAGATGTATGTTGGTTTAGGGCACTCGTACGCTGAAACTATTCATTTCATACAAAAAACTTATTACACGAATGGTAGGAAATCTCCTCTAGTTTATTTTATTACATAACTATCTGTATCCCAAAAATTAGTCGGAAAATAGATATCAAAAAACTGTTATGGGGGATTTTTTTATTATAGCGGTGGAAACTGCGAAGATAGGATATAGCAAAGTGAACATTTCAAAAGAGCACGTTGAAATCTATAAAATTACCAATTTTCTGATTTTCTGGAAAACTTGCCAGGTAACCCCCTCTTTTGATCAACGAATGATATGGATAATGTAGATACTTTTTCATCCATTTTATCCAGCATTTTCGCTATAAAAATTGTATCCAGCTCATAGATAACGAAACTATTAAATTTCTGCTAATATCGTATTATTAGCAGCCTAAATTTAGCAAATTAAGCATATTCATTTCATACGGAAAATTGATTTTTTTTTATTTGATGAGGAATTTTAAATTGGTATATCTCTCAGAAACATGTGAGCCAAAAGTGGAATCAAACCAATCGCAACGTGGTATATGTTTACACCATTACTGAAATACTTTACAAATATATCAGAATTCATTTTATTCAATAAAAATTTCCGATTGTAATTTGTTTGATGGAATATTAGCAAATATTAAGAATTAGGAAATCTATATCTACTTCAATCAAATTCTTTTGAAAATTGCTGGGTCACAAGAAGTTTGAACACATGGTCATTTCATTGAAGAAACAACGTATTGTAATTGGGGTGTCCTCAAAGTATTCAACATTTGGCAAAACATTGGTTGACTTTTTTCATAATGTTTGAGAAGAAACTTGAATTCAAGTCCAGAGCTATGCCGAGCACTGACAAAAATGCTCGCGAGCACTAAGCACTAAAAAAGTATTCGCGAGCATGAGGCACTTCCAATAATAAAAACAGAAAGAAATGAACTATCACGAAAAAATTAAAATTAACTGTTCTGTTTTTAATGGTACCTCATATCTCTAATATCTCTGGATCTTCAGAAATTTCCAACGTAAATTCATTGATATCTTCACAATGTCGTAACAGTAACTGCATGAAATACTCATAACTGTAAACTTAGCTACTTTAGATCCTGAAGTAACAGTAACTAGTGATAAAATTCCTTATTTCATGATTTTGTGGATGACATTTTTCCTCTCACAAAGTGATAAGGTCATAATAACAATTTCGAGACAAATTTTGGCAAGTATTGCCGTTTGGGTATAATTTTAATAATTATACCACATTCAGAATCCGTTTTTGTTTTTGATACAAAGAAACTAAATGATCAAACTCCAAAGTAGTCCTGGGGATCTTAAACGTTACAGCAAATCAAGAATTTTCCCATTCTCATATCTGGTTGTCTCTGTCAAATCTTGCTTGATTGAATTTTGAACCACTCTCAGTTATCCAATTTGAAAAATTTGTTTTTACGAATCTCCCGGGTTTTCGGCCGACTTGAAATTTGGTTGATATTATTTATTCTGGTGATAAAAGTTTTTTATATGGTGAATGAAATAAAATTACTTCAATGTAGTCATCAATTTTTGTCTTTTATGAACCGATTGTATTCAAAATAAGGACGTAGGAGAATAGGAATTTTTATGATAACAGATACTCAGTGCTGGCGAGTTCTTTTTAGTGCTCGCTAAAGTTTTTTTACGAGCACTAAGCGCTAAGCTTTTTATAAAATGCTCAGAGCACTTAGCACTAAGCACCGATATGAAAAAGGGGTCGTAAGCACGAGAAAAAAACAGCTGAGAGTGCTTAGGCAAGCACTAAGCACAGCGCTCGGCACAGCTCTCAATTCAACTTTATCGGCGTATTTTATAGAGGAAACTGTACTGATGGATTTTCCTTTAGCTTGTGGTTGTTCCAATTTCGGATCAGTCAGAGACGATTGTGAACAGATGACTGGAAGATGCGTTTGCAAATTAGGAGTTCAAGGTCAAAAATGTACAGTTTGCACGAACCATAACAAAGTTCTTGGACCGAATGGATGCGTCTCAGGTATAGTATATCAGCAATCGGCTAAATATATTCTCATATGAATTTTGTGTACAGCAGCTGACTTCACGGCGTCTCCTCCTACCTCATGTAAAGAGCTGACTTGTTACTTTGGAGCCACATGTACCGAACGCGGAGGATTTGCTATTTGCCAATGTCATACGAAATGTCCTGAAGATATTGAAGATCAGGTATGTTACAACAATGTGTGATTTAAATAAATATGGATGCGAAAGTCGCGGGTTTTGGAGTACTTTTTATATGATCACTTCAATCAACTCAGATAATATAATTTGTCCCAATCAGATGATATAGTTATCAAAGATTGTACTTATTCTGCAGAAGTTTTCTCGCTGTTTATTTTCATAAATGCTTCTTTGCTTCCTGACGTTTCGTCTTCGTCTGCGGTAGAAACTTCCAAAGGCGATGCGGTAATGGTCATAGTTCAACCCTGACTGAGTCTGTGCTGATATCTTCTTCTATTGTGCTTACCCTAATGGGACGTAACCTTATTAAGCATTGATTCAGCTTGTTCACTGAATTCCGATAACTGTTTTTGTTTTTGTTAAGTAGGGTTTTATTTTAGTCTCTCTGATTACCTGCCTCCACTTACTAAAATTGAGACCTTACTCCTTCCGGTTGAAATTATTGGGGTTTTTCTTGAATGTCAGAGACCTCTCTGAATATTCGCGGGTAATACGCTAGGTTTCATCAAATAGTATTGTATGGCTGTCCCCTGTTAATAGGGCATGCTCAACAACCACAGTGGAGTACTCTTACCTGCAGTTCCTCCATGTGTTCGGTTAGGCGGGTAAATAAATTAAGATCAACCATTTTTAGTTGTTTCCCTTCATTCATGTTACAGCCTACTACTCAATTCAATCCAGCATTTGAGTTCTAAAACTATGCAACTAACAAAACATAAAGTTATCGCGTATTGTCTTGCTATTTTAAACTTCCCGCTATTTCAGTGACAGAGCGCGTCCTCCGTTGGATTCTTACTGTTTTCTTGGTGTAGGTTATGTCTTTAAAGTTTTGGTTTTAGTTATTGTATTAATGATCGTGTACGCAAAATTTGTCGAAAATTGTGAGGTTGATATGAATTAATAGTGAGTGCTCAAGATGGTTTCGGTCAAAGTTCGGTATTGTGTCATTATAGCAACTTGCTAGTGGTGAGTTCATTTTATAAAACAACCAATGACGAAGCGAACTACAAAATCTCAAAGGTATCCAATAGCCAATCAAGAGCCGAACTACAAAATCTTTTCAATTATAAATATGAAAATTTCCACCAATCAAAAACGTATTTTAACATGAGTGGAAAAGTCGATAAAATGTGTGTCCTACTTTTCAACAAATACATCTAGAAAAGCAAACTGGTTGTTCTCATCTGTTTCTTTTGTGAACTGGATCTTTGGAATGGCTGGGAAAATTTATTAGTTTTCGTTCGCCATGACTCATTACGAAAGTGACGTCCACGTAATGAAACCAATAGGACTATTGGAATCTTGTTGATGTGAGTGCATGTTGTTCTCCATGAAGAAATTAAGTACAACCGGACTTGGAGAGCTTTCCATCGCAACACGTCGATTTGTTTGTAGAATCCTTTTTTCCACTGGAAGTAGGTGGTCAACAAAAGAGAATTGTGGTTAATATTTGACTTATATAGTGTAATGCTTCGTTGATGGGTACTTTCATGAACAGTGGGGTCCAAGGTGATGTTTTCAATCTTCTCGAAGAAGTGTGATATAAGTGTCAGTTTGTCCAACGTATCTTCAGTAAAGAGGCTAGGTATTTTGTAATGTTGTATGTTGGCGATCGCACTGATGATAGGTCCAAATGGGACGCCTTCTTTATCGATTTAAGGTAGTCCGTACAACCTTGGTGGTGATGCCACCAATTACAGGTTTGGCTGTGTCTGGGGATGGAAACTGGGCAAGTTGGAGGCACTACCACCGAGGTTGTACGTACCAGCTAAAATCCATAAGGAAGGCGTCCCACTTGGACCAATCGTCAGTGCGATTAGATCACTAACATACAGCATTGCAAAGTACCCAGCCTCTCTACTGAACCCCCTACACTGGCAAAACTAACACTTATGTCAGAGATCACACTCACTTCATTGAGAAGTTTTAGTTTTAAAACATCCCGTTGGGATTCAAGAATATGCTCGTCAGTTTTGATGTGACCCCACTGTTTACGAAAGAACCCATCAACGGGGCACTTCAGATTTTTTCTTTCCTGTTCAGTTAGAGTCTTTTCAAAATATCTATCAGATGTAGTTCAATGTCCAGCGTGGCTTGTGCCGGGGAAGTAGTTGTTTTCTGTTAGATATTACAAATTAATTACATTTTTCAATTTTCATGGAGAATGTTTCCCTTTTCAATTTGTTTCGTGTTTATCATGGTTCCAACTTCTAGCATACCAAGTTTGGTGGTGCTACATTCGATTCTTGTCTCAAAACCCAATCGTACTGGATTATAAAGGCTTTCGAAATTCAAAAACATGTAGAGGCAGGGTAACAGAGAGACCAAAACAAAACCATATTCAGGTATAATCAATAATAATCAAAAACAGGTGTCGGAATTCAGTGAACAAGGGGACTCAATAAAATAGTAAAAAAATCGACAATTTCGACGTACCTCTTCAAATATTTCCACCATGTGGAAAATATGAGGCAAACATCTGATAGAAAACAACTACTTTCCTGGTTAATATCACGACGAACATTGAATTACGTCTGACACATATTTGTGCAACTTTCTTACAAGAAGACCCAGTTGCAATTGCTTATTGTAATTATACAGCAGATTATCCTTCATTTTGCTGGGGAAGACCACCTACAGACGCGTTTCGCGTTTCTTGCCGCTCTTCAGTTGGAGAGAAGGGTACTTCGAGATTGTCAACTTAACTATTTCATTTATTTGATACTCTTCGTCAAACATTCTCGAACTCTGTTCACTTCCTGGTGTTTTTGCTACCGAGGATCGCTTATTGATTTCTCCGCGGGTGGCGCTGCGACTGGCTTTTACTGTAAGTCGATGCTTCATTTGTAAGAATTAGTTATACTTACAGTGGATTGTAATTCATTGGCCTGGGGCAATGAAGAGTTTCAAGAACCGCAAAATGCGTCTGCAGGTGGTCTTCCCCAGCCAAATGAAGGATAATCTGCTGTATAATTACAATAAGAAATTGCAACTGGGTCTTCTTGGAAGTACGTTACACAAATATCTGTCAAATGTAATTCAATGTCCGTCGTGGTATTAGCCAGGGAAGTGGTTGTTTTCTGTCAGATGTTGGCCTCATATTTTCAATATGTTGAAAATATTTGGAGAGAATGATACTTCAACATTGTCGATTTTACTATTTCATTTATTTGATACTCTCCGTCAAAAAATCTCGAAATCAGCACAAACACCGAATCAGTCAGGCTCAAACGAACGCTTCGTCCGTTACCGCACCGCCTTTGAAAATATCTACCACAGATGTAGACGAAACGTCAGAAAAAACTACGTCAAGATTACGACAAACAAACCTGGAAACCACCTTTTATGAGTGCTTGGAGCAAAATGAAATATTGATGAAAGCAATTCATTTTGTATGAAAGCGTTTAGGGCCACATTATTTTCCGACTTCGAGTTTGGAATATCCAACTGTGAAATAGGAGTTTAATTTTTTCACTTCCGACTTTAAACTCAGAAATAAAGATTTTGATTGGTTTTCCGACTCATCATCATTGTAAGTTTACCATGTATATTCAAATGTTACTTCAAAATGGTTGTTCAGCTAAAATTGAACTCATGCGTCACTTCATGGACGCACTCAATTTCCACATGTAATCTTGAAGTTTATACAAACACCCCGCTTTCTCATAACGAACCTTGCAACTAAGAGGAGTAAAATTTAATTTCGTGTTCATACTCATAACATTATCCGTGTTTTCACAGGTTGTTTGTGGTAGCGACGGTCAAACTTACAGTTCTCCGTGTGAACTACGGCAGTTAGCTTGCAGGTTGCAAAGAGACATAGTTGTGCAAGCTTTCGGAGCTTGTAAAGGTAAGTACCTACCCGATGATAGAAGTACAATCACATCCAAAAGTCTTGTGCCAAAAGTAGAAGTTTTCGATCAGTTATTCCTTGTCTCGTTATGGAGGATCTTGAACAAACATGGCATGGCATGATTATTGACACTTTGGGATACTCATAAATTTCACGAAACAGAATAGAGGATGAGTTTACTGCAAATAGCACTGGAATAATTTGGTTATACAGGGTGTCCCAGAATAAAGGAGACAAACTCCGAGGATAGAATTCTCACTTCATTTTAAGGCTGAAAGTTCCAATAAACATATACCCTAAAATGAGTACTAACCGAGCTACAGGGTGTTGAAAGTGATACAAAAGAATATATTTTCCAGATTAACTCCATAACGGCTTGGTGAAATTGGGTATGTCACTTAACAGCCTTCAGTTTCAAATGTCAAGGCAAATCATGTGTTTGTAACTCTAAACAGGGGCGTACGGCAGGTGGGTACCCCTATTCGCGCCTCCCCAACTTTCACGCCACTGGATTAATATCGATTTCCTCTTCTTTTCCTTAGTCCCCAATATTTCCTATTCAAAAAAGGAATACGTTTCGTTTCACTAATATCAACGGTTTTCGAGATATTTGAAGTTGAATAAGTGGGTGCGTATGTGATACGGATTAGTGATTATTTTGTTAGTGGCTATGTAAGTTTTAAATATCGGGAAATTTTTGTGAACTTAATCCCTCGCAAATGCCAACAATCTTCGAAATATTTGAATTTATACTCATTGGAAGGTATGAAATATGTTGGTTATAATGTTATAAATAGTTACCGTCACATTACTTTCAAAAATAGTAAAGATTTTGATACGCATGCACTTAGTCAACTTCAAATATCTCGACAACCGTTGATATTTGTGAAATGAAACCTTCCTTTTTTTGTATAGGAAATATTGGGGATTAAGGAAAAAAAGACAGAATCGATATTAATCCACTGGCATGAAAGTTGGGGAGGGGCGAATTGGGGTACCCACCTGCCGTACGCCCCTGTTCAGATTTATAAACACATAATTTGCCTTGAAATATGAAACTGAATGCTGTCAAGTGACATACCAAATTTCATTAAGAAAAGTTGAGCCGTTATGAAGTTATTCTGGAAAATCAATTTTTTTGTTTCACTTTCAACACCCTGTAACTCGGTTAATACTCATTTTAGGGTATATTTTAATTGGAACTTTCAGCATTAAAATTAAGTGAGGATTCTACCCTCGGAGTTTGTCCCCTTCATTCTGGGACACCCTGTATATTCCATTCATTAGGTACTTTCCCCTAGGAAATTTTCCGGTAGTATTGAAAATTTGTGATTTGGCGCCAAAAAAAAAATTTTTTTGACAATAACTCTTTTTTGACTGACTCATTTTACGAAGAAATAAACTTTCTTTTGTAATATGAATAGGTTATTAGTGATATAAGATCCTATTAGATCCATCGTAGGTATAAAGGACATCTTTCAATATGTGATAAATGTCAAACTAATTTTTCTTTGGCTTTATTTGATTGCATGTAAAATTTGTGATTGTGGAGAAGGCACAGTCTGTTACTCGGTTAGAATGAAAATTCGCGAAGCTCACTCGCATCAAATTTTCTAACCTTATGTTACATAATATACTATTATTTCATCTGTGTCAACGCGAAGTGAAATATTTTTCGTTAATATACGAAACACGTGTGTTGGTGTAGATATGTGTTGGTTTACAGTACTCTTGAATTATTTGTTTTGTCTTGTTCAATTTACCACATTTTTAGTTTTATCGTAAAATAAGTCGGAATGGATTAATTGTCAAAAAACTGTATTTGAGCGTCATTTTTTCATTATGGCGGCGCCAGCGGCGATGATAAGAGATGGAAAAGTAAATAGTCGAAAAGAGCACGTCGAAATCCATAGAATAAACACTTTTTTAAACTTTACAATTCACACCCTTTATAAGCACCAAAGGATTGCGCTTTCAAAAATATCCAACTAAACTATTTTTCGACTGAATTTGAAAATGTTATGATTATGAAATACATATTTTTTTTGTCACATTTTAAAAATGGCCATTCGAATATTTCAGATATATTTCTGAAAGGATTCCGCAATGTATTTCTGTGAAACATTGCTAAAAGTTTCATGCACACTTCTTTATAATATAAAAACTTACAACGATAAACAAATATAGAAATATTCAGGAAATTTTTCCGGAATTGTGTATCAGAGAAATACATAATATACAGAAATAATACGTCTGCTAACAGAAAAGTACTAAATCTGACATAAAAGTTGGTCATTGCAGTCCACTTCGAGACATTTCGAAATGTTCTGAACTTTATGAAACATCTTGAAACATTCCAGATATTTTGCAACCTGAACGTTTCGATTAATCTGAGTTGGAGATATTTTGAAATGTTTCAATTACCCAAAATTAATGGAAATTTGAGATGTGTCTGAATATATCAAAATAACCTGTATTGAAATGTTTCGGAAATTAGTATTTTGAAACAATTCTTAAATCATGCAAAATGAAAACTGTCGATTATCAACACTCAGGGTTACTTTGGAATGTTTCAAAGGTCTACGATTCATTCAACACTTCCAAAAAGAACAATTCAATATATTTGAAACACTAATGAAACCGCTCTGAATATAATGTTTCCAGTTAGGGTCAAATATAAAGTGTTATATCAAACTGAAGCTCTTTTGTGATTATTCATCATTCAGCATTGAAGAGATTCAGGAATGTTTCGAAACGCATTGATTTAAGGCATCTTGATGAGTTTTGATTCATTTTCAAGTATATCAGAAACCTTGCATCCTGAACGTTTCAACTATAAATATTCTTAGACGATTCTGAAACATTTCAGAAACGTTTCTGAAACATGTTTCGATCATTAGCAACTACAGTACTCTTGAAATGTTTCATGGCCGTTTCATGTTTACTGGGAAGTGGGATAAACGGTTTCAATTATCATGCCATAGCCTGTTATGAAGGAAGTTGTCTGTTCATGATTCATTCGCCAGAATGAAACGCAAGACTTTTGAACCCAAGTGTACACGAGTTTCAGAATATAAACAGGAAACATTTTATAGAAGACATGATTCCGAGCACGGATTGGCCATCTCGGCGTTACACACCTCTGCAGTTCACACAGCCCGATGAATCGAATTCGCCTCTTTCAAAATCGACAAGGCATCTGCTAGTTCCTGATCCGCGCTTTTACTATGAGAGAAGCGGAAATATGCGGCCTGTGTCCTATCCTGCAAACTTCGACAGTGGGGATTCTGATTTCAATGATTCTGGATCAGGATCCAATATTAATTATCGTACCCGTGGTGAGACTAGACACTAATTATTTATTGAAAACTAACATTGATATACTTGTATGATGAGAATAAAAACTTGACAGATGAGGAAATTTTGACTAGAACTTTTTCAATTTTTTATTTTCCGTCCCATTTTCAATGTAATTATAAGGTGATATTTGTTGAGCTTTTGAGTTATGACGTTCCATAATTGTTGAATTATAATTTTTACACCTTTTACCTATTTGAATAGACTCTGAATTTTCGTTATTGTGTTGAGTGGATGATGAAAATCTGACTACATTATCGGCTATCCATGCCGATGACGTAAAAATTCTTGCCGAATCTAAAACTGATCTCGCAAAATAATTGGGAGTTCTTGAATATATATATATATATATATATATATATATATATATATATATATATATATATATATATATATATATATCGGTAATAGGTAATAGGTAATATAACGGCTTCGACAAGATATATATATATATATATATACTATATAATATACTTTTTGTTTATATGGGGAGATTTTGAAACTGATAAATCTTCAAAATTTCTATACAAAAACAAAAAAAGATTTATTACTTCTCCTTATCACTCACAGAAAATATCTCATATTGGCTGAATCTTGATTTCATTTTGGGCTAATATAGATATGTAATATATAGATGGGTAATATAATAAGTGGTATGATTATTACCGATAATTTTTCGAATATTAATGAATTGCAATCCCAAAGCTGAATTTTCTTATTTTCTTGGATTGGGATTGCCAATGAATTGATATTCCAAAAAATTATAGGTTTTAAATCATACCACGAATTATATTTAGGAGGACAATATATCGATTTGAAATAAAGAAAAATCGTATCACCTGGTATAATTGATGCTTTACTTCTAGCCGTATTCAACTGAATACTCTTTTCCACGGCCTCATCTATGATACCAATGGACTTTTGTCCCCAACGATCGCTCATATTGATAAAGATATCTAGTCAAACCACATAAATTTGACGTTTATAATTTAAATCATTATTTTCACTTGACAGATAGTAAAACAAAAACTAAGCAAGTTTATCACCGTGAAAATACAGCGACGGGCTATATTTTCACTATAGTTCCGATTCTATTAGCTGAATTTCAAAATTAGAAATCCACTGATTGGTTGTTAAGCAAGGAAATATATTGTCAAAATAATATTCATCCAATATGGGTGAATATTGGAAAAACAATATTACATTAATAATCCAGTAACGACAAACAAACTGTTTACCAAAAAATCAGGGAAGGAACCTCAAAAATTTTTCAATTAAAAAAATATAATGTTTCAGGTCAAGTTCATGTGTATTTCAACAAGGAACGAAAATTCCACTTATTTTACTCATTTTCTTCTGGTTATACATAAGGATCACTAACAAGATTGCCAGTGATTTCAGCTGAATTATGTTCAGCTTCTTTTTGGGCAAAAATGAAACAATATTTACAGTGAGCACCGTCTTCTGATTTCGAATATATCAGTCACTTATAATTTTCGATATTGGAATTTCCTAGATTTATTTCGAAAAGTTGTACTTGGATACTCATTTTTTTGGGGGGCTGGTAACCCCTGCAGTATTTTTATTTTGTCACCATCATTTAGCTGTTTGTTTTTGTTTCTGAAAAAAGAAATATCAGATTGGTCTCCACTGCAAGGGTTGATTGATGGCTGAGAATCACTCACAGCATCAATATTTCTACCTTCATCTGAAGTATCCTCGTTTATCTTTGTCTTTTTCTTTTGGAAAACCTCCAGAAGAGTTTGAGATTTTCGTTTCCCATTCATTTTAATTTTTGATTAACATCTGGAAAAAATAAGTCAGTCAATAAACATAGAAAATATGACCAATTAAATAGTCTACTCACGTTCCTGATGATAGTGTTGGAGTTAAGACAGGATAATGTACATCCCAAAAATATTTACTTGGAAGAGGAGATTTCAGGGCAGAACATTTATTTTCAATGTGAGAGAAATTGTGGTTGGTCTGTAGGAGTTTGTGGAGGGGGGAGCTGTGCCCCCGTTCCCCCGTGCCCTCGTCCCCCCTCACCCCTGGGTGAGCCACTGGAATCGGGATATTTAACTAGCTGCTGATTCCATCCAAAGTTTACCCATAACTCATCATTAGCGACCATTATAGAATACATGAATGGGTCTTGATTCTGTAGAAATATTTTATGTGTCCGCCCAAGTTGGACAAAACTCAATGTCTGAGTAAAGGACTTATGTTTATATATCACAAATGTCATGCACTACAATGGCGTATAAAATTTGTAATTTAATAAATATTTTGTTTTGACATGTTGTATCTGATTCGTTAATAGGGTGATTTCTATGCATTTCTCTCAACAGTTTTGAAGACAGAATCGCCTTTGATGATATCTGAAAAGTCACAATTATTTTTTGGTCGATTTCTCCGACTTTCAGTTGTTAACTTCAAGATTAAGGATAAAGATAGGGTGCTCATTAAATTTCATTCATGTCTGTATCAGTTTGTATTTCAGACTCAACCACTAATATGCAGTTTAGAATATCGTATAGCACGTGTGTTTGTTCCAATTTTCAGTTTAATGTACTAGTCATAATCAGCTTGGATTAGCAAGATTGAAAAATGGAGTCATTCCATAAATGAAAGTACATTTTCTAAAAAAAAAAATTTTTGACGTCATCTAATGTTAGTTAGTAGAAACCATGGCTAGTTGTCACATTCGGGTTCTGTAACGCTTTTCATCTTTTTGATTCAAAAGTATTCTAAATATTAAATTAGTATGATGAGTGCACATATAATTTTTTTTTTATAGATATCGGCAATTTAAATGTCACAATATCACAAAGATGAAATAAGTGAGCCAGGAATCACACTATCGACCAGGACCGACCGTCCGCGACCGTCCACCTACGACCAAAAGTAGAAGTAGATCAATGAAAACTTTCAAAGTCACACTGATCGACCATCGACGACCGACGACTAGAATAATTTTGTAAATCTGACATTAATTTGACATTCGAAAGGTTATGTGAACTGTCTGGTCATTTATTGAAAATAAGTTAAATTCATAATTTCAATAGTTTTGCTTTAAATAATGAGCAGTAGTGATACTGCAGAAGAACATTTTATTTTTTCGGTAGGAAATATACCTATTTACATGAGTTTTGTTGAAGTCAAAAGTTCATCATCAATGTGTGTCAAAATGACATAACGTCAGGATAGTGTGACACCGACCAAAATTTCCAGCAGACTACAATTTCGAACATCGTCTTTGAAAAGCGGTCGAGGACGGTCAATGACGATTATACAGTGTGAGTTGTGCGGACGGTCGGTCCTAGTCGATTAGCCAGGAATCACACTGAAAGCCTTCCCCCTCAAAAATATTAAAATATTTAATTTTCAATAATAATAATAATATACTTCGTCATATCCATTCATACCCAAGGCCATGACCTGTCTTGGTGGAAACTGATATAAATATCATTTTTCGTGGCGATTCGCTGATTTGCGCTAGCGCATTTGCTTCTTTTGATGTAGGAAAACTCTACAGCATCAATATACAGGGTGAACTAGGACTACCGAAAATTATACTGTGTGCTCTCCCCACCAGAACTGGAAAACTAAGTTTCTGGATTTAAAAACTGTCACAGCAAGAATCAGTGTTCTTCCTTCTTCATTAAACGTGGGACTGAAACACTAAGGTTTATACGACTTTCAATAAAAAATTGCAAAAGTAACTGATTTCTGTTGGACATAAGACAACTCAACATGAAAACAACTGCATTATTAATGAGATACAGGATGTGGAGAAAAATCAATTCTCCCCCAAGTTCTCTAAAACTGCTCTTGGTTTCCTTTTTCAATTTTGTTACATGTAAAGTACCAAAGAATTAACGAAAACCCAGCTTAAATGAACTCATAAAAAATTGTAGGCTCTGGTTCTCCGTCTAATAGATGTCGAGTTTAGTGGCACAATTTTGTAGGTTGGCAAGCCAAAAATTATGGAAATCTTCACAGATTAAACCAAGATTTTATAGGTGGGTTTCCAAATGATGAATTACTTTATTCGACTAGTACACCAATTTATTTTCGGTAACTGTTCACAGTTCACGCTGTATACAGTATTAAGTGAAATCGAAGCAAGCACTCACTAGTATTGGTAAGATATTAAGTGAACCATATCACATATGCTATAACAATGCATATACAGGGTTTCCCAAAAGAACCGGAACGGCCGAATATTTCAGCAACGGCTTGACATAAAGTTATGAAATTTGGAACACGAGGGTTATCAGTTGTGCCGGATCTAAAAATAATATTTGCAACGTTGCCAGATTTACAGTTTGTCCTATGGAGCCCTCAACTTTAATTTTTTAAATGTAATACTATGTATATTTTTAGCGCATTCGATTTGTCGTGTTCAAATTACTATGATCGTATAATATCAAATTTTTATTCTCCTAACTTTTGTTAATGTTGCAATTCATCATTTCGTTAAAAAATATCATAAAATTTCATTATTTCGAGAAATCGTAGCGATATGACAATGAAATATAACTATTAGAAATTTTTTGGCAAGTCTGATCTAAAAATACCATTTACAACGTTGTCAAATTTGGACAAGGTATTCACAGAAAAGTGGATTGGGCGAAGAGGAACGATAGAATGGCCAGCACGCTCCCCGGATATGACCCCTATGGATTTTTTTATTGGGGACATCTAAAAAATAGTGTGTACAAAAATAGACCACTAAGTTTAGATCATCTAAGGGAAGCAATTCTATACGAATCGACTCTTATAACACCAGAAGTGTTAAATAATACTATTGGTGAATTTTATGACAGGCATGGTTATTGTTTGGCAAATAATGGCCAACATTTTGAACACTTAATACGTTAAGTCTTTTATTTTCTCGTTTAGTTTAGACCTGTTAATGTTTGTCATTGGATTATTTAATCATATTTAGTTTATCAGTTACCATAATAAAAAGGAATATTTGTAATACCTACGTAGTTTTGTATTGTTTCCTGTTTGTCAGTGTTTTTTTATTAGTTTCAGTTAAAAAAAATTAACTTTATGGAATCAAATAAAATACACAAAATTTAAAAGGAAATAAATACTTAGGAAGATTTAGTGAAACCAACATGTAAATTTAACAACGTTGTAAATGGTATTTTAATATCAGAATTACCAATAAATTTCTACTAATATAATTTTCATTGTTATATCGCCTCGTTTTCTCGAGATATTGAAATTTTGTGATATTTTTCAACGAAATTTTGAGTTTTCATATTAACAAAAATTAGGGAAATTAAAATTTGATATCATGGGATCATAGTAACTTGAACACAACAAATCGAATGCGTTAAAAATAAACATAGCATTATATCTAAAAAAATAAAGTTGAGAGCTCCATAGGAAAACTGTAAATCTGGCAACGTTGCAAATATTATTTTTAGATCCGGCACTACTGATAACCCCCGTATACCAAATTTCATAACTTTATGTCAAGCCGTTGCTGAAATATTCGGCCGTTCCGGTTCTTTTGGGAAACCCTGTATGTGCTTAACGAGTCCGACACTAAGAATGTGAAAATATATTTTTGACGTCCAAAAGTAGAATCTGGGATCAATCGTTCATTTCAATTGATCAACCAATGACGAAGAAGAGGGGAGGACAAAAATCGCTGAGGAGTACTGGAGATATACAACATATATCAAGTGATCAATAATTATCATTCGACTATGAACCAACTTACTAAGAGTCTAAGATCACAGGGCCCCCGGACGTAACTTATTTTCTCAAGGACGAAATGTGAAGAATAAAATAGTTTTGCTATGTATTTTAACCGCTTGTATGCCTGCTGAGGTGTCTGGGCGGCCAATCCACATGTACCAGGTGAGAAAGGTGAGTAAAAATGGGACTCACTCCACTTGAATTCTAATAATACTCAGTACTGCAAGGCACTTCCTCTAGGCGTCTTAAAGCTAAAAAATACTTTACTAATATTCTAACGCATGATTTTTATATATGTTGTTTGGGGGCCTATTTCTAAACTATATATGATCAGCCAGACAAATCGTAGGGTCCAGCATCTTCCCGGCACGAAAACAATTATATCGTTAGTATGAGCGTGAGGATACTACGAATGCGTTTCAGAGCGAGCGAGGTAATACTAGCAGTAGATATTTTTTCTTTCTTTATATTTGTTACATATAGTTCTAAAATAGGCCGCTGAATAACATATATAAAAGTCAAGCGTTAGAATATGAGTAAAGTATAATACTTTTTTTTTATAGTCTCCGAGAATTGTCTGGCAGTGGTGAGTATTATTACGTTATGATAGTCTACAAAACATTATATAGAAATCAGCTATTAGAATTTGAGTGAAGTAAGTCCTATTTTTACTTATCTTTCTCTCCTGGTACCTATGAATTGGCCGTCTACCCGACTCAAACAGGTAAGCATGTGTTCAAGGTACATAGGAACATGTTTGGGGACATAGCATCTCACTCTATTATAACAGAGATGGCATTAGTGCCAAATCAGTTTAGAACACAGTTATTATATCTCATTTGACATGAACCCAACATAATTGAATTTGCTTATATTCTCACTAAAAGAAAGTTTAACACATAGTAATTTCAATCGGAAACAGTGAGGGTAACCTAGGAATGTCATACTTGGAAGTCGGAATTTAATTTTTTCGAGTTTAAAGTCGGAATTTTGACTTCAAACTCGGGAATTTCGCCTCGAAAATTGAATACTCCAACTTCATACTCAGAAATTCCGACTTCAAACTTTGAAAAAGTCAGAAATTCCAAGTTCAAACTAAGAATTTTCAAGTTCTAAGTCGGAATTTTCGAGTTTCCAGTCGGAATTTCCGAATTTGTGGTCAGAAAAACAAAATCTCGACTTCAAAGTAAGAATCTCAGAGTTTGAAGTGAATTTAAGATAGCTTCATGCATGTTATAAAATTTTTTTAGTCAAAAATTAATGTGTTGAAGTTTCTGCAGTGTTCCTAATATTATTTTGTTGTGAACTGCGTATGATATGGTTCACAAATGCTATTTTGTCAAAAGCTGTCCTCGACTACCGAGAGTTTAGTCTCATTCGATTTGAAATACAAGAAACGCTTAACTGGAAAATTAAGTCCCACAAAAGTTGAAAAAGTTGTCAACAATCAAGTAAAAAAATTGTTTGTTTCTTGCAAATATTTCAAAAACTATAAAAGATATCCGAAATTTAAAAATTTAAAAAAACCTTGAAGAGCAGGAAGTTTCCTAGAGAAAAGTCCTACTTCCCGATACTTTCCCGACGATATTTATAATTTCAATTTAGAAAATTGGGATAAAAACAAGCAGTGACATGCAAGCGGGTATCAGAAGCAAGATAAAAAAAATTAATTGAACCGATTTAATTTGAGAATTGAGGACTGAACATAATAAGTGCTATCTGAACACATAAACAAACAATAATGTTCACCAATTTTTTTCAACTGTGCTTTTGTTAATTACGTAGTCAATTTCTACCTGTTGGAAGTTAACATGAAATCCCTGATTATTTCTAAACTGAAAACTTAGAATTTGTTTACTTCTTTGAGCTTGGAAAAATTGAGGAATTTTGATTTTCCACTTTTTCATTAAAAATCAAAAATGAAAAAAAAGTGTTTCCAGCAATCACAATATTTTTTGTTTTTATTAATACCTAACAATAGCATGCATGCATAGCTGAAAAATGCTTAAAAATTGTTACATTTACTTTGTATATTTGTTTATTGAACATAAAAATTCTTGTAGAAAAATTTATTTTTGCGCTAAATTTTTTTAAAATTCCTAAAAAAATTAAAATCAATTACCAACCAACTGCAATTGAAGAAAATTACTGTATAGATGTTACAATTACATTCTATCACAATGATTATATAATATATATTATATAAACAAAAGTAAAACCGAGCAAAAAATTATCTGTTTAGCCTTTCAGGCAAAAGCTGGATTTATTCATCAATTAAAGTTGAATAAAAAAGGTTTGAAGTGTTATTATCATATCTTCAATAGTTTTCATAAGTTATTTTAATAACAACGGAAACAACAGGAAAATTTTGGTTTTCAGTATTTCTTAAATGTTCAAAAAATTTACAGCTAAAATTCATTAACCTATAACAAGTTGTTTGTTTATTGAACGAATGAAAAGTAAAAAAAAGTTATATTATGGGTGAACGTGACGAATCACGATTAAAAAAAAATCCTTCATACATATTTTCATTCAGCAACAAAAACCAATCAATAATCAGCAAGTGCGTTTTTCAGCAATACAGTTTTTTTTTTAAGAAACGTATATTCTTACAAATCATTATATAAAACAATTTCTTAATTTTTCCAACAGGAATCTTTTTTAAATCCTTTGACGAATAGCTCCAAGGAGTGAAAAATATCCTAGTTATTCGGTATAGAAATAATCCGGGTTTTTATGATAACTTTCAACAGATAAAAATGAACTAATTAACCAAAGCATAGTTGATTGAAAAATTAGAGTGAAGATTTTTTGTTCACGTATTATTTTTCATTTATGTGTTTAGACAGTACCAATTTTTTATTATATCTTCATATTCGTAATTATTACCTTGAATTTTCTTTTGTTGATGATGCTTCTGATTTGGTCGACGCGCACTGAGAAAAATCTGAAGAACATATTGGTATATTCAAGAAATTATGATAAAAATTACAATATTTTTTGGTACCCCTAATAACTCGGATAGTTAGTGGTAAAATACCAATAAATTGTTGAAATAATTTATGGTTGACGTTAGTATAAATCATTGCTGTAACATGTATTACCAGAAATTATTGTAAATATCACTATACATTTCTCTCCGTGTGCGTACAAGGGCCACTACCTGTTTTTGTACCAATTTTAACCTCTGAATTAATATCATGAATATTGTTTGCACAGACCCGAGGAAAGTTTTTGCTCTTTGAAGATAATTTTTTCAATTTTTTTTTATTTTCAATTTCATTCGTTTTTTTAATTTAATTGTTTATAACTATTGCAATTTTTGCCAGTCCCAATTTTCCAGTTTATCATTTTCTCTAGATGTTATTTCGAACCGAATGAAACCAAAATCATAGTTTCGGTGGTCTAGGTCAGCTGTTTGAGAAAATAACACTTTTGAACCAGAATAGTAATGGATTCATTTCGAACTTATTCGGCACCCATATCCAGGGTGTATCTCAAATGATGTCATTGATTTCAAGGGGTGATTCATTGTCATAATTTATAAAAAAAAGTTCACATAAACGTGTGTCATAACTTGTTTCTTTTCCGAGGGGGTGTCAACTGCGACGGCACTAGAATTAAAATCCAAAATCTGATTTCATGAAAAGAGACTCCTTGTTACTTCTAACCAACACAGGTTTAATCAAAATTGGTGAAAAGAATTTGAAGTAATTCATGAAAAACTGACCTTTTATTAAACTTTTGACACCTCGTTACTCGAAAACGAAGCAAGTTAGGACACACGTTAATGAAAACTTTTTTTCATAAAATGTGACAAGGAATCACCACTAGTAATCAATGACCTTATTTAAGATACAATCCGTATCTACGCTAGCTACAGCATTATCTATCTATCTAGGTGGTGATTTTGCTCCAGCATTCCGTCCAACACCGGCCACAGTACGTGTAGTTACTGCTTTGTTAGGTGATCTGTGTTCAGAAAACTCAGATTGTTCGATTTTGTATAGCCATTGTGTTAAAGGAGCTTGCACCTGTCTTTCCGATCATTTGGAGTCATCAGATCGTCAAGAATGTATAGGTAAGTGTGAAATAATAATTAATTCAATAACAACATGCAAAGAGATTACAGGATGTGTCAAGCATTTGTTCAGTTTCATTCGGACTCCTCTTAGGTAAGCATTTTTGGAATGATAGGTAGGTACAGCTCTACCAACATGTGAAATTCTCATTTATTGCGCCATCGTTCATATATTTCGGACTATATTCCGTTGTATGACGAATGCGCATTATGGGCGTGCATGTTTCCACGGTTTCAGCTATGTTAGTACTACTTTACTTCATCACTTCACAACTGGAAAACGTCACCGTATTAAATCACCAGAAACAAAAAATAAAAAAGACAAAATTTATCTGGGGTAACACTTCAAAATATCCGAAAACTATCGAATAGGATTAACAGAAGATTTAAACCCTAACTCCAATTTTAGTTCGTATGCTGAGCTTTTCTGCTACCGCGCCTCGATAGACCTATTTCATATTCCTTCCCGTTCTTGCAACTTAATATACTATAACAGGACAACAAAGCTCTTCCAACCTCTCTGAAAAACAAACTTCTTGAAATGTAATAATTCAAGTCTAAGTTTGCCTTTGCTATTATTTCTCGGTTTCTCCCTGATTTACAGTTCGCAAGTCTTCAATTTGCAGAACTCGGATTTTCTTTTCGGAATAAATCATGGACCAATCCAACTTATATTGTCGATTAAATGATGAATGCGTGCCAAGAACTTGAACCAATTGATTTTCTTCAAATCCTTTTAACTGTTTCATATGGAATAGGAAATGCTTTGAAGCGGATCCTACAAATCGAACTTGATTAAGTAGGCGAATTAACAATTCCAAGAAGTTTAAATACAAACTTCTTGATTGTGCGAAGAGCTTTCGAATTGAAGAAATGAAGCTAATGGAACGAGTAGATTGGGCGAAAAGTCAATAAATGTTTTCAGTGATTGTGAAAAGAAATTATAACGATTTTACGATTTGAATGAAAAATTTGTCGAACAACTTATGTGAGAATTTCCTTCTTATGTGGTGTGATAAAATATAAGAAAAACACTCGCAATTAAACAATCGGATTTACGCTAAACTATTAATAAAGAACCTATGTTATGTCCAATGTCCTGCGCAACCCCGGAAGAAGTTCGACAGGCCCTTAAAAGCTCGAAGAACTTTGCTGTTTCACGCCCTGATGAGATGCATAACTATTGGTGGAAAAAAATTCCAAGCACCCATCATCATCTGGCAAGAGTGTTTCAACTAATGGCTAGATGGGGAGTATGTTATGATGTTATAATATGTTTTACCGTTCTCTCCATAGTTTATCTGTTTTATGAATGGATATATGAGCGAAGGGGGCGAAAAAGGAGGTCGCTGGCTGGAAGGAAAACCTGCTCATCGTCAGATGTATAACTCCGTGCAGTATAAGCATTATAGCCTGGATCAATTACTGCAATGCATTCAATACAACTTCGCATGAGCTTATCTTGCATTTTCTCAGATGTCTTGCGATGTCCGATCAAACAGTCAGGTGCATTCCACACTGATGCCGCTATAAAGGACTTGTACCATGAGATCCGGTCGAGTCAGAGTCCCAACAGAGCAGGTAATCTTCAGGTAATATTCGGGGATATTTCAGGAAGACTCTCAGTCGTCTTCTTTTCTACATCTCACTATTGTCATTATCGGTGGCACTTAGCAACCGGAGGCAAAAGGCCAGCCACTCATTTTATGCCTCTAGAGAAAAGGTTTTACAACAGCTTTTGAGGGTGGTGCAAGAGTAGACGCATGCTATCGGAATATAATTTGGTATCGACAAATGTGCCATATTTCATCTCAAAAGTGGACGATTCAAGGAATACGGAGATGACGTCCAGCTCGTTGACGAAGTCATCCTTCATCATCTTGATAACAAAAAGAACATATACCTAGGGATGGAACAACGCCGCCTCCAAGAGGCTACCACAGTAAAAATTCTTTCCACGACAAGTATCAGCATAAACTTCGACAGAACTGTCGGAGATGAACAAAGTTGTTTGGACTGATATGCTTACTATTATTATACTATAGGAAAATAAAGACATATTATTATTATTTTTTTTCCTAAAAGATAATCCAAGCCACTATAAATTCGGAGAGCGCGCTGGATCGTTTACACAGATAACCACTCCCCACGTCCGTGAGGTGAGTGATTACTGGGTCCGAGAATCATGTGCCCTGAGCAGACGCAGTGAACCAAGGATGACGGTCTTCTGTATCCGCCCGGCTATGATTTCTGCCATATTACGGCAAACCGGTATTATTTTCAAGCTCGAGAGCACTGTGTCCCTCATACCACCAAGCACCCCTATGTTAAGAAGCACCATTTGAACAGAATGGTTTGGGTAGAGCGTGCAGAGTTCAAAAAGTAAGTCTCGATATTTAGTCCGTTTCTCCTCCTCTTTTCGGACGACGTTCGTTTCGCCAGGCTTATTGGCTTGTATTTGCATGAGGGTGAGGAATGAGTAGTTCGAATATATTCTGCACTTCTCATTCTCCACAACGGACTCAATATCCCCCGGAGCATAAGGCAGAACCGGTGTCTCGTCTATACCGTACGAGTGTCGTAGATGGTAGTACAACACTCGTAGAGCCGCGGTATGCCTGTGGATATAGGCTGAGACCGCATATGCTGAACATGCTGACAGCAAATGCATAACGGGTTCAGGCGCCCCACGACACGCATATGCTGGATATGCTGACAGCAAATGCATAAGGGGCTCAGGCACCCCAAGCATGCTCTGCATCTATTGTCGGGGACCTCTTTACCCACCACGCCGCTACGGTAGACCAGGGTGTTGAAGACACCATCCTGGCAGGTCATTATGAATCCCTCGGGCTCCGCCTTCAGCTCACGTGACCTGAGGAAAGCAACGATCAGGTTTTTGGATAAGCCAAGGTCCTCAATGATCTTAAAGAAGACCTCATCCATTGGCTTATCCTTGTGCAGCTGCAGGAGGACCTCAGTCTCCGCAGCTTTGATGTGAGCTTTCTGCTAACTAATCAACAGGTGAAATTAAATGAAAGATTGAAAAAAATTGTTGTTTTTCGGTAAATAGCAGATTCATTCAGACAAATATTGATTTTTTGCACTAATATTATCACATGTAGAACACAAATCAAAGCCTTGTAAAGAGGAGTCATATTCAATATTAATTTTTACGATGAAGACTAAAATACTTTTTATTCTATCTTTGCAGTCAAACAGTCGTTTTTCGTTTTGTTTGTTCGTTATTCAACTTCATATAACAAGAATAATAATAAATGTTGTTTATTGAATCAGATTTACATCTAATTCAAAAAACTATCGACCGAGGTCCTTCTGCCCATTAAATACAATTTTGTTTTGTAATAATATGTATGGATATAATTTTCGGTTAAGTGGAAAAGCGAGACACTAAGTGCTATTCGAACTGCCCTTTTCCTTCTTCGATCATTTTTAGCAGAGTTATGACCAATCAAATATTCGGCTCCGCCAGAACTTTCAGCGGCGGGTAGGGGTGAACCTGAAATTTGATGTCGGCGTTCAATCACGTTTTCTGAGAAAACAAGCGCAATTCATAAGAAATTACTAGGAATAATTTTTGTGGAAAATCGAATTGTTTTTCACCCTGTTTAGTTGATTTCTCGATAAATCATATACTTTCCAAGATTACAGCGAAAATCTATATATATATATTTTTGACCGAAAAAAGAAAATATTTTCCACCACTGGAATTTTGGTGAACAATTTTTTTTCGTGTTTATCATGGTTCTAAGTACTAGCATACCAAGTTTGGTGGTGCTATAATCGATTCTTGTCTCAAATCCCAATCGTACTGGATTATAGGTACTTCATTTTGAAGAGCATATTGGAAGACTTTATTGTACTTGGCACACATTCCTGCATATCCAGAAACAAATGTATTTCACCATCCTGTATTTTCTTGTCATGTGAATATGAAATTATTCATTAAACACTTTTCAATTTGCTTTTCATATAATCCCGTAATGCACTTAAGATGCTGAAAATTTTTGCAGCAAGTGCCGACACCACAGACGAATATCGCGCTTGTAGCAGCTTTCCTTGCCACCACGCTAGCACTTGTATCGACCTCCCCGCAGCCACTTTCACATGCGTCTGCAACTCGAACTTTACAGGCCTACTTTGCGAAACGGAGATGCCCCTAACTCCATACGATATCCCCGCATTCCACGGAACATCATACGTCAGACTGAAACCCCTCAAAGCATATCACAAACTCAGCATAGAAGTTGAGTTCAAGTCCTATACAGAAAACGGAGTTTTATTATATAATCAACAAAAACTAGACGGCCTTGGAGATTTTGTTTCACTAGCAATTGTTAACGGTTATGTTGAGTTCGGATATAATTTGGGGAACGGGGCTGTTCTCATTCGGTCTGTGGATAAGATCCAGCTGGGGAAGTTTCATAGGGTTGTCCTGAAACGTTATCACAGGGATGGAATTCTCAAATTAGACGAAGCCGAGGAAGTTGCTGGACAGGCGCCGGGATCTTTGAAAGCCCTCGATTTACTTGAGGATACTTTTGTGGGATCTGTTCCAACCAACTATTCACGGTATGTATTTGCAATGTAATGAAGTAGACAATATACCGGGTGCCCGTTTTTCGAGCTCCGCTTTAAGGATCCCAGTAAATATAAGTGATACGAGGTCGGTGAACTTCAGTGATGGTTGCGCGTTTTGATGCTGTACAATTATCTGAAAGAAAATTTGATATGCCATTTTCAGTTTTTGAATTATAAAAAAAAAGAAAGTCTCCAATTTCTGTTTTAGGTTTTTCAAGCAAAAATCAGAAGAACTAGACTTTTTTATTAATACGTGCTAAGGCACTTTTCTACAATGAATCTAAATATGTCATCGTATTTTCCAAGGCGTTCTTGATGTCTTAGTTACAACACTCAACTTTTTTTTGTTGTCTTATGGTATTTTTTTCCTTATTAGAACGATGTATCATATCACATGATCTAATCTTACATGCTGATTAGAATTGGGAAAAAAATCGTTTTTGTGAAGAGTGCTTTGGAAACGATGCCAACAATTTTGTTAATAAACTAAATTTTGCCAGTTCAGTCAAATATTTGGACAGAACTTTTGAATCCATTCAAGTCAGTCTACAAGAATGCCATTTTCAAATGAAGAAATGCGTGACATGCTTCAGATTTATTACCCCTCGCATCGAAATGCGCAAATTAGGTCCAAAATCCAGAATTATTTTCTATTGCTCCACAGAAATTCAGCCAATAATTATGGTTTTCTAAAGCTTAGGCGAAGGTACAATGATAGGGAGAATGTAAATGAGATAGCAGTTTTGCAAGCGGTGAGTGAAATATAAAAAATAAATGCCTAGGATTCGAATCTTATTTCTTCAGGTTCAAGATAATTGTTCCAGTTTCACACGAAAAGTTGCACTATCGCATGAAGTGGTTTGGAGGATACTAAAAAAACTCAAATATCGTCCATTCAAAATTCAACCCAGTGAGTTTTGTAGATTTGTAATGAAGCAGTTGGAGCAAAATCCATTTTTTGGGTAATGCAATAATATGAATTTGGTCCATTCAGAATCCACGTGGACATCAAGAGATGCTACCACAAGTACGCTTCGGCATTAATATATGGTTTAGTTCATTGGCCGACATTTGTGAAAAAAATTTGAATTTCGAACGTTTGATTTTCCTCAACCGGCTGAATACCGTCTAGTTCCACCAAGATCTTGATAAAGAGTAGACTAGTTTGATTGAATCTAACTTTCTTGTTTTTATTTCTCGTTTCTCGTTTCTCGTTTCTCGTTTCTCGTTTCTCGTTTCTCGTTTCTCGTTTCTCGTTTCTAGCTTCTCGTTTCTCGTTTCTCGCTTCTCGTTTCTCGTTTCTTGTTTCTTGTTTATCGTTTCTCGTTTCTTGTTTCTCGTTTCGTGTTTCTCGTTTCTCGTTTCTCGTTTCTCGTTTATCGTTTATCGTTTCTTGTTCCTTATTTCTCGTTCTTGGTTTCTCGTTTCTAGTTTCTTGTTTCCGGTTTCTCGTTTCTCGTTCCTCGTTTCCCGTTTCTCGTTTCTAGTTTCTCGTTTCCGGTTTCCCGTTTCTCGTTCTCGTTTCTCGTTTCTCGTTTCTCGTTTCTCGTTTCTCGTTTCTCGTTTCTAGTTTCTTGTTTGAATTTGAATTGTAGAACACGCAAGCGAAGCGAGCGGCTAGGCCGATATTTCGCAATTCAAAATATCATTCAGTTTTGTAAATGGTGACGACTCATTTCATTCATATTGGCGATGCTCGCAAAATTTGGTAATTTACTTCCAAATACGCTAATTTTTTCCTCACTGTATTATGAGCGATTGTAGACTGGATTACACTATCTATTTCTTCGTTTATGGTTTCGCCAAACTGATTCATTTTCAAACAGTTTGATACTATTGATTCAGTTTGACGTTTGATATGTATTATAATTATTATCATGGTGAATAGTCGATGACTCTTGTGCACCATGCAAATAGTCGCTAATAGAGCGTCTTGATTAGTCTTGTCAAACAGGAAACAAAAGTGTGATTTGTTGGTGACTGATATTTAACAGACGAACGAAATAATCAGATATGTTTCCCGGTAATGTGATCTCGAATAACGGAGACCTGCGTTTCCCCGCTGGTTTATTTTTTATGGGAAACCATGAAAGATTTGATTTTTGAAACCGTATCCATCGATATTGATGAGCTGAGAAGAACCATAGTCACCACCATTAGGACTGAGATAAGAAGACGGGACATATCGCAAGCTATTCAGAATCTGAGGAAACGAGTAAAATTGTGTTTAGAAGTGGAAGGTGGAGTATTCTAGCATATTTTATAACTTTGTTTTGTTTTGCGAATAAGAAACTTCTAGCTTATCATGTCGTTCATAATTCGAAATCTTAGTTTTCAAGTAGGTAAGCTTGATGGAAATGTGAACGTTCCAGATCAAAATTGGAGAGAACTGTCTAAATTTAGTTATTTGAAAAAAAAATTTGGCGTTCTTTCCAAAGCACTCTTCACGAAAAGGTTTTTTCCTAATTTTGATCAGTATGTAAAATTCAGTGATATCGTGTGAACATCGTTGTGATTAGAAAATAAAAAACTTCTCAAAAATGCTAAAAACCAATATGGCATCCATGACAAAACCCAAAGATGAGTTTTGGAAAATACGATAACAGATTTGAATTTTTTTTAAAAAGTGCCTTAAGAACGTCCTAGTTAAAAACTTCTGGTTTTTTTGGTTTTCGCTTGGAAAAATAAAAACGATATTTCCAAATTTCCGTTTTTTTTTTTCAATGAACCATAAACTGAGGATAATTGTTCAGCACGAAAATGCACAACTTTGCTTTAATTTACCGTTAATATAATAACTGAGATCCCCATGGTGGAGCTCGAAAAACTGGCAGCCTGTAGATAGAAGCTGCATGATTGCATTCCCTTTCTTTCTTTCTTCACTTCTGCTATCAAACTTACGAAGGCTTAGAACGGTCATATAATTTCTTAAAAATATTTAAGTTTCCATTATCAGTTATGCAGTGTCGTCCATTCTTCGTAAATATAAAATTCCGACTTCAAACTTGGAATTTTAATAAATTCCGACTTAGTTCTCGGAATTTCATTATTTTTCGAATCTAAACTCGGAATTTCGATAAATTCCAACTTCAAACTCGGAATTTTCTTGAATTCTCACTGAGTGGACGATCAGAGAACGCTTCCCATTTTCCGGCTACAAAGAATGGGAACGTGCTCTGGTGGAGTATATGTCAGATGGCGATTTCCCAAAATATATACTTTTTTGAGCCAATATTGTAGCTACACAGATGAAGGAAATCAGGATTTCAAATATGCAATAGATAGAGCTCGAACAAACTAACAAATTTCATCTGAAAATGAGGATATACTAATTTTTCCGAGAATAGAAGTTCTCGATTTTAAAAATCTCGAATATTTGGAAAACAAACGACAAATTTCATTACTTCACAAAACTCCTTTCTTGAATAATGCCGGAAACATAAAAAAAAACAAAAAAGTACATTACATGTAAATAAGGCCTACTTTAAGTTTAAAAAACGCGCGTTTTTTTAAGTTTTAAATGGGTGAAAATGGGCACCAATTGAAACATTTTTTTTTTGTAATATACGAAAAACGCGTGATGGTGTAGATGTATGATGGTTTACGGCACTCGTACGCTAAAAATTTTTCATTTTACAAAAAAAATACCACATGGATTATAGAAAATTGTCTCCAGTTTAATTTACTATAAATGTTTCCATCGTATATTTTATTAGTAATAAAGGAGATAAGGTCAAAAAAACGTTTTTGGGTGCCATTTTTCAATTTGGCGGCGCCAGCCGAAAAGATACGACAAATCGAAAATTCGAAAAGATAAAATCGAAATAAAGGTAATCACCAGTTTCCAAAACTCTCGGAAAACTTTCCAAATAAAACTGTCCAATGACGAATATATAGTATAATAATAATAATGATAATAATACTTTTATTGCACACCAAATTTTATATTTACAAAATAATAACACATACACATACAGGGATAAGACAAATATGATGGTGAGCAAAGGGTATTTGGTTCAGATTGGAGTTGCCTCGCATCTGATCTTCCACCAAAGCCTTACTTTGAAAAAAAAATGTTTAAGAACAGTGAGGTCATTGTAAAAAGAGACAGAAAGAAATGGAAAGATAAGAGAAAGAGGAGAGATTTCAAGAAAGTGAGAATGATGGAGAGATGAAGGAAAGATGAAAAAAAAAAATCATTCACATTTCATCAGATTCTCGATACGACTTCTTTATTTGTAACACTTCAGTCGTGCTGAGAGAAAAATAAGTGTTTTTGTATGTTTTTTTGAAGGTATTGATCGTTAGGGCAAAACAGTTTGGGTTCCAAGTATTTATATAACTTAAAAAAGTAAACTGTTCAAGACTTACATTGTTGCTTTCTATACCTGAATGCATCCATGTCTCTGAAATTCCAACAACATCAAAATCTGCATCGAGAATCTGATTTCGAAAGTCGTTAAATTTTCCTGGTAGCGATCTAATGTTTGTATGGCATATCTGAAAATATATGAAAAAGTGTATAAAATTTTTATAAGAATAAAAAGGAGAATGGGAGGATCCAAAGAGAGAGAGAGAGAGAGAGAGAGAGAGATGGAATATGATTAATTAGTTCCCACAAAGCTCCTTCAGGTGATTTTCATCTTTTATACGATATATTATCAGATATTTCCATTGAAGCTCCAAACGTCTTTTCTGGAGAATTTTTCCAGAGATGTTTTCATCCATAGCACTCTCCTCTTGGTTAGATCTTCTTGAACAGATATACCGCTCCACTTCTAAAATCTTCGATTTCCCAGGACTTTGTTACGGGTTGCAACATTGCTAAACCTCACCAGAACGCAGAAGGGCCTTCCGTTGTTTGTGTCAGTATTTTTATCAGGAACACGGTGGCACTTTTTTATCATCACCTCATTAAAGTTTTTCACCTGCATATTTTCACAGACAATTTTCGTAATTGTATGAATAAGCGATTCATTTTCAGTTTCTGCAACTCCAAACAAACGTAGATTTTTAGCCCTTCGGAACTGTTCGAGCTTATCTAACTCGGAGCTCAGGTGAAGATTATGGTTTTTGACACTGTCAGTTTCCTCATGTAACTCCGTCAGTATTTTGTCGTATTTATTAGTAACACTTGTTGTAGCTCTCTCGATCACACTTTTCAGATACTCGCCTCCAAGGAGTTTTTTGGTTTTAGCTACCACTATAACACCAATTTCGTCCAGGTCTTTCCTTGTCAAACCCATTATGAATGCGTCTTACGGTAGTATCGCGTTTTTCAGGCAGCACCAAACGTTCTTATTGCAGTTTTCGCACAGATAAATCACTTCAGCGTTCTACACTGATTACACGATTATGGTAAATTAATACGTTGCAAATTCGGCTAAATTCATTTTAGTGGGAGAGGAACACTAACTTAGGTCTTACTTGCCATTGTTGCCATCAATAATTCGAATAATTTCATGCAGACACTTCATATTGACAAACGAGCGAATAATTCATGAATGCCATGCAATATTCCATTTCACCAAAATTCGTTAAAACAGTTGAATTGAATTTTCAGAGTTTACGAGAATATTGGAACATCAAAGGGCTTTCAGGGCTGTATAAAGAAGTTGAAGGTTGGGAGGCAGGAAATTACACTCCATATAAATCAGGACGACTGGGTTTTGAAAACTAAAGGCATAC
Source organism: Chrysolina haemoptera (assembly GCA_958298965.1). Taxonomy (NCBI): domain Eukaryota; kingdom Metazoa; phylum Arthropoda; class Insecta; order Coleoptera; family Chrysomelidae; genus Chrysolina; species Chrysolina haemoptera. The sequence continues at coordinate 10,489,520 of OY282597.1, read as the reverse complement.
ACAACTGTAGTGAGCATGCATGTTCGCAATCGCCATGTCAAAATAATGGGAAATGTCTAGCATTCGATGATTTATATCTTTGTGAGTGCCCCAACCATTATAGTGGAGATCTTTGTGAAAAGCTTGATGATCCGTGCAGCCTGAATACCTGTCAGCATGGCTCCAAATGCAGGCCATACCAAGATTCTTTCGTTTGTGAATGTCCACTTGGACGTTCTGGTCATCATTGTGATATTGGTGAGTAAAAAGTTTTGAACACCCTTTTTGATTTCAATAGCCTTTTGAAAAAATTATAAATACTTGCTTGATAATGAATGCATTTTTTGTTTCTTCTATACATCAAGAGAATTTGCATCTGCATCCTTTACACACTAAAAATACTTTCGATCCACTCAAACGGAGCTCTGGTTAGTAAACCTTTTTTTTTTTTTTTTCGCCCGTTCTATATGTTTTTCAAGTGGCTGAATCTCAATTTCAACTCCTACGGATATGACTACACAATAAAAATAGCAAAAAATCTCCAAATTTTTAATTTTGTCAGTTTTTTGCCAGAGAGTTGAAAAATCTAGGCCCTTTTTGAAGAAGAACATTCCATAGAAATTGAGTAATATATTTCCGACATGGAGCAAATGTATTTTTTCGAAAACTGAATTCAAATGTTAACATTTTCGTTAAAATCTCAGTTAGTGAAGTTCTGGAACGGAAATAATTATTTATGTACCAAGTACGAAAAAGCCTGCAAATTGATATCTGGGCGCAGCCGAGACTAGCAAGCAGGCGAGACAATAGGCAGTGTTTCGCCGAGGTGCATATTACCTTTTTTCGTCTACCGCTACAAACTACGTACCAATTTCCGAATCAATAATCGACAATTTTTTTCGTCCGCTGTGGTCACTATGATACGGCATAGTGACCACAGCCAAAGTAGTTGCCTTCAACAATAGGTAGTCGATTTTTCGTCATGAGATTAGTACATAAAATGTAATTTTTTGTAAAGGTCGACGAAAAAAACTTTTATGTTCTAAAACGTAAAAGATTTTTAAGTTCTGGAACCTAAAAGACTGAGTCCTGTTTATTATTTATTGGGTTGCTACCATAAGAAAGTCATGCAAACAATATCAAAAAAGGCCAAAATCAACTACTTTGTGGAGGTCCCAGTTTTCTCTTCAGGTTTTTGATTGTATCTCATGCTTATATTTACAATAATTCTCGGATTCCGTTTGATAAAATTGTTATTTCCTCCAACCGGAATGTAATTATCTATTGATTCCACATCAATCCAATCAAGTTCTAATAATTATTACCAGTAAATACAGTGCAGATTTTAATAGTGCCCCCTCCCTGTTAAAAAAAAATTTAAAAAAAAACACTTTCGACGGTTTTACTGATACTACTTTTTAAAATGAAAATAAATGGTGTTGCCCGACAGGGGGCGGGGGGACACATCAACTCAAAATTTTCAAATGACATGGGGGGTCAAGTTTCACAACCATCAATTTCTTCGGATTTCGTTAATATTTTTTTGCAATTCAAATTCGAAATGTCAAATATAAATACGGATATGAATACTACTCATACCCCGATAAATTTGAACGGTTGGATGAAACTAAACATTTTTTGGGGGATATTCATTACCGATACCACTTTTCGAGAGAAGAAACATCACAATTATTAGGGGGCACATTAACTCAAACATTTCGAAAGGCATAAAAATCGAAACGGGGAAAAAAATTATAAACAAAATTAAAAAATATTTAGACCCAGAAGAGAATTTATTTCTCTTTTCAACGATGTGACACTTGACCCCTCATGCCATTTATAAAAATTAAGTTGATGCCCTCCCCCGCGCCCCCTGTGAAGCAATCACTACATTTTTCAAAAAGTTTTATTGGTGAAATCCTCGAAACAGTTTTTTTTGTTTCTACGTTGAGCCGTTCAAAAGTTAACAGGGGGGATATTAAAGGCCGTTCGTAGTTTTCAAAGGAGTTTGTCCTCCTTTGAATCTGGTAGATAGTTGAGACTTATCTCTGTACAAGGTGAGTCCCCTACAGACATCCTCTTGCTTTTTGAAAAAGCGATTCAAGATCTCGGTGAGATTTTGTGTAGAGAATTGAAATACAATTCAAACGATGTATCACTCGACCTCCATAGTCATTTAAAAAAAAAATCAAAATGGCGGACCGACGTCATTTTGAAAAAAAATATTTTGTTTGTTGTCAAAAAAAAGCTTATGAACTACCATTCAACCAAAAAAAATTCAAAACAGAATTCCAATCCGTTCAAAAGTTAACGGGGGTGGGGTTACTCTAAGAGAGTTCTTACATTATGTACCGCCATTTTGTTCCGGATAAATATTTTTATTTGAAGTTTTGGACGTATAGAGAATTATAAGACGTTTCGAATGAGGTATCATTCTACCCCCCCATGCCATTTGAAAAATTTGAAAAATGACATTTTTTTTTTGTTGTCAAAAAGTAGCGGATGAACCAAAAAAAAATTATCAGAAAATTCCAATCCGTTCAAAAGTTAATAGGGGGGGGTTACATTATGGACGAGCTGTATAGAAGGGGTGAGAAAAAACCACCATATTTTTATACGATTTGAGTGGATTATTATTTCTTATTGAATTTCGTTTAATGATTTTTTAATTTATTTTTCTTCATATACATCTATTACAAATATAAAGGTTCCAATATTAACAAATATATGGCAGGGTATCAAAAAAGTAAATATTCCGAAAGATTTATGTACGTGAGTAAGGGTGATATCCCACCTTGTCCTACATTATTCCAGCTATTCTCCGTGTGGCGGGTCCTCGGTTGAATAGGTTCAACACTAGTTCATTATCGTAACTAATGGCAAGTTTGTTTTATGACGCTGTTAGTCATTCTGACACGTGGACTAGTCGCGTAGAAAACGTAACTTGAACGAAGTTTGTATGGTTTACAGGGAGCAACTGCAATGTTGGTCTTCGTGAGGAACTTGGCATTAACATTTGCAAATTACGCATTATGCAAATTACCTGGACATGACGAAGGCGTTTGATTGCGTTTCACACGATATTTTAATCAAAAAACTTCAATATTATAATATCCACGAAGAAAGTATCAGCTTGATAAAATCTTACCGAGAAAACCGAGTCCAGTTCGTTCTTTTCTAAAATAAAAAATCTTCTCTACTCAATATACAATACGGTGTCCCTCAAGGGTCCGTTTTAGGACCACTGCTTTTTCTTGTGTTTATAAATGACTTGCCCTATTCATCTCCATTATCAAAGTTCATACAATTTGCTGATGGCAATACCTTCATACATTCAGGAAAAAATTTAGGTACTTTGATTTCTACAGTCGAAACTGAAAAAGAACAAATAGAACGATGGTTTTTATCAAATAAACTGAAAGTCATTGAATCGAAAACAGAACAGATGCTTTTCAGTATGAGAAATACTGACGAAATTATATTCACATCCAAGTGCACGAAATTTTTGGGAGTTTACATTGACAGTATACAGAGAAGAGCATTGAGAGTTGTTTCTGGTTTGAAATACGGAGATGACTGTAGAGACAAATTCAAACAACACAAATTATTAACATTACCCTGTATATACATAATACAATGTCTATTATACATGAATATTTAAACCATTCCCAAATTCATGACTACCCTACACTAAATCGTCAAAACATCGAAGCCAATTATTTGAGACTGTCAAGAACACGCGATGGAATTTCCTATCCAAGCTATACAACGCCCTCCCTGCGGAAGTCAAAGAACTAGAATTCCACAATTTAAAAAAAACACTAAAATATTTTCTTTTCGAACATGCCTTTTATGATGTCAATGGGTTTCTCAATGGTTCTCGTATATTTAAGAACAGCACAATAATACAAACTTTGACCTAATTTTAATGTCTGTCGCACTTTTAATGTGTGATTGTATCTCTTTTTTTTTACCGATATTTGTAATTGTTTTATGTACAATCTTAATAACTTGTGTAAACACTTGCGTGTAATAGCACCAATAAATAATTGATTGATTGATTGATTGATTGATTGATTGATAGTTATGTCCGCGACGGGTTAAATGTTTTGTTGGTTCCATGCCGTATCGTAACATCAACAGTTCGTCACCACAGCTCTACGTATTGGTATAATTCGTAAAGCAAACATTTAGTTTTTTTTTTTAACAAGTTTAGCATTACTGGATTCAGACCGTCTATCCGTTTGTCTAAAGTGGTTTGAAAATGAACAAGTGGACAATGAGATAAAAAACATGTTCGGCGAATAGGGGTACCCACCTGCCGTACGCCCCTGTTCAGAGTTTCAAACACATGATTTGCCTTGAAATATGAAACTGAATGCTGTCAAGTGATATACCAAATTTCATCAAGAAAAGTTAAGCCGTTATGGAGTTACTCTGGAAAATCTATTTTTTTGTTTCACTTTCAACACCCTGTACTCATTTTAGGGTATATGTTTATTGGAACTTTCAGCCTTAAAATGAAGGGAGGAGTCTACCCTCGGAGTTTGTCCCCTTTAGTCTGGGACACCCAGTTAATATTGGGGATTACAGCAGGTCAAAAGAATACTCTATAGAGATATTTCAAGCTTTATTATTTGGGTAAGCAGCAAGCAAAACGTATACTCTTTTAACACTATATTTCCAATATTTCAACAGTGGTTACTGTCATCTTCAGGGAAGCTACAACTAATAAGCGAATGTATACTAAAATGGAGTGAAGCCTAGTAACAGCTATACTTACTGTGTCTTTGAGGTTGATTGCAAAATGATGTGATGAAAGTGCTACAACATTATCGAATGAGAAACATGAAGTTGATAATAAAATAACATTAAAAGGTCAATAATTAAAATAATTAGTCAATTAACACAAACATTTTTAAAATTTATATGAATAATTTCTACGTGTGGAAATACTCAGCACGTGTCTATCATCTTGGTTAGGAAACAGACAAATGACATATGTAATTGAAAGAAGAAAATTTTGAATTGAAGTTTGACAGGTAGAGCCCACGATTTGGCCTCTGCTTGTGAGTAAACCAGCCAATTGTACCTACTCAGAAGGGCGAGCATATTTCTTATTGAATTGTTAGAAGGATTATTTAAAGATTATTTAAAACATTATTTGTTGGTTTTTTATCAATGAGTAATAAATATGAATAAATTTCACTTAAATGATTGAGATCTGTTTTTTTATTTAAGCAGTTATCTGATTGAGAGATGAAAGCCATTTCCATGAAAAGTCTCTTAGTAGAATTACCTTCCTTGGTCAAAATTTTAGTGTTACTATAATTCATAATATGTCCTGTATTATTTACATGTTCACTTAATGCACATCTTTCAGGATGACATCTGCAATCACTTTTGTGTGATGTAATTCTACCTTTGAAGTTTGACCTATATATGTCTTATCACAATTTGAGCAGGGAATACAATATACTAATTGAGATTGAGAGGTTGTAGGAGTTTTATTTTTCACCTTGGTAAAAATGGAATTAATTGTTAAAATTGTTTTATTAGCAATTTTTATATGATCAAATTCTCTGAGAATTATTTCAATTACATATGTCATTTGTCTGTTTTCTAACCAAGATGATAGACACGTGCTGAGTATTTTCACACGTAGAAATTATTAATATAAATTTTAAATATGTTTGACTAATTATTTTAATTATTGACCTTTTAATGTTATCACTTCATGTTTCTCATTCGATAATGTTGTATCACTTTCATCACATCATTTTGCGATGAATCTCAAAGACACAGTAAGTATAGCTGTTACTGGACTCCATTTTAGTATACATTCGTTCATTAATTGTAGCTTCCCTGAAGATGACAGTAACCACTGTTGAAATATTGGAAATATAGTGTTAAAAGAGTACACGTTTTGCTTGCTGCTTACCCAAATAATCTTCCCAATTGTATATATATATATATATATATATATATATATATATATATATATATATATTCACAAATTAGTGGGAAGCAGTCAAAGGGAGACCAATTAAGACGATTTATTCGTTTTTAAGTCAAGCTTTCGAAAATAACTCATTTTCTTCTTCAAGACGTAACTAAAATTAGTTGTTAAATAAATATGTGATGTTATTACATAATTTAAGATACTTACTAACATAAAATTCAAAAGAAATTGGATACAAAAAGAAACATACAGGTGATAGACAGAATTTGAAAGGACAAGTTGACAACAAATTATGCTTGCTCGATCATATTTTTGGTATTTCAAATTAGAGATACAGAGTGAGAAAATATAAAAATATACTATATGTATAAATATGTAAATAATCATTTCAAGGAGGACGAGGTGAGATATTTTCTTTATGTTTTTTTAGTAAAAATGTATATATGGTACTAAGATCTTGGATGTCTGTTCTTTTATTCATTGTTTTTTCAGTATTATTTATATGAACCATTTCAAGAAAGAGGCGTTTATTGAGATTTTGTTGAAATGGTTCATATAAATAATACTGAAAAAACAATGAATAAAAGAACAGACATCCAAGATCTTAGTACCATATATACATTTTTACTAAAAAAACATAAAGAAAATATCTCACCTCGTCCTCCTTGAAATGATTATTTACATATTTATACATATAGTATATTTTTATATTTTCTCACTCTGTATCTCTAATTTGAAATACCAAAAATATGATCGAGCAAGCATAATTTGTTGTCAACTTGTCCTTTCAAATTCTGTCTATCACCTGTATGTTTCTTTTTGTATCCAATTTCTTTTGAATTTTATGTTAGTAAGTATCTTAAATTATGTAATAACATCACATATTTATTTAACAACTAATTTTAGTTACGTCTTGAAGAAGAAAATGAGTTATTTTCGAAAGCTTGACTTAAAAACGAATAAATCGTCTTAATTGGTCTCCCTTTGACTGCTTCCCACTAATTTGTGAATACATTTTGAACAGTCACGAAAACGTCCCCTTATATATATATATATATATATATATATATATATATATATGTGTGTGTGTATATATATATATATATATATATATATATATATATATATATGTGTGTGTGTGTGTGTGGGCTGGCCACACATCGCTGTTATATTTTCAAACAATATTCTGAATTCTAAACTTTCCCAAAGTTTCTGGAAACTGAAGTATACGCTATTGATATTCCGATGTGGAAGCGGAACATTAATCTAATTACGTAAAAATATCTGCATGAACCTTGGAGAATTGCTACATGCATTCCACATTCCAGCCAGCATTTGAAGAGTGTTTATTGAGTTTTGGAGGATAATATATCTATGCCCAGTAGCTCGCAGTCCATTTATAGCATAGTCCGAGCCAAATGGAGTTATTTTCACGAGATAAAGTTATTTCTGAATCGGGCGATAAATTAGTGTGGAATGAAACTCCTTGATGTGGGGAAAATTCTTCAATTTTCCTATTCTTCACCGACTGCCCATAATGGAGATTAACTTCTGATAATGAATATATTATGGAATTTTGATTTTTGTTCGAAAATATGCAATGCCCATGACAGGTCTATGTCAAAAAAATAACTTACAAAGTGTTACCGCAGAAGAAATATTTCCAACAGTTCCATCCTTGATGTATATATATTCTGAAGAGCATGCTTTCTAATTCTATCAATCTCCCTGATGAGCTTGGCAAAGCGAAATAGATTTTCGTCAACCAAAATGTATTGGGGATTAAATGCGAAAGAAGCGAACCTTGCTTCAATGAAATGAACGATTTCTGTGAGTGATATTTTTCAATAACATTCTCCTTATCTTATTTAATGAATTTTCAATGAAAACACAAGGAAATTAAAAAAATTTAACTATCTGAATGAAAATGCGAATTTTCACTTTCAGATTTTTTCTTTTCAGTTAGAGTCTTTTCACAATATCTATCAGATGTAGTTCAATGTCCAGCATGTCTTTTACCGGAGAAGTAGTTGTTTTCTGTTAGATATTACAAATGAATCAAATTTTTCAATTTTTCATTTTTCAATTTTCATGGAGAATGTTCCCCTTTTCAATATTATGGAAATTCCTTCACTCGTTCTTCCTGGTAGCCGAAAATTCGCCAACCTCACTTGAGTGTTTTCAGTACGTTGTAGAGCCTTCCGGAACTTTTGTTATGGTTCATTCTGAGGTTTCCTAGAATTTTCCAGAAGCCTGGAAAACATTGCCAAATTTTCACAAGGGGCTATTTTCAGTACGGAGCTTCGTTTTGGTTCATTCTATGGATATCTAGAGATTTTAAGAACTTTCTAGGAACTTCCAGAACATTTTAATATTTTTTCATATATTCTAGAAATTTCCAGAAAGTTTCACTACCACGCCTCCTTCATGGTAGCTGAACTTTCGAGTAGGTACTTCACGTGTGTTTTCATGATCACTCCAGAGTTTCTGCTTCTAGTCAGAAATTTTCAGAAAGTTCCACCCCCCCAACGCCCCCTTTTTGGTGAATAAACTTGAATTCTAGACCTATTACTTGCAAAATCTCCTCCTCTTCCATTGTATTGTATAAAATATAAATCAAATCAACTTTTTATTAAGGAATACACTAAGTACATTTTGAACACTTTTAACGGTTTATTCCTTGGTTCCGGGATGTTCCCAAACGATCCAGACTATTCCCGAGCATTCCACATCATTTCAGTATGTATAGAATATTGTGGAATGAACTGGAATACTGTAAGAGTATATATAAATAAACATTACAAGGTAACGTACCCCTTGCAATATTTCTATAGGTTTAAAGATATGGTTTGCAAATTTGGTACATCGATATACGTAGTTCGTGAACAGAGCTGGACCTGGTACTGATAAATTGTACTCGAGTACTGGGTACTTCCAATAATTGAAGAGCACAGGTACAGAGGGTACAGGGTACCAAGTACTTTACTCATTACACATGTTCTCGAGTACAGTACTCCGAGTAAAAGTACTCGAATTCTAAGAGTACTTTTTGCAACTTCCTCATCAAGTTGTATGTAGCAAGTCCAAAAGTAATTGAAGAATATATCTACCCATTGGGTTCTCTCTAAGTATTTCATTATACCTTCACCACTTTTTGAACCCTATAACCATGAACTATCAAATCAATAATTACTAAACTATTTTGTAGTGTTCAGTCCATAAAGTTTAGAATTAACAAAAGAGTTTATCAGAAATGTCTTCATTGATTAACATAAAAACAAAGTAATTATTCAGTCATGGCATAACTGGATAATTCTGTTTGTTAGGGTTGCCTTTATAATAACTAATTTTAATGATTTATAAAGCCTTTGGAGTTTTGAGGTTGCTGGATGAGGCATGCTGGACTGGACAGACAGGCCAGTCGCAGACGCGTTGCATATTAAAGTACTCGTATAAATGTACTCTCATTAGAAGCGCGGGTATCGAATACTTTTACCCGATATGTACGGGCACGAGTACCGAGTACTTCATATAAAATATACTGAGTAACGGGTACAGAGTACCAGAAATTTATTCAAGAGTAAAATATTCGGGTATTTGTACTTCCCAGCTCTGTAAGAAACGCATATTCTGACCCCACTCACTTACTGATCATTTACCGTTTCCAGTTCAACCTGAAGGGATACCAAACTTTTTTTTCGAATGACAATCTGTAAATTTTTTCCAATTTTTCAAAATTCCAATTAGTGAATGAAAGTAACATAATATCATATTACACACCGAGGTGGGAAGAGATTCATCCCGGTCGCGAGATTAGTTAGTTAACCGAGACGCAAAGCGTCGAGGTTAGCTATGATCTCGAGACAGGAATGAAATTTCCTACCGAGGTTTGTATACTATTGTATTTACAACCATCATATTTCGATCAAAATCAATAAATCTCTCTCTCTTCGTTCTGAACATACCTAAAATATTACATTTAACGACAAATTACCAAGAACGCGGTTTTCTCAGAATAATCAAGTAGATATATTGTTACTGTTTGTTTGTTAATAGATGAAATGAGGGCGGGAAGTGAGGTCGGGAAGTAGAGGTGTGTAATGTGACACTTCCCAATCTTCAATGACGTTAGTAATGACAGCATTATATAAATGGTTGAAAATAAAATAAAATTACAAAAGCAATGCAGAGATTGAAATGGTGAGTCAACGCAGTAATGGAGTAGAATAGCAGACGAGTTTTGTGGTTATGGTCCAATTTGATTCAAAATTGGTATTTGAAGGGTTTTGTGATCGAAAATTATGAATTTGTTTTTAAAATTGATAGATTCAAAATGGTAGCTCCGATATGGTGGATTATTTTGTGATTATGGTCCGATTTGATTCTAATTTGGGTGGGGATCAGTGTCAAACAAGTAAATGGAAATAATATAGGTCTCGACTGAATTTTGCTCAAAGGGGCTACACGGTTAATCCAAAGTGATTAGGGTTGTGTAACTTGTAAGGAATTCAATGTAGTTTATTCAGTATCCAAGCATTTTTGTAGTTACGAATATTGTTATTGAGTTACAAGCTAAAAACTATCTGGTTTTCCACAAAATAGGAAAGAAGGGGATGGTTTGATAGGGAAATTTTGGGCTTTTCATAAAAAAACATTTAAATTATTCCCAATGCTCAGAAATGAATAATGAAGTAGTATATTTTAATTTTTTTTAAACCAGAATAATTCGTCTTCCATAATATGCAAACATGCAAACATGCAAACATGCTCTTGAATTAATCCAATAACTGACTGTCAGAACTGAAATTTTCTATTGTAATCATTGTAATTGAAACTGAGATAAACGCATACGCTTTGTTGCAAAAATGTCTTAATTTTTGAAATTTTTTGCCTTTACAAACTCTGCTCTGAAATAACTAATTTGCGTAACGGTTTGGAAGTTGGAATTTTCAGAAAATGTTTCTTTTATATAGACCTAAAAGCTTTCAAAATCTTATGACTGGCAGCAGTTGGCCCAGAAAGGCATACCCTCCTTTTGGTCGTTTTTCAGCGCGCTCTAGCGGCCAAACCGTTGAGATAAAAATACATTTCAAATGTTCTTTATTTTTGGATATTGAGTTTTTTGCGATTTCTGTTACGAAGACATATCCGCGAGAGGTAGTAAAGTTGAATTTCGGATTCAGCACCCCAAAAAGCATATAGGTAGAACGATTGAAAAAAAAACTGCTATATTTTTTTTCCTGAAACATGCACCCACGAAGACGATTTAACTGGATCATTTCAGCAGTTCGGGGATAGAAATATTATAAATCTTCTCTCTAGAAGACGAAAGCTTGAATGAGTTAATATTTGTTCCGCAATTCGCCTACGCCGAGTTCTGTTAATTTCAAGAACATTGTAATTTTGAACAATAAAGCATTCATCATACAAGCAAGTATTTCTTAATCAAGACCACTTTATAATTTAATCCTTACAAAATTGTATTATTCCAGAGTATAAAGACATTCAAATAGTTACTCCCGAGTTTAACGGAAGCAGTTTTATTCAGTTTCCACGATTGGAGGGCATTAAGAAGACGTTTTCAATCGAAGTTTCCTTCATGCCCAAAGCGTCTAATGGCCTAATATTGTACAACGGCCAAATGAAAAATGGTCGAGGTGATTTCATTTCGCTGAATCTAGCCCGTGGATACTTACAATTCCGGTTCAACTTGGGAAGTGGAATCGCCAATTTAACGTGAGTATTTTCTATCTTAATCCTAATTTGTTTTTATTTTCGGTCCCGAAAACCCTACATTTTGTACGTGTTAACGTTTATTGTGAGCAATTTCAGACCACTTAGAAGCTTTATTTTAGTTGTTCAATGAGTTTAGATTTAATAGTTGAATGATTGGAACTAAAGGTGGATTCATGCAAGCATAAATCTAAACTTGAATGAATTTAAAACTAAAATTAAGAATATAAAACAATGTAATGTAATCGAGGTGTTCACGCAAAAAAGTAAGCAATTAAAATTAACATTAAAACTAAGAAAGATGGCCAACTTTCAACTAATGACTTAATTTCTTCCATAAATTAGAAACGACGCATGCGTATAGTCTCTTTACTCACAGCTGATTACTTTTAAAGAGGAAAGAGTTTGTTTATGTTCGCAATTTCAGCATAGGTTTGACGCCATATTTTCTATATCTCTTATTCCTCACAACACCAGAGGCTCCCGCAGAAGCAATAATGTACTCAGTACTAAACCATACTCACTTCTCTTGGTGATAGTTTTCATGCTGTACTGTAAACACCAGACCAGAATAGATAAAACAAAAAACAACAAAACACGATAATCTCAGGTTAGGATTCACCTTCTGTTTTCTGATCAAATAATACCCTAAGACGTTTCAAAAATTGACAGGTGGAACGATATGCGCATGTCTAGTACTTTCTTAATTTCGTTAAATTGATGCTGCATGAACACCGTCATATTCTTAATTTAAAATTCATCTAAATCTTAAATTCATTTTAGTTTTAGTGATGCATGAATTGCATGAATCCATCTTAAGTTTCACTTATAATCGTTCTTAGACCAGTCCTGCTGCATTTTTTAAATCAAAAATTATCAACACCATGAGACCTACTGGAAGAGGAGCAAAATATTGTTCGAATGACGGGAAAAATAACTTGGGAGTCGACAAAATGGAGAAGCGTGGAAAGGGTTGAACTTTTAGGGGTTGAAAATAAAAAGAACTTTTACATTTAGCATTTTTCCAAATAACACGAAATTTTCCGGGAAAATCGGAAAAACCAATTTTTCAGTTTTAAATTTTTTTCTCTCCCAGGAGGGCTGTAATTTTTTTATAGAAAAAAAAAACAAATTTTTTCCTTATTTTTTGACCAATTCCGAAAAAACGTACACATTTTCGAAAGTTTCACCAGTAAAACTCTTTTCAAGCTTGGCAGCCGCCATTTTTTCCATTGAGCAATCTAATTTTAGGTTATGTAATAAAAGAGTAGCACTACTATGGAAAAAATTTCCAAAAAACGCGAAAAGATGAAAAAACAGATTTTCAAAAATCAATTTTCTGAATTTTTGTTCTGAACTCATATTTATTTATCGAAATTAACAGTTGAAACCTTTCGGGGAATATTAATTTCATGTTACCTTAATAGGACATAAATGAGGATTTGATTATGATAGAAGGGCGAAATTGGGTGAAATTTTGGGGGTGGAAATGGTTTCTCACGATTTGCAACAAAAAAAAAATGTTAAAAAAGTTCTTGGTAATAAAAAGATCCACAACTTTTTCATTCGACTTTTTTCTACATAACATAAATTTGTCGCAAAATCTAGTGAAAATATATCTTTTTATATTCTAAATTAGACGTTTTTCACAATTTGAAGAAATGTTTTCATTACATTCAAATCACGTTCAATAGGTAGAAAACTGATTATTACAAAAAAGGATTATCATACAGTGCGACGCTAAATTATAGAATAAATTCATTATTTCGGAATATAAAGATATTTTGAAAAAATCAAGTAGGTCAATTTCCTTTTCCGATGGGACAATTTCTGAACCCCACCCAAAATATATAGGGTTGTCCGCATTTGGGTAAAATTGACTTTGGTGATATTTTTGAACGGAACACCCAGTATATTTTTCCATATTTGGTTAGGGATCGTCATTACAAATCCAGTGATGCCAGATTTGATGGGATTATGTCAAACGGCTGCGGCGATATGGACAAAAAATTTCCTCGTATGTCTAATGAGTGTGACAGAGACTTTAAACCTTCTGAATCGTGTGTAGTCTCCGTCATACTCATTAGGCATACGAGCCAATACCTCCGCAGCCGTTGGACATAATCCCATCAAATCTGGCATCACTGGATTTGTAATGACGATCCCTATACAAATATGGAAAAATATACTGTGTCCCATTTGAAAATATCACCAAAGTAATTTTTATTCAAATGCAGATAACCCTAAATATTTTGGGTGTGGTTCAAAAATCGGAAAAAAATCGACATATCCGAGGATTTTTTCAAAATATCTTTATATTCCGAAGTAATGAATTTATTCCATAATTTAGCGTCGCACTGTATAGTATTTACAATAAGAACTAAGGAAAAAGTAATTAGTTAAGTCTTCACTATCTGATTCGGCATCTGTTGAATCTTCAAGTTCTTCATCGTCTTCGTCGTCTTCAAATTCAGTATAGTCTTTGTTAGTTCTTCCTGTGTGGTGTCTTATGAATCACTTCTTCATAAATTATTTTTTCAATATTATGACAAGTTTCAGAACTATGACACTTTGTACATAAATATGTGCGTCGCAAGCCATGTTTGCAATTTGTCTTGATATCGAAAAAATAATTTATGAAGATTTAAGTGATTCAGAAGACTTCAACAAATACTATGCAAAATACTGAATGTGAAGACGACGATGACGATGAAGAGCTTGAAAATCAAACAGATACCGATAAGGCATTATTAATTAACTTCTTCAGTTTACTTCTCAGAACAATTATTTTTTCCTTGAATTTGAATGTGGATACTGTATAATAATACGTTTTTTTAGTAAACAGTTTTCCACTTGATAAACGTGATTTGAATGTAATGAAAAAAAACACCTAACTTTGAACATAAAAAGGTATATTTCCACTAAATTTTGCGACAAACAACTTTTACACAAGAAAAATATTAATAATAAGTAATTATCCTTTTAACTATCAAGGTTACATGAAATTGATATTCGCGAAAGGTTTCAACTGTTAATTTCGATAACAAAAAGACATAATTCGTGCTACTCGTTCTAGAGAAAAGAAAGTGGAGAGTAACCCCAAAGCACTGTCTATTTGCCATACCTAGAAGGTGTCATCATCCAAATTGGAAAATTTGTGAATAAGGAAAATATCAAGACCGTTTTCAAACCAACAAAGATAATATCAGAAAATCTGAGAATAGCAAAAAACAGCAGAGATCCACTCAAATCAGCGGGAGTTTCCATCTGATAAGGTTCATATCGGACAAACGAAAAGGAGCATTGTTAATCGCCTAGTCGAGCACAAGCAAAGTTGTAGATTGGGATAAACCGAACATGTATTTTCCGACGGAGAACCCAGCCTTTTCGAAAGTAACTAGAGGCTAGCAAAGTCGAATTATTATCCAACAAAGATGGCTCCCAAATACACAAGCACCAAGAGAACTTCAACAGAAAGGAAGAGCTAACATATTCGACAAAGATCTGGCACCCAGCACTGAAAGGCGCCAAAACGAAGCTATGTCTCTCAAATAACCCACCATAACGAAAGTGCGCGTCAAAACAGCATTATAAATGACGTGCTAAAAACGAGAGCTTCAGTTCCAGTTGCTATGTCAAGAAGAGTTAACTCCAGCTGTTTTAACCTACATTCCAATAATATTAGCTTGGTTCTAACATTATCTCCAGAAAAGTTTTCACAGTGTTACATTTTTATTGTTCGTTGTCCCGTTTGAATTGATTAGCGTTAAATACGGCGTCTCCCAAATTTTTTCATGTGGTTCAATATCCAACTCAATATGGGGGTTGAAAATGGATTACTTATGGATGGACTATATCAAAATACCATGAAAACTGATATGTAATATTAACAAGTTATGTGCAAATACACTGCGAGCAGTCTATGTGTCTTTTTTTTTTCAGGAGTCGAGAACCATTATTGATGAACAAGTGGCAGAAGGTTCGAATCTCACGTAGTGGCCGTGAAGGCCAAATGCAGTTGAATAACTCCACAATCATCCGGGGATTTTCTGGCAGCCCACTGACAGAACTGAACCTTGAAACTCCATTTTATATTGGATCTGTTGTGTTAGTATAAACTTTTTTCTAATCTATATGCATTTTTATCGCTTGACATATAGTATGGTACATTTTCACATTTGGCCATAGAGTATAGTTGAAGTAAACGATATAGTGCAACCCATCTTAAAGCAGTTCTCCTTTAAGAAATAGTACGAGAGCTGAGTAATTATAACATGGGACCTATGCAATTTTTAATAGCCCCAGTTTCATATTACAATACTCAAATCGGGCTTACTGCCTGAACTAACGTAAATGTGTCTATAACTATCTTGTTGGTCCCGCCCACAAACACTTCAACTAAATTTTATGACTTTTCAACGAATCATAAAATAATGCTGTTAAAAACTGTCCAATACAAAACGCACAAAGTCGGCAGGTTCTTGTCAAGTCCACGTGGACTGGAAGACGGTTGATTTCTGGGGAAAATGTTTTGACCTTTGAGAGTGCCGCCAACTTTAACTTGGTACAATATCGTTTACTCGAACTATACCTACTTAGGAAGGTCAACAGTTCGATACCCTGTTCAGAGACAAATCCAATTTTTTTGTATATTCAGGGTGTAATCTAACCTCTTGCAATCCCCTGAATAACGGGTTCAGAATATCATTTGAAAACATTTATAGTAGTTGAAAATTCTAGAAAAACAAAAAAAAGAAGAAATTAATTTTGCTTTTTAACACGCTCCGAAATATTGGACCGCTGTACGCCAAACCGAAGCATCCTGGTTGTTTGGCTTTCTGATCGACATCACTCGACTTATCCCCTACAGATCCCTTCTCGAAAAGATATATTCTGGCAAATCCACCAATATGTAACTTTGATTTCAATGTGGACTTTTATTTACTGGATAGCTTGTATGATAGTACAGTCAGTGTTGACATTTTTTACACAATTATCCTGTGTGGAAATTTCCTTTCATAAACTGTTAGTGGAGGTTCCATATATCATAAAACCACAATAATCCGTTCTGGAGGGACATAGCTTCACTACTAAAAAACCGCCTATTTAGTCAAAAGAGCCTGTTTTCGCCTATAAGTCGTCAGCCGTTGAAAATATCGTATTCATTGCAACAAAGGAAAACTTGACCTAAAATAATGTCATTATTAATTTTTCTGTACAATCAACAGCTTACGACAAAATCGATGTTGAAATTTCCCCAAAAATCCCAATATGGTTTTGCGCGTATTTGTTCATTTTAAAAAGGGGAACATTCTCCATGAAAATTGAAAAATTTAATTTAATTTCTTCGCGCGCGGCACATCCGATAAAAAAAAGTTACTCGAAAACTACGCAAGCTAGAATGAAAAATCGAATTGGGTTTTGTGAGTGACGCACTTGCGGTTCTTGCCATTTTTGATAGCCGTAGGTATTTATAACTATGTAATAAAACATAAAACATAATATGTGTAATTATCCACAGATAATATGCCGTGTTCATAATTGCAACAGCCCAGCCCTACGAAAAAAAGAGGGGCTTCAATATGATTCAAAAATGTGTTCATTCATAGTTCAATGGTAAAAGTTTAATACAAAAAAAATTACCAGCATCCTAAAATTACCAGCATTCCACGTCATATATTATCAATCTATTTTAAACATAAAAAGAAATACTGAGTTAATTTTCCACTTTCGTATTTTTTCAACATTTTAGAAAAAAAAATATCAATAAAAAAACTTTTCGAGGAAAAGCTTTTATCCAAATCAGATAAAAAGTAAAAAATAATTTCTTTAGATGTGGACTGTAGGTTATTCTGTGAGTTACAGATTCGAAAGCTTGCCGTGTAACGTATTCAGTTCGAATACAAAAGCGGCAAACTTTTGAATATGTAACTCATAGAATAACATTACACATCCTAAGCAATTATTTTTTATATTTTAGCGTGTCTGAAAAAAGCTTGTATTGAAAAGTGTTTTCAGTAATAATTTATTTTCTGGTTTTCAATTAATGCGCAATAATCTATAGATATCTGATAAAGAATAGTTATTACAAGGCCTGTTTTCTGTGAGTTTTGAGCTAACTAGCTTTCTAGTGAGGAGGCAAAACTCGTTCGCCATCTTGGAGACACCATCTTGAATTTATGAATTTTGACCAAAAATTCATAACCAACCGACACCGAAAACCTCGACGTATCTACCAAATTTAAACCGAATCATACCAAAATGACCAAACTCTTTCGCCATATTGAAGCAGCCATTTTCAGTTCAAGAATTTTAACAAAAATTCATTACATCCGACCTCAAAAATCACAAATCTTTTATTTTACAGTGAGTTTCATTAAGTTTGCACCTCGGTTTGCACGATATGGGAAACTTTTTAATTATCCATTTGTCAGAAAATTTTGATTTTTTTAAAAATTGTCAAAAAACTCATATTTGACTTATAAAAATATGAAATTTCCAAACGATGTACAGAGAATCACAATAAATAGGAATTTCTATAAAGAGTGAACTACCCTCATTTTTGATATTACCAAAAAAGTCTCGTGAAAAAAGTTGATCAGAATTGAAAACAATATTTGTATTTCAAATCACTGTCACCTCCGTAACATAATATTTTTCCTATATTACCTTATGTTCGTTGGACGGCACCTTCATATTCCTGCAATAATGAAACAATACGAAATTTTGACCAATTCATTATTTTTACTGAAATATCGATGTTTGTTGAAAATGGTTTGAATTTTCACTAGTTTTTTTTGTGTTTGATTTTGCACTCTCTGTGTATGTCCATAATAATTATCAGTATCAGTATCATGATTTTATAGCAGAAAATCATTGAATATCATAATAGAAATCTGCGAATTTACGATCACTTTAATAATATAAAATGGAAAAATATTATTTTGTTGCCTAGGTGGCTGTGATTCCAAATTTAAATATTGTTTTTAATTCTAAACAACTTTTGTCAATAGATTTTTTTATAATATAACAGTTTACTCTTGATGAAAATTCTTATATTTTGTACTTCCACATTGTTAGGAAATTTAGAATTTTGATAACTCAAGTTTTTCGCTCTGCACCAATTTTTACAAAGAATACATTTTTTGACAAATTAATGTATTAAAAAAGTTTCCCATATGGAAACTCACTGTATATACTTATAATACCTATGACAATCAGAATGGCAAGGACTGCACGTATTTGTTGCACTTTCAAACTAAGTTTGATTTTGCATCCCAGCTTCGAGTAATATTTTTTTTTGATAGGCGCGAAGAAATGCACATGCAATAAGAATGCTTATAAAGAAAAATTGGGAGAGAACTTTCTTTAGGAAATTTATCAAGCTTACTTTTTTGTAATGAATGCCTACTTTTTCGATGTTCCCAACGATTGATGAGTTAAAGGCGAAAACAGCCTTTTTTGACCAAAGGAGTTTTTTTTAGGGGTGAAGCCATGTCCCTCTAAAACGGTTTATTGTGGTTTTATGATTTATGTGACCCCTACTAACAGTTTATGAAAAAAAAAATTCATTACCAATTTATTGGGTGGATGTAATGTATATTTCACTCCAGCCATTGTAACATGAATTCGATCAACATCTCTTAACTTCTCTTCTGAAAGCTATATGAATTGTAGGAATTGGAAACAAATCCATCGATTGTCAGGAGCTTCGAAGGGGTTCAAAGGAGCAATACAAGAAATCCTCCTTAATGATAATCCTCTGCCTATTTCAAGACTCTTGCCAGACTGTGTCAGCATTGCAGCATACAACAATTCCGGATGTAGCTCTAATATTGGCTTCTATGACGGATTACCCTGCTCTCTATCGAAAAATCCCTGTTCAAATAATGGTCTTTGTGTGCCGGATCTAGAGGATTTCACTTGCAAGTGTCCATCAAACTTCAAAGGGAAATATTGTGAAACAGGTAAGCTTTTTGATTTCACTAAGCGCTCCGAATGGAATAGCAACTATTCTACAGTGAGTTTCACTTTGACCAGCACCATCTGCGAATTCTCAAAAACATTTTCAAAAACTTTTTTTCAACATGTATTATAATTATTTCATATCAACTTAACATAGTGAAACTAACAAGAACAAAGTAAAAACATCAAAATGATTGATCGGCGCTCCGGGGCGGCTTAAATGGTATTGGTGGCGCATTCGCTTTCAGAGCTGCAGGGAAACCCGGAAAAACCTGCAACACCACATCATCTGAAGAGTTGGAATTTTTTGATAGAGAACTTCTAAAGAGGTCCGACGAATTGTGACAATCCGCTCTACGGTAAAATAGGATGTATGGTGTCTTCGAAGGCTCCAAAAGGTCCAGTTCCAAAGAAGGTATTCTATTAGCGCAATTGTCATCAAATTTGTACCAGCCCGTTTTATCTTTGGCTAAGGTGTAATAGTGGCCAAAATCTGCTACAGAACCAAAGTGAACAATGACTCCGTAAAGCTCGGAATTGCAGTCGGCTAGATTCGGGTGTTCTTCTAGCTTGATTCGTTGAAATAGTTTGATGCATCTTTGGGTTGCTGAGTCATAACTGAAGAGCTTCAGAGTTATGATCAGATTTGCAGGTGTTTCAACTGTACTTGTTATTTTATGACTGTCTGTTGTTATGGCACAGCTTTGACAGTACAGTTGACTATCACCTGTAAGGTATTCTGGTCTCAGTTGATGAATGAGTAGATTCTGTATGGGCTGAATTTCTGAAACATTGAAACGCGAGCTCTAATTCAAAAAAGTCATTGAAGATCCTGCTATTCATTCTTCATTTGCTACAACATGAAACTGTGACGATCCTTCCTCCAAAAGATTTTTGTACTGAAGAAGCGATAGGTTGTAATTCCTCACCATCAGGGCATTCAAAAATATCGACTGAATTATTCTCCTGCTCATGGAGTGTACTCAGCAGGTATCCTAAAAATTCGGAACTGTCTTGTTGTCCTGACGAAAAACTAGTTGGGCCCAAAGACTGCATGAAATCATACGGAGAAAAAGACACCTTTTTCGAAAATTGAAGTTGTTTGAACAAATGTTTCAGTTCCGAGAATAATGGGGTAATATCATTATTGTTGGTTGATATGTCTTCCCTAAAAGACTCTGTCATAAATAGCGCTTGTAAGACGCTATTCATTTAACAAGTGTTTCCCAAATTGTTTAAACCAACTTTACGCATGTGATATTCAAGATGACTTATTGAAGTTTCCAAACACTTGACTGCCAGATCATGAACAGCAACATCTCCAACCAAACCATTCTGCATGAGGTAATCAATCCTTCCTAATAAAGTGGAATCTTCTAGAGGGATCAATTCGGTTTCTTATTGAACTGGTTGACTGGAATAGGTCGCTGTAACACCTAGTTTATGGTCTGAGTGAGTGAGTTTGATTCTTGAGTCTTCTGAAAAGGAAAGAGGACCAACAGTCAGATGTTCATCATACATTGTAGATTTTAATAAGATCTTCATTTCTTATTATTCATTTGTATCATTGCGCTTCAAGTATGATCAATTGAAAATGCAAAAAATCAGTTAGGAAGTAGGATTTTTCAAACGGAAAACTAATACTTAGTCCAAACACGTTGAAAACTCTTTCAAGCACATCTGTTCAAATTTTCACGACTGGGTGTTTTTTTTTATTGAAAACGAATATTTCATGAACAAAAATAATAAAAAAGAATACTATAAAATCATGAATATATTTATAGATACCCCTGGAACATCTGTTTAGTATTTTTCTACACATATCATACACAGGGTGTTGTTTGTAATAGGAACTAATGATTTCTCTGTTGCGAGGAATATTTTCCTAAGATGAATTATGTACCACTATATTTGCAAAAAAACTCATTCAAAATAATGTCTCCATGTCAACGTAAAATGTGATCTACAGATAGTTATAAAAATATAAAAATAAATTTCAACATTTTCAAGTTGAAGAAATCTGCATCGTTCACAGTAAGCTTGTCAAGAAACAAGATGTCCTGCACTACCATGTTGAGGGGCTGGAGTTCAGATGGCGCCCGTGGTTTAGTGAACGCTAGGCTGCGGGCGGTGTCTCAGCTTCTGCCTTTAAATGGAGAGTTTGCTGAATCATTTGTTGCAGACATTAGTTATTGTCCGCAGAGACCTACTCTATACTGATGAGGGCAAGAACCCAGAAATCGATCTATAGGTGGTCCAAATGTTTCAATGAACATTTCCATGCAACTAGCAATTGCGGAGACATTCTTGTAGGAACTCTGCACGAAAATTCATTAGATGTAATTCAACGTTCGTCGTGGTATTAGCCAGGAAAGTAGTTGTTTTCTGATGGATTTTCAACCCAATTGTATTGTATAGGATTATGGCAATAAGCGTCATCCTGGTAGTGCAGGAAAACTTGTTTCTCTATTTTCAAGTTGAATTATTCTCAAATTTATAGACACTTCTATGATTATATCCCGATAATTGAAAGAAAATAATGAAAATTCTTGAGCCAAATGAAATTGATCACTATAATAATACTCCCTCATAAACACTCGAAGAGTGTACCCAAAGGCATAGCCTGTGCGGGTCAAGGGCGGATCTATAGAGGGGTAATTACCCTTCCCCAGACAAACTCGATTCATAACAAAGAATACTATAATAATTCAAAAATTATCTTTATTTTCGATTAGATATATGTTTTACCCCCCCCCCACACAATAAATTTTTCTGGATCCGCCCTTGGTGCGGGTAGAGGACGGCTATTATTATTATTTGACGTGGCGCTCCGGGGCCACAGAGGCAATAGGCAACCACATGCCTTGTCGAAAAGCAGAGTTGTCTAGATGCCAATCTCGTCTAGTACTGGCTTAGAGTGCACGCCGACCACCCGAGGTGTTGCTGAACTTTTCCGATTTTCCTACAGCTGAAAAGTGAATACGCTACCAAAAATCAGTCGCCCTGGAGCGCCTCGGCAAATTTTAATTTATCACTTTTAACGAGTATTTCAAAACAAATAATAACCCTTAATACTCCATGATAATTTTTTATATTTCAGTATTCTGAATTAGTACATTTTTCATACATGTTAAAATTTTTCTTTTGTTGTTTGTGGCCAACCTTCTTATTATATTAATATTGGGGGTAATGCTATGGTATGCTTCCAAAACTATTTCTTACAGTTCTGCTCTACTCCTACGCATATACTTATATACATGTATTGCTTCAAGATACCCCACAAAAAAATAGTCAAGTACAGTCAGGTCTGGGGACCTTGCTGGCCAGTGAATTACTATTGCGAGCTATCCATTTTCTTCTGCACTTGTTTCCTATAAGCAATAAGCTTGAGGAAGTTGTTATATTTATCAATGGTCGAGGGTTATTCGTATAGAAATTGTTATGCTTACCGATACTTTTCAACATTGCAAAGTCTATGAATACTTTCCATACAAATTTGTTAATGTAAACAGTACATTTTGATAATTTGATATGAAAAGTTCATTAATTTTCACGTCAGTGTTACAGCCAAATCGTAACATTACTGACATTTTGAACATTTGAAACTTCAAAATCGAAATGAATCATAATATATCCATAGCAGCGTGATTAGTTGTATTCAATCACATGACCTCAATTCAACTAATTTCATTGGATTTCCGCTTGAGCAAAAATTTTCTATCAAACTGGTGTTTCATTGACAGTGACATTACTATGCAGTAAAGTGACAGTTCTGTGTGGTAAAATGCCACTTTTATCAGTCAAAATTCGAAAAAGATATATTATAAAGACGTGTGCTCGCAAATACTATCGTCAGCTGACCAGATGTACCAACGGAGATATGAGCGAAAATAGTCAAAAAAGGGGATCGCTGGTAACGAAAATGCTCATCAACTTAATTGAAGTCTTTTAATCTCCCACTACTACACAAAAACCCAAATGGAATGTTTCGTACATAATAACTTTCTGGATGAAATTCTCTAAATGACAGTGAAAGCCGTATGAAAATCGTAGACATTATAACTGAATGGACTGGGCATGAGAAAGAGACAATTGAGGACAGAGTAACCCGACCGAGATCATTGTACCTTGTTGAATGATCGATTCATTTCAGATTCACAATCCGTCTGAAAAGCAAAGTTTTTAAAACGTTACCATGGTAACTATATTATTTCATTACATCACTACGGTTATTGCTGGAGTTCCACGGTTATAATACCGCCTGTCAGACTAGGTTTTGGTTTGTCATTCGAAACCGTCATGATGACAAAAGAGGAATCAACTTCAAAACATTTAATTGTTTTGTTTTGATGACTACGTAGAAAAAAATACAGTAAACACCGTTTTTGAACCCCTCCAGACACTTATTTATTAAACACTCGCTCCGCTATGAGTCGCTCAAGATTAAAGTTTTCGTTACTGAACGTTTTGTACACTGATATTGTAGTTCGGAAAGTGGGAACCAATTATTCAATAATCAAAGCAATCACCTTCGTTTGAATTGTACAAGAGATTTTCATTTTTTTGTTGATAATCATTATTCTCATGATGAAAACGGATATCTCGTTTTTTATGATATTTGAAGTACCTACCACAAAAGATCAATATTTGTTGTATATAGGTTGATCTAAAATTCGAAAGTTTTTGCATTTCACCTGAATTTTTCAAATTCAACCACTTCCGTGTCAAAAAATATTGCATGATACACTTGTGAAAACAGCGTTTAAAACACTTTCATACATGCATCATAAATAGCTATCATAAAACTTGTATATTTCCGTAGCAATAGTCCTGCAGTAGTGATTGCACTCATTTTTGATACTTCGAAAACGGCGTCATTGAGCCACAGCATTTCAGAATATTTTCTGCGATCCCGCGTTCGGGACTCTAGACATGTCCTTTTTACCCATAACTATTCCATCCTTCACAGTACCTCTTTTTCTAATGTTGTCCGCAAGGAACTGTGTGTAAAAGTCACGTGACAGCCAGTCCATATCCTACATGACCTACAGTATCTATTATAAGTCTATGATGAAATAATATGTTGCGAGGTTTAGAAGAAGTAGGCTGAGCAACAGACACGGATAGCGAATGATCCTGACATAGTTTTGAAATTTCATGGAATAATAAAGGCTGTAAATTAAACCCTTGTTTTGCCTCTATGTCACAGTGGCTTGGTGTTTCTCGATTTACTCAGATTATACACAGACGTCTATTTGCCATTAATCCTGTAACGTGGTTGTTCCAAATTCCTCTTCGAACACAACTTCAATTTCACTCCAGATGGAAAATCAACTATTCGACGTGCTTGACATAACTACAATAACAGAATGCAGATGTATATCCGTAAGAATGTTCTTCACCTTCAGTTATTCCACATTCACAACGCCAACTCAGTTAGTAGTGAAACTTAATGAGAATAATGCGATAGTAAATTTGGTCCCAATCGAAGTGAATTCCCTGAAGACGTGCGATAATTTAAGACATTAAAGTGAAAGCTAAGGGATCTAGATGAATAAAATTTAACGAAAGCTTCTTAGTCTGGTTCACAAGTGCTATTTTATCAAAAATTTGATCTAGACCACCGAAAATTGTGATTTTGGTCTCTTTCGATTCGAAATGCCATCTAGAAATAATGTTGAACTGGAACATTGGGGCGGGAAAAAATTGAAAAAGTTATAAACAATCAGGTAAAAAAAAGAATGGTTTGGTTTTTGCAAATATTTAAAAACTATTTGAGATATCTAAAATTTTAAAAGAGTTCCTCAAATATCAGGAAATATTCCTAATATGTCTGAGCTATACCGATAATATTTATAATTTTAATTTAGAGGTGATGAGCGATGTTTTAACAAAAATACGATTACGAAACTGACTTTGACATCACATGAGAGATAGTCTTAGTTTATTTTGTTATGGTTTGGACACACGACTGTCATTTACTAATTTGATATAAACATTTAAATGCAAAAAACATATTTTTTTAGTGTTTTGCTTATAAAATGGAAACGAATACAGCAATCTGAAGATGAGATTTTGTACGACTCGATCTGATTATTAGTAACGGAGAAAAACTGGAAAATTTTGCGATTTTTAAATTCACAACTCTACCATATTTCAATTTGTAAGGCTACTCCTTTTTACGAAAGTGGTGAATCATGTGTGCTTCATGTTGAAAAGGGAAACATTCTCCATGAAAATTGAAAAATGAAAAATGTGATTTATTTGTAATATCTAACAGAAAACAACTACTTTCCCGGCACAAGCCATGTTGGACATTGAACTACATCTAATAGATATTGTGAAAAGACTAAAAAGAAAAGAAAAAATCAGAAAGTGAAAATTCGCATTTTCATTCAGATAGTTGATTTTTTAATTTTCTGTTGTTTCCATTGAAAAAATCATTAAATAAATTAGATAGGGAGAATGTTATTAAAAAATATCACTCATAACAAAAATCGTTCATTTCATTGAAGCAAGGATCGCTTCTCTCGCATTTAATCTCCAATATATTTTGGTCGACGAAAATCTATTTCGCTTTGCCAAGCTCTTCAGGGGGATTGATAGGATTTGAACCAATCAGGCTCTTCAGAAGCATACACATCAGGGATCGATATGAGGGAAATATTTCTTCTGCGGTAACACTTTGAAAGTTTTTTTTTGACATAGACCTGTCATGGGCATTGCATTTGATTTTAGTTCGAAAATATGAAAAGGATATTCATAAAATTTGTTGTGGAATCATCTTCGGTTGAAAGATAAACTTTAGTGGCTATTTTCCACAAAACAAGAAGAATTGCGATAAAACTTCAGCTGAAAGCTCAATTTGTTCATTGATTATTGAAAAATAAAGAATATGCAAAAAAACAAACCATTCTTTGTTTTTCTTAATTATTTATAACTTTTACAATTTTGTCCAGTTTCAATGTTTCCAGTTAAACGTTTTTTCTAGGTGCCATTTCGAATCGAATGAGACCAAAATCATTATTTTCGTGGTCCAAATTTTTTAAGAAAATAGTACTTGTGAACCAGACTATGTATCGTTTATTGATTTCCTTCAAACTCGGCTACACGAATCGGTCCGTTAGGGAAAACTTTATAATGAACGCTTCCCTCTTCAGCATTTACACGATTTTATGTATCATTTGTTCCATATTTCATCAGGTATGTTGCAATCATTTCCCACAAAATAATTTGGCATGCCGTTTTCCTTTCCATTTCTCATCGCTTATACCTATAATATCGCCTAATGAAAATGTTTATGAAAGTTCGACCAAAAACTTTCGAAGTATGCAATTTTCATTCGGAGTATTCTATTTCTGAAACATCTACAGTGTGACCCATTTAAGATGGAAGCACCCTTCTAAAACTTACATTTTTTAACCAATTTTTTTTTTCTTCAGGTAGACATTCACAAAGTCCACTAGGATACCAAATTTCATGAATAAATCTCCATTTCCATGACCAACTAATCTTGTTTTTCAACGGCAAAAATCTAAAAAAATTATTAGCGATTTTTTTAGAAAAAATCTGACTACACCACTGGATTCGCGATATTTTCAAATGGTTCATATGTCAATTACGTTGAAATGCGTCAATCAAAGAAAAAGTTATAAGGGAATAAAATTTGAAAAATATGCCGTTTAATCAACCCACCAATTCAATTTTAAAACTTTTACCAAATCTTTGACTACACCACTGGTTTAAGGGAGTCTCGAAATATCACTGACTATGATTTTATTGAAATCTGTTGATAAATAAAAATTATGAGATAAAATGACATTTTCTTGAAATTACATTTACATATTTTTAAAATTTTTGATGATTTCTTTATTTATAACCAGATTTCGATGAAATCTTGACCAGTGATATATCGAGAACTCCTGAATACAGTGGTGTATTCCGAATTTTGATAAAAGTTCTGAAATTGAATTGGTGGGTTGATCAAACGGCATATTTTTCAAATTGAATTTCCTTATAACTTTTTTATTAATTGATCCATATCAACGTGATTTACATATGAACTATTTGAAAATTAGGCGAGTCCAGTGGTGTACTCAGATTTTTTTCTGAAAAAATGGCTAGTAATTTTTTTAGATTTTTATCATGAATAATAAGATTAGTTGGCCCTGGAAATCGAGATTTATTCATGAAATGTGGTGTCCTAGTGTACTTTTTAAATGTCTGTCTACCTAACGAAACAAAAATTATTCAAATCGGTTCAAAAAGGGAGCTTCCATCTTAAATGGGTCACACTGTATATGATAAAAATGGATCGCTAAATTCCTTGCTAAGCGGAAAACTCGAGAACTGCTGAACCGATTGAGCATTCTTTCTTTTTTTTAATATTGCCTGAAAAATCTGAACAAATTGTATTTCTACCAAGAAAGTTTTGGAGTATTTAGCAATTGCGGAGATATCCTTGTAGGAACTCTGCACGGAAATTCATTGGATGTAATTCAACGTTCGTCGTGGTATTAGCCAGGAAAGTAGTTGTTTTCTGATGGATTTTTGACCCGAATACTCCTATAGTATAGGATTATTGCAGTGAGCATCCTGGTATGGCAGGACATCTAGTGTTGAACTTATTAGCTCATTGTTAAATAGATTTCTTCTATTTCTATTTTTAATATATTCCATCAGTTTAATTTTTCTCATCTCATCATTGATTCTTGTTGACCGAAAACGCTGTAGTGTATAAAAATAAAATATACTCATTATCTTATATCCTTGTAAAAGACTTGGCCGGAGAAGATAAAACATGGTTGAAAACATCCCAAACCAGAATTTTGCATTTTTCTTTCGTCAAGAAATGTTCCGAATTGAAAAACTTGTACAAGATTTAAGAGTATAACATCTGAAGCAGTCTTGAGTTATATCGAAAATATCAAAGTCCACCAAACTTTCTTTTAAAGTGTGCATTTGGTTCGAAAGTTCTGGAATATTAAATTTTTCTTTTCCGCAAAGCTTAATATGTGTTTTTAATTTTCACAGCGAACGAAGGAAGCCTGGCTCTGAAATTGAACGGCATAACTTTTCTCCAGTACAGGAATAAGGGTTATAGAAGGTAATAATTGAATTTTATTTGTAATGAAAATACTAACTATACTAACAAAACGATCACTAACAGCGACAATCTCACATATGATATCGATTATGGAGAAGAGATTCATAACAAAACATCGGAAGAGGTATCCAGTGAGAAAAGCTATTTCTACGATGAAAATAACTTCGACTATGACTTGGAGGATCTGGAAACGTTGTGAGTATACTATAAGTGTGAAAATTGTCAAGCTGTGTGCACGTTCCAATGTAATTGGATAAGGAAAGGAAAGGATAAGGAAAAGGTTTGTATTTCGTGCAGAAATTTATTCATAAAATAATAGCAAAGCGCTTTCGACTATAAAGTCATCATTACTGCGTACTCGTCAGGTGTACAAGAGCCAGACCATAAAAATAACATGTGTCCAGAGGACCATGTAAATATTTTGAAACAGGACATCATATGGATAACATTTAAAAAAATCCTAACTAAGAGTTAGACATTAGACTAAGCTTCAGCAGACATGTGTTCCTCTGTCTGTTGAAACTTTTATCTAGGTTAATCCTGGAATAAGGATGTTTTAAAATGTTATTCATGTGATGTCCTGTTTTTAAATATTTACATGGTCCTCTGGACACATGATATTTTATGGTCTGGCTCTTGTACACCTGACGAGTACGCACTGATGATGACTTAATAGTCGAAAGCGCTTTGCTATTGTTTTATAAATAAATTTCTGCACGAAATACAAACCTTTTCCTCATCCAATTACTATAAGTGTAACTGTAACGTTGACTTAACTGATTAACAAAAGAACTTACTATGAATGAGTGAAAATAAGATGTGAGTATATAGTTTTGATGGGAAATCCATCATTAAATTCATTGAACATCCCAGGTGGAATTATCCAGTGTCAGGTATAAATTATATTTTTCTGGAGAGCGATTCTGTTCAATTGCACACATCAAATATTTCGTCGAGATATTATAAAAAAATTGCATGTCAACAGAGCAATTGCAACCCATGTGCATGCCGCGATTGTATGCAAATATTATTTTGTGATCAATATGACACCAAAAATGTGTCATTTATTATTCATAGTCGAGACATACATAAATAATTTGGAACAAGGTGTGCCTGAAAATATCATTATGTGACTGAATGAGAGAGCACAGAAAATTGAGATAATCGCATTTTTTCGAATTTCGAGCACGTTTTACTCGAGAACGCTGCATTTTGGAGAAAAACTTGTAGATACCTTTTTTGAAGAGAATTTTATGCAAAATATTATGACGTCATTTGTTTTTGGAAAAAATGGATTTTTCGATTTTCCTGATTTTCCTCGGAAAATCGTCTATAACCATTTTCCGGGTGCTTTCACGGTTTATCACCCTCAAAAACAAAAAAATAGGTACACTCATGCTAGCGGAAATATAGGGTTACATGACTGGTTGCTCTTTCACCTACGAGTTATCAATTTTCAGAAGGAAACCTGAAAGGGGCAACAGATATGAACTGACGATACGAACATTCATGCCTGATGGGATGTTGCTGTGGAGAAGCAAAAATCGAAATTATGCTCAAGATTACCTCTCGATAGCAATTGTTGATGGTTATCCAGAACTCAGCTTCAACTTAGGACATCGCAGTCCATTTTGGGTTGTAAGGTAAGTTACGCAGCAGCTTATTGATATACAGTATCGGAAACAATTTATCTGGGGTATAGACAGAAATCTACGCGATCAACAAGGAACGCAATGATATGATAATACCACATAAACAAGAAAGACACACTACTGTGCGCCTCTTCTCTTACCCCACCCGACGCATTAACGGACCACGTGCGACACATTGCACACAGCGCACGTCGATATCCCTTCCTCAAGTGAGTCGAGGAGAAATTTTAATGCTCTCTGAACATTCCGAGTGACCACGAGGTGAGGTAATTTTTCTATAGTTTTGAAGATACAGCTTTCAAATTTGGTATGTCGCTATAGTACTTGAATACGCATATTTTGACTCCTCTACTGAAAAGTCGCCGAAGTGACCCCAAACTTTTTTTTTCAAATGACATCCTGTACATATTTTTTCATTATCCGAAAAAGCACGCAATTTTTGATAACACTGTTCTTCAATACAGTTAATTGTTCAGTCAAACAAAGTTGGCGATGAAATTCAAACTTAAATCATCACAACTGACAAGGGACATCAGAAGTTGTCAGAGGAAGCTTCGAAGTGCGATACAGTTGAAAACTGAGTTTCTCGTGTAATTGCCATATTATCCAACAATTATCGAAAATTTCCTAAAAACGGAATAGTAACCATAAAGAAATGCTCACAACTGCTATTTATCAAATGGAAACATGTTCTTTTCACTTCCTCATGATGAAAAATGATTTAATTTTCAGATTACTCGTGTGAAAAGTTTTGAAAAATTCCGAAAGAAATCGCAAATACAAGATGTTTTATCATGTGTGTTCTCAAATTAGATATTCTTCAAAAAAGGCGGCCATGAACATGAAAGAGCGAAACAAAAAAGCAACATTGATTAATAACGTAGAACAAACTTTGACTTCGTTGATATTCTTTTAACCAATTTTAACTGAGATAAAGTAAGATTCTCAGCACAGCTCAATAGGTCAGTATATGACAGTTATCAGACTGAAGTAAAATTATTATGTCATTAATTGAGCTATTGAGCTGTGCTGTTAATCTTACCTCATCTCGGTTGAAATGGGTCAAAAGAATACTACTAATGAGATTTTGGGTATTGCTTTCTTAATTATGTTCTATGAACTTTCAATTGAAACCTGATTGTATCTTCGTTTCCTTTAGGAATTCTCCAAAACTTTTCACACGAGTAAACTGATAATTAATAAATTTAATGTTGCCAAGAAATGGCAGTTGTGAGCATTTCTTTATCGATACCCTTCCGTTTTTGGGTAATTTTTGATAATTGTTAGAATATATGGAAGCTGCAATTACATGAGAATCTCACTTTTCAACTGTATCGCACTTCGAAGCTTCCTCTTCTAATATCATTTGTAAATTGTGATGATTTAAGTTCGAGTTTCATGGCCAACTTTGTTCGATTGAACATCCAACTGTATCTCCGCCATTTTTCAACCGATTTTCAATTTTGAAAAACAGTTTTATCACAAATTGCGTGCTCTTTCTGACAATGAAAAAATATGTACATGGTGTTATTTGAAAAAAAAAAGTTTTGGGGTCACTTCCGGTTGAACCAGAATTGGTGAATTTTCAGTAGACGCTTCAAAATATGCGTATTCAAGTAATATAGCGACAAACCAAATTTGAAATCTGTATCTTCAAAACTATAGAAAAATTGGGGGGCATACCTCACCTCGTGATCACCCGGTAGCATTCACGCTAGCAAAAAGGAGGAGAAACAGACTAAATATCGAGACTTACTCTTTGAACTACGCATGCTCTACCCACACCATTCTGTTAAAATGGTGGTTCTTATTATTGGGGTCCTTGGTGGTATGATGAACACACTGTTCTCGAACTTAAAAATCATACCGGCTTGCCGTAACATGGCAGAAATCTTAACCGGACGAATGCAGAAGACTGTCATCCTTGGTTCACTGCGTCTGCTCAGGGCCCATGATTCTCGGACCCAGTAATCACTTACCCTACGGACGTGGGGAGTGGTTATCTGGGTAAAAGATCTAGAGCGCCCTCTGGATGTATCGGGGCTCCGGAGACAGGGACTGACTGTAACATCATTTTAGGAAAAAGTAATAATGATAATGTTGATGTGAATTTTCAAATTATATTTTCACCCACTTCCAAATATACGAATAATTGGAAATTTGACACACATATCAAAGACAGACGACATTACATGAATTTCATAATGTTGGTGTAATAATGATAATAATAAAAATAATAATGAGAATTTCAAATTCAACTTTCAACCTCTTGGGCAATTGGGCACACATTTCCAGAACCAACGAGATTACAAGTATTTCGTAATATTGATGTAATAATAATAAGAATAATAATAATAATGATATAAAAAATGCAAGCAAATATACTTGATGTAGTACTCCTCGGCCATCATAGTAGGACGACTTTCATCAGAGTTTTTGGCTCCTGGTGAAACGAACATCGTCCGAAAAGAAGAAAAACTGAAATAAATCTGAAATTTATCGCATGTATCTGTAATCAAAGTATTTGAAATCAATTCCAAAATGTCATTCACATAACCCTAAAAAGCAGAAAATAATAATAAATTAAATAACATTTAATCTACCATGTTTTTATAACGGACTAAAAAGAATAAATTGATTTCTCTAATCTTTATGAAGAATAAAACCACATAGAGATTTCTAACTTTTTCTGAATTATCCTGAAAATTCATACTTAGCAACTTTTGATAGCTATTAAAATACTTGTAAGACTGGAAACTAAAAACATGGGAGACATGCAATACCTAACTATAGAGTAGAGAGAAGCTATCAATGAAAGAACTCAATTATCGGTTCACATTATTGCGGAGCAATAAAATTCTTACTTGAGCTATTAATGCATCAGTTATCTGCTGCAAGTGCCCCATGTTTTTCGTTTCCAATCTTACAAGTATATCAAAAATTGCCAAGTGTGAACTTTCAGAATAATTTAGAAGAAGTAAGAAATCTGTTTTATCCTTCGCCCTTTCAGCGAATGGCAAATCTTTGGAACTGACTGCATCAATATGTGTTCTCTGAGGCATACAGCCTACAAAAATTAAAGAAAAACCCCACTCAAGATATTCTCCGAACATTACAGGATTCTACTTTCCGTACGAATCGGAACATAAAAAAGTTTCAAAATTTTCCTATAAACAAAATATTGAGAATAACAAAAAGTTTTTTATTTCAAGGTCTAAAAAGAGAGTGGATGATGGACAATGGCACACAATTCAGGTGAGAAGAAGAAAACGCGTTGGTTTCATTTCGGTAGATGGAGAACCTGATATAAAAGGGATTTACAAAAATGGGGCAATTTCCCTACGCACCAATTCCAAACTTTGGATAGGTGAGTATTGTACGCGAAATTTCAACCGTATGTTTTTTACTTTTGATTGATTTACTCTGATTACTCCGTCCTCAAGCTTGAACTATGGAAAATTCAGTTGAAAATTAGTTTTGAACATGCTAGGCAAACGAATTGAAAATATGAGATGAAATTTCTTGATAGCTATTTATGATAAAAGTGTGAGAAGTGAATGTTTAAAACACAGGTTTGAATGTTTGAAACGAGATATAGAACCTTTAATGATCAAAATAATGATAGGTATCCAATATAGGAGAGGATTTGGCAATCAAAAATGTACCACAAATATCCCGATTATAATATGAAGCTAATTGCTTTGAATAATAATTATTTTATTCCATTCCATTACTTTTCGCACTACTACTTCACTTTTTGCACTGGTATTCTACTTTTCGCATTGTTGTTTTAAAGTGACGTTTTTCACATTTTTATGTTTCCACACCCATTCAATTAACTAATTTCGATGGCCTAGAATGAAAACGTTGAATCACATCTAATGAATTTCCGTGCAGAGTCCTACAATGATGTCTCCGCAATTGCTAGTTGCATGCATAGAAATGTTCATTGAAACATTTGGACCACCTATAGCCAGGTATTAGCCAGGAAAGTAGATGTTTTCTGATGGATTTTCGACCCAATGATTCCTATTGTATAGGATTATGGCAATAAGCGTGGTCCTGGTATTGCAGGCCATCTTGTTTCTCTCTTGACAGGCTTATTGTGAACAATGCAATGCAGATTTCTTTAATTTGTATCACTGGTTACATTAATCATGCAAGTTCTGGGTATTGCTTTGGTTGAGGGGCTGGAGTTCAGATGGCGCCCGTGGTTTAGTGAACGCTAGGCTGCGGGCAGTGTCTCAGCTTCTGCCTTTACATGGAGATTTTGTTGAATCGTTTGTTGCAGACATTAGTTATTGTCTGCAGAGACCTACCCTATACTGATGAGGGCAAGGTCCCAGAAATCGATCTATAGATGGTCCAAATGTTTCAATGAACATTTCCATGCAACTAGCAATTGCGGAAACATCCTTGTAGGACACTGCACGGAAATTCATTACATGTTATTCAACGTTCGTCGTGGTATTAGCCAGGAAAGTAGTTGTTTTCTGATGGATTTCTGACCCAATTATTCCTGTTGTATAGGATTATGGCAGTAAGCGTGGTCCTGGTATTGCATTGCAGGACATCTTTTTTCTCTCTTGACAAGCTTATTGTGAACAATGCAATGCAGATTTCTTCAATTTATAATATTATATATATTCATCTCGACACGCCATACGGCCTCTTATAGTTAGAAACATAGGTTCCAGATATTTCGACAACACTCCATCCTTCCGGGCGTTTCTAGGCTCAAGCCACCGTCCATAGGTGGCGTGATCACTCACACCGCTGTTACCATTTCGCTCTTGTCCACCTAGATGGCGCCAGGTCTGAATATTTTCGTGAGAGTAGGAATTGTTTTATTGATTTTCTCAACGACAGCTACTACCCACCCTATCTATTGCATGCACTCCACTTTTTTTCGTTTCGAGTCTAACAAGTAGTTCCATGGTTATTAATGGTTATTAAACATTCACGATCACAAAACCATTTAGCATTTAGATTTTATCGATAGGCCGCGCGCGAAGAGATTGAAATGAACTAGTTCGCGTGCAAATCCCATATTGGAAATCTTGACAAATTTTTGACATCGATTTATACAGAAAAATGTGTGGATAACTTTCTACTAGAAAATTTATCAAGCATTCTTTTTTGTGATGAACTTTTTTTTATATTTTCAACGGTTGACGAAAACAAGCTTTTTTGACCAAAGAGGTGGTTTTTAGGGGTGAAGACATGTCCGTCTAAAACGGATTATTGTGGTTTTATGGAATATAGTAACTATTCTAAACGTTTATGAAAAAAAATCCATGCCGGATAATTGTGTAGAAATGTTAACACCGACTGTACTAAGTATGATACATAAATCATTAATATATAAATTCAATTTTTTATTTCTAGGTGGTTCGTCTGCTCTACCCCTCGGACTCCCGACTTCGTATTACAAGGGTTTTGAAGGATGTATTCAAAAAATTTTGGTACATACGAAACAGCTGGACTTGTTAGCCCACAATGACATTAGTAAAATTCACTTCTGCCACGATAATGAAATTTAATATTCAAACCGTATTCATTTGTAAGAAAATCTTCGCAAAACTATAAAACTAAATCTGTGAGACTGATACTGTACCCCTGACTTTTCCATCTCGGAAAATCCTTTACATCGTCATATTTTATTGTATACAGGGTGTCCCAAACAAACCGTTATCCTTTGGAGGGCTGATAGTCTAGCGCATGGCTATAGGGTTATTCAGGGTTGCCTGAAAAATAAGAATCTTAAATTATGAAGTTTGTAGGTGCGGCACTCGAAATACTAATCAAAGGTTTAGATTTCCACGAAATTCATAAAAGTGTCAATATCTCCAAAATTATCAATATTTTACGAGTCATATTTCAATATTCTAGGTAGTAGTACAGAAAGTTGTCTTGACCATATTTTTATAAAAAGTAGAGATTTAGATAGATATAGATGCAATGCCATTATTCTCGACACATTAGTAACAGATCATTTCACCCCTATAATGCAAGTGTTCTTTTCCAAAACAGAGAAAACATTTTCCGAAAATGTTTTTACTAGGAGGTTTTTAAATAAAGAAAACTTGAAAAAAGATATGTCAAATGAGAAATGGATGGATATTTACAATATAACGGATATGAATGAAGCCACGTACCAGTTCACAAACAAAATTAATGATTATATACAGAGAAATACTATCGTTAGAAAATATAGGGATAATAATCATAAGAAAACACCGTGGATTACGAATGCTTTGGTAACATCAGTACATAATAAATATGATCTTATGAAAATTTCAAAGAAATTTCCAACTGAGGAAAATATTAGAAAATACAAAAAATATAGAAATGATCTGAATACTCTTATCAAAAAAGCAAAATGTGATTATTACAAGAACAAAATTGGAACAAATAAATCAGACTCTAAACAAATTTGGTCCTGTATAAATGACATTTGTAAAACTAAAAGAAAAACAGAAATCAAGGAAATTATTACTGGGGATGGGAGGAAAATAACCAATAAAATAGGCATTGCTAATGAATTCAACAATTTTTTCACGGATGTAGGCGAAACTCTTGCTAATAAAATTAAACGTTGTGATGAAATGCAGAAGGATGAACATATTGGGCAATTGCCAAATTCAATTTTTTTTAGTCCAACGAATGAGAAGGAAGTTAGAAAAATTATTAAAGAACTAAAAATTCATAAAGCTCCCGGATATGATGAGATCAGTTCTGAGACTCTAAAAGAAATTAATAATTTCATTTCCGCACCCTTAACTTACCTGATAAACCAATGTTTAATGAAAGGAGTTTTCCCAAATTCACTCAAATCAACAGTCATATCACCATTATACAAAACCAAAAATAAACTTGAGATGACCAATTACAGGCCAATCTCCCTGATCACCAATATTGCTAAGGTTTTTGAGAAAATATTGAAAATGAGAATAATTAGTTTTTTAAAAAAGTACAATATTTTGTCACCGAAGCAGTTTGGTTTCAGGGAAGATATGTCGACACAAGATGCTATAATATATCTCACTACGAAAATATATAAATCATTGGACATAGGAAAACCAGCTCTTGCAGTTTTTATCGACTTACAGAAGGCATTCGATACAGTCGATCATGTCCAATTATTGGAGGTTTTGGAAAATATCGGCTTTCGTGGCACTCCATTAAAACTGATGAAAGATTACTTATCAAATCGCAATCAACGGGTTAAACTGAACGAAGCTTTGAGTGACTCTAAAATTCTCAAATGTGGTGTACCACAAGGCACTGTATTGGGACCGATACTGTTTATCATTTACTTGAATAATTTATTCAATCTTCATACTAGCGCTGACATTGTTAGTTTTGCCGATGATACGGCGTTATTTTTTAGCGGAGACACATGGGAAATATTGAAAACAACAGCAGAAAGAGAACTAGGAAAAATCATTCATTTCTTAGGGAATAAACTCCTTTCAATAAATTTCAGTAAAACTTACTTTGTTCCTTTTTCCTGTCTAGCATCAAGTTTACCTGACTTTAATTGTTTAACAATACTGAAAAATAACTGCTCCTGTGAAAAAATTGAAATAGAAGGCATTAACCAAATAAAATATTTGGGTGTATACTTGGATTCACACCTGAAATGGAATGTGCATATCACTTTTGTAATCAAAAAAATAAGATCCCTCTTATGGAGGTTCAAATATATAAAATCAATATTTAATATCGGTCAATTGAGAATGATATACCAAGCACTCGTTGAACCTCATCTCACTTATGGTATCCTTGCCTGGGGTGGAACCACAAACAATCATTTGAAAAGATTAGAGGTCACCTAGAAATGGATACTGAAAATCATACACAGAAAAGATTTCACTTACCCCACTGAACAACTATTTCAAGTGTCAAGAGTTTTTGATATCAGACAACTTTTTTGTCAATATTTGTTGAATAGACAACATAAACATAGGCATGAGCTCATAAATTTACAACATTGTTATGTAACTAGGAATAGGGATAACACAAATAAAGTACCACAGGTTTTCAAATCTTTAACACAAAGAAGTTACTTTTTTCTTGCACCTAGAATGTATAACCTTTTACCAGTTGAGTTGAAACAAATAGCCTATTTACCAATGTACAAAAAAAAAGTGAAAGAGTGGATTCAAAATAAAAATAGAATGTTCATACACAGCTTGATTGATTTAAAGAATATTTATTATTTAATATAGGGATTAATAAACAAACAAAAAATAGAATCAATTAGAAATGTATTTGAATTTTTTTTAGTTTTTAAGTAATTTAAAAAAAAAATGTATTTACTTACTTTAATGTAATGTGGCTGATAAGTAGTTCTATATACTACTTTAGCGAATTCAAAGCAGTTTTTTCTCAGGGAATGTTTATATTGAGTTTATTGTAACAATGAATGTGAGAATAAACATTATTATTATTATTATTATTATTATTCTGGTCGGTTACGAGCTAGACTATCAGCCCTCCAAGGATAACGTTGAGGT
This sequence comes from Chrysolina haemoptera, assembly GCA_958298965.1. Taxonomy (NCBI): domain Eukaryota; kingdom Metazoa; phylum Arthropoda; class Insecta; order Coleoptera; family Chrysomelidae; genus Chrysolina; species Chrysolina haemoptera. The sequence goes on along the minus strand of OY282597.1, from coordinate 10,450,601 downwards.
TTGGGACACCCTTTATAGATGTAACTCCTCTTGAGTTTTTGAGAGATTCCTTGAATGCTTACAGAGTAGACCAAAAAATGTATGATTCTAATATGTACCTCTCAAAAATAGATGATAGATGATGGATGGTTTTCGTGAACACAGGGTATAGATATTTTCTGTTTTTTTTTTTGTTATCATTCCAGACAAATCATAGGTTCCATCATTTGAATTGTGATAAATAAAGTAGGAGTAGTTGTATTATACATATCTAAGGTTACTATTGTAGGTTACAAAAATGTATTAACTGTTAGCGTTATTGGAATCATTTCCAGAGACTTTTAGGAAATTTGTTGGAACTGATAGAAGACTGTAGCTTTATTCAAGGTCGGTCAAAAACATTTTTTGGTCTTTTCCCATCAACAGGTGTCGAATAAACTAACAAATAGAAAGTATTAAATAATGTTAATAATACTAATAATATCTAGTCTTTATGTAATTATTTTGTTTCTGCTATTTTTACCGATAGCAATTAGAATTTATATAAGTGCCATATCTTTCCAACAAGTATTGAAGTTGGCCTTGATAAGCATCGAATATTTCAATAGCCTTAGGAATTTCGATATTATCTGTAGTCTTTGGCAGAATCACTGTACTTTTTCAATCTGTTTCTAAAAAATGTCCTTTTTAATTTCAGACAATTGTGTTAGCCTGTTGAACAACCGATATATGTTAAAAATTAAGTATTTCGAAAAATTTCCTGGAAACAGTTAACGATTGTGATTTTTTTTTTGTATACCTTCACGAACAGAATTGAATGATCATTCCTCTAATCACTCGAAACAGTGATCTATTCATATGAATCATTTGGATATATGATTCTCAACGGAACTAATGTCAACCCCAAATCAGAATATGTTCATATTCTTATCTAAAGTGGTTTTTTAATTCAATATTTTTGTTCATAAGAGTCTATGTAGATTAATTCCCAACAATTCTTCACCAACAATTCATCGCCGACAATTTCTCGCCAACAATTCGAAATATTATTGAAATATCCTTGTTTCATACACTGAATTAATAACTGAGTTTTCGGGTTCTCGGGTTAGTCTGATCTAACCAGAACTAACCGTACGGATACATTTCAGTGCGTGGAAAATAAACGCATAAATTTTGCGAACCATAAGTCTTTAGTCTGCTGTAACCAGAACGAACTAACCTTACCTAGGCATTCGAGTGCGTTGAAATTGAACATTTTGCGAAGATTAATTTGTTAGCCTGATTTAACCAGGACGAATTAACATTTTACACGTTGAACATATAATGGCCTAGACGAAAAAATGTCAATGCGAATAAATATTGGAGGTATGAATTGTCGGCGAAGAATTGTTGTCGATGAACATTCCGGATACCATGTTCAGATATCTTAAGTTGTTTATTATTATCATTCTGATCATGTCCGATGAACTGGCCAAAGTTGATAGCCGATGATCTGGCTGCCCTATCGTGGCCCGGTGAAGAAAAAGAAAGCCTTTGTTCTGGGCAGAGAGCAACGCTCTGTCGATTGGGTGCAAGAATGAAAATTGTAAAAAGTTTAAAAAAGTTTAATAAAGTGTAATAAAGTGTATAAAGGGTACACAATGTTCTGATTTTATTTGAAAATATGAACAGGATGTTCAAAAAATCATTGGAGGAATCATCTGCGGCTGATAGGCAAACATCATTCGCTATTTTCCATCGTTCAAGATAACCTCTTGGGAGGTATTCGTGTTGAGAAGGGATACATTATCTATTTGAAATTGAAAAATGTTATTTTTTGTAATCTCACAAAAAACAACTATTTCCCTGGCTAAAGCCACGCTGGACATTGAACTACATCTGATCGATATTGTGAAAAGTCCCTAACTGAAAAGAAACTCTGAAAGTAAAAATTGGCATTTTCATTAGGATAATTTTTAAATATCCAGTTCTCATTGATAATTCATACAGTGCGGACGTAAATAGTCCCCTCCCCTATTATTTTTTGAATGGTTTTATATTTTTCAACCAAATTTGGCACACTTCTATGAGACCGTAAATGCTACTTTTTGCGTTACATGTCTTTTATATGACGTCATTCGTACAAGCGTAACGTCATTTGGAAAAAAAAATTGAATTGGGAGATGAGTCACGTGGTACCTCGTTTGGAAGATATTTCAATTTTGTATCTAACAGTGCGTATATTTTCAATATTTTCCCACTGTTAGGGGAGATGAGTGCATTATATTCTGAAATTATTTATGTATCCTATGCAATAACGTAGGCAAATTAGTTGAAAATTATTTCAATAATGTAATATACAGTGTCACACATAAAGTTCGCCACATATGGAAGTTTTTTTTATCACCAAATGTAATGAAAATTTGACTCCTCAGTTAGCTTAAAAAAAATAGCCTCTTTAGTTTTGTCTCGTGCTATTCTAAACCTGTCAAATTTGACATTTTTTCAAAAATCCTCAAAAAGTCAAGTTTTTTTTGGAAATTTCAAAAAATGCTTAATAAAAAAGTTGCTCAGTTTCCAATTTCATACCTTTGCTCCAAATTCTACAGTAACTTCGGCTTTTTTCCATTTTTTTTTATTTTTCGAATAATTTTCTCTATCGAATACGAAAAAATACCAGAAGAAACAATAAATGAACCTCCAGGAATTCGTCTTTGTTGTTGCAAAGTTCGTCTAGTTTTTTCATTTCATTATTAAACTGATTCGTATTTTCGTTGTATGGACGTTAATATGTTCAGTAGTTCAGTAACTACTAAACGTATTTCTTTTCATTCTTATTATACTCGTAATCCTTTTTTAACAGATTCGTATCCCGTTAGCTGCAGATGAGTTCGAAATATTTTGATGTATGTAGTTTTCGAGCAAATGATAATTTTTCGCCACATTCTTTGAATTAATTTCATAAATTTTATGATGTATATTTTCACCATTAGACGTGTAATAAACATTAAACCAACATAACCGTAACCAAATTCACAACAAAACATCGCAGCATTCATTGATTCATCTCAATAATCTTATAAAAAACCCGAATTCATCATTAAGTATGCCGTCCTTCCTGTTCTATACAAATTATAGTCCTGTCAGTCACAGACTTTGTGGCATTTTTAATAAATAGGCAATATGTGAATTATGAATTTACGAAAACCTGAACACAAAACAAATAATTTGACCAAAACTAAAAATTTGTTTAAAAAAGAAAAATTCTATTTCGATTCGATCAATTATACCTACTATTTTCTTCCCGAGATCTTTTGAATAGTTATGAAACTGTAGGTCATTGTTTAGTTTACAGAAAATCATGATATTTCGAGTTTGTTTGTAACTGAATTATTGGTCAGAAAAATTATCAAACTGGATAAAAATCTATTGAAAGAAGAAATATCAGTGTAATAAGAATGAAAAGAAATTCTTTTTTCTACAACTGTCAAAAAAAGTCCACTTTTTTGTGTGGTTTGTGTGCGTAAAGTATTACAATATTTCACTATCAATAAACGACTCCATTATCAAACAGAAAAGCGTAAAACAAGTGCACTTTTTTTAACGGCTGTTGCTAGTCAAGCGACAGTTTTATGCAACAACCAGTGGCAGATCCGAATAATAACGAAATCCTGTCATAAAGCCAGTTCTCATTTTCTTTTGCAACTAATAACCTATAAATATCTGATATACAAATGTTTCACCATTAATATTCTTAGCATTCTTACTATTAAATAAGTATTATCAAAATTCCAAACTATCTAGAATATATTCAGGGGTGATATAATAAGTGGTATGATTATTACCGATAATTTTTTGGAATATTAATGAATTGCAATCCCAAAGCTGAAAATACAACGAGTCCGCAGGACGAGTTGTATTTTCTTGCATTGGGATTGCCAATGAATTGATATTCTAAAAAATTATAGGTTTTTAATCATACCACGAATTATATTTAGGACGACAATATATCGATTTGAAATAAAGAAAAATCGTGTCACCTGTTAATTGATGCTTCACTTCTAGCCGTATTCAACGGAATACTCTTTTCCACGGCCTCATCTATGATACCAATGGACATTTGTCCCCAACGGTCGCTCATATTGAAAAATAAAGATAACTAGTCAAAACACATAAATTTGATGTTTATAATTTAAATCATTATTTTCACTTGACAGATAGTAAAACAAAAACTAAGCAGGTTTATCACCGTGAAAATACAGCGAGAAGCTATATTTTTACTGTAGTTCCGATTCTTTTCGCTGAATTTCAAAATTTGAAATCCACTGATTGGTTGTTAAGCAAGGAGATATATTGTCAAAATAATAGCATATACCTCTATAAGGAACTATTGGACCTAATATACACTAAATAATCCAAGGTAGCTATGGCTGTTTGGCCGTCAGAAACTAGTTGACAACAATAATTAATGAAATTTGTGAAATTGGGCATCTATCCAGATAACGAATTCTTGATAACTATTAATTTAATTTAAGTAGAAACGAAAAGTGATGAAGATTGAACGGAGAAAATCGTGGATAGTGCCAATATAAGATTTCCTTGACATAGTTCAAAGAAAGAAAAGGTATTCGTTGCTTCACGAGGATTGTTTATTCATTTTGAATACAAATCTAAGAAAATGAAAAGTTACTTCGATGGACTAGTTATTCGAAAGTCAAGTCAACAATAATATTAATAATATTGACCTCGATTAATATGTTATTTTAATATTCGCTTAAAATTTGCCATTTTGCGGGATAGTGTGAAGAGAAAGGGATTTCGACTCTGTCGAAAGGATTCGTTTCATTTTTTTTGGAACTGAACTCCAGCATACTCTTCGAACTTTTTTCCAATAATGAATCAATAAAAATATGATTTGGTTATTTTTTTTGACAGTTGTAGAAAAAATACTGTATGAAACTCGTGAGTAAAGTGTTTTTTTTACTCGTAACATTTCCTACTGGTAAAAAAAAGTATCACTCTACTCACTTGATACATAAATTACTGTTATTCAATCACCGACATATTAACGTCCATAGATTGAAAATCCAAACTAGATAAACTTTGCAACTACAAAGACGATTTCTGGAGGTGCATTTATTTATTTTTCTGTTTCTGTATATTTTCTGGGCATGACGTTGAAATCTCGTAGTCATCAAAATTATGAAATGTTCGTTCGAATCGATAAAGCGAAAAATTCAAAAAATAAAAAAATTCGAAAAAAATCGAAGTGACAGTAGAAAGTCCAAATTTGAATCAAAGGCATAAAATTGGAAACTGAGCAACTTTGTTATATAGCATTTTTCGAAATTTCCAAAAAAACTCGATCTTTTTGGGATTTTTGAAAAAAGTGGTAAATTTGACAAGTTCAGAGTACTTAGCACGTGACAAAACGAAAGACGCTGTTTTTTACTCATTTTTCAAGCACAAACTAACTGCGGAGTCAAATTTTCATTATATTTGTTTATAACAAAAACTTCCATGTATGGCGAACTTTATGTGTGACAGCACTGTTCAACGTCTTTTGGGGTTTGTTTTGATGCAGAAGTGATTGCACGTATCGATATTTGTCAAAATTCATTGATAAAAATGTTTCCCATATGATGTCTACTTTCTGCCGTTCTGCCGGTCATTGTAGAAAGGTGTCTGTTTCATCAGTGAAGTTCACGTTATCATTCTAACTATGTCTCTGTATCTCGATGCAGTGGCTTGCCCAAGGGGGGCTTTTGGGGTTTGAACCACCCCCATGATCCGACCGATTGAATACTTCACATTTCTTAAATCTGGAAGCGTCGTTTCCTATCGGTAGTTATCGTGCTGTCGCGTTGGCCTAGTCTCTTTGTTCGCGTGTAAAAGACGTTGAAGGGCTTGTAGGCAGGTATTATATTAGTTAATTGCTATAGTGTAGTATTACCATTGTTTAAATATAAAGAGGATAGTTGGTCAACCTTATGGGCTTAATATTGGATTCAAATGGAGGCGACATGTAGATGGCGTCAGTGGTGTTCGCATCCAAGTCATGTCGCAATTTGGCAGTAACTTTGAATTCCCACTATCACTATTTTGAATAGAAGACACTTTCGTCATTTGGAGTCACGGACGCGACAAACTTAACCGTTTCTTAGACCACCTGAATGCCCAACACCCTAACATCAAGTTTACCATGGAGACTGAACAGGACCAACGGATAGCTTTCTTGGATGTACTCATCGAGCGATGTGGCACGAGATTAACCCGCAAAGTTTACCGGAAACCGACACACACGGATAGGTATCTACATGCACTATCGAACCAACATCCGAGTCAGAAACGAGGAATTATCTCCACATTGACGGATCGTGCTCGAAAGATATGTGAACCGGAGCATCTTCAAGAAGAATTGGAGCATCTTCAAGTAGCCTTGAGATCGAATGGTTATAGTATAGCCGAGATCAAAAAGGCCATGAAACCAAGGACTTCCATAAGTCAAAATAGAGAGGACACTCCAACGGTTACACGTGCATATCTACCATACATCCATAGAGTCACTGACAGAATCGGTAAAATCCTGGGAAAACACAGAATAAAGACAGTTTTCATGCCCACTAAGAAAATACAGCAAAGCCTTAGGTCAGCAAAGGACAAAAGGGACCCGCTATCGGCCGCGGGGGGTATATCGTATACCGTGTACTTGCGGAAAAGTGTATATCGGAACCACGAAAAGATCCATAGGAACCAGGCTGAAGGAACATCAGCTAAACTGTAGATTAGGTCAAACAGACAAATCGGCAGTAGCGGAACACGCACTCAGTGATGGGGAACATAGGATACGGTTTGACGACGTAAAACTCCTTGCCCCCAACCAAGGGCATCACAACCGTCTCGTACGAGAAGCAATAGAAATCCACAAACATACGGAGAATTTCAACAGAAAGGAAGAAACCCTGAATATCAACCGCATATGGGCCCCAATTCTGAGAAATGCGAGGGAAAGGACAAGTAACGAATTAATGACAGCAGGTAATAAGGAGATGTTTTCGACTACCACAATAACAAGTGCAAATGTGACCCAGGTAATTAATACCCAGAACTACCTTACGACCCATAAATATGACTTGAGAGTCAGACCTAGCTCAGTCATCGGAGTAGAACGAAGATGAACAGACCTCTGAAGAAGCTAGCCACTCGCGCTAGCGAAACGTTAGGAAAGTATTCCAAACCTCGACGGCCTTCAAACCCGATTCAAAATAGTGATAGTGAAAATTTCGGCCGCGAAAGCCTTAGCCAATTTATCTAACGTTGAATTACCGTAACGTAGAATGCGGATCATGTGATGAATTGTAAATATAGTAGGTAGGTGGCACCAATGACGGCAATAAAATTAGAAATATGGTTCAATTCAAGAAATTATTTCTTCCGATGTTTCATGGACCGTATCCGCTATAATTAGGGTCACACCGTAAAGTAAATAGTAAATTTAGTTGTTAGTTTGAAATGTGGATTCAGTGTATGTGTTAGTATTTATTCTGTTGTCACATATTGTGTTTTGTAAAGTGATTCAAATATAAATGATAATTAAAAGCAATTTGGACAGCGGTAAATAATGGCAGGAATATTTATCTAAATGTCACTTTTGACTCTTTGGTTTAGTTATTACGTGGAACTTAATTTAAATCATGAGTGATGATACATTTGCAGTAAACTCATCCAGAAGCATATTTACAAAGGTACTTTTCTTGCGTTATTTTTCGCGGCTACCAGTTTAGTTATGCGAATCTATAAATTCCAATCCCTTATATGACCAGCGCGATTTCTTCAAAGATGTACTTGGCTACATCGCAGTACCCTTTGCCCCTGTGTAAACTAGTAATATTTTGCAATATATCCCAGAACCCAATGAAGAAGCTAGTGATATTTGATAACCAGGTTAGCTTGCTCAGGTTAGGTTTATGTGTAACTAATCCGTGTTAAGGTTCTTTTGCAAAAAGAACTGTGTAAGTACAAAAATAGGCACTCAATCCTGAAATATACTGTTGCGTCTTCGGGTTCAAAAATAAGTGTACTCTGGTATGAACTTTATTAATCAAACTTCACTTGACAACACTGTAATACAATTCACTGTCAAAATACTTGTATCCAAGGTAACTCAAGGTAACTTTCTAACTAGCTTACTTCATCTCACAAATGCATTGCTTTTATATACAAATGATGCTCTAGAAAACTTAAGAAATCAATAAAACACAATAAGAATGTTCGACGATTGATCCAGAACAAAAGTTAGTGCTTCTAGATTTTTCCATTTAATTCATCGAACGATCTCGAACAATTCGAGAAGTCTTTATCAAATTTCAGGTCTGTAACAATACTGTACTTTCAATAATTAACAGAGACAATTTGCTCGACTGAAAAATATCCAATAAAAAGTTCAAACAAAATAGCTCTCAAAACTTCTTCATGATCATTAGGCAAGTCCAACTCTGCTTCCACTGCTATAAAATAAATGGTATAAACATGTATGAAAATGTGTTGAAATTGCAAAGAAGGAAACTGTAGGAAGTATTTTGTTTACGTGTAGAAACCTTCTACAATATTTTTGTAGTTCCTCTCAATGTCCACATTTCTTATAGTGGGCGCATCAGTACAGCACTAAAATGACGTCACATATTCATGTTAACAAATAATTACGCTAGATGGCACTCGCGTTTGGCTCCAATACCAATTCCACAGGCATAGACTAACTATCCCCTTTATTTAAACAATGGTATTACACATATCTTACCTTTATTTAGTTATTCGCCAATCTTTAGACACTTTAGACAAATCTTCGCCACTATACCAGTGATAACCTCTTCAAATGAGAGGACATTTTCTACTATGAGGCGGCTCAAAACCTCCCTCAGAAATACTATGGGAGAACAAAGGGTCAGTGGACTAGCTCTTTCTGAATATTCATCGAAGAATTGTTGAAGAGGTCATAGATTTTTAGAGCAAATCAAAGAAGCGAAAATTGAATTTTTGTCTGTAATGTTTCACTCAATATTAGTGGTTCTGCTCGTTTTTGTAGTACCTTACTGAAATGTATTTATTGTGATTTTGAATTGAGATTTAAATTTAATTAGTATGATAATGTGATATGGATATTTTGGTGATATGGATATTTTGTTGTTACTAAAGACATTTTTTATTTTATTTTTATCATTCTGTTTATTTTCACGTTGCTAGCAGCTGTAAGCCTATAGTCCGGGTGTTTTCAAAATAAAATGTTTTTTATCTATGCGAAACTATTGAACCATTGATTGAACTGATAACCCCCCCAGAAAAAATCTTGGGCACGCCACTGTCTTGATGCAATGCCTTTCCTTCGCGTTCTTATGAAACTAAATAAACACTCATATTTAAAAAAGCCGCTATAACGATGCTTTGGATAGAAAATCACAATAAAATACTTCCAGTAACTAGTATCAGAGGTAGACAATAATTCTTGTGTGCTTGTAGGCGTTCATTTTTAAAGAGCCTTGGCATGTGTTCTGGGTCGCTCTATTGAACCGTCCAGATATTCAATTAGTATTCGCTATTATGCAAAGTTTTGTGGAAAAAAAACTGCATACGTGCATACGTGCGACAGTGATTGTCTGACCCCGACTATGATGTGAAGTTTTTGTATATTTCACACATCTAGTATGAATTTCATGGTGTGGCCTCTGAACTATTCCTCTACAGAATTTTAGGAAAAATGAGGGAAAATAGTTCCGAGCCGGTAGGTTATACCGTAATAACATATTATTGAGAAAGACTACAGAAATTTCTTAATTGAAATAATGATTCATGCAAAAAAAAAAACATATGTGGTGGAATTGTTACGGCTGAAAACTGTTAATAGTAACTAGTTCCGAAAACGCACAACAATCCAGTACAATTGGATTTTGGGACAAGAATCGATTGTGGCACCACCAAACTTGGTATGCTGGTAGTTGGAACCATGATGAACACGAAAAAAAAAATATTTTCTTTTTTGTTTAAAATATATGAATAGATTTTTGTTGTAATCTTGGAAAGTATATGATTTATCGAAAAACAACACAACAGGGTTAAAAACAGTTCAATTTCCCACAAGAATTCACCCTTACCCGCCGCTGAAAGTTCTGGCGGAGTCGAATATTTGATTGGTCATAACTCTGCCAAAAATTATCGGAAAAGGTCAAAGAAAAATTCATATCGTTTCTGAAGACTCCTACCTTCTCATGCAAATATAATATGCGAGTATTTGAGTACCTGAAATGTGTTTTGTTGCACTTCACGGAGATGTTTGCGGATGATCCGAAAATCATGAATAATTTAGTAAATATGGAATTATTATACTGAAGCAGCAACCCATACCCTCTTTGGACTATATGCAACAATTTTAAAGTAGTGTGACAGGCCCCACTTATACATGCCAAAAACAAAACTTTGTTTTACTCATGCGTCATTTTCAACTAACCCATAAAATCGGCATTCTTTTCACTAAATGTTGAAAATAATCGCTCATTCATATCCTAAATATAGTAATGAAGTGCAAACCTCAAGCTCAAAATCACATACTTGATTTTTTATGTAGGATGTGTATGAGCGATTATTTTCAACATTTACTGAAGAAATTGCCAGGATTATGGGTGAGTTGAAAACCGAGGCAGGAGTATAACCCAGTTTTTTCTTTGGCATGTATACTTATACTTGTCTCACTAGCCTTAAATCGTTGCATATGGTCCAAAGCCCTAAGCTTTATTCGAGCCAAAAGAACGTAAGTCCATTTAATACCTAATGGCTCTGAAATTTATCCAATACACATAAAATGTAAGTCCATTATTGGACTTACGTTCTTCTGGCAGTAGTTTCGATAGATAGCGTTCTGTTCCAAGTCCAGTTACCCTCTTGTTTTAGCTTGTCAGTGGTTAGGTTTAGTCACGATAACCATATGTTTGTGATCTCTTGTATAAGAACTAAGCCTGTTGTTAGACAACGGAAAAGAGAAGGCACAAGAACAGGCAAAACTAAGAGCCACTCATTCACTTTTAATTTGAATTGTAAAAAAGAAGTCGTTTGCAAAAATTATTTTCTAAACACATTTTCCATTTCGGAAACATTTATGAGAGTTGCTTTGAAAAAATATGGTATTCATGTAACTGTGGCTGTTAGAAAAATTAGGGACCCTAGCAGAAGTGTATCATAAGTTCCTACTTGCTGGGCACACACACATGGAAGTCGATGTTAACCATAGTGTGATAGAGAGTAAGAAAGTACAAAGTCACACTATTTTTACAACTAACGACTGGGTAAATTTTATCGCTTCGTGTTCAAAAAATGACCCCTTCATTGTGAGGAGGATGTGCCTCGAAGACTTCCTTGATTTTCTCTACTTGAGAAGCAAGGAATAAGAAACACAGGCAAGGAACAATTTTTGATATCCCGTGTAGTGTGGTTGCAGCTTCGCAAAGGTGACAGCAAGTTGTACTATAAAACAAGTTTTGCAGATGAGTCCTTCAAAAGAAATCTAAGAGGAAGGGTCGTTATGCCAGCGGCGATACCAAAAGTGAGAAAAACAAAGAAGAAAATAAGTAACGAGAAATCCAAAGATCTCATGAGTTTGATGCAGTGGGTTTCTGAAGGATATAGAGCCTTCTTTGAAAGGCTTCCACATGAAGAGACGGAAGGAAACTTTCCTGAGGATGACTCCACTGCTCTGGAGTAATGAAATATTATTTTGTAGTTCGTCTAAAAATTTTAAATGAATGCTTGCGTAGTTATGTTTACTCAAAACGACGTAATAATTATTTTTTATAATATATCTTATTATCACTAAGTCCCAAAAAAGATTCTTGATATAGAGCCATACTGGCGTAAGTCCTCTCCAGCCTAATGAAACCACGATAATTATATCAATTGTAAATTATTCACACAAAAATTGTACATGAATGAATAAGGTACGACCCTTTCAATGTTTTTGACGAATTTTGTAGCTTTGTAGCTTAACGATGAAATTATTATTTTCACTTTTATTGGTCTCCTGTAAAGTTAGCACAATGTGACTAAACGTCCATCTGGCTCTGAGGTACAGATATAACACTCAGATTTTGTTAAATCCGTGCAATTTTTGTTGATTCAATCAGTTTTTTTTCTGCGTGTACTCAGATACTCACATGTTATATTTGCATGAGGAAGTAGAAGTGATATGCACTTTTTTCTTTTCTTTTTATGTTATGACAAATCTAATTTTCGGTCCTGCCTGAACTTACAGTAGCGGGTTAGCGCGAGCATGAAATGTGACGTCGGCGTTATACGAAAACGAGCGTATTTCATTAGGTATTACAGAAGATCATTCTTGTGGAGAATTGAATTATCTCCCAACTTATCGAAATCGTTTATTGATAAATCTTATATTTTCTGAAATAACAACAAAAAAAATGATATTTTTTTAAATAAAAAATTTTTTAGGTTCCACTCCTGATGTTTTGGTAAACAATTTTTTTTCTAATGATGCATGATGTCGAGATGTCATGTGCCGAGTTTCAGAGTGCTACAATTCATTCTTCACTTTTTGCTCGAGTTTGTCGTTACTGGATTACAATTGTGATGCGGTTTTTATCAGTCTTAGGAAAAAATATATTTCCATTTATTATTATCATTTTCCAATTATTCACAAGTGTGTCTGCATAAAAAGGATATATAACAATGCAATAAATTTGAATATATATTTTCTTCAATTATGTCATTTTTTGATTTATCATTTTAGGTGGTCGATATTTTCTGACACTCCACTAACTTGGAATAGATTGTACTGTTCGATGACATTTACATGACCCGGTTTCTCTTTAAACAATAGAAACAAATTAATATGAGCATTACACACTAATCCAGTAACATTGGTCTGAAAAGTTTGTGCCTTAGTTGCATCAAATGGTGATAGATAGTTTTTTCTGGTATGGGATGTGACTGAGATGCAAGATCAAGTTTTCGAGCCCTTGGACTTTTGAATATCCCAAAAACTGCTAAATTCTTGCTCTTTTTTGGAGTTGTCCCATTTTGAACATGAAGGAGCATGTTTTCGACAAAGACTGTTTCATATATTTTCAAACTAAATTGAATTTACTATAATTTGAAATGAGAATGGGCTAGGTAGGACCAATAGCTACCGAGATACAGCTTTCCAAAATCCAAGAAATTTTTCTATTCAAGCAAATTTTCATGTTTATGACTGCAATTGTCTTATGCATATGAGACAGTAAAAAAAAAGAATTGTTAAAATTGTTTTTTCCGTTGACTAGCTGTCGTCTCCTTACGAACGGCAGCCCTCAAAAGTCAAAACTTGTGTGAGCCAAAGATTACCGGGGCCATCAGATAAAAATTGTAAATAAAAGTTTATTGCCTTTTCATCACAATTCTAACAGGCTTGAGATAACTCAGTAAGTTCAAAACTTCTCATTTTTTCAAGCTCATCCCGAGGAATAAGGAGGAAGATGAGAAGGACGGCAGATGTGTACGACGACCCCCTGTCGTTTCCGACTCGGAGGCCGCGCATATTGCCAAGGAAAAACCGAGGGTCCTCACGAAAGGGCGCTGCTTAGACCCCCGCAGATGTTGTGCGGGTCGTCGATCCTACGAGGTATCAGAGTGGTATCTGGAGTATCCACGACTCCTGTTGCTTATGCGTGGGTAATGTCTCTGTTCGATGCAGACACTGCGAGAGATTGGTTTGATGGGCAAGAATTATTTGGGGGTTTTTTCGGAAAAAGCTGTGAGCAAAAAAACGGATCCTGATACTGATCATTCGTTCTAAAACTTGAATTTCCTAAGCCACCGGTTCTTCCCAGAGTTCATGGAAGAGGTCGAGCGCTTGATAAAGAACTCCGCCGTGTTTGCGGGGTACAATATCATGACGTATATCTCGAGAACAAGAAATGATGCCACCATGAAATTGAATAGAAATATGGAAAATATTGTGTTCTTCCCAGCTATGATAGAAATAATTCTTAAATTAATGTCGAACTAGGCAGAGCTGGGAAGTACTATACTATACCCGAATACTTTACTCTTGAGTACATTTCTGGTACTCTGTACCCGTTAACCAGTACATTTTATATAAAGTACTCGGTACTCGTACCCGTACATATCGGGTAAAAGTATCCGATACTCGCGCTTCTTATGAGAGTACATTTTTACGAGTACTTTAATATTGAACGCGTCTGCGCCTGGTCTGTCTGTCCAGTAAAGCATGCCTCACCCAACAATCTGAAACTTCAAATGCTTTAAAAATAATCAAAATTAGTTATTATGAACTCAAACCTGGCAAACAGAATTAACCAGTTATGCCATTACTGAATAATTATTTTGTTTTTATATTTATTAATAAATACATTTCTAATGAACTGTTTCATTAATTTTATCCCTTATGGACTGAAAACTACAAAATAGTTTAGTCATTATTGATTTGATAGTTCATGATTATTTATAGGGTGCAAAATGTGGTGAAGGTATATTATGCAAGATTCAGAGAAAACCCAATGAGTAGATATATTCTTCAATTATTTTTGGACTTGCTACATACAACTTGATGAGAAAGTACTTGCAAAAAGTACTCTTAGAATTCGAGTACTTTTACTCAGAGTACTGTACTCGAGAGCATGTGTAACGAGTAAAGTATTGGTACTCTGTACTCGTTCTTCAATTAATGGAAGTACCCGCTACCCAGTACTCGAGTACAATTTATCAGTACCCGGCCCAGCTCTGGAACTAGGAATGATGCCACCGTAATATGGAAAATTAGGCAGAAACAAAATTGTAGACAAGCTTTCAGTCAAATACCCTAAAGGGAAAAAATAAATAATCTGGATGCTATTTTTTCAGTTGAATACAATGACGACAAAAGCTTTTGAATCCGTTAATACTTACAGAATAACCGTTGTCACACATGCTAAAATTATTTGGAAGGTTGTTTAACTCAATTTCATTTTAAATTCGTTAGTTCTCATGCAGAATATATGGGAGCCGTTATCTTGGATTTTTGAATATCGATAATGTAAGTAGGTTTTCAATACAATCCGACCATAATTAAAAACTCGCCATTTTGATATTATGAATATTGACAGAAAACAATAACAATCTCCGACTTCGAAAATTTCCACAAAACTCCCGCGATCTGAAAAAAAGATCATATATAACCTCAGACCCCGAAAACGCCCAAATACCAATCATATAAAATTTATGAATTTTGTCAGAAATGCATAATTTCCGACCTTGAATATCCTCACATACAAATTTTGAATCGAAGCAGATCAAATCTGCCCAATATTTTGAAGCTATCATCTTAATATTATGAATTTGGAC
This sequence comes from Chrysolina haemoptera, assembly GCA_958298965.1. Classification (NCBI taxonomy): domain Eukaryota; kingdom Metazoa; phylum Arthropoda; class Insecta; order Coleoptera; family Chrysomelidae; genus Chrysolina; species Chrysolina haemoptera. The sequence goes on along the minus strand of OY282597.1, from coordinate 10,435,265 downwards.
AAAATTTTGTTAATCTCAGACCCCGAAAACTTCATACCATCATACCAAACCAGTTTTGAATCGAATCGGCCGTCATCACAAAACTCCTCCGTCTTGGAGTCCAAGTTAATCGCTCAGGAAGGATCCGTTGGGAAAACAACACCGGAACATTATTCTCATCGACAGTCATATGCCTGAGATTATGATTTTTGTTCGAAAATATGAGTATGATTTTTGTTCGAAAATATGAGTAGGATTTTCTGTTTAATATTAAATAAATCACATTTTCCCAAGAAATGTACTCTCTAACACTGAACACCAGTTCTTTGCAAATTATTTAACCTCTCCCATAATTTTTTGGGGAATTTCAGTCCAACTAAAAAATTGCAAGACTAAATCCAATCCCCAAAAAGAGAAAAATAACCCCATTCATCTATAGACCTATCGCACTGCTATCTCTTATCTCGAAGGTCATGGAAAAAGCAATCAACATCGAGCTCATAAAATATCTAGAACGCTCAGCAATTATCAATGATCGACAATATGGTTTCTAACATCAGAGATCAACTGGTGACCTGCTTGCTTATGTCTCACATATTTGGCAGTAATCTACCGCAAAATATGTTGAAACTCTGGTCGTTACTTAATATGTCTCTAAAGCTTTTGATCGTTACTATCACTATTTTGAATCGGGTTTGAAGGCCGTCGTGGTTTGGAATACTTTCCTAACATTTCACTAGCGCGATTGGCTAGCTTCTTCAGAAGTCTGTTCATCTTCGTTCTACTCCGATGACTGAGCTAGGTCTGACTCTCAAGTCATATTTATGGGTCGTAAGGTAGTTCTGGGTATTAATTACCTGGGTCGCATTTGCACTTGTTATTGTGGTAGTCGAAAACATCCCCTTATTACCTGCTGTCATTAATTCGTTACTTGTCCTTTCCCTCGCATTTCTCAGAATTGGGGCCCATATGCGGTTGATATTCAGGGTTTCTTCCTTTCTGTTGAAATTCTCCGTATGTTTGTGGATTTCTATTGCTTCTCGTACGAGACGGCTGTGATGCCCTTGGTTGGGGGCAAGGAGTTTTACGTCGTCAAACCGTATCCTATGTTCCCCATCACTGAGTGCGTGTTCCGCTACTGCCGATTTGTCTGTTTGACCTAATCTACAGTTTCGCTGATGTTCCTTCAGCCTGGTTCCTATGGATCTTTTCGTGGTTCCGATATACACTTTTCCGCAAGTACACAGACATTAAAACTAAAAAAAAGAGCCTCGGTCTCGTCGGTGATACGTCTCTCACAAGCTCGTTCACGTATTACACATGTAAAAGGTAATTTTGTTGTTTTCAATTTCCAAATTTCATTCCGTTATTTAAGTACTTCTTTTGGTGGGGAGAATACACTGTATGACTTTCGTAGTTGTAGTTCATCCTATATACAGTGTGACCCATTTAAGATGGAAGCACCCTTCTAAAACTTACATTTTTCAACCGATTGGAATGATTTTTTTTTTTTTCGTTAGGTAGACATTCAAAAAGTCCACCAGGACACCAAATTTCATGAATAAATCTCCATTTCCAGGGCCAACTTATCTTATTTTTCAAGGTAAAAAATATAAAAAATCTGACTACAGCACTGGATTCGCGACATTTTCAAATGGTTCATATGTAAATTACGTTGAAATGCGTCAAGCAATAAAAAAGTTATAAGTGACTGAAATTTGAAAAATATGCCGTTTAATCAATTTCAGGGATTATTTTTCGACATTCACTTTAAAGAATTTGGAGTTGCATGAAATCCGCCCTATCAAAAACGTTGCTGACAAATTCGTTGCTAACCTCAAACACATGACATTGGCTCACTTTGAAAAAAATTACCGCGCACACTTTTGTTTTATTTCTTCTTTGACAAGTGTGCGCCGACTAAGATTGTTCGAGGGTATGGAATTCATCAGCGACTGTTATTGTTGATCTGTAGATTATTGACTTCCAGTTCAAACAATGATAGGTATTTGAATTGGGTTTTAGTTGAATTTTCATCCGGAATCTGTGTCTCAGGTGAGTGAATTAAAAATTGTTTACCTATTCATTTATATTTTTTCCATCTTTTGACTCATCACCAACGCGCTTTTAAGAATTACCTGTTATACTCCCATCAACCCAGCATATTCTTACTTTGTAAAAAACACGTTAGGTCCATTGTGAAAAATGACTCTGAAAAACTTCCTCTTTCAAAACCATTTCACGTCCTGTGTTGTGCTTATTATCTATAACGGTATGTATCCGATTTGTTACGGAATATCTATTCCTGTTAAAGAAAATTGTCACTTCTGGTGCACCTCTCTGGAACGCCGAAGAAAAGTTTCCAAACTGTTTCTCTTATACAGATTCTGAAATATCTTGAATTGCTTTACTGTTAGTACTTCTTTCAGCTTCATCTTCAGCAAGGCAAAAATAATCATTCGAAAACGCAAAAGTATTTCGCATTCGACATGCAAACAATATTTTTTCGAAAACTGCATTGAAACTAATATTAGAATGAAAATTCAATAGATAAGTATCTGCCATTGTTAATTGAAATTTCGTGTTTGAACCATTTTGACGAATTTTCCAACACAATTTAAACATTCCACAAATTTTTTACGAATTTTTCATACCTGCCATTCGTTATAAAATGGCATTATACACCCGTCCTTCACGAGAGTGCAACAGATCAGATCACACCCTGTATAGAGCTGGAATTAAACTTTATAAACAGAAATATCAAAATTTGAGATTAGAGAAAGCCCATATTCAATCAAAGGAGCACTGACAGGTAATAAATGAATTAGTAGGAAAAACAAACTCATTATCTCCTCCTTTAAACATTAACCTCGGGGGATACTAACCAATTTTACTGCAGTTGCACAAAATCTTGGAATCTTGGAAAAAGAGTTAGTACACCCACTGGATTATCTTCCAAGTGAAGTACATCCAAACTTTTTACTTACTAATTAAGAGAGACTTTGAGATAAATAAAGAATAGGAAATCTGCTTGCATAGACATATTATGTATAGACAAAATCTCTATCAAAATATTAGAAAACTTGCGAAATATTGCTTTGCATGTGCTGGCAGACTGCATTAATAAATCCTTTGAATCAGGGTCGTTTCCAGCCTTTCGAAAGGAAACTATTGTTATTTTTTTTCTTCAAAAGATGATACTCAAGCCTCTCTACATAGGCGAGATGAGAGCAGCGGTAATTTGTGATTTTTCAAAAGTGGTTGATTGCTTGAATCATAAAGTATTGTTGAACAAGATTAAGTATATTATGGGTTAAGAGGAATAGCTTTGAAATGGTTTGAATCATATATTTCCAATAGAAAGTTACCAACGAAACATCAGAGTTTTCAGATATCATGTAAGGAGTTCCTCAGGGGTCGGTACTCGGACCCATCTTGTTCTTATTGTATATAAATTACTGGACATTTTCACCGAATACAGCAAAATTTACACTTTTTACCACTCTTATTTGGCATGGGAAGATTGTAGATACCAATAACTAGACTTCTTCAAATACAGCAACATCCATTTTATTGCACAGCATTTTTTTTTATTTGTAAACTTTATGAGATTTATTGCAAAATTATTTTTGAAGATTATTTTTCGAGTAGGCCGCTGTCATGTCACATTCATGTACTGTCAATAATTGTAGAAGTAATAACATTATTCCAAAGGTTATGGGATCGGTTTGAACCCAGTGACTGTGGAAAATTTTTTGTTAGTCGTTTATATGAGGAAAATGAGTTGAGTGTACAGAAAAACACCCACTTAATTACTAGAAAAATAGCATCGGAAGCAGATATTTCACAAAGAATAATACTGAAGTTCCACCCTATCATCTGAACCACATCAAGAAATAATGTTTAGTAACGATTTTGCAAATATAGTTGCACATTGTATTCAAATGAATACGAAGATTATAATACATTAAACATTAAAGAACGTTCTGTTTTCTGATGAGAGTCGGTTAACATCATTCATTATTATGCAATCAAAAATTCTTACTGGTTGAGGACTGTTGTTGGTTGATGGAAGGAACTATTGGAAATCACAATTTCCACTTTTTCAGCAATGTGCTGAATGATGAAAGTTATTCACATTTTCTCTGCGAACATCATCCCAGAATATTACAAGAAGAACATTATTAGAAGAATATTACAACACGATGGTATTCCTCATCTGCCTATCAATGGATAGGCAAAGGAGGTACCATCCCTTGGGCCGCGCTATCCCCAGACTATAGATTTCTTATTTGGGGGTACGTGAAGTAAAGGGTTTTTAGATATTGTCCAACAACTGGAGATGATCTCGTTCGAAAAAAATCAATTTGATAGATTGGATAAAAAAAAAATTATTGATCTATATCTGTTCCAAAGATAAATATAAGTATGCATCAACTTTCACTACAAAAATATTAAAATCACTCTTTGTTCGACGTTCGACTAGTAATCACACCTCTTATGAGTTCTGTGGAATGGAATGATAAACATCTCTGTGAACACAGTTATTATAATAGTTAATTAAATAACCGTTAAAAGCAAAACACCCAATCTGGGACGTCATTTGCTTGCTAAACGTGCACATCATCGCCTAATCGCTTGCCAGGTATCCAATGTATTTTTTTTTGTGTGTTTTGGCATCGACTGCTATTGTTATTAGTTACATGTTCTGGGTAGGCTATGTAAATTACTCCTCATGCCACGTTGGGAGCAGCACTGTTAATTTTTGAGGCAACAATGGATCGAGAAGGATTATTCCTAGTCGGCAACGAGATTCAATCATTCAGAAAAATTTTAAAAAGCTTGCTCCGGCCGGGAACCGAACCTGGAAACTCTCATTCACTTTTTGTGAATGAAATACCCAGTCAACACAGAATGGTAGTGGGCTTCACATTCATCTTTCGTATCACACTAGTGAATCACAAAGTGATTTCCATTATTATCGCATAAACGTCTATTCGGTACCCCGTTGGTCAGTTCGAGACATCAAAAGGTGATGCAAAATGTGACTCGAAATAAATCCCCAATGTGACATTCCATTTATACTTCGGAATCGAATGCACATTGAGACCATTTCGATGTAACAATGTGAAATTTAATGGACCAGTACTTATTTCAAAATGCGCTCCACTTTCTAATTCTCCTGTATGTCTCAAACACTTCAATTTTGTCGATAATGCTTTCACATATGTCGTTACTAGACTTATTGAGGGTATTTCAAATTCTCTTCGAAGCGAATTCACTGCTAGAACAATAAATAATTGGCAACTTGACTGAATGAATATGACATAGAAAATATTCAGGAATATAACAAAGCTTTCATGTTTCAACATAAATAGAAATCATAACTCAATATTATTACCCTTACTAATACATTACGGTTCTTATAGAATGGATGCTTTAAAACAAATGCGTGAGTTGATTCCGTAGTTTTACCAAAAAAAATCAAAGTGTCTAAATCATGCAAAAAAAAAATAATACATTTTGATATTTTTACTTTGTTCTTGTTAGCTACTTTTTACTTTGTTCTTGTTAGTTTCAATATGTTAATTTAAACTAAAAATAAAGTTTCGGAAAAAAAACTTTTCAAATATACAGAAATGTAGAAAATTCTATAATTCAATTCCAATCCTCTGGACAGCAATTTCCACTCACAGTTCCAGTCCTTGAAGTTATACAGTTCTTGGTACAACTAATAATTGGGCAATGTTAATACACACATTAGATTTAACTTGAAATAAAAGAACACTACACTCTATCAGAAGTATCTACAGAATATTTAAAGGATGACGTCAACGTTTTCAACCGAATACAAATTCTGTGGTGGTAATGTGATGCTCAATTTTGTAACCAACCTAATTCCTTCTAAACAGACAAAATCGCAATGAAACTAAAATTTATGTTAATGTGCTTCGCAATTTTCTTCACATTTTGTGCCTCAAAGCGACACTAACGAGAAGGAAACAATTCTTAACATTTGGCATCACAAAGTGGTAACAGTAATGTCTGAATGCAACTCATTTTAATACCATAATAATCAAGAAAGCAACATCTCCTAGACGTTTGTGTTAACTGGGTATCAACACTGAATTTGACTTTAACATCATATTTCAACGAAATATGTGTTGAGTTTACCATGAGATAAATTAAACGAACCAAAAACTAAAGGTGGATTCATGCAACATCACTGAAACTAAAATGAATTTAAGATTTAGATGAATTTTAAATTAAGAATATGACGGTGTTCATACAGCATCAATTTAACGAAATATCGTTCCAACTGTCAATTTTTGAAACTTCTTAGGGTATTCTTTGATCAGAAAACAGAAGGTGAACCCCAACCTAAGATTATCGTGGTTTGTTGTGTTTTGTTTTATCTATTCTGGTCTGGTGTTTACAGTACAGCATGAAAACTATCACCAAGAGAAGTGAGTATGGTTTAGTACTGAGTACATTTTTGCTTCTTCGGGAGCCTCTGGTGTTGTGAGGAATAAGAGATATAGAAAATATGTCGTCAAACCTATGCTAAAATTGCATACATAAACAACCTATTTCCTCTCTGAAAGCAATCAGTTGTGAGTAAAGAGACTACGCATGCGTCGTTTCTAATTTATGGAAGAAATTAAGTTATTAGTTGAAAGTTGTCCATCTTTCTTAGTTTTAACGTTAATTTTAATTGTTTGTGCGAACACCTCCATTTCATTACATTGTTTTATATTCTTAATTTTAGTTTCAAATTCATTCAGAGCATCTTTTTTCTCTCTTGACACGCTTATTGTGAACAATATACAGATTTCTTCATTTATAATTGTAAATGTCAAAAACAGAATTAAACCGCAAATAATATTCCAGTAAGTAAGTTGAGATTTGGATTTGGTTCTTCCTTCACATTATTCTTCTACTTATTGTTCTTTTTGTTTGTTAAATAAAGTTTTACTACTTTCATGCAAAAAGCAAAACTTTAATGAACTAGATTTAGTGGAAGAGGAAGTTCTGTATTGCACTAGTGCAATAAAGTTTTTATTGCACTCATCTGTCATTCTCATCAACGTGCTGTCATCATGACAAATATAAACGTTCAAATCCACTACATATTTAGCAGATATTCTGTGAGATTGGCAATACGTTTTGAAAATTTACTTATTTTGTATTATTTTGTATTAATGTTAGCAGCCAGAGTTAAACAAACAATGGATTCCCGAGAATAACTCCATAATCAAAACTGATCCGCTTTGTTCTAAACCGTCTACCTGCATAGAGCAAACTGTCTGTATGACCACCTCGTGATAACATACGCGCTCACGGCTACTACGATTTTGATTTTTATAATGCAGCTGTGGTTATAGAAACGTCAGTCAAAAATTAATTCTGACAATTACAGAATTGAAAGTTTTAAAGTGAGTATTATTAATGGAAAAATAGATGACAGTGACCTGTTCCAATGCAAATCGATGGTTATAATTAATTATTTAAGTTGTGCTTTTCATTTTCCTACACCTACTATACCGCACCTTATTAAATCATTCTTTACTTTTTGCTTGAACGTACAAAAAATGTTGTATGCAACTATTAATTGAATTGAGTTTCCTATTCATGGGATGGTCTTACCAAATACCACGCGAGCTCAGATCTAGCAGGGTATTTTTCACGGTGGTTTTATTATACTCATTAATGGAGGTAATTTATTTCGATCTGTTCTGACAAAATCACTCGAGCTATGCACTCGTAATTTTGACAGAACAGCTCTCGTTAAATTTTCAGTGAAAGTAAGTATTCGAAAACAACCACAAAAAATATCCGGCTGAATCTGAGCTATTGTGGTATTACCCCCGACTATATGGAGTAAGTTTGTATTATCAAGTTTGTTTTCATCAATAGATTGATCAATTTAATTTCTGTACAGTATATTTCAAGAATAACGTAGAGTAAATTCTCAGAAAACAAACTAATTTGGCATGCATATGCCTCAGTATTTCTGAGAATTCACTCACGTTACTCTTGAAATAGAGTATAGTGACTTGATGCGGTTGGCAGTCCTGTATTGCATTTATATCAACATTATTCACTTTCTATGGAGTTTCTGAATATTGATAGGTTTTCATAACCATATTATGAATATGTTAATCTGTAATTTGAATACGAAAAATTCGAATCCATATTTATAGGCTAATCCCTTCTCATTGTGTGTAACTTCGTTTTGCACAATAAATTCTTTGCAAACGTCAGGTAAGTTGACTACAGTTTAATTAAATTTGTTCATGACATAGTTTGGCAACAGTAACTTTACACGAAATGACTGATGCATTATTTGAGAAAAGAAATCAAAACCCCTTCACAACCATCTTCATAAGGAAACGACCCTCAAGGACTTGTTTGGATATTTTAATCCAAATTCTTGAAGTTCAAGGTCTGTCCTTGGGTCCACACGGAAAGAAAGACCTGTGTAGATTTTTTTCTTCAACAGTGTAAAAAAATGTGTAAATGATGTATACAATAATTGTTGAAAATTAGTACACCTGGTTGTAATATATTTTTACCAATAATTGTTTATTTCGGTTTGTGGTGAAATTTTCCCCAGTTTCGTGACTTTCATAATTGTGAATGAAAATTACACATTTTTTATTCAAAATATACAACAAGAAATGTGTAATAAATCACAAACAAGACTACCCTCCGATAAAGGGCACAACCCGCGCTATACTAGAATTCACTAAGACTGAGGCTTACTAGCAAGGCCAAAGCAATCTTCAACACCAGTTCTATTTAGCCTCCGACTGGTTAAGAAAGAAGGGATAGCTAGAGAACGAGGAAGCAGTGGTGAGATATTCAAAAAACTCATTGTGTCTCACACATTAGGAAGTATTTAAAATTTATATTCAGCTACTTTAAAAAACGCAAAGCCTTGTGTGAAATTTTTATACAGTACCTATTTTGTATTTTGAATTTCAATTTTGTCCACAAAACTATAATAATAACAAAATGATGTGTGAAAAAATAGCCAAATATTGTGAATTTTTCAATTATATAGTCCACAGAATTGTACAAAATAGAACTACAATTTCTGTAACATTATACACAACAGTGTTCTGTATAAACAATATTGTTGTGTTTAAACAATATTGTGTAAAAACTAGATTCAAAGGAATATACACAATATGGATATATTATTACAACAATAAACAAAATAGTGTGCAAAATATATACACAACATTGCTTCTGTGACCATTCCAGACCCAATTTGTTTAAAAATCTAAAAAAATTGTGGGAAAAAAAACTACACACATTGTTTTTCATGCACTACCCAATAACTTTAGCTGAATAGTCTTCGTATATCGCTTCTTTACGTCGAGTCTGACTTCTTTACTATGAAATTTTTTGATAGTAGTTGAAGTCTTTTTTTGGGCCCATGCAAACTTTCGAAACCCTCCGACAACTAGAATTTCCAGAAATTTTTGTCGGAGAATGTCACTACTTAATTTTCTATATACTTTTCAACTTATTTAAAAAAAATTACTAAGGGTTTATGATTTCAAATAAAGACCCTCACAACTGATTCTTTCAGAATCATTTAAGGCTGAGGGAGGCTTTGTGCACACACCTCAGTTGGAGTCATCTGAGGAGGTTTCAGGAGTCCTTTGGGATGCTTTCCTGCTAATTTGCGTCATGGGCATACCTTCGGGCACTCTGGTTTCGTTTTCCCAGATACGCGCCTTCGAAACTAGGGTTGTATCTCAGAAGGACCCTTGGAAGTTCCTCTGTTGGTCACCCTTGGTACGTTTAGCTTGAATTCTTTTTTTCTCCTCAAATAGGTTTAATATGTCCCTGCTTCGGTTTCCCCTTGTAGGTGTGGTCTTTCAATTGCCTCTTATGACAGAAAATCCTCATTAAGGTAGTTTTGGGGGTCCCTTGGAAATACCCTTGCTGATTTGTGCTTTGTGATTATCTTCTGTTCCTCCAGTTCCTTTATCCAGGTTGGCCACCACCACACCTCGGTTTGATAATATCTGAGAATCTGAGAGGCACCTTTATGAGTTCCTCTGGTCGGCTTGGCTTAGTTGACTTGGCTTTTCTAGAATAGGTTCGAGAGGTACCCTCTTTGGTGCTTCTTGTGGCTATGGTATTTTAGTTGCCTTTTACGACTGGCAGATCTTACCTGGGATCTGTTTTTTCCAGCCTCCGAGTCCCCAGAGTTATTCAGCCTGAAGCAGCAAAATTCTTCAAGCCTTTCAGAGAACGTCGAACTTTCTCCGGAGTTATCGAATTGTGCAGAACATTGTGCTCATCCTGACTACGCCTTCTACAGGAAACTTCAAAGTGCGCTAAGACTGTAGTATCCACATCGAGTGGTTGCGTAGATTTCAGATAATCCTCCAGAATCGAGTCTGACTATGCCTCCTGCAGTGAACATCAAACAGGCGCTAGGGCTGGAGTATCTACATCGAATGGTCGAGCAGATATTCAAATATTCTTCCAAAAGTTTTCCACTCAATCAGGGGATGGGCGAGTGATCTCAACAAGTGTGGCGAGTGTTTCAACAATAATTTTGAAGTCTGCATTTTAACAAGATAGTAAATTAATTGTATGAACAGTTAATGGATTTATAAAAACGTTTTTTCTGTATTATTATCAGATTATTGACAATTGACTCGTTTGTATTTTTTCTTTCTTTCAGACCCTCCTAAGATGTTCGAGAGTAAACTCCAAACTAGCAACAATAATGTTGGCGAACTTAATTCGGATCTGACTGAAATCCAAGAGTTTTACAAAGACGTCAATATCTTAATAACAGGAAGCACTGGATTCCTTGGAAAGATACTGGTGGAAAAACTGCTCCGATCTTGCCCGAATGTATCCACACTTTACCTTGTTGTTAGAAGCAAGAAGGGAAAGAATATGGATACAAGAGTCCGCGAAATCTTTGATGATATTGTTTTTGATAGAATGAAATCGGAATATCCGAAATTCATGAATAAGGTTGTTGGAATTGCTGGAGATTGTTCATTGCCGGATTTAGGACTATCCATACAAGACAAAAAGCTGCTAATGGATGAGGTGAGTTCGGTATGATTCTTCTTATTTTAATTCTAAGTCTTTCATGGTGCTAATTTTCTGTGTGGTATACTCATTGATCGATATTTATTATTAGATTAGACTCAGTGAACCTAACTTAACTGCTGTCATCTTTGACTGTCTAATGAGAGCTCACTTCATTGTTTCGACACCGATTTTAAAATATTATTATTTTGATGAACAGAGTATTGATGGTTGTAGATTAGCTTGAACTTCAGTTAAATCTAGAGTAATCAATGGATAGATACGTTAAATGGGCATAAATAATGTTTTGTTTTGCATTCATCTTCTGAAATGAACAAATGCCATCTCTACCTGGATTCAACTGTGTGATGCATTCCGTTCGACAATGTGGAAGTTCGTAATGAACGTTACCAACAAAAACTATTCCACCGAATTGACTTGACGCTGTCGTTTTGGATTGGTCAACTTCAATTGTCCTAAAAAAATGCCCCAAATCATCACGCCACTTTTGCTTGCAGGCCATTTTCCGGTTGGGAGGAGGGGTGTTTTATCCATAAGGCTGATTAGGCTGAAGCCTCAGGCGCCGCACAGTTTAGGGGCGCCAGCAGATCCTAAAGAAAAGCCAAAAGTTGGCAGCGCTGGAAACGAAATCGTTTACAGGCGCCGATCAGTTTTTAGCATCAGGCGCCTGTAACCTTTAAAACGCCTCTGGTTGGGAGAAGTTATCAATGGAATCACATTCAGTGATTCCATATTCCGTCAGATCACATGAAATCATTAGTGAAGACAAGACGATTAGATTCTTTGCTGAATGGGAGAAGGGTCATGAATTGACTGTTGCCTCATAATCATACAGGATAGTTATCAAATCTTCCTAAAACAAAGAGGTACAAGAAGCACTCATCTCAGTAGAGACGCCTCGCGACTCGAATTGTCTTATGTCGATATGAGTGCTATGTACGCTGTGTTCACTACGTTCGTAAAACATTCCAAACATAGCTCTCAATATTTAAAATGTATCTGACCATACAAACTCTGAGCTAATTCCCATGTTCATGTCTTTAACAACCTGTCTTATATAACTCGGTGAAGGGCACATTCGTTATAAGTGAGTTGATAAAATAACTGAGCGAGGATGACCTTGACCTGTGTTCCTTGTGATGTGTTTTCTCTTTCACCTAGTAAACTAACGAATAACAAAATACGAGATCGTCTTTCTCCGCCCCCACTTCTCCACAACGGTTTCCGTTTCTTTTAATATCCCTTCGACTCCTCGCTCATTTGATAGCAGAGGCCCAACAGAGTAATAACAAATTGTGGGTGGAATGAGAGTAATCGAAGGTCCAAAATTTGCACGTAGGTAAGTCAACAAAGTAACAAAGTAACAAAAAGGATCTGCTCGAATGGGGATAGGTAGCCTGAGGCCTTTCCCCAAAGATGATATCAAGGAAAATAGACCCATCAAACCTCCTGAATACAATTTCCTACAGTTGCAAGAACAAATTTTATGCCGCTGTAGGAAAGCAGGTTGTCTGCGCAAAATACAATGGCAAGTTCTGCGGAAACCTGCCTAAAATTACGGGAGATTAAAAGAATATCCAAAAAAGTTTTGCGATAGAGAATCATAGAGTCGCATGGATCTGTTTTGCAATATTCTATGGACTGAATTTAAAATATAAACTTAGTAGATTGGAATGTGCATACTGCATTCATACCAACGTGAGACAGGTAAAACGAAAAGTTGTTACTACAGGGAACTTCCAAGAGCGACAGTTCTCAGGATTTTTTTTTATCGAAATGAAAATGTAAGTTTTTCATCATACAAAATAGTTATTTATGATAGAAGTTCGTAGAGTAGGACTTTTTTTATATGAGCGTGAAATTTGTTGAATGTGTTGCAGCCAAATTCAATAAAACAAGTGAGTAGGAAAATGCAATTTTCGAAAAATAAAAAATTGTGCTAAAGAACAAGAGAAGATAAAAATCATTGGTGACCAATATATGCACTTGCGGTAAACAGAACTAGCTGAAAGAATTATGAATCATGACTCCAAAACAGCAGAAGAAGACGAAAATACCGTAGCCATAACTTTAAAAATGCACAAAAACTTTTTCATTGCCCGTGAGCAACGGGTTTAACCGAATTGAAAGAGAAGCTGGCAGTGGTGCCCAGGAAGTAGGTTTGTGATTGATGAAGTACATTGAAAGCAATATTACTGAGTCTGTGGAAAATTGTATTGTGGCGTCCAGGTTCCTAATTTTTGCTAATAGCACCTTGTTATAGGTGAAAGTGGAAAAAACACAACCTACGGCTACAAATAACATTTTTAACTTTTTAAAATCATTGTGGTCGGATGGAAAGCTGATGCTGAACCAAACCTGAAAGACTTCAATAACCTATATGCATTCAGCTCTGGTGCAGTTTATCCATTTTACAAGAAGTGACGGTTACAATAGAGAAATTGAATTTGAACTAGAAAAAATTCTTTGAATTAACATTAAACAACAGAGATTTTTCTTTATTTATAAGTAAGTTTCAAGTAATTTTTCCGCTCAGAATATTGGTTTCATTTTCATATTTCATCAAAAAGCTAATTTTATACATAAAGATACTTCTGTTTGGTAATAAATTATTTTGTTTGAAGATCAATATTGTTATTCCTGATTATATCAAAACATGTGTGATGCTCGTTGGTTCTTTGTTGCATAACTGGGTCCAAATGTGGTCATATCCCACAGGTATCTTAGGTGATTGTATCCGATCAAGAATTCATCATAGATGTACCACCCGAAAAAGAATTTAGTATTAGTATTCCGGAAAATCATGATATTGAGGGTTCTTTACTGGATCATCATGTTCAGGATGAACACGAATATACAGTACGGAGATCAGGGGTGCTATTTTCAAGTCATTCGGTTTTGATTCGTATGCGAATAAGGGAGACGTATGTTTGTCTCATTTTTCATCTGTATTAGTATGAAACGAAACGATTTGAAAATAGCACCCCCGTACAAGAGAGCAGCTAAATGATTCCGAATCAGTCAAAGGTCTGCTCGAACCAGAAATCTCTCATAGAGCAGGAGAGTGCTAGTAACTGTCCTCTTATTCCAAAGGTAATTTTCTATGCCACCTTCGTCATGCTATCGCTATAGGAGGCTTGTGAACTGTCATAACTGCGATCACAACTATTTATGTTATTTGTACTGAAACTGTATCGACTGAGGTAGTTTTGTTTCAACTTGTTGACCTCGCTGCTTCAGAATTTTTTTTTTTCGATAAATTTGGATATGTTTTCATAAATCTATCAATCCGCTCTCTTTCAGCAAGTGTTAATTCGGCACCATTTTTCTTGAGTCATAGACAAGATCATTCTAACGTGTTTGTTTTAAACTCATATCCATTTATTTCTGGAAATTACGTTATCGTAAATAAATCTGGAGAACAGATCTATGAATTGAATGATAAATCTCTTATTGAATTTTCAAGCAATAGCTGCATAGCCGCATAGCTGCCTGAAGTTCTTCATTGGATTTTCTAACCTTTACAGTTTTCTGCGTCCAAAATATTGGTATATCAATATCCAGTGAATGAACAACGAATATCCTGGTGATTTATACCTATCAGAGAAAGCGTTTTTTTTCAGTCCCATTCGTCCTTCAGTAACATGCCTGAAGTTTGATCGCCATAATTATTCAAATGTGCCTTCGGAATGTAACCAATAAATTCGATATTTTCAACAGACTCTTCACATATAAATCTGAAAAGATAAAAGCATCCATCCTATTCTAAAAAAAACTTCCCTTTTCCTTGTGAAATAAATAAAATAAGTTCGTCGCAACGCACACTGTTTCACTATTCTTGGTATACAAATTGAGCGACCCACGACATCTCTACTTTTAAATGGATAAAGCTCTAAGGCGGCTCGAAGTAAAAAATGCGATTATCCATTCCTGTGTTCATGTATTCCCACTCTCCCCTATTATTGAATTTATTTTCAATCACCCCTAGCGGTGATACATCACACATATTGTTTATAAAACCATTTTTATTCCAGATTCACATAATTTTTCATGTTGCCGCTACGGTGCGCTTCGACGAAAAACTTAAAACTGCTGTTGCCATCAATGTTAGGGCTCCTCAAGATATACTTCTTTTGGCCCACCAGATGCCAAACCTCAAGTCGTGTATACACGTCTCCACAGCCTACTCCAATTGTACTCAGAAAGTAATAGCAGAACAGTTCTATCCCACCACTATCGAATACAAGAAGTTGATTGTAATGTCGGAAACATTATCGGAAAAAATTATGGATGATCTGACGCCAATGTGAGTAGAACTAATCCATCAATTCACCACTATACAACAATAATATAAAAAAAGAGCGCTAAATGAAATATCTGGAGTTATATCTTTCGTTAACATTTATCAGCTGTTGACTGTTAAACTTAGAGCATCAAAAAAATTCGAAAAATATCAATTTCATATCAGGAAATCCTCGGACCCATAGAAGCACGCTGCAAGATAGTGCCTAAAAAAATTCAAATTGTTAGTAATGACCTGACAGCAGCCGTTTTGTGCACATATAAAGTACATATAATTTTATTTTGTTACCCAAAGGGCCAGCCCTATAACTTAAAAAATAATCGAGTTATGGAATTAAAACGAAAAAAAAACGCAAAATTTTCCGGTTAATCATGTTTCGAAATATAGTTTTGTGGAGGTAGTATTCTGAAAAGCAAAATATGTAATTTTGGCGCCTGATAATTCAAAAAGTAGCCATAGAAGGCAAGGCATATACAGTACGATGCAAATGTATGATGAATTCGATATTTAAAAAATATGCGTCTTTTGGAAAAAATCCAAAAACACGTCAATTTTAATTTTTGACGGTGAATCTCATGATATACATGTGAGAGACGTTACGTCACCGGTGTTGGCGTGATGACGTAATCGACGATTTTTTTAAATGCAAACAGGGGTCATGTGGCACCTTATTCAAAATGTCTACTAATAGTCTATTCAACTGTATAATTATTCCAGTATTTATTTATACAGGGGAAACCAAAACTTTTTATTCATTAAAATACAATAAAATTATAATAAGTGTTCAAATTGATGACCTTCAGCAATGATGCAATGTGAAAGCAGGACAGTGAATTCCCTTTTAACGTTTTCGAGAACTTCGGGGGTTATTTGTGCAATCTCCGTTCTGATGCGTTCCTTCAACTGTTCTAAATCATTTGGTCGATTTTGGTAAACTTTGCTATTTGAGTTTCCCCACAAAAAAAGTCTAACGGAGTCAAATCCGGAGACCTTGGTGGCCATTCGATCGGTCCTCTTCTTCCTATCCACTTACCTCGGAAAACAGTATTCAGGTAGGTTCGTACTACAACGGCGTAGTGTGGGGCGCCCCATCCTGTTGGAACCACGAATCATTTCTATTTGGAAATAGCTGATTCAGTTGTGGCACCAGAAATCCCCGAAGAAAGTGTAGATACCGAGCACCAGTTACGGTTTCTTCAAAAAAGTATGGCCCTATTATCGGGTTGTTTGAAATTCCGGCCCAAACGTTCACTTTTTGTGGTGGATATTGTGTGCTATGCGCATCCATCCAATGTGGATTTTCTCTTGCCCAGTATCGATACGTCTGACGGTTTACGTGACCATTAAGCATAAAAGTAGCTTCATCTGAAAATAGTACATTTTGTATGAAACTCCAATCTCTATTACAGCGTTCCATCATGATTTCGCAGAATTCGACTCTTCTATCATAGTCATCTTTTAACAGTTCTTGGACCAGATGAACTTTATACGGATGCCACTTTTCTTTTTTCAACACTCTAACAACAGTCGATTGGTGTAAATTATTATCCAGTGCGACTTGCCTCGAGCTGGTATGGGGGTTTTCTTGGAACGCAAGTACTACGTCAAGTTTTTGGGCTTCTGAAATTGATTTTCAACCACTTTTAGGGAGATCTTTAACGTGGCCCGTTTCTTGAAACTTTCTCTCAATTTTACTTATTGTTGATTGAGAAACGGGTTCTCGGTTGGGGTATTTAGTATTGAATAAATCACGAACTTCTGCTTGAGTCTTTACTTTATCTCCACAGCCAATCATAATTGAAATTTCGGTTCGTCTGGTTTCTGTAAGTCTCATTGCCAGATTATAAGTGATTTAAATATTTTTATCTGATGGCATGTCATAATGACAACGTTATGTCACTCAATTTTGATGACATAAGGAAGCTCATTATGGGACTAAGTACCATAATGAATTCATTATGGGACTAAGTACCATAATGAATTCATTATGGGACTAAGTACCATAATGAATTCATATGGGACTAAGTACCATAATGAATTCATTATGGTACTAAGTACCATAATGAAATTCTATAAGAAAAACATGTAATGGTTTGATCAAAAAAGTTTATTCAAAATGCATAACTATGTAAAAAACTATTTATTATAAATGGTAAAAGAACAATTACTACAATTTGTAATATTAATTCCAATGGATTCTACAGTTTTTACATCAGTAGTTGATCATTGTTGGCAAACTTGTAATCCTGTTTGGTTGTTGGCACCAAAAATTGCTTCTGATATTTTTTTCTTTTGCTCTTTCGAATTTTCGATGTAACCTTCAGCGACAGTATTGCTTTTCCATCCGCCATGGCGTTTCACGGTACACAGATCAGCTCCAGAATCAGCCAAAAATGAAGCAGACGATCGCCGAAAACAATGTCCGGTATATTCTTCAGGGCGAGGTAAATTCAAGAAAGTGGCAATAAGTTTTGGCATTTTACCAAAGGTATGTATTCCAACGGGTTGTTTTGTGCATTTCTTATTTCTATAAGTGGCAAAAAAACGTAGATGGTTTGTGTTGCAAGGTCGTATTTTCACATATTGTCTGACAAGTTCTACCATACCTATTCAATCCTGGGATATTCCCCGAAGTTACAAAAAATTCTCGCATTACCTTTGTTTTTGTATTCGGTAATGTAATTCTAAAAACGGATCCTTCATCTATTACATTTTCAACAAGCATATTTGTCAATTCCTCTCTTCTGCATGCTCCACTTAGTCCAATTATAATGGCAACTTTATTAAATAAGTATGTATCATCTGATGCTTCCGTTAAAAACTTTGTAACATCTTGTTTAGTAAAAATTTTGGATTTTTTAGCTCTGTAACCTTCTGATTTACGTTTTAGTAATGCAACCAGCTGTAGGTACTTACTAATATCAACGTTTTTTCTTGTTGATAAAATACTTCTTATCATCGAATAATACGACCAAAGAGAAGATGGTTTTCTTTCCTTAGATAAGCATTCAAAGTAAGCCAACAATACTTTTTCATGAGTGATATTCTTGATTTTTTTAGCAGAACACCATTCTTCGTACCGATTAAACACCATTTCATATACACTCCGTGATTTTTCCGGCAAAAGGGAGTCCACGATATTTCTCGACATTTCTTCCAAATCAGAAGGTAAACTATCAGCTTCAGAATCACTCATTTTTTAAATTATATTAAATTCTACCTGACAATAATTATTGAGTTTGACAGCGATAAATAAATATTGCCGTTACAACCTGATGACGTTGTCAAGGAAATGGCAAAGCACAGCTCACTCACCTACTAATATTTGAAACTACACAATACTTACTCCTTTAAAAATAGTTGTCATTGTGACATGTCGAAAATGCAGTTTTTAATTTTTCGAAAATGTATTGATATAAATGCCATCAATGCCATCAATGAGATAAAATTTTGTATGTAATACGAATCATAAACAATCATTATGGCACACGCCGTGTTATCGGACTCGGCTACGCCTCGCCCGATAACATTCACGACTTGTACCATAATGATCGTCTTTATGATCCTTATTACATAAATAACTATTATAGCAATAATGTCAAACACTTCAGTGACACTTTACTTCAATGATATCGAGTAATTTTAAACTAGAGTGTATAGAACTTTCATCAATCAATGTATTTCTTTTTCCGAATCAACAAAAACAATAGAAGACACTATGTTTAATTCTCAGTGGCGGTCCTTAGCATAATTTAGTTCAACGAATGAGCATTTATTGTAATTTCATTCTTCTAAATACATAATTTCGGTTGACCCTGTATATTATTATACCGTTGAATAGACGATTACTAGACCTTCTGAATAAGGTGCCACATGACCCCTGTTTGCATTTAAAAAAAACGTCGATTACGTCATCACACCAGATCTCTCACATGTATATCATGAGATGGCCCGTCAAAAATTAAAATTGACGATTTCTTCCGAAAGACGCCTATTTTTTAAATATCGAATTTATTCCATACATTTGCATCGTACTGTATATAATTTCTAATAGAATTCCATGAAGAATTGACTTTGTCAGTAAATCTCATATTACAATCAACATTAGGTTCTACTCAAAATCTTGGGGACGGAGCACCTGCACCCTTTGAATGTGGTTATATTATAAAATAGACTCCTGATGGAGTACTTCTGAAAGAAGGCAACAGGAAAACCAAGGATCAACAACCAGGCCATGTTAGTTGTCGTCCTATCAAACATTTAAGGAGTATTGGATAGACTAAAAGGGATCGGGAATAGGACATTGTCAGAAATTGTTTCAAATCCGACAAAAAAATCTTACCCATACCGAGCTTGACATTTCAAGCGAAAATCAAATGAAAATGCATTTACCAAATAACGTGCTAATGCCAATGCCGCTATATCGGTGAGGTGGCATTAGGGTAGACGAACACAAAAGCTAGGCTCAACAGGAATGTATAAAAAGATGCCAACGTTTTAGACAAGGAAGCGTTCCCAAACATCCAAGTGAACAACGCTTTCGGTCGACTGAGCGTAGAAATGATTGATGTATGGAAAACATTATTCAATAATTGGTCAATTCAAGGAGAACAGAAACTGTAAGGGTAGTTACCCATTACTTCGCTTAGGTATAACCATCAAAACAACAGGTAATTTTGTTGTCAGGACACACTTGATAAAGATCGGAGATACTGAACCGATTGAAACGTCGTTCTTTTAAGGCAATGGAATTCCGCAATAAAAGTAATCAACTCACATCCTTGTCTAAAACTTTCAAACAAAGTTAAGAGGTGCCATAAGAATTAGGTTTTCGAAATACTAGACTTTTTTCAAATTCCTCATTCATATCTCGACTGTATTCTACCCAGACAAAACAAATATTGCATATACATTCAATGCAATCAATTGGGACGATTTGCACTAAAAAAATTCAATGATGCAATCTCCATTTGCATGTCCATTTTTCTCTATTCAATAAACTTTCAACTGGAGCAGCTGGTGTGGTTGATTTTACAGGTAACGATCAAAATAGTTTGAATATGGTGGATAATAAAATTTGTTCTGCTCCCGTTCAAAACTAATTCGATGTGAACCGTTCTAATATAAAATTGTTGTGAATAGGATCGCTGATAAATATGCATTTCCTCAGGCTACTCAACAGTTATCCCAACACATACGCCTTCACCAAACAGATTGCAGAAGATGTTGTGAGACAATGTGGCGCTGGCCTGCCTGTAGGCATCACAAGACCATCAATTGGTAAGTTACTACCACCAAATGAAACTAAAATCGCTACCAAATGGGTAAATTTTGAATATATTTTAAACTGAGCAAAAAAGCTTGGAAACTAACAAACCAATGCATTTTTTTTAAGTGAACATTTGAGCTGTTATTACTAGTTAAAGTCATATTCGCTATCCGTCAAGGAAGGATAAGATTCATCTACTTGTGTTTGAAGATTTCACGCATTCCGGATGTATCCTGTGATTTATTTGGTCCTATTGGGTCAATTTAGTTTAAAACAATCTGCGAAACAACTTCGTAATATTTGATACATAGATTGATCTCTCCTGCATGTTTATGACCTTCCCAGTTCCTATAGTACGATCGGGCAAATGAATACTTTTTATATTTTAGAAATCCCCATGAGTTTTGAGTATCACAGTTCTTCTCACGATATGTTAAACGTTTTCCTGGTTGTTTAAATGACCTCAATCCTCCTAATATTTTCCAAGTCAAAGAGGTTCAACTCAGTACAAAATCGAGATCAATTGCTTGGATAACCTCAGTGACATTGTTTCTGACATAGTCAGCCTCAGTTTGGGACGAAACTTGGTGATTTTGCTCCTTGAGACCAAACAAGAGGAGGTTTATTGATTGAAAGTTTGATTTTGTGGAGGAAATCCGATTCTTGACATGATTTTTTGGGTTTATGACCTTCCACAATCTGAAAATGAAAAAATTTTTAATCCAAAGAAATCTGTACAAGTGTAGAAAGGCAAATTAATCAATTTGCCCGATAAGTTACTGCGTTCACAAGACTGCTGTCTTGAAAGAAATTAATTTTTGTCATTTGGAAATCGTGTTATGCAACTGGATGTATTATGTGTAGTTTATCATATTATATGAATGAAGATTTCTACGAAATCACAAAAAGACTTGTATATAACACATTACAATATGATGTCGTGTCGCTTCGCTCGTGTTTCAATACCACGCTAATTTTGCAACTGTTATATAAATAGCTATGCCCTACGACAGTGCGTAAACCAAGCGATAACTTTGAGAACGCCTTTTGCATTGTTTCTCTACAAATAAATAATCACAATTATTATTCTTGATAATCCACAATTCCAACAATGTTGCCGGCCTTGTAAGAGAAGGCATATTTGTATAGTTTCAGTGAGCACCAATTTATAACTTTTCGTCGTGGTATTAGCCAGGAGAGTAGTTGTTTTCTGATGGATTTTCGCCCCAATTATTCCTATTGTATAGGATTATGGCAATAAGCGTGGTCCTGGTATTGCAGGACATCTTGTTTCTCTTTTGACAAGCTTATTGTGAACAATGCAATGCAGATTTCTTTAATCTGAGTATATAATATAACTAAACATTTTCGGCACAAGAAATGAACTGAAGCAAAAACTATTAGGAAATATGGATGAGATCATCTACTATTCCGTGACTTGGAAGATTGCTGTTCTTTTACAATAAAGGACCACCCACGCAACCACCTTATGGAAAAAAGTCTTTCGGTGAAAATGGCTTAATTTTTGATATGTTGTAGATGGAACCATTCTGAGTAAAAGTCTCCATTGGCTTAACTCGATCGTATGACTAGATTCGGCGCTAGAGGGCGCCAAATCATAAATTTTGTGATTTTTGGAGAAATTCAGCTGAATGAAAAAATAACAATATCTCATTTATATTCAATATTGTTTGCTACTGAGAATTCCTAATGTTCGCGAGAAATATTTTTCCATAATACAGAAAAAAATACGCCGTTATTTGTGTACAGGGTAGTCAACAATATACTCAATTCTTCAGTGATTGATTTCGCCTACGAGATTAAAAGTTGATTGAGTTTATTATTGAGGATCAATCAGAATGGTTTGTTGATCGACCAAAATATAATGAAGCTGTGAATACAGAATGAGATGAGTCCACGTTTTATATACAGTAACCGCCGAAAAGTATGTACCATATGGGAAAAAACGTTATTATTAGATTATTGGAAAAAAGATTCTTGGAAAAAATTTATTCATGTCCGATAACCTAAAAATCGATTTTGACACATGTCACGTGATCGCTGGTATGCGTTTTTTGAATTTTCCCAAAGTAAAATGCCATAAGAGAGCACAGAATGAAATAAAGAAAAGTATGTCATTCTCAAAATATTGGTAAGTATTTGAGAGAGGTTTCAATTGCCTTAGTAAAAACAGAGTACTAGATAATTTTCGAACCACGTGATCTACATGATTGATTTGTATCATCAAGTTGCTGTGAGAAATTCAGTGACTTGCCATTTCTGGATACTACCGTTGAACTGATAAAGAGTTCCCGGAAAACTAAAGCTGGGGTGGCAGCGTTGAAGGGGTCCTTGTGGTTTTTTTTTTTATGACTGTTGTGTGGCATCCCCTCATTCACCTATGACTTTCTGGTGATATTCTGTGTTTTTTCTGTAGTTTAAATAGCTAATGCTCCTTTGTTGTAAAACGAATAAAGTATTATCAGAACGAAATATTTTTTATTTTGTTACATCAAAGGTCCGATCTGGCAACTGAGTGATTTAGTAATAAACTATATGCTCTCGAGCTGAGAAGATTTACCAAACCTGGAATTTATCTCTAGGTTATTTCCGTCAAAGGCAATGAGTAAAGACAAACAGAGATAGAATAATCCGGTAGATGATTATTTCTGGTGTTACAAATTGCATTGAACCGTTATTTCCAATTATTCTTAAACAGGCGTCTTTGCCATATTATGCTAATGAGAAAGATTCTCATCGTAACGCTATTAGTCTCCTTTGAAACAGTGGTAATTTTTTATTTTTTCTTCAGTCGTGTCTACCTACAAAGAACCTATTAGATCGTGGATCAACAACGTGTATGGAGCTTCAGGGGTCGCTACTTTAGTTGGTTTGGGACTTTTGAGGACTCTGCATGCAGATCCCGACGCTGATGCTAATATTATCCCTGTCGATATGTGTGTCAACTCCATGATAGCTTCGGCTTGGGATGTCAGCTGCCGATTTCAAGAAGCCAAAGAGAAGGAAATAAATTATGAAATACCCATCTACAATTTCGAATCCAGCTGTAGTAATGTAAGAATAATATATCTTATTCATAATTATAGCATCTCTTAACACCGATTCTTTCCGTACGGTATTTAAATGGCTCAATGGGGTCTTTCGATATCTCTGTATCTCTATTTTTTGTATTCTAACGTATGATATGAAAATGAGATCATATACCAGTAGTCCAAGAAGCACAAAAATATTTTGGATTGAAATTGCAGTGTCTGGCAAAAAAATAATACTAGGAATTTTCAATCGACCACATGATGCTAATATTTCTTATCACAATTCATAAATTTCCTCGGAGATATTGTGACGAATTTTCTTATTGTGACTCGATATTTCATTGAATTTCAATAGAAACATGTTACGCTATAATGCCAATAATGCTGTGCCACTTAGAAATTTTGGTCACTCAATACTCTTGAGCAACCGACATAAAAATGACCATGTGCAAAACAGGAAGTACCCAAATGAATTTCTGCCACTATCAGCGTTTGTCCCTTGTATTTACTCATTAAAGACCACTTAAATAGTGCTCTTTATGATATTCCCCCCCCCCCCCCAGCTCTGTGACACGTATACCAGTGCCATTACACAATCTCGACGATGTCCACGTTATCATTTTTAAAACGGTAAACACAATTTGGTACAGCAAACTAATTTGCATAGGTGTTCTACGCTCGTGTATTTCTGGCCTTAGGCTTATAATAGACGAGCATATAACACGTTGTGTGCTGAAGGCCGCGTTTTTCCCGCTAGAAAGAATATTTTGTATTTTAATTGAAACAAATACACAAGCTTTGAGCACGTTCGCATCCGCTGGCCGAACGCCGGTGTTTACGTGCTGCACAGTCGATATGATACATTATTCACTATGCATAAGTGTTCTACGCTCGTGTATTTCTGGCCTTAGGCTTATAATAGACGAGCATATAACACGTTGTGTGCTGAAGGCCGCGTTTTTCCCGCTAGAAAGAATATTTTGTATTTCAATTGAAACAAATACACAAGCTTTGAGCACGTTCGCATCCGCTGGCCGAACGCCGGTGTTTACGTGCTGCGCAGTCGATATGATGCATTATTCACTATGCATAGGTGTTCTACGCTCGTGTATTTCTGGCCTTAGGCTTATAATAGACGAGCATATAACAAGTTGTGTGCTGAAGGTCGCGTTTTTCCCGCTAGAAAGAATATTTTGTATTTTAATTGAAACAAATACACAAGCTTTGAGCACGTTCGCATCCGCTGGCCGAACGCAGGTGTTTACGTGCTGCACAGTCGATATGATTCACTATGCACACAGATTCACGACCAGATAGATATTTCACGCGGACATGTATAGATATCTTTCTCCACAATTGCATTGTCAGGCTAAACCTTCATCATTTCAACTCATAACAGTATCAATTTTCTTCAACCTATCTTGTGTTCGTGGAAACAGCTCGTCAAAACTCTTAATTGACATGCGATAATAGAAAACGAATTTTTCCGGATATTTTCTGTGATCCGAAAATTTCAAATGAGAATGTCCTGATGTTTGGGTATGCCCACCAATGGCGATGTTTACGTTTTCGTAATTTTTACATTAGCAAGATGCATTACAACCACTTTGCACAAGGTCCTACTGACTATATCCGCCATTTTGTGAAACTTCACACGCCAAATAACATGTACGCGTATTCAAAAGCCTGCGGGGCAGAGCGTGCGACAAGCTTATAATAGACGAGCGTATAACACACCAAGTGCTAAACGCCGCGCTTTCTCCGCTGCAATGAATAATTTATATTCAATTCGAAACAAATACACAAGCGTTGAGCAAGTTTGTCCGCTGGCCGAACGCCGATGTTTGCGTGCTGCGCGCGTCGTCTCAAAAACGCCGTCGATGAGATAAGTTATTTACCTACACGCATACAGGAGCAGATATTTTACGCAAAGTATACAGTATCGGAAAGTTTTCATCTGGGGTATGGTGGTTTTATGAGAGCGTGAAGAATAGCTTGCTATAATGTTGAGAGAGCATTACAATTTCTCCTCTTCTCGCTCGAGGAAGGGATATCAGCTGAGCTGTTGATTCGTCGGGCGAGGCAACAGGAGAGGCGCGCAGTAGTGCGTCTCTCTTATTTATGTGGTATTATCATAACATTGCGTTCCTTGTTGCTCGCGTAGATTTCTGTCTATACCCCAGATGAAAAGTTTCCGATACTGTAGATCCCTCCACAATTACATTGTCATGCTAAACCTGTGATCAGAAAATTTCAAATGAAAATGTCCTGTATGAAGACTAGTACTAATGAGTGGATGTTCCCACCAACGACGATGTTTTTGTTTTGAAAACAGTGAGCACAATGCTGCAACCATCCAATTTGCATAGTGGCCATTTTGATACGGACTGTATCTGCCGCCACACGCCAAAAAACATGCACGTGTAGGTCCTTTCTTAACACGCTTATATTAGCTTCACTTGTATCTGTGTATATATGTATGTGTTATTATATACAGTGAGGACCAAAAGTCCGTCACCCCCCCTGTAACTTCTTTATATTATATATTACAAAAAATATACATACATAAGTTATAGTATTTCATTCGGTCTCTTTGATGGTTTAAGTTTTATTTATATAGGGTGTCTCAAAAAAGCGCACCGACTTAGTAGATAATTTTCATTAAGTCGGACACCCTGTATATCATTTCATGATCGGTTAAGGATGATCATTAGAAATCCAACAATACCAAGTTTGATGATATCATCTCCAAAGACCACGGAGATATCGCCACTTATTTCATCCATAAGCTGAATGAGTGTGAGAGAGAATTTACTGACCCGGAATCATTTACCCAGACCCAGAAAAAGTTTCTCTCTCCCACTCATTGGGCTTATAGATAAAATAGTAGGCGATATATCCGTACTTCATGTAGATAGCAAAATCAAACTTGGTATTGTTGAGTTCCTTACGATCATCCCTAACCGATTATGCAATGATATACAGGGTGTCCTATTTAAAAAAATTAACTTATAAGTCACGGCGCTTTTTTGAGACACTCTGTATAAATGAAACTCAAACCATTAAAGAGATCGAATGAAATATATCCAGTGATGAGGTACCCAACATGAGCGTATCGCGCAAATTAAAATAATGAAAATACATAATGAAATTGGTTTCACTGTCCTTTCAACATGTACTGAAATTGTAAAAACTAATTGACAATGTAATTAATTACTGAAATGTAAAAAATTAAAATTGAAAATATAGGTCGAAAGCACCCACGCTTTTTTAAATTTGAATAATTACATTGTCAATTATTTTTTACTTTTTAGTCCATGTTGGAAGTAAAGCGTGAAAAAATTGGATGTCATCGTTCAATCACGTTTTCTGAGAAAACGAGTGCATTTCATAAGAAATTACTAGGTATAATTTTAGTGGAGAATTGAAATGTCTTCCACCATGTTTAGTTGTTTTTCCGATAAATCATATACTTTCGAAGATTACAGAAAAATCTATTTATATTTTTATCGAAAAAAAAATGTTCCGCCCTTGGAATTTTTGGTGAATTTTTTTTTTTTTTCGTTTCTATCATGGTTCCAACAACTAGCATACCAAGTTTGGTGGTGCTACAATCGATCCCCGCCTCAAAACCCAATAGTAATGAATTAATTTTCGTGATAGAGATAATCAGTTTTAGTAATAAGGAGTATATTTTGCAGCCCATCAATTGGAAAAATTTCATGGATGCCACAATTCGATATGGAGAGCAAACCCCTACGAACAAAGCAATGTGGTACTTAAGTTTAAGGTTACAGAAATATTACCCCCTGTACTTGTTTACGGCATTCTTCCTTCACATGGTACCTGCCGCTATTATGGACGGAGTATTGCTGTGTTTGGGAAAAGAACGAAAGTACGTATTTTAACTACTGAATATCTGAGCCCGATTGGTATTTTCCAACGTGCGGTAGTGATCTAAGCAGCAATAAAATGAAATTAATGAATAAAGCGGAGCGCAGACCAGAGCGGAAGCGGTCGCGGTGGTAGACGCGGTCACGATGCGGTCACGGTGCGGTCACGGTGCGGCCACGGTGCGACCACGAAGCGAACAAACAGGTACGTACACCAACGCGTGCAGATGTTGTAAGAACAATGCTCAGATCAATAAAAATCTGTAGAAAGGCCCGATGCTGTGTAACCACCATATTCAAGGAACCGAAGACAACTGTATTTATAAACATTCACCTCCTACCACTGTTGTTTTGAAACATCGACTTCCGGTTGTCAAAATGGTAAAAAAATATTTATATGAATTTGGTAGGTATCAATCAATGCGTAAACATTTATATTTTATATTCAGATCTGTTATTCTACAAGTTCCAGGTAAA
Organism: Chrysolina haemoptera; assembly: GCA_958298965.1. Taxonomy (NCBI): domain Eukaryota; kingdom Metazoa; phylum Arthropoda; class Insecta; order Coleoptera; family Chrysomelidae; genus Chrysolina; species Chrysolina haemoptera. The sequence goes on along the minus strand of OY282597.1, from coordinate 10,407,197 downwards.
TATTAATTTCCAAAGAGATGGAAAAAAATCTTCTAAGAATAAGAAATATGTGGTTTTCAACTGACGAAATCGATGGAGCACTCTGAAAATTTCGAGTGATTACCAGAATTTTGTCATTCTTGGCAACACAGTATTTTCCCTGTCGAATTACCGCTTCGGCAAAACAAACGATAGCTACCTTGCATTCAGTGGCGTCGGAAACATAGAACGTATTTGTATAATAGAATATTGAAGTGAAATAGGTACTAATAATGAATAATTCATACATATTGACGAAAAGTTGAATAGGGTGTGAAATAGCTGGCCAGATTTTGACTACCAAATAATATTTTTTAATATTATGAATGAGAATTTATTTATGCATGTTTACTAATTTATTCAACTCATAAATCAACTTCAGATATATTTCTGGGAATTTGAGATTCCCCAATAACTATAGAGTGGTATTCATTCATGTAGTCCAAATTAATCATTAATTGTCATTATTGCTGTATTGTCAACTTGTTTTGTATTCTCAATAAATTCATTTACCCTTCGAAATCTAATTAACCCTAGACATACAATAATAACCTACATTTTTGGGGGCTCGTCCGGGATTGAGAATAAATAGAGGCTGCGAACGAGTTGACTGTTCCTGGACATTCTTGACGTTTGTCAATCGAAGACCCTTTTATAATACAAAGAAGATATTTGATCAAAGAGATCTAAAGACGAATGGAGTAAGACGTGATCCATTGTATAATCTATAGAAGATAATTTACGAAGCAGATCCAAAGACGTATATGTTGAAGACGAATGGAGTATGACGAGATCCATTTTATAACCCAAAGAAGATATTTGACGAACGAGATTCAAAGACGTGTTCATAGGAAACGACTGGAGTAAGACGAGATCCATTGGTTCCAATTATAAAGAGAAGCTCTTAAAGCGGATAGTAAGAAACAGATTTTGAAAGTACAGGAAGAAAACAGAAAAACCTACAATTTGAGAAGGAGAAATCCGAAAACATATAAGATAGGAGACTTAGTAGCTATCAAAAGAACTCAGTTTGGAGCAGGAATTAAAATCCCCAGAAAATATCTAGAACTTTACGATGTCGTGAAAGTAGGTTGTCACGAGGAACCAATGCGTACTTCTACTTGTGCAGAATTCATGAAACCATGGATTGATAATCAAAGTGAATCCTAGATTTTTAATCTATCTGTATATTTTATTATTTTGGGAATATGATTTTTATTAATATCTTGTTATTTTATTTTTCTCGGCGTATTGAAGTATCACCCAGTAGAGCAAAAAAATCAGTTCAAATCACCTTAGAATATTTTGGAAAGGTTTCCTAGCATTTGAGTAATCAAGGGGATAACAATTTTGGACGTTGACGAAAAAGGTAAAATTGAGTAAATCCTTCAGTCAAAACCACTAGAAAACGAATAATTAGAAGTATTACCATCATAGTCGAGAAGCGACGGATATATCCTTTTCCAGAATTATTAAAAGGGCAAAACTGAGATACGCCGATCATTATGACGTACTGACCGGATAGACCAACCAATATAAATTTTTTGTGGAAATTAATTCTAATAGTAAGCGACTTGCGCCATGACTTCGGGGATACTTTATAAATAACTAAAATCCAAATTGCAACTCAAAATTTTTTTTGTGCAATTGTTTAAACAATGATTATTAAAAAAAAGGGTCCTTTTTTTGGTTTTTTGTAAATATCTCAAAAGGTACTAGACGAATGGCTTTACTCGTAAAAGACCGTTTGTAGAGAATGAAAAAACCTACAAAATAATTTTTGGAAAATCTCGATACGACCATTTTTCGCCGAGAAAAGCCGGAAAAACTCTTGAAACAAGGCCTTTTTTTAAAAATTCGTATCTCCCTCCATTTTCAATATTAAGAAATAATTTTTCGGGGAATGGTAGCTAATATCATGTACGTTGAGCTCCCGAAAGGTGGAAATTGTCGCTTCAATAGTTTTTCTACAATCGGGTTTTAAAAAAATTACAGCCATATTTTGCATGATGCGTCATATTACGGGAAATGGTCCGATTTGAATTTTTAAAGCGGCATTTTGAAGTTGAGGTTAAAAACTACAATTTGCCTATCTCACATTTTCCCGTAAGTTTGGAGAACATTGTTAAAAATGCTTCTGAACACAGCGCTTCGAGTGAAAATTCGTCGCCGAGTCGTGCTAAGGTAGTAGTGGAGGGGGCGCCGAGAAGCGGAGGAGAAGTGAGAGACCGGTTGCGCGCACAAGGCGCTTTTTTCTATACAGCAAAGACGTCGCTTGTAATTGCATTACTTTTATGCAGTTTATTTAAATAATACGTACATGCATATGTTCAATTATAATTGTACTTGTACAAGAACGTATATGTAAACATATACACTGGCAAAAAATGTATAAATTGCACCAATAAACCGTGTTTTTTTATTCCAAAAATAATTGTTCTATTAAGTCAAGTGCATTTTATAGGTGATTTAACGCTCGTTGATTTGACAACAAAATTAGTTGATGTAATTGTAATAGTGCTAATTGTGTAATAGTGCTTTTGAATTGATATCGTTCAGATGTACTAGGAAATCAATTTCTTCAATAGGAACTTGAGTATATGCAATAAATGCTAAAGTGTTGGCATGATTTTGAGGTATATGTTTTATACATAATAAATGTTTTCACTGTTTTAAAATACATTATTTTTAATATTCGATAATTAAAAAATGCATAATAAATGTTTGTGCTGAATTAAGTAAATTCTATATAATAATCGGTAATTAAAAAAACAGCGTAACATATTAGGACTAAATTTAAAACGAAACATGAAAATTTTATAGTTGTGAATAATCAAAATATTTATAAGGAGAGGTTTTTAAAGTATTAGCAGTAATTTTATTATTTTTCATTCTTCTTATTCATTTGTTTAACAGATTCATTCATAATTAAAATGATTACTTTTATGACCAATTTTTATGCTAACAAAGTAAAAATAAACATGAATACATTCCAAATATATTTACAATACAAATAATAACTAGGGCAAACAAATTTTGCTTTTTTTTGTTAAAGAAATGTATTGATGAAAATGTTGGTCTGTCATTGTGTCAACGAAAACCATTCATGACCCACTGATGTTATAATAACTTGTTTTGTCTTGGAATAATCTCCAAGTCAGATGAAATTAGCATTAATTTATTTTGGTGTGAAATGGCGTGCTTGAATTAATTGCAGGAAATTTATCAAGCACTAGGGCGATTACAAGTGAAAATTTTTAATTCTTCTCCAAAAACCGTAGATCTGTACAATGTAAAAGCTGCGTGGCAACTAACATAGACCGCCTTTGAGAGCGGCGTTCAAGGCCAAACGGGCACATCTGCTCCTGAATTCTCGGCGCCCCCTCCACTACTACCTTAGCACGACTCGGCGACGAATTTTCACTCGAAGCGCTGTGTTCTCCAAACTTATGGGAAAATGTGAGATAGACAAATTGTAGTTTTTAACCTCAACTTCAAAATGCAGCTTTGAAAATTCAAATCGGACCATTTCCCGTAATATGACGCATCATGCAAAATATGGCTGTAATTTTTTTAAAACCCGATTGTAGGAAAACTATTGAAGCAACAATTTCCACCTTACGGGAGCTCAACGTACAACGTAAAAATTATTTCTTAATATTGAAAATTGAGGGAGATACGAATTTTTGAAAAAAGGCCTTTTTTCAAGAGTTTTTCCGGTTTTTCTCGGCGAAAAATGGTCGTATCGGGATTTTCCAAAAACCATTTTGTAGGTTTTTTCATTCTCTACAAACGGTCTTTTATGAGTAAAGCCATTCGTCCAGTACCTTTTGAGATATTTACAAAAAAACAAAAAAGGACACTTTTTTTAATAATCATTGTTTAAACAATTGCAAAAAAAATTTTTGAGTTGCAATTTGGATTTTAGTTATTTATAAAGTATCCCCGAAGTCATGGCGTAAGTCGCTTACTATTAGAATTAATTTGCAAAACAGGATTTATTTTTGTTATATTGGTTGGACTAGGATTGGGTTGTCATTATTGCTGTATTGTCAACTTGTTTTGTTTTTCCCAATAAATTCAGTTACCCCTTGAAATCTAATTAACCCTAGACACACAAATAAAACCTACATAAATAAACGGTCGACGGAAATGAAGTTTCATCTAATCCTACATAGTTTTTATGTCAGATTGACATACGAGAAGTATTTTCTGTCTTCAGACAATTTTCATTTTTTCAGGTTGATTTTGTATAGGCGTGTTGAGTAAATTTTGTTCAATTCGTTCGGTAATTTATTGAATAGTTTTGAACCAATATAGCGGAAACCTCTTTGAATAAGCGATTTCTGCGTAGCTGGCACATAAATAGCAGATAGAGGACTAGGGTCATGAAACGGTTTAAAGAAAATTTTATTGCGGTCATGCTTTGTATAATGACACAAGTTTCAAATTGATTAGACAGTTCAATGAAACAGTAGTTTTTTTCCTAACACATACTGATCTCAATCCCAAATGACCTCCGACATATTTATTGAATAACCAATTTATGAGATTTTTATTTTTATCTTCAAACATATTAAAAAATTGAAACTTTCATAATCATAATATATTATTTCTGACTGAATCAGTTGTATAACCATCGATATGATATCAGAGGTAGTCGTTGTGAACTAACAATAATATTTTCATTTCAGGATGATAAAAGTTTATAGAAAAGTCAACAAATTTTTATCTGTTATATCGTATTTCGCAACGCAGACATGGACATTCGAATCTGAAAATGTTAAAAGAGTCTGTGAGAAAATGTCTGATAAAGACAAAAACTTATTCTTTAGTGACCTTGGAAAACTTGACTGGGAAGATTTCTTTCGGTACTATTCAAAAGGTATCAGAATTTTTTTACTGCAGGATCCTATAACAACTTTGGAAGAAGCTCGAATCAGGAGAAAAAGGTGAACTATTTTGTATCTTTACCTCTTTTCTTTTTCTCGCCCCCGATTATGTAAATGATTGTCCATCTACTCCACGATATTTTTCCATTTTCTATACTTCGCTCCACACATTTTTCTCCAAAACATTCCCCCTACGTTCCTAATCCAGTACGATTGAGTTTTGAGATAAGAATCGATTGTAGCACCACTAACTAAACTTGGTATGCTAGTAGTTGGAACCATGATAATCACGAAAAAAAATTGTTTACCAAAATTCCAGGGGTGGAACAAATTATTTTTTTTTTTGTCGTTTAAAAATATATAAATAGATTTTTGCTGTAATATTGGAAAGTATATGATTTATCGGAAAAACAACTCGACAGGGTGAAGAACAATTCAATTTTCCACAAAAATTATGCCTAGTTATTTCTTATGAAATGCGCTCGTTTTCTCAGAAAACCTGATTGAACATCAAATTTCAGGTTCACCGCCGCTGAATGTTCTGGCGGAGCCGAATATTTGATTGGTCATAACTCTGCTAAAAATGATCGGAGAAGAAAAAGGAAAAGTTCATCTCGTTTCTGAAGACCTTCTCATGCAAATATAATATTCGAATATTTGAGTACCTAACATGTGTTTTGTCGCACTTCACGGAGATGTTTGCGGATGATCTGAAAATCATGAATAATTTAGTAAATATGGAATTATTATACTGAAGCAGCAACCCATACCCTCTTTGTACTATATGCAACAATTTTAAAGTAGTTTGACAGGTTTCACTTATACATACCTAAAAAAACTTTGTTTTGTTCCTGCCTCAACTTACCCATAAAATCGGCATTGTCTTCACTAAATATTGAAAATAATTGCTCGTTCATATCATGCATATATATATATATATATATATATATATATATATATATTCAATAACACTATTGTGAAGTGCAAACCTCAACCTTGCAATACTTAATTTCTCATGTAGGATGTGTATGCGCGATTATTGTCAACATTTACTGAAGAAATTGCCGGGATTATGGGTAAGTTGAAAACTGAGGCAGGAGTAAAACCCACTTTTTTCTTTGGCATGTATAAGTGAGACCTGTCTCACCAATCTTAAATTGTTGCATATGGTCCAAAGAGGGTACTGATTCCTGCTTCAGTATAATTATTTCATATCAACTAAAATATCCATGACTTTCGGATCCTCCGTAAATATCGTAGAAAGGTTATGTGAAGTGGGACAAAACACATTTTAGTACTCAGATATGTTATGTCATGTATGTTGCATGAGGAAGTAGAAGTTTTCAGGAACGATATGCACTTTTTCTTTTCCTTTTACTATAATTTTTAGCAAAGTTATGACAAATCTAATTTTCGGCCCTGCCTGAACTTGCAGTGACGGGCTAGGGCAACCATGAAATGTGACGTCGGCGTTAAACCACGTTTTCTGAGAAAACGAGCATATTTCATGAGGTATTACTAAATATCATTCTTGTGGAGAATTGAATTATCTCTCAACCTATCAAAATCGTTTTTTGATAAATCGTATATTTCCTGAAATAAATTATATTTTTTTTATGAAAAATTTTTTAGGTTCCACCCCTGATTTTTTGATAAACAATTGTTTTTACAATAATACATAATGTCGAAATGTTATGTGCCGTGTTTCAGACTGCTACAATTCATTCTTCACTTTTTGCTCGAGTTTGTCTGTCTTTACTGGATTATCCCATAATCATGTTCATCCACTCATATTGTAACATATCACTATTCAAAATTTTAAATTGAATATGACATAAAAAGTTTTTTTTTTCTATTTTTTAGGTTATACTGGCTCCATCAATTCGTTAAAGCAGCATGTATAGTCGCACTGCTAGGAATTTTGTGGTATATATCACGCAATATAATATAGTGATGATAAAATGTGTTATAGGCCTATTTGTTACTGTTTATACTTCATGTTGAACTTTCGAATCACTCTTTCATAGTTGACCGTTTCGAGTACCACCATTGAATATATTGTTAAATTACATTTATTAAGATTCATATGTAAATATTATTGTAATAAAACATGTTTTGATTACAGTTTTCTTGTTAAAATTCATTCTTCAACAAAATAAGAATCAATCAATGCAAGTTATGCTACTCGTCTTATAATTTGGGCGTATTTTCATCGATACATAAAATCGTGAGAGGAAAATCAATCTGAAAAAAATAAAAAAAATACACCTTCAATTGCAGAGCTAATATTTTTAAGTCTGTATCAGATTCTCAAAAAAATGACAATCTTGTTTTCGGTATATTACTTGAATAAAATAGTTATTGTAATAAATAAGTAGCTATATCATATATTGAATTGATACGATGAAGACGTGATTGGATCACACGTTTAAAGGTAAGATTCTCGTCATTTTTATCCCGCACAAGTCTCCGGGCGATTTCTGAGTGTTGTTCATAAGGCCTCAGCTAGGTAACGTATAGAACAAATTTAGAAAGATCAAGAACTTTTAATAGTTACAGTCATATTGAAAAACTATGTGAATCTTTAACAACTACAACATTATAAACAGATAATATGTATTAGACAATGACAAGTAAAAACAAAATTTAACAAAAAACCTTTGTTTGGAAATGGCTGAAATAAAATTACAAACCAATAATATGAACAAAAATACGGACATTGATAAGTTTAGCAAAATTTATTCATACATTTTTTTACCACAAAATCATTCAAATATTAACACCTGAAATTTATATATTCTGTATAGTCCTCATATTCTTTGGCATTGACATCACAAATAATCAGTGCTCGTTTTCTATTTTTCCATTTTAATTATGTTCATTGAATATCGAAGGAAACCTCACATTGTAGCCCTCGATAAAGCATGTAAAATTTTGCGAAAGCTCGGGTGGCAAAAAAAGAGTATAGTTCTTTTCTCAGACCGAATCCCCGATGAAAGCAAGTTCTTTATAACAATATAATTAGATAAAATGCCTTTCTCCACAACCGTTACAGTATTTGCCAATTCTGAAATCATATTCGATAACACGCACTTGATATTGAAAAAATATTCTACACTTAACCCTTGCAGTCTTATGCATTTTGCGTGTAATCCATTCAATTACTTTTATTAGAATAATATTCTGACATATCCCAATGGGCACAAGGACGTTGAAATGACGTTGTGAAATGGCTGAAAACCGAATGTTTTTTCAACGAAAAAATGTCGCATGAAACAACGTAATATTAAACCAATTGCTTACTAATTATCGCTTTATTGCGGTTTTCAATCAGGATTTTTGAACATCGAAGATACTCAATAAAACAACATTGTTTTGACCAAATAAAAGGTTAAGGAAGGTATCATTAACATTGATAAATGAGTCGCATAAAGCAAGTTTGATTAAAAATTCTTTTTGAATTAACATAACGATTGTTAAACGAATATGTAACGACTTGTTGAGGTAGTAACGTTGAAAACACGTCTTTATAACGTATTCTTTCAACATTGAAGATTATACTAAATTATTTCCGTTAAAATTTTCAACCAGAAACGTTTATTCAACGAATGCCACGTTTATAACACTTTTGAAAAACGTACGTGTGCCCATTGGGATTTGTAGCAATAATTACGTTACGTTACGTTCTCTTCAAGTTTTCAACTCCATTTTGACCCCCTTAGACGGCCTGCAAACTCAGGCACCCCATTTTTTTAGTCAATTCGACCACGGAAAACATCATATTTGGAAATGGAAGGTGAACAATGTCAACTTTACGAATTATAATTTTCTTCAAGTTTCCAACCCCATTTTCACTTTGTCAATTATTTTTTACTTTTTAGTCCATGTTGGAAGTAAAGCGTGTTTTTTAGTTTTATTAAACTATTATTTTTTTTAATAACGTTATTCAAAGGTACCTCTTATTTTTCACTATTATTACGGATTTTTCCGACTTAATTTTCTTGAGGTTTCGCAATTTTTTTCGAGAGTCATTAGTTTTTTTGTCGCAATTTTCAATATCCGAAACCCTCGGTATTTTTTCTGACTTTCTACTAGTTATCTATCCAGCCTTCAGGAATATTTGGAACCTTTGATGTGAATACAATTCGAAAAATAAAAGCTTCCCAAAATACTAAAACTACTTAACTTTCACTCGACGCACGTTTCACCTACAACAATGTTAGCATTCAGTACTGCGCATTCTTGAAAATGCTAACTTTGTAGTCGAAACGCGCGTCGAGTGAAAGTGACGTAGTTTTGGTGTTTTGGGTACCTTCTTATTCTTGAAATGAAATTTTAGTACTGTTATCGGTTCCTTCTTAATTCATGCGCAAAATTGCAGCTCTTTCGGATGCCATCAAGTGCTTGAAATGATTACTAGTTTTGAACCGGAAACACAAACAGAACCACAGAACGACAGAATGACAGAAGAACAGAATAAGTTGAATAAAAGCTTGTTAAAATGTTGCTGAATTGTTGAAAAGTTCGTCGCTATAGTGAATTATGAATTGTGAAGCTGTGGCTCTCTTTGTGGAAGAATGATATAATTAGTTGTTCCTTCCATTTTATTCAAATAACTATATAATACTCCTACATTTATCAGCCTTTTTGTGTTGCATACAGATATTTGCTAATTCCTTGGATTCACTAACGATAACGAAGGAGAATGACCCTGTATTATATTTCATTTCATGCCATTCTGATGACTGCCAAGAAAACAGCAAACGATTTGACATCTTGATTTTCCGTGTCATATTTTTTTCTTCTAGTCTTATATTATCAGTGATAAATACTCTTCAAAGCAAATTAATATGCATCAATAGAGATAAATGATTGCTTCATCTACATATAATATGCAGGTAAGCCGAAACAAATATTCACCTAAGTTGTTATTGAATTAAATCAGTTGGATTGATCTATAGAAAACGTCATTGAAACAACAACAAAAAGTATAGGAATAAATGAGCAATTCAAAGATTTTTATAAAAGAAAAAATTTGTTTATGTTATATTTTCGAAAAGATAAGGTAAGCTTACAACCGTAAGGATTGTCATTCGCCAGCGACCCTCCAGGGGTACGCCGTTCGCTACACAAGTTATAATGCATAGGCTAGCGAACGGTGTACCTCTGGAGAGTCACTGGTGAAAGAATATGCATGCGGCTGTTAGTGTTTCGAGGTTCTCTCAACCACTTTTCCGTTATGCCCTTCGGAATCTTGAAAATCGATAAGTTTCAAAAAAAATTTTAACAAACCGCACAAAATGCCTGATCCTCTTTGTCTACCTCTTTTTAGATGATAATCAACTCAATCTCGCAGAACATCCTTTATTTATTTTTTTTAATAATCATGTGACTGCTATGAAATCTCATATGTTCTCATCTTCTCATTCATTTTCGAACTGGATGCCCTCATAGAAACATGTAGGATTCATCCCAGGAACCACTGATAGAAACGGATAACAGTTATGTCTAAAAACACTTTCAAATATCATACGTTATTTACGTTAGGAAATGCCTATCCAACTTGGATCTCATAAATTCTCTAATTTTTTTTTATCAGTCTCTATGAGACATTTTTGGCAGGGATATTCTCGATTCGTTCACCATCACCGTCCACCAGTCTCACATTATCCAATCCACATGGGTGTTTTTGGCTGCTCACGGGGAGGTGAGAGTAGCGTTGGGATGCTCAGACTCCAGACATTCCCTTGAAACCAGTGGGGTTCAAGACAATAACAAGGCTTGACTCTGAAAGAAGGAGGAACCTGTGAATTATTTGAGAAATGAATTATTTTGTATCGTGCGTATTATTCAATGTATCGTACTTTCCCAATTTGAACTGGTTATTGTCGAAAATGTCGAAGTTAACTCCAAAAAATCTTGAAAAAAATGTATATGTATCACCCTGTATCTCGAAAACCAAACCGTTTGGGACACATGTTTATATGAACTTTTCATCCTGCCAACTTTCAAAGAATCACCTCCCGAAGTTTGTCAACGTACTTAATTAACACCCTGTATATTCAAATTTTTCTTTGAAGTACCGACACCGATCGGATGGCATTCGAACTGCCTCGGACCGCGCACCGCACAGTTTTCCGCGCCTCGTTTTGACGTACACATTACGCACGCTCGTTCGGCCTCATTTTGCCTCGTTCCTGTTCGTGCTCAGAGTTGTTCGAAAATCACCTTCACAAAAGCTGTAGGTCATGAATTTCTCTTTTTTACACGTGCTTCTCTTCAGACCTATGTACGAAGCTCTGGAAGGGACACCCAAAATAAAAAAAATTCATCCTTCCTAAAATTCCGACTTGCAACTCGGAATTTTGAAATTCCGAGATTTAACTAGGAATTTTGTAGTCAAATTCTGACTTTTAACTCAGAATTTTTAAATTCCAACTTATAATACGGAATTTAAAATTGCGAGATAAAACACGGAATTTTAAAATTCCGAGTTATTACTCGGAATTTTTGGAGTGATGATTTTTTTTATTTGGGTGTCCCTTCCAGAGCTTCGTACCTATGTGATTCCTAATTTTAAAAAAAAAATTTATTTTTTATATCGCTTCTCATCATAATCATTAAAATTTGTAGATTCTGATACTTTTGTTCTGCGTCTTCGTTGAGGTCCAGAATTCTGGACAACTACGTCCTCATATTCACAACAATCTGTGCAAGAGATCTGCGCCAGTAGAAGAAAATGGTAGTAACCATGAACACAAAGCAGATATCGTCGTCACCATCAAAGAGGGCGGTGAACAAAATATGTACGAGGATACCGAAAGGACGACTGCACTAACCATTGTCTATCAAGAATCGACAACTGAGTCATTTACCTGTGTCAAATCTGGTTCATTTCCAAATCCCGATAATTGTTCAGAATTCTTTATTTGTCACAAAAATAAAGTGGCTCGCGGCTTAGAGAAAGTGAGAATGAGCTGCCCCAAAGGTATGGCATTTGATCAAAAAGAAAAGAAGTGTACTGAAGGTGCTATTCTTACTTGCAATTCACCAAACAATGATAATGGTTCATTATAGCTTTGTATCTGGAATTCAGTAATATAGTTTTTTTTTATTGAGTTTTGCGTCGTTTCCTAGGTTACATTCTGGATTTACTCTACACGGTATTATTCCTTGACAATTGAAATTATGCACTTATCGATCATTCATTCTTTCAGATAACAGAAACGAACTGAATGGTATCGAAGGTGAAAGAGAAAGATGGTAAATCATACCCATATGTAAAAGTAGGCGAAAATTGCACCAAGTCACAAGTATACTTCAACATTTTTCTCTATAGGCTTGTACAAACCGAAAAAAATTATTGAAAATAGAAACACTAGAAATGAAAGATGCTCTTTCAGGTGATATAATTGAAAAGATTCATGAATTGAGCCAATTTTACAGTTCACTAGTTGAGTCATCTTGTATAGAACTGCTTCCGAAGATAGCAGACTAAATCCTTACCTTTTGGCTCTGCATCTAGTGTCGGGGACCTCTATTCATACCCATCACGCGACTGCAGTGGACCAGGGTGTTGTCCTGGCAGGTCATCATGAATCCCTCGGTCTCCAACTTCAGCTCACTTGACCTGAGGAATGCGTAGGTCACATTTTTTGATAACCCAAGTTTTTCAACGTTCTTAAAGAATACCCTATGCATTGGGTTATCCTTATGAAGCTGCAGGAGGATCTCATTTTTCGCAGCTTCAATGTGAGCTTTTTGCTGAACGAGTTCCGACTCGGTGATAGAATTTAGTGTCGAAAACGAGACCAAGTTCATCGGCCGCTCCTGCTGCTGCCTTGAAAAGGAATGCTCCAATCTCTGCTTTTTCATGGTCACGCACCATGCATAGAAGGAAATCTGAACCCCTGATAGCTTTACAGGCTCCATCCAGTATCAGCCTGTTATGTAGGCACTCCAAACTCAAAAGTCCACGGCTTCCCTGTTGTCTGGGGAAGTATAACCGTGGAACGGACGATTTAGAATGCAAGCCCCTGTGAGTTTTTACGTCGAGTTGTGGCACCTCCTCTTGAGTCCATTTTATCACTCTAAAGGAGTAGAATAGTATCGGAACGGCAAGCATATTAGTTGCAGCAACTTCGTTCTTTCCCGACAGTTCTAATGAACAGAACTGCAGGAGTTTATGCTGATACTTGCCGCTGAGAGAGTTTTTAACTGTGGTTACCTTTTGGGCCAGTGACATCAAACCCGGGTACCTTGGTACAGCACAGTTCAGTAAAACAAACATGGCTGAAAATGTTAAGGTAGTACTTCCCTCAAACGGTTTTCTTACGAAAAGGGTGAATTTGTTGATATTTGGCAGCTGTAGTAAATTGTGAAGCTGTAACTATTTTTGTGGAAAAATGAAAATATACTTAGTTGTTTCTTTCATTTTATTCATCTATATATACCTAAAATACTATGATCATTTTTTGGATTAAATATCAATACAGATATTTATCGATCTGCTGATACAAATATCGAAGGACTGAATGACCCTGTTTTATATTTCATATCATGCCAGTCTGATGACTGTCAAGAAAACAACAAACGATTTGACATCTCTATTTTCCGTGTCATATTTTTTCTTCCAGCCTCATATTATCAGTGATTAATAATTTGCAAAATGCAACTGCAAATGCAAATCCAAAATAATATGCAATAATTGAAAGAAATGATTGCTTCATCTACATATAATATGCAGGTAAGCCGAAACATTCAACTAGGGTATTATTGAATTGAAATAGTCAAATTGATCTATAGAAAACGCCATTCCGAACAAAATCAAAAAGTATTGATGAGCAATTCCATGATTTTAATTAAAAAAATAACATTTTGATCCTGTGATATGAAAAGATACTTAAGGCTTAGTGTACTCATGCCTGTACAAAAAAAGTGGTGGGACTTACGTAGTTTTTATCCTGAACACGGATTCGGAAGAGTGTCGAGGCGCTCTCAAGTACTTTTCGAAATATGTCTTTCTGAATCTTGAAAATCTATCATTTTCAAAACCAAACCACACGAAATGCCTGCTCCTTTTTGTCTACCTTTTTTTACCAAGTACAAGCACCAAAATCAACAGCTGCATACAAAAATTCGACCTTTGTTTAACCGTGACCATAACCTACAAAATGGGTAATTTTCTTACAACAGGCATATATAAAGCGAAGCAATCTGCTGGCTGATATCGAAAGTCATAGCATTCTGGAAAGATTATGTCCAATACTCAACCATGACCAACCAGATAGAGACGAAACAAGACAAAAAGTCTATGTTTTATGACGACATTAACATGACTAATCGGACATGTCTATGATGTCATTAAATTCAGCCCCTCACTTATCATTTTTTCAGAATCGATAAATAAAAATTAGGAAAATCCAGTGGAAATTTTGTCAGACAAATTGTTTGGGGCATTCAATCATTTAAATTTGTAGATTCTGATACTTCTGTTCTGCGTCTTCGTTGTGGTCCAAAGTTCTGGACAACTACGTCTTCATATCCGCAAGAATATGTGCAAGAGAGCTGCGCCAGTAGAAGAAGATGTTAGTAGCCATGAACACAAACTAGATATCGTCGTTACCCTCAAAGGCGGTGAACAACCACCAACCACTGTCTATCAAGAACCGACAACTGAATTATTCACCTGTGTCAAACCCGGTTCATTTCCAAATCCCGAAAATTGTTCCGATTTCTTCATTTGTCACAAGAATGAGGTGGTTCATGGCTTAGAGAGGGTGAAAATGAGCTGTCCCAGAGGTATGGCGTTTGATCAAAACAAAAAAAAGTGTACTGCGGGTGCTATCCTTGCTTGTCTTTCACCAAACAATGATAATGGTTCTGCGTAGCTATGTATCCGGAATTTAGTAATATAGTTGTTTTTGTTAATTTAGCTTTGGGTCGTTTCTTGGTTCAAAATCTTGGTTTACTCTAGAGAGTATTGTATTTATGCATCAAGTGAGTAAAGTGATAATTTTTTTACGAGTAAGAGATGTTGACGCATGACGCCGTAGTTTCATACAGTATTTTTTCTACAACTGTCAAAAGAAATAACCAATTCATATTTTTTTTGGAAATATGAAATGAATTTGGAATATTTTTATTGATTCAATATTCGAACAAAGTTCGAAGAGTATGCCGGAGAGTTGAGTTTCAAACAAATGAAACGAATAATTTCGACAGAGTCGAAATGTCTTTCTCTTCACACTCTCTCGCTAAATGGAAAATTTGAAGCGAATATTAAAATAACATATTCATCGAGGTCAATATTATTATTATTAATGTTGACTCGACTTTCGAATAACTAGTCCTCGAAGTAACTTTTCATTTTCTTAGATTTGTATTCAAAATAAATAAACAATCCTCGTAAAGCAACGAATACCTTTTTCTTTCTTTGAACTATGTCAAGGAAATCTCATATTTGCACTATCCACGATTTTCTCCGTTCAATCTTCATCACTTTTCATTTCTACTTGAATTAAATTTATAGTTATCAAGAATTCGTTATCTGGATAGATGCCCAATTTCACAAATTTCATTAATTATTGTTGTCAACTAGTTTCTGACGGCCAAACAGCCATATTAGCTACCTTGGATTACCTAGTGTAGATTAGGTCCAACAGTTCCTTAGAGGTATATGCAATTATTTTGAATATATTCGCCGCGATAGTTTTGAATTTTGGTAATACTTATTCAATAGTAAGAATGCTAAGAATATTATTGGTGAAACATTTGTATATCAGATATATATAGGTTATTAGTTGCCAAAGAAAATGAGAACTGGCTTTATGACAGGATTTCGTTATTATTCGGATCTGTCACTGTCGGTGCATGAAACTGTCGGTTGCCTATCAACAGCCGTTAAAAAAAGTGCACTTTTTTTACGCTTTTCCGTTCAATAATGAAATCGTATGATCATAGTGAAATATTGTAATATTTTACGCACACAAACCACACAAAAAAAGTGGACTTTTTTTGAAAGTTGTAAAAAAAATTATTTCAGAAATGAAAACTCTGAAACTCAATATAGAAATCTATCAAAAACATACAAACAAAAAATTAAATATCAAAAGATAGTATGTCATCAGGCAAATATTGACAGATTCAGCAATAATGTGGACAAACAGAAACATATATGGAATCGAGTGAGGGAAAAAACAGGTAAGCAAAAGAATACTAGGAAGATGTAATTGAAAATTGGTAAAGCTGTTATCATCAAGGATAGGAAAAGAATTGCAGGTAGTTTTTCTGAGCACTTTTCGAAAACTTCTAGACTTGCCATTGAACAACGTTTCAGCAATAATGACATCATTTAATCATGTACTACGTGCAAATTGAACAATAGTAATTCTTTTTACTTTATACCGGTGAATAGTCTAGAAATAATAAATATAAAATAAATTGATGGATGTAAAATGGGAAAAGTAAATTTCTATGTTTTTGTACCACTTTATATTTATAACCTTTAGTTACTGCAGTTCGTCCTATATGGACATTTTCAAAACTATAATTCAAACTGATAATTGACTGTATCAATACACGCCTTTTATACCTGGCATCTCTTACAAATAACAATTTAACCCCTAATTATATCCTTATACCTGATGGAAATGTGTTTATGCTCGACAATGTGGAAGGGCTGCATTAAATACAGGCGAATATACTAAATCTACCTGGTCGTTCAATAGATTACAACCGCAATATTTATGTTTATAAATTTCTAACGATTCTAAATAATTCATTTTCCAACCCTTGCCAGCATAGTGCAAAATTTCGGCATACCTGGAGTTTATATTATAAGCTAAAGTGTACGGAGTGTAACAGTGTTTATGTGGGACAATGTGGAAGACCTATTTCAAAAAGGTATACCTAGCACGAAAGGTCCTTCAGACTAGGAAAAAACGATTCTACATTTTCAAACCACTCCTTGGAATGCAAGCACAAATTTCCGAATCTTAACGATACCGAAATTTTGCACTACGCAAGGGTTGAAAAATGAATTATTTAGAATCGTTAAAAATTTATAAACATAAATATTGCGGTTGTAATCTATTGAACGACCAAGTAGATTTAGTATATTCGCCCGTATTTAATGCAGCCCTTCCACATTGTCGAGCATAAACACATTTCCATCAGGTATAAGCATATAATTAGGGGTTAAATTGTTATTTGTAAGAGATTCCAGGTATAAAAGGCGTGTATTGATATAGTCAATTATCAGTTTGAATTATAGTTTTGAAAATGTCCATATAGGACGAAACTGCAGTAACTAAAGGTTATAAATATAAAGTGGTACAAAAACATAGAAATTTACTTTTCCCATTTTTCATATCATAAAAGATCTGAAAAATACAAATTCAATTGGATTTGACTGCATATCTACTAAATTAATCAAAAGTATGGATCAACTGCTGCTCAAATTGCTGAACCTATAGCGCACATAAAAAATGCAACTGTCGAATTAGGCGAATTTCCCGAACATTTGAAACTAAGCATGGTGACACCAATTTTTAGAAAAGATGATCCCCTTTGCAGGGATAACTATAGGCAAATAACTATACCTAGCGTAATTAGTAAAATAATCGAAAGGGCTATGTATAACAGGTTGATATCTTACCATAACAAATATAAAATTATCAAGTATTCACAAAATGGTTTTTCCCCGGTAGATCGACTGAAACTGCTATTTGTAAGTTTGTCGAGTATATTTACAAATATCTGGACCAAAGAAAGCTCGTGGGTACTCTCTTCTTCGACCTCACGAAAAATGTACTCACTAGGAATTCGTGGA
Organism: Chrysolina haemoptera; assembly: GCA_958298965.1. NCBI lineage: Eukaryota > Metazoa > Arthropoda > Insecta > Coleoptera > Chrysomelidae > Chrysolina > Chrysolina haemoptera. The sequence continues at coordinate 10,389,455 of OY282597.1, read as the reverse complement.
AATATACTAAAATGGTTGATGTCTAATCTGAAACATAGGAAAATTATTGTGAAGCTCAATGGAGTCCGATCTGAAATAAACATTATTGACCTAGGCGTCCCACAAGGATCGATACTAGGTCCAATGATATTTTTGATGTTTTTCAACGACCTACCTGATTATATAGAAACTGCCTGGTTTTATGTGCCGATGATGTGTCTGTAGCATTCCATGGTGAAAATCAACGTGAACTTAATAATAAATTCAACGAACTATATAGCAAATTCAGCGATTGGTGCCACACTAATCGACTAATAGTCAATAGAACAAAAACTATCGTTATGCAATATTCCATGTATCAAAATAATCATATGTCCACAGAAATAATTATTCATAATGAAACAATGAAAATTTCTAGACTCAAATCTATCATTCAAAAGCTGCGTACATCATCATATCAGTAGAAAAATTGTAGTGGATTTTATGCCATTCTATACAGATGAAAAACATATTTGATAGACATCGACTAATCAACATATATTATGCACATATATATTCTTATTTAAACAATAATATAATTGTCTGGGGAAATGCAGTTTCATCTCAAAGACTGCTGATATCACAAAAAAGGATAATAAGGTTAATATATGTATTGAAACATACTGAATCCTGTAAGCCATATTTTATTGAAAACAATCTACTCACTGTGCCCTGTATATACATTATGAGATCTATACTTCTGATGAAAACAAAACTCTCTAATTTATTGACAAATAGAGATAACCATAACTATAATACAAGACACGGCAATCTTCTACAAATACCATACCATAAACCAAGATTTTTCGAAAATGCTTCTTCTTATGCAGGAATACAACTATACAATAAATTACCAGAAGAAATTTTAAGTGAAAAGAATTACAACATTTCCAAAAATAAATTGAGAAAACTCCTAGTGAGTAAATGTTACTATAAAGTACATGAGTCCTAGATGAATGACAATGGGGCCAAAATAGATTGATTTCGTCGATAAATTTCTTCCTTATCATTGTGTATTTCTCACCACTCAATATTTGTGTTGAATTCTTTCTACCTGTGATATTTGTGAACCATTTTATGTATTATATATGTTTCTGTGATGTATTTCTTAATAGTGTTTTATATGTAGTAATGTCGACTCTTCCAACATCATGTAAACATGATCTCACTGGAATTAAAGAATTTATAATTATTATTTTAAAAGTCCGATTCGATTCAAAATTGGTATGTGAAGGTTTTTGGGGTCAGAGAGGTCTGATTCGATTCAAAATTAGTGTGTCAGATATTATAATAATAATAATAATAAGCTCTTGAGTATTGTTGAATTAAACTAAAAATTATGAGAATATAGATCGAAAGCACCCGTGCTTTTGTTACATTTGAGTAATTAAATTTTCAATTATTTTTTTACTTTTTAGTTAATGTTGGAAGTAAAGCGTGTTGTTTAGTTTTTTAAACTTTCAGTTTTTTTATAGATACAATTTTCTACTGATATTTTTTCCAACCTAAACTCTCTCTCTAACCTTTCTCTCTCTAATTTTGTTCCTGGAAAACCAAGGAAATGAAAGTATCCACTTTAAAATCAAAACCCTTTGCGGTCCAAATATATTGTCATAACCAAGGAAATGAAAAACAGTTTATTCAAAATATGCAGAGGAAAAAAATACGGCCAAACCTAACACAAAAGCGGCGACTTCGACCAAAGCCAGTGTCGGGGCTAACTCGGACCGGGACGTAAAACTGTCAGAGATTACCTGATATCGGAGCGGAACGTTAAATTTTTACTGTCGGGGCTGTCCCGACAAAGGACCGCAAAGGGTTAATAGAGTATTCTCTTTTTCAGTGGTGAGGAGTCCCTTTGGGTCCATTTTTTTCCTATTGGTACCTTTCCATTAACTTTATACATAAATATAATTCTGTGTATTTCGTGTTTTTAGCCGTTGCCGTACTGGAATTCATTCTTCTCAGATCCATGGCATCTGGAATATTCTTATTTTTTTTGCCTTTTGGCATATAAATACAAAATCGTAGACTTTTTACCAAAAAGTAAGAATATATTAATGATGCAACAATATAAAACCCAATAGCTGACACCTAGATAACCAATAGCTGACACCAGACAACCACTAGCTGACACTAGCTGAGAACACTGTCATCTTTTGGTTCCCAATATCTCTCAAAAATCAAAACTTATTTGCGTTTTAACGGAAAAGAAAAACACCACTTTCGTTTAATCACCTCAAAGAAATGCTAGACCAACCAATATAAATTTTTTGTGGAAATTAATTCTAATAGTAAGCGACTTGCGCCATGACTTCGGGGATACTTTATAAATAACTAAAATCCAAATTGCAACTCAAAATTTTTTTTGTGCAATTGTTTAAACAATGATTATTAAAAAAAAAGGGTCCTTTTTTTGGTTTTTTGTAAATATTTCAAAAGGTACTGGACGAATGGCTTTACTCATGAGAGACCGTTTGTAGAGAATGAGAAAACCTACAAAATGATTTTTGAAAAATCCCGATACGACCATTTTTCGCCGAGAAAAGCCGGAAACTCTTGAAAAAAGGCCTTTTTTCATAAATTCGTATCTCCCTCAATTTTCAATATTAAGAAATAATTTTTCGGGAAATGATAGCTAATATCATGTTCGTTGAGCTCCCGAAAGGTGGAAATTGTCGCTTCAAAAGTTTTCCTACAGTCGGGTTTTAAAAAAATTACAGCCATATTTTGCATGATGTGTCATATTACGGAAAACAGTATATACAATTCCAGTAAAAAAATATTTTTTTTAATTAACAATTATATATTCAGTACTTTATCACAATTTACATTCATTAATTCACTAATACTAATTTACCAATAACGCTAGTAACAAAATTGGATTCCATAAAAAGAAAATAATTATTTTTTATACTAGCGTGCGGAAAACTCCACTGACATGAACGTCATTTTGACATTCAAAATGTAAACAAAAAGACGCCATATTGAAACGAAATTACAAAAAGATTTTTGCTTTGTAATTTCGACATTTTGGAAGAATATACATCAACATAGTAAGGGGTATTGGTTCTGAAAATATAGAAACTGGGTTTCCAGCTATCTAGGGTACCCTTGAATGCAACATCATATAGTGGTGTCGTAGAACTGGAGTAGGAAATTCGTGACCTCGCTCATAACACCAATACTGTATAACCACAGCTATTACAGCTGAACAATGGCATATCTCTGCAGTATATACATTACTATGTATGGATGGTAGATGATGTTCGATCTGTGGAAGCTATTTCAGAATATCCAAGTTCCGTCTTCGCGTGTTCCTTCTGCTTCACACTTGTGGTTTCAACTTCTGTTATTGCTCTATCTCGACGTTCGATTCTAAATGGACACTTATAGTTCATATCACAAACTCGTTTGATTGGATTGAAGCAGGACATTCTTGGACATCTATATGGCATTTGAACGAAAATTCCACTCCTTAGTTGTATACAAAGTTGGTATGTTCGACAGTTGGGGTCGTTGAAATTCGGAAATCTACCACTGCTATGGCAACCAAAATGTTGTGCATGTTTAGAGACAGATCGTGTCAGATTATCGGCGTATCTCTCAGAAGTATTAACTCCTATCTGCGATTGTTCCATCCGAGATAATTTTGTGGTATCGTCTCCTGTTACTGCTCTTTCTTTTCGTTTGATTCTACATGGACATTTATAGTTTCTATCACACACTCGTCTGAATGGATTGAATTGAGACATTCGTGGACATTTATATTGTGTTTGACTGAACTTGCCACTTCTCAGCAGTACACAAAGATGATATGTTCGACAGGTGGGATCGTTGAAATTTGCATACCTACCACTCCTACTGCAACTGAATAGTGGCGCATTTCTATCATATATACACAACTCTCTAGGGTCAACAGATCGTGTTAGAACTGAGGTACCAATAACAGATTTAGTAAGTTTTATATTTGCTATTTCCTTCTGCGTTGCAATTGTTGTTTCATCTTCTGTTATTGCTCGTTCTTGTCGTTTGCTTCTACATGGACATTTATAGTTCCTATCACAAACTCGTCTGAATGGATTGAAGTGGGACATTTGTGGACATTTATATTGTGTTTGACTGAACTTGCCATTTCTCAGCAGTACGCAAAGATGATATGTTCGACAGGTGGGGTCGTTGAAATTTGCATACCTACCACTCCTACTGCAACTGAGTAGTGGTGCATATTCATCGTATATACATAAATCTCTGGAGTCAACAGATCGTGTTAGAACTGAGGTACCAATAACAGATTCGACTAGTTCCATGTTTGCTTTTTTCTCCTGCGTTATATTCGTGGTTTCGTCTTCTGTTATTGCTCGTTCTCGTCGTTTGTTGCTGAAATGACATTTATAGTTCCTATCACAAACTCGTCTCAGTGGATTGAATTGGGACATTCGTGGACATTTATATTGTGATTGACTGAACCTGCCGCTTCTCAGCAGTATGCAGAGATGATATGATCGACAGGTGCGGTCGTTGGGATTTGCATACCTACCACTGCTAATGCAACCGAATGTTAGTGCATTTTTATCATTTATGCCTAACACTGTAGAGTCAACTAAAGTTGTTGGATCCATGGTACCAATTTCATATCTACTAATTCTTATCTTTGCTTTTTCATTTTGCGCTATATTTGTGATCTCATCTCTCATTATTGCCCTTTTTCGTCTTTCGATATTACAGGGACATTCGTAGTTCGTTTCACAAACTTGTTTAATTGGATTGAAGAACGACGTTGATGGACATGAATATAATGTCTGCACGAAAGAACCATTCTTCAGGAGGTTGCAGAGGAAGTACGTTTGACAGGACGGGTCATTCAAATTTCGATATCTACCTGTTCTGCTACAAGTGAAGTATGCCGAGTCCTCGATGTAATCACACGTGTCTGTAGTAGCTGATGAAGTCAAAGCAGTCTCAGTGGAATCATCAGAATCACGTTCAGTCGTTGAAATTTCGGTGGTCGAAAACTCAACTGTTTCAGTTTCGGTTGTCGACTCTTCTGTCGTTGTTGACAGAATAGGTGTGCTTGTGGTTATTGGACATGGACATTTGTAGTTGACATCACATACTTGCTGAGGCGAGTTGAAGAACGACGTTGGTGGACATGCATATAACGTCTGCACGAAAGAACCATTCTTCAGGAGGTTGCAGAGGAAGTACGTTTGACAGGACGGGTCATTCAAATTTCGATATCTACCTGTTCTGCTACAAGTGAAGTATGCCGAGTCCTCGATGTAATCACACGTGTCTGTAGTAGGTGATGAAGTCAAAGCAGTCTCAGTGGAATCATCAGAATCACGTTCAGTCGTTGAAATTTCGGTGGTCGAAAACTCAACTGTTTCAGTTTCGGTTGTCGACTCTTCTGTCGTTGTTGACAGAATAGGTGTGCTTGTGGTTATTGGACATGGACATTTGTAGTTGACATCACATACTTGCTGAGGCGAGTTGAAGAACGACGTTGGTGGACATGCATATAACGTCTGCACGAAAGAACCATTCTTCAGGAGGTTGCAGAGGAAGTACGTTTGACAGGACGGGTCATTCAAATTTCGATATCTACCTGTTCTGCTACAAGTGAAGTATGCCGAGTCCTCGATGTAATCACACGTGTCTGTAGTAGCTGATGAAGTCAAAGCAGTCTCAGTGGAATCATCAGAATCACGTTCAGTCGTTGAAATTTCGGTGGTCGAGAACTCAACTGTTTCAGTTTCGGTTGTCGACTCTTCTGTCGTTGTTGACAGAATAGGTGTGCTTGTGGTTATTGAACATGGACATTTGTAGTTGACATCACATACTTGCTGAGGCGAGTTGAAGAACGACGTTGGTGGACATGCATATAACGTCTGCACGAAAGAACCATTCTTCAGGAGGTTGCAGAGGAAGTACGTTTGACAGGACGGGTCATTGAAATTTCGATATCTTCCTGTTTTGCTACAAGTGAAGTATGCCGAGTCCTCGATGTAATCACACGTGTCGGTGGTAGCTGATGAAGTCAAAGCAGTCTCAGTGGAATCATCAGAATCACGTTCAGTCGTTGAAATTTCGGTGGTCGAAAACTCAACTGTTTCAGTTTCGGTTGTCGACTCTTCTGTCGTTGTAGACAAAATAGGTGTGCTTGTGGTTATTGAACATGGACATTTGTAGTTGACATCACATACTTGCTGAGGCGAGTTGAAGAACGACGTTGGTGGACATGCATATAACGTCTGCACGAAAGAACCATTCTTCAGGAGGTTGCAGAGGAAGTACGTTTGACAGGATGGGTCATTCAAATTTCGATATCTACCTGTGCTGCTACAAGTGAAGTATGCCGAGTCCTCGATGTAATCACACGTGTCTGTAGTAGCTGATGAAGTCAAAGCAGTCTCAGTGGAATCATCAGAATCACGTTCAGTCGTTGAAATTTCGGTGGTCGAAAACTCAACTGTTTCAGTTTCGGTTGTCGACTCTTCTGTCGTTGTTGACAGAATAGGTGTGCTTGTGGTTATTGAACATGGACATTTGTAGTTGACATCACATACTTGCTGAGGCGAGTTGAAGAACGACGTTGGTGGACATGCATATAACGTCTGCACGAAAGAACCATTCTTCAGGAGGTTGCAGAGGAAGTACGTTTGACAGGATGGGTCATTCAAATTTCGATATCTACCTGTTCTGCTACAAGTGAAGTATGCCGAGTCCTCGATGTAATCACACGTATCTGTAGTGGGTGATGAAGTCAAAGCAGTCTCAGTGGAATCATCAGAATCACGTTCAGTCGTTGAAATTTCGGTGGTCGAAAACTCAACTGTTTCAGTTTCGGTTGTCGACTCTTCTGTCGTTGTTGACAGAATAGGTGTGCTTGTGGTTATTGAACATGGACATTTGTAGTTGACATCACATACTTGCTGAGGCGAGTTGAAGAACGACGTTGATGGACATGCATATAACGTCTGCACGAAAGAACCATTCTTCAGGAGGTTGCAGAGGAAGTACGTTTGACAGGATGGGTCATTCAAATTTCGATATCTACCTGTGCTGCTACAAGTGAAGTATGCCGAGTCCTCGATGTAATCACACGTGTCTGTAGTAGGTGATGAAGTCAAAGCAGTCTCAGTGGATTCATCAGTATCACGTTCAGTCGTTGAAATTTCGGTGGTCGAAAACTCAACTGTTTCAGTTTCGGTTGTCGACTCTTCTGTCGTTGTTGACAGAATAGGTGTACTTGTGGTTATTGGACATGGACATTTGTAGTTGACATCACATACTTGCTGAGGCGAGTTGAAGAACGACGTTGGTGGACATGCATATAACGTCTGCACGAAAGAACCATTCTTCAGGAGGTTGCAGAGGAAGTACGTTTGACAGGATGGGTCATTCAAATTTCGATATCTACCTGTGCTGCTACAAGTGAAGTATGCCGAGTCCTCGATGTAATCACACGTGTCTGTAGTAGGTGATGAAGTCAAAGCAGTCTCAGTGGATTCATCAGAATAACGTTCAGTCGTTGAAATTTCGGTGGTCGAAAACTCAACTGTTTCAGTTTCGGTTGTCGACTCTTCTGTCGTTGTTGACAGAATAGGTGTACTTGTGGTTATTGGACATGGACATTTGTAGTTGACATCACATACTTGCTGAGGCGAGTTGAAGAACGACGTTGGTGGACATGCATATAACGTCTGCACGAAAGAACCATTCTTCAGGAGGTTGCAGAGGAAGTACGTTTGACAGGATGGGTCATTCAAATTTCGATATCTACCTGTGCTGCTACAAGTGAAGTATGCCGAGTCCTCGATGTAATCACACGTGTCTGTAGTAGGTGATGAAGTCAAAGCAGTCTCAGTGGAATCATCAGAATCACGTTCAGTCGTTGAAATTTCGGTGGTCGAAAACTCAACTGTTTCAGTTTCGGTTGTCGGCTCTTCTGTCGTTGTTGACAGAATAGGTGTGCTTGTGGTTATTGGACATGGACATTTGTAGTTGACATCACATACTTGCTGAGGCGAGTTGAAGAACGACGTTGGTGGACATGCATATAACGTCTGCACGAAAGAACCATTCTTCAGGAGGTTGCAGAGGAAGTACGTTTGACAGGACGGGTCATTCAAATTTCGATATCTACCTGTTCTGCTACAAGTGAAGTATGCCGAGTCCTCGATGTAATCACACGTGTCTGTAGTAGCTGATGAAGTCAAAGCAGTCTCAGTGGAATCATCAGAATCACGTTCAGTCGTTGAAATTTCGGTGGTCGAGAACTCAACTGTTTCAGTTTCGGTTGTCGACTCTTCTGTCGTTGTTGACAGAATAGGTGTGCTTGTGGTTATTGAACATGGACATTTGTAGTTGACATCACATACTTGCTGAGGCGAGTTGAAGAACGACGTTGGTGGACATGCATATAACGTCTGCACGAAAGAACCATTCTTCAGGAGGTTGCAGAGGAAGTACGTTTGACAGGACGGGTCATTGAAATTTCGATATCTTCCTGTTTTGCTACAAGTGAAGTATGCCGAGTCCTCGATGTAATCACACGTGTCTGTAGTAGCTGATGAAGTCAAAGCAGTCTCAGTGGAATCATCAGAATCACGTTCAGTCGTTGAAATTTCGGTGGTCGAAAACTCAACTGTTTCAGTTTCGGTTGTCGACTCTTCTGTCGTTGTTGACAGAATAGGTGTGCTTGTGGTTATTGAACATGGACATTTGTAGTTGACATCACATACTTGCTGAGGCGAGTTCAAGAACGACGTTGGTGGACATGCATATAACGTCTGCACGAAAGAACCATTCTTCAGGAGGTTGCAGAGGAAGTACGTTTGACAGGACGGGTCATTGAAATTTCGATATCTTCCTGTTTTGCTACAAGTGAAGTATGCCGAGTCCTCGATGTAATCACACGTGTCGGTGGTAGCTGATGAAGTCAAAGCAGTCTCAGTGGAATCATCAGAATCACGTTCAGTCGTTGAAATTTCGGTGGTCGAAAACTCAACTGTTTCAGTTTCGGTTGTCGACTCTTCTGTCGTTGTTGACAGAATAGGTGTGCTTGTGGTTATTGAACATGGACATTTGTAGTTGACATCACATACTTGCTGAGGCGAGTTGAAGAACGACGTTGGTGGACATGCATATAACGTCTGCACGAAAGAACCATTCTTCAGGAGGTTGCAGAGGAAGTACGTTTGACAGGATGGGTCATTCAAATTTCGATATCTACCTGTGCTGCTACAAGTGAAGTATGCCGAGTCCTCGATGTAATCACACGTGTCTGTAGTAGGTGATGAAGTCAAAGCAGTCTCAGTGGATTCATCAGTATCACGTTCAGTCGTTGAAATTTCGGTGGTCGAAAACTCAACTGTTTCAGTTTCGGTTGTCGACTCTTCTGTCGTTGTTGACAGAATAGGTGTACTTGTGGTTATTGGACATGGACATTTGTAGTTGACATCACATACTTGCTGAGGCGAGTTGAATAACGACGTTGGTGGACATGCATATAACGTCTGCACGAAAGAACCATTCTTCAGGAGGTTGCAGAGGAAGTACGTTTGACAGGATGGGTCATTCAAATTTCGATATCTACCTGTGCTGCTACAAGTGAAGTATGCCGAGTCCTCGATGTAATCACACGTGTCTGTAGTAGGTGATGAAGTCAAAGCAGTCTCAGTGGATTCATCAGAATAACGTTCAGTCGTTGAAATTTCGGTGGTCGAAAACTCAACTGTTTCAGTTTCGGTTGTCGACTCTTCTGTCGTTGTTGACAGAATAGGTGTACTTGTGGTTATTGGACATGGACATTTGTAGTTGACATCACATACTTGCTGAGGCGAGTTGAAGAACGACGTTGGTGGACATGCATATAACGTCTGCGCGAAAGAACCATTCTTCAGGAGGTTGCAGAGGAAGTGCGTTTGACAGGATGGGTCATTCAAATTTCGATATCTACCTGTGCTGCTACAAGTGAAGTATGCCGAGTCCTCGATGTAATCACACGTGTCTGTAGTAGGTGATGAAGTCAAAGCAGTCTCAGTGGATTCATCAGTATCACGTTCAGTCGTTGAAATTTCGGTGGTCGAGAACTCAACTGTTTCAGTTTCGGTTGTCGACTCTTCTGTCGTTGTTGACAGAATAGGTGTGCTTGTGGTTATTGAACATGGACATTTGTAGTTGACATCACATACTTGCTGAGGCGAGTTGAAGAACGACGTTGGTGGACATGCATATAACGTTTGCACGAAAGAACCATTCTTCAGGAGGTTGCAGAGGAAGTACGTTTGACAGGACGGGTCATTGAAATTTCGATATCTTCCTGTTTTGCTACAAGTGAAGTATGCCGAGTCCTCGATGTAATCACACGTGTCTGTAGTAGCTGATGAAGTCAAAGCAGTCTCAGTGGAATCATCAGAATCACGTTCAGTCGTTGAAATTTCGGTGGTCGAAAACTCAACTGTTTCAGTTTCGGTTGTCGACTCTTCTGTCGTTGTTGACAGAATAGGTGTGCTTGTGGTTATTGGACATGGACATTTGTAGTTGACATCACATACTTGCTGAGGCGAGTTGAAGAACGACGTTGGTGGACATGCATATAACGTCTGCACGAAAGAACCATTCTTCAGGAGGTTGCAGAGGAAGTACGTTTGACAGGATGGGTCATTCAAATTTCGATATCTACCTGTGCTGCTACAAGTGAAGTATGCCGAGTCCTCGATGTAATCACACGTGTCGGTGGTAGCTGATGAAGTCAAAGCAGTCTCAGTGGAATCATCAGAATCACGTTCAGTCGTTGAAATTTCGGTGGTCGAAAACTCAACTGTTTCAGTTTCGGTTGTCGACTCTTCTGTCGTTGTTGACAGAATAGGTGTGCTTGTGGTTATTGGACATGGACATTTGTAGTTGACATCACATACTTGCTGAGGCGAGTTGAAGAACGACGTTGGTGGACATGCATATAACGTCTGCACGAAAGAACCATTCTTCAGGAGGTTGCAGAGGAAGTACGTTTGACAGGAAGGGTCATTCAAATTTCGATATCTACCTGTGCTGCTACAAGTGAAGTATACCGAGGCCTCGATGTAATCACACGTGTCTGTAGTAGCTGATGAAGTCAAAGCAGTCTCAGTGGAATCATCAGAATCACGTTCAGTCGTTGAAATTTCGGTGGTCGAAAACTCAACTGTTTCAGTTTCGGTTGTCGACTCTTCTGTCGTTGTTGACAGAATAGGTGTACTTGTGGTTATTGGACATGGACATTTGTAGTTGACATCACATACTTGCTGAGGCGAGTTGAAGAACGACGTTGGTGGACATGCATATAACGTCTGCACGAAAGAACCATTCTTCAGGAGGTTGCAGAGGAAGTACGTTTGACAGGATGGGTCATTCAAATTTCGATATCTACCTGTGCTGCTACAAGTGAAGTATGCCGAGTCCTCGATGTAATCACACGTGTCTGTAGTAGGTGATGAAGTCAAAGCAGTCTCAGTGGATTCATCAGAATAACGTTCAGTCGTTGAAATTTCGGTGGTCGAAAACTCAACTGTTTCAGTTTCGGTTGTCGACTCTTCTGTCGTTGTTGACAGAATAGGTGTACTTGTGGTTATTGGACATGGACATTTGTAGTTGACATCACATACTTGCTGAGGCGAGTTGAAGAACGACGTTGGTGGACATGCATATAACGTCTGCACGAAAGAACCATTCTTCAGGAGGTTGCAGAGGAAGTACGTTTGACAGGATGGGTCATTCAAATTTCGATATCTACCTGTGCTGCTACAAGTGAAGTATGCCGAGTCCTCGATGTAATCACACGTGTCTGTAGTAGGTGATGAAGTCAAAGCAGTCTCAGTGGATTCATCAGTATCACGTTCAGTCGTTGAAATTTCGGTGGTCGAAAACTCAACTGTTTCAGTTTCGGTTGTCGACTCTTCTGTCGTTGTTGACAGAATAGGTGTGCTTGTGGTTATTGAACATGGACATTTGTAGTTGACATCACATACTTGCTGAGGCGAGTTGAAGAACGACGTTGGTGGACATGCATATAACGTTTGCACGAAAGAACCATTCTTCAGGAGGTTGCAGAGGAAGTACGTTTGACAGGAAGGGTCATTCAAATTTCGATATCTACCTGTGCTGCTACAAGTGAAGTATGCCAAGTCCTCGATGTAATCACACGTGTCTGTAGTAGGTGATGAAGTCAAAGCAGTCTCAGTGGATTCATCAGTATCACGTTCAGTCGTTGAAATTTCGGTGGTCGAAAACTCAACTGTTTCAGTTTCGGTTGTCGACTCTTCTGTCGTTGTTGACAGAATAGGTGTACTTGTGGTTATTGGACATGGACATTTGTAGTTGACATCACATACTTGCTGAGGCGAGTTGAAGAACGACGTTGGTGGACATGCATATAACGTCTGCACGAAAGAACCATTCTTCAGGAGGTTGCAGAGGAAGTACGTTTGACAGGATGGGTCATTCAAATTTCGATATCTACCTGTGCTGCTACAAGTGAAGTATGCCGAGTCCTCGATGTAATCACACGTGTCTGTAGTAGGTGATGAAGTCAAAGCAGTCTCAGTGGATTCATCAGTATCACGTTCAGTCGTTGAAATTTCGGTGGTCGAAAACTCAACTGTTTCAGTTTCGGTTGTCGACTCTTCTGTCGTTGTTGACAGAATAGGTGTGCTTGTGGTTATTGAACATGGACATTTGTAGTTGACATCACATACTTGCTGAGGCGAGTTGAAGAACGACGTTGGTGGACATGCATATAACGTTTGCACGAAAGAACCATTCTTCAGGAGGTTGCAGAGGAAGTACGTTTGACAGGAAGGGTCATTCAAATTTCGATATCTACCTGTGCTGCTACAAGTGAAGTATGCCAAGTCCTCGATGTAATCACACGTGTCTGTAGTAGGTGATGAAGTCAAAGCAGTCTCAGTGGATTCATCAGTATCACGTTCAGTCGTTGAAATTTCGGTGGTCGAAAACTCAACTGTTTCAGTTTCGGTTGTCGACTCTTCTGTCGTTGTTGACAGAATAGGTGTACTTGTGGTTATTGGACATGGACATTTGTAGTTGACATCACATACTTGCTGAGGCGAGTTGAAGAACGACGTTGGTGGACATGCATATGACGTCTGCACGAAAGAACCATTCTTCAGGAGGTTGCAGAGGAAGTACGTTTGACAGGAAGGGTCATTCAAATTTCGATATCTACCTGTTTTGCTACAAGTGAAGTATGCCGAGTCCTCGATGTAATCACACGTGTCGGTGGTAGCTGATGAAGTCAAAGCAGTCTCAGTGGAATCATCAGAATCACGTTCAGTCGTTGAAATTTCGGTGGTCGAAAACTCAACTGTTTCAGTTTCGGTTGTCGACTCTTCTGTCCTTGTTGACAGAATAGGTGTGCTTGTGGTTATTGGACATGGACATTTGTAGTTGACATCACATACTTGCTGAGGCGAGTTGAAGAACGACGTTGGTGGACATGCATATGACGTCTGCACGAAAGAACCATTCTTCAGGAGGTTGCAGAGGAAGTACGTTTGACAGGAAGGGTCATTCAAATTTCGATATCTACCTGTTTTGCTACAAGTGAAGTATGCCGAGTCCTCGATGTAATCACACGTGTCGGTGGTAGCTGATGAAGTCAAAGCAGTCTCAGTGGAATCATCAGAATCACGTTCAGTCGTTGAAATTTCGGTGGTCGAAAACTCAACTGTTTCAGTTTCGGTTGTCGACTCTTCTGTCGTTGTTGACAGAATAGGTGTGCTTGTGGTTATTGGACATAGACATTTGTAGTTGACATCACATACTTGCTGAGGCGAGTTGAAGAACGACGTTGGTGGACATGTATATAACGTCTGCACGAAAGAACCATTCTTCAGGAGGTTGCAGAGGAAGTACGTTTGACAGGATGGGTCATTCAAATTTCGATATCTACCTGTGCTGCTACAAGTGAAGTATGCCGAGTCCTCGATGTAAACACACGTGTCGGTGGTAGCTGATGAAGTCAAAGCAGTCTCAGTGGAATCATCAGAATCACGTTCAGTCGTTGAAATTTCGGTGGTCGAAAACTCAACTGTTTCAGTTTCGGTTGTCGACTCTTCTGTCCTTGTTGACAGAATAGGTGTGCTTGTGGTTATTGGACATGGACATTTGTAGTTGACATCACATACTTGCTGAGGCGAGTTGAAGAACGACGTTGGTGGACATGCATATGACGTCTGCACGAAAGAACCATTCTTCAGGAGGTTGCAGAGGAAGTACGTTTGACAGGACGGGTCATTGAAATCTCGATATCTTCCTGTTTTGCTACAAGTGAAGTATGCCGAGTCCTCGATGTAATCACACGTGTCTGTAGTGGGTGATGAAGTCAAAGCAGTCTCAGTGGAATCATCAGAATCACGTTCAGTCGTTGAAATTTCGGTGGTCGAAAACTCAACTGTTTCAGTTTCGGTTGTCGACTCTTCTGTCGTTGTTGACAGAATAGGTGTGCTTGTGGTTATTGGACATGGACATTTGTAGTTGACATCACATACTTGCTGAGGCGAGTTGAAGAACGACGTTGGTGGACATGCATATAACGTCTGCACGAAATAACCATTCTTCAGGAGGTTGCAGAGGAAGTACGTTTGACAGGATGGGTCATTCAAATTTCGATATCTACCTGTGCTGCTACAAGTGAAGTATGCCGAGTCCTCGATGTAATCACACGTGTCGGTGGTAGCTGATGAAGTCAAAGCAGTCTCAGTGGAATCATCAGAATCACGTTCAGTCGTTGAAATTTCGGTGGTCGAAAACTCAACTGTTTCAGTTTCGGTTGTCAACTCTTCTGTCCTTGTTGACAGAATAGGTGTGCTTGTGGTTATTGGACATGGACATTTGTAGTTGACATCACATACTTGCTGAGGCGAGTTGAAGAACGACGTTGGTGGACATGCATATGACGTCTGCACGAAAGAACCATTCTTCAGGAGGTTGCAGAGGAAGTACGTTTGACAGGAAGGGTCATTCAAATTTCGATATCTACCTGTTTTGCTACAAGTGAAGTATGCCGAGTCCTCGATGTAATCACACGTGTCGGTGGTAGCTGATGAAGTCAAAGCAGTCTCAGTGGAATCATCAGAATCACGTTCAGTCGTTGAAATTTCGGTGGTCGAAAACTCAACTGTTTCAGTTTCGGTTGTCGACTCTTCTGTCGTTGTTGACAGAATAGGTGTGCTTGTGGTTATTGGACATGGACATTTGTAGTTGACATCACATACTTGCTGAGGCGAGTTGAAGAACGACGTTGGTGGACATGTATATAACGTCTGCACGAAAGAACCATTCTTCAGGAGGTTGCAGAGGAAGTACGTTTGACAGGATGGGTCATTCAAATTTCGATATCTACCTGTGCTGCTACAAGTGAAGTATGCCGAGTCCTCGATGTAATCACACGTGTCTGTAGTAGGTGATGAAGTCAAAGCAGTCTCAGTGGATTCATCAGAATAACGTTCAGTCGTTGAAATTTCGGTGGTCGAAAACTCAACTGTTTCAGTTTCGGTTGTCGACTCTTCTGTCGTTGTTGACAGAATAGGTGTACTTGTGGTTATTGGACATGGACATTTGTAGTTGACATCACATACTTGCTGAGGCGAGTTGAAGAACGACGTTGGTGGACATGCATATAACGTCTGCACGAAAGAACCATTCTTCAGGAGGTTGCAGAGGAAGTACGTTTGACAGGATGGGTCATTCAAATTTCGATATCTACCTGTGCTGCTACAAGTGAAGTATGCCGAGTCCTCGATGTAATCACACGTGTCTGTAGTAGGTGATGAAGTCAAAGCAGTCTCAGTGGATTCATCAGTATCACGTTCAGTCGTTGAAATTTCGGTGGTCGAAAACTCAACTGTTTCAGTTTCGGTTGTCGACTCTTCTGTCGTTGTTGACAGAATAGGTGTGCTTGTGGTTATTGAACATGGACATTTGTAGTTGACATCACATACTTGCTGAGGCGAGTTGAAGAACGACGTTGGTGGACATGCATATAACGTTTGCACGAAAGAACCATTCTTCAGGAGGTTGCAGAGGAAGTACGTTTGACAGGAAGGGTCATTCAAATTTCGATATCTACCTGTGCTGCTACAAGCGAAGTATGCCGAGTCCTCGATGTAATCACACGTGTCTGTAGTAGGTGATGAAGTCAAAGCAGTCTCAGTGGAATCATCAGAATCACGTTCAGTCGTTGAAATTTCGGTGGTCGAAAACTCAACTGTTTCAGTTTCGGTTGTCGACTCTTCTGTCGTTGTTGACAGAATAGGTGTGCTTGTGGTTATTGGACATGGACATTTGTAGTTGACATCACATACTTGCTGAGGCGAGTTGAAGAACGACGTTGGTGGACATGCATATAACGTTTGCACGAAAGAACCATTCTTCAGGAGGTTGCAGAGGAAGTACGTTTGACAGGAAGGGTCATTCAAATTTCGATATCTACCTGTGCTGCTACAAGTGAAGTATGCCGAGTCCTCGATGTAATCACACGTGTCTGTAGTAGGTGATGAAGTCAAAGCAGTCTCAGTGGAATCATCAGAATCACGTTCAGTCGTTGAAATTTCGGTGGTCAAAAACTCAACTGTTTCAGTTGTCGACTCTTCTGTCGTTGTTGACAGAATAGGTGTGCTTGTGGTTATTGGACATGGACATTTGTAGTTGACATCACATACTTGCTGAGGCGAGTTGAAGAACGACGTTGATGGACATGCATATAACGTTTGCACGAAAGAACCATTCTTCAGGAGGTTGCAGAGGAAGTACGTTTGACAGGAAGGGTCATTCAAATTTCGATATCTACCTGTGCTGCTACAAGTGAAGTATGCCGAGTCCTCGATGAAATCACACGTGTCTGTAGTAGGTGATGATGTCAAAGCAGTCTCAGTGGATTCATCAGTATCACGTTCAGTCGTTGAAATTTCGGTGGTCGAAAACTCAACTGTTTCAGTTTCGGTTGTCGACTCTTCTGTCCTTGTTGACAGAATAGGTGTGCTTGTGGTTATTGGACATGGACATTTGTAGTTGACATCACATACTTGCTGAGGCGAGTTGAAGAACGACGTTGGTGGACATGCATATAACGTCTGCACGAAAGAACCATTCTTCAGGAGGTTGCAGAGGAAGTACGTTTGACATGACGGGTCATTGAAATTTCGATATCTTCCTGTTTTGCTACAAGTGAAGTATGCCGAGTCCTCGATGTAATCACACGTGTCTGTAGTGGGTGATGAAGTCAAAGCAGTCTCAGTGGAATCATCAGAATCACGTTCAGTCGTTGAAATTTCGGTGGTCGAAAACTCAACTGTTTCAGTTTCGGTTGTCGACTCTTCTGTCCTTGTTGACAGAATAGGTGTGCTTGTGGTTATTGGACATGGACATTTGTAGTTGACATCACATACTTGCTGAGGCGAGTTGAAGAACGACGTTGGTGGACATGCATATAACGTCTGCACGAAAGAACCATTCTTCAGGAGGTTGCAGAGGAAGTACGTTTGACAGGAAGGGTCATTCAAATTTCGATATCTACCTGTGCTGCTACAAGTGAAGTATGCCGAGTCCTCGATGTAATCACACGTGTCTGTAGTGGGTGATGAAGTCAAAGCAGTCTCAGTGGAATCATCAGAATCACGTTCAGTCGTTGAAATTTCGGTGGTCGAAAACTCAACTGTTTCAGTTTCGGTTGTCGACTCTTCTGTCGTTGTTGACAGAATAGGTGTGCTTGTGGTTATTGGACATGGACATTTGTAGTTGACATCACATACTTGCTGAGGCGAGTTGAAGAACGACGTTGGTGGACATGCATATAACGTCTGCACGAAAGAACCATTCTTCAGGAGGTTGCAGAGGAAGTACGTTTGACAGGATGGGTCATTCAAATTTCGATATCTACCTGTGCTGCTACAAGTGAAGTATGCCGAGTCCTCGATGTAATCACACGTGTCGGTGGTAGCTGATGAAGTCAAAGCAGTCTCAGTGGATTCATCAGTATCACGTTCAGTCGTTGAAATTTCGGTGGTCGAGAACTCAACTGTTTCAGTTTCGGTTGTCGACTCTTCTGTCGTTGTTGACAGAATAGGTGTGCTTGTGGTTATTGGACATGGACATTTGTAGTTGACATCACATACTTGCTGAGGCGAGTTGAAGAACGACGTTGGTGGACATGCATATAACGTCTGCACGAAAGAACCATTCTTCAGGAGGTTGCAGAGGAAGTACGTTTGACAGGAAGGGTCATTCAAATTTCGATATCTACCTGTGCTGCTACAAGTGAAGTATGCCGAGTCCTCGATGTAATCACACGTGTCTGTAGTAGGTGATGAAGTCAAAGCAGTCTCAGTGGATTCATCAGTATCACGTTCAGTCTTTGAAATTTCGGTGGTCGAAAACTCAACTGTTTCAGTTTCGGTTGTCGACTCTTCTGTCCTTGTTGACAGAATAGGTGTGCTTGTGGTTATTGGACATGGACATTTGTAGTTGACATCACATACTTGCTGAGGCGAGTTGAAGAACGACGTTGGTGGACATGCATATAACGTTTGCACGAAAGAACCATTCTTCAGGAGGTTGCAGAGGAAGTACGTTTGACAGGAAGGGTCATTCAAATTTCGATATCTACCTGTGCTGCTACAAGTGAAGTATGCCGAGTCCTCGATGTAATCACACGTGTCTGTAGTAGGTGATGAAGTCAAAGCAGTCTCAGTGGAATCATCAGAATCACGTTCAGTCGTTGAAATTTCGGTGGTCGAAAACTCAACTGTTTCAGTTTCGGTTGTCGACTCTTCTGTCGTTGTTGACAGAATAGGTGTGCTTGTGGTTATTGGACATGGACATTTGTAGTTGACATCACATACTTGCTGAGGCGAGTTGAAGAACGACGTTGGTGGACATGCATATAACGTCTGCACGAAAGAACCATTCTTCAGGAGGTTGCAGAGGAAGTACGTTTGACAGGAAGGGTCATTCAAATTTCGATATCTACCTGTGCTGCTACAAGTGAAGTATGCCGAGTCCTCGATGTAATCACACGTGTCGGTGGTAGCTGATGAAGTCAAAGCAGTCTCAGTGGATTCATCAGTATCACGTTCAGTCGTTGAAATTTCGGTGGTCGAAAACTCAACTGTTTCAGTTTCGGTTGTCGACTCTTCTGTCCTTGTTGACAGAATAGGTGTGCTTGTGGTTATTGGACATGGACATTTGTAGTTGACATCACATACTTGCTGAGGCGAGTTGAAGAACGACAATGGTGGACATGCATATAACGTCTGCACGAAAGAACCATTCTTCAGGAGGTTGCAGAGGAAGTACGTTTGACAGGAAGGGTCATTCAAATTTCGATATCTACCTGTGCTGCTACAAGTGAAGTATGCCGAGTCCTCGATGTAATCACACGTGTCTGTAGTAGGTGATGAAGTCAAAGCAGTCTCAGTGGAATCATCAGAATCACGTTCAGTCGTTGAAATTTCGGTGGTCGAAAACTCAACTGTTTCAGTTTCGGTTGTCGACTCTTCTGTCGTTGTTGACAGAATAGGTGTGCTTGTGGTTATTGGACATGGACATTTGTAGTTGACATCACATACTTGCTGAGGCGAGTTGAAGAACGACGTTGGTGGACATGCATATAACGTTTGCACGAAAGAACCATTCTTCAGGAGGTTGCAGAGGAAGTACGTTTGACAGGAAGGGTCATTCAAATTTCGATATCTACCTGTGCTGCTACAAGTGAAGTATGCCGAGTCCTCGATGTAATCACACGTGTCTGTAGTAGGTGATGAAGTCAAAGCAGTCTCAGTGGAATCATCAGAATCACGTTCAGTCGTTGAAATTTCGGTGGTCAAAAACTCAACTGTTTCAGTTGTCGACTCTTCTGTCGTTGTTGACAGAATAGGTGTGCTTGTGGTTATTGGACATGGACATTTGTAGTTGACATCACATACTTGCTGAGGCGAGTTGAAGAACGACGTTGATGGACATGCATATAACGTTTGCACGAAAGAACCATTCTTCAGGAGGTTGCAGAGGAAGTACGTTTGACAGGAAGGGTCATTCAAATTTCGATATCTACCTGTGCTGCTACAAGTGAAGTATGCCGAGTCCTCGATGAAATCACACGTGTCTGTAGTAGGTGATGAAGTCAAAGCAGTCTCAGTGGATTCATCAGTATCACGTTCAGTCGTTGAAATTTCGGTGGTCGAAAACTCAACTGTTTCAGTTTCGGTTGTCGACTCTTCTGTCCTTGTTGACAGAATAGGTGTGCTTGTGGTTATTGGACATGGACATTTGTAGTTGACATCACATACTTGCTGAGGCGAGTTGAAGAACGACGTTGGTGGACATGCATATAACGTCTGCACGAAAGAACCATTCTTCAGGAGGTTGCAGAGGAAGTACGTTTGACATGACGGGTCATTGAAATTTCGATATCTTCCTGTTTTGCTACAAGTGAAGTATGCCGAGTCCTCGATGTAATCACACGTGTCTGTAGTGGGTGATGAAGTCAAAGCAGTCTCAGTGGAATCATCAGAATCACGTTCAGTCGTTGAAATTTCGGTGGTCGAAAACTCAACTGTTTCAGTTTCGGTTGTCGACACTTCTGTCGTTGTTGACAGAATAGGTGTGCTTGTGGTTATTGGACATGGACATTTGTAGTTGACATCACATACTTGCTGAGGCGAGTTGAAGAACGACGTTGGTGGACATGCATATAACGTTTGCACGAAAGAACCATTCTTCAGGAGGTTGCAGAGGAAGTACGTTTGACAGGAAGGGTCATTCAAATTTCGATATCTACCTGTGCTGCTACAAGTGAAGTATGCCGAGTCCTCGATGTAATCACACGTGTCTGTAGTAGGTGATGAAGTCAAAGCAGTCTCAGTGGAATCATCAGAATCACGTTCAGTCGTTGAAATTTCGGTGGTCAAAAACTCAACTGTTTCAGTTGTCGACTCTTCTGTCGTTGTTGACAGAATAGGTGTGCTTGTGGTTATTGGACATGGACATTTGTAGTTGACATCACATACTTGCTGAGGCGAGTTGAAGAACGACGTTGATGGACATGCATATAACGTTTGCACGAAAGAACCATTCTTCAGGAGGTTGCAGAGGAAGTACGTTTGACAGGAAGGGTCATTCAAATTTCGATATCTACCTGTGCTGCTACAAGTGAAGTATGCCGAGTCCTCGATGAAATCACACGTGTCTGTAGTAGGTGATGAAGTCAAAGCAGTCTCAGTGGATTCATCAGTATCACGTTCAGTCGTTGAAATTTCGGTGGTCGAAAACTCAACTGTTTCAGTTTCGGTTGTCGACTCTTCTGTCCTTGTTGACAGAATAGGTGTGCTTGTGGTTATTGGACATGGACATTTGTAGTTGACATCACATACTTGCTGAGGCGAGTTGAAGAACGACGTTGGTGGACATGCATATAACGTCTGCACGAAAGAACCATTCTTCAGGAGGTTGCAGAGGAAGTACGTTTGACATGACGGGTCATTGAAATTTCGATATCTTCCTGTTTTGCTACAAGTGAAGTATGCCGAGTCCTCGATGTAATCACACGTGTCTGTAGTGGGTGATGAAGTCAAAGCAGTCTCAGTGGAATCATCAGAATCACGTTCAGTCGTTGAAATTTCGGTGGTCGAGAACTCAACTGTTTCAGTTTCGGTTGTCGACTCTTCTGTCGTTGTTGACAGAATAGGTGTGCTTGTGGTTATTGGACATGGACATTTGTAGTTGACATCACATACTTGCTGAGGCGAGTTGAAGAACGACGTTGGTGGACATGCATATAACGTCTGCACGAAAGAACCATTCTTCAGGAGGTTGCAGAGGAAGTACGTTTGACAGGACGGGTCATTGAAATTTCGATATCTTCCTGTTTTGCTACAAGTGAAGTATGCCGAGTCCTCGATGTAATCACACGTGTCTGTAGTGGGTGATGAAGTCAAAGCAGTCTCAGTGGAATCATCAGAATCACGTTCAGTCGTTGAAATTTCGGTGGTCGAAAACTCAACTGTTTCAGTTTCGGTTGTCGACTCTTCTGTCCTTGTTGACAGAATAGGTGTGCTTGTGGTTATTGGACATGGACATTTGTAGTTGACATCACATACTTGCTGAGGCGAGTTGAAGAACGACGTTGGTGGACATGCATATAACGTCTGCACGAAAGAACCATTCTTCAGGAGGTTGCAGAGGAAGTACGTTTGACAGGACGGGTCATTGAAATTTCGATATCTTCCTGTTTTGCTACAAGTGAAGTATGCCGAGTCCTCGATGTAATCACACGTGTCTGTAGTGGGTGATGAAGTCAAAGCAGTCTCAGTGGAATCATCAGAATCACGTTCAGTCGTTGAAATTTCGGTGGTCGAGAACTCAACTGTTTCAGTTTCGGTTGTCGACTCTTCTGTCGTTGTTGACAGAATAGGTGTGCTTGTGGTTATTGGACATGGACATTTGTAGTTGACATCACATACTTGCTGAGGCGAGTTGAAGAACGACGTTGGTGGACATGCATATAACGTCTGCACGAAAGAACCATTCTTCAGGAGGTTGCAGAGGAAGTACGTTTGACAGGAAGGGTCATTCAAATTTCGATATCTACCTGTGCTGCTACAAGTGAAGTATGCCGAGTCCTCGATGTAATCACACGTGTCGGTGGTAGCTGATGAAGTCAAAGCAGTCTCAGTGGATTCATCAGTATCACGTTCAGTCGTTGAAATTTCGGTGGTCGAAAACTCAACTGTTTCAGTTTCGGTTGTCGACTCTTCTGTCCTTGTTGACAGAATAGGTGTGCTTGTGGTTATTGGACATGGACATTTGTAGTTGACATCACATACTTGCTGAGGCGAGTTGAAGAACGACGTTGGTGGACATGCATATAACGTCTGCACGAAAGAACCATTCTTCAGGAGGTTGCAGAGGAAGTACGTTTGACAGGAAGGGTCATTCAAATTTCGATATCTACCTGTGCTGCTACAAGTGAAGTATGCCGAGTCCTCGATGTAATCACACGTGTCTGTAGTAGGTGATGAAGTCAAAGCAGTCTCAGTGGAATCATCAGAATCACGTTCAGTCGTTGAAATTTCGGTGGTCGAAAACTCAACTGTTTCAGTTTCGGTTGTCGACTCTTCTGTCGTTGTTGACAGAATGGGTGTGCTTGTGGTTATTGGACATGGACATTTGTAGTTGACATCACATACTTGCTGAGGCGAGTTGAAGAACGACGTTGGTGGACATGCATATAACGTTTGCACGAAAGAACCATTCTTCAGGAGGTTGCAGAGGAAGTACGTTTGACAGGAAGGGTCATTCAAATTTCGATATCTACCTGTGCTGCTACAAGTGAAGTATGCCGAGTCCTCGATGTAATCACACGTGTCTGTAGTAGGTGATGAAGTCAAAGCAGTCTCAGTGGAATCATCAGAATCACGTTCAGTCGTTGAAATTTCGGTGGTCGAAAACTCAACTGTTTCAGTTGTCGACTCTTCTGTCGTTGTTGACAGAATAGGTGTGCTTGTGGTTATTGGACATGGACATTTGTAGTTGACATCACATACTTGCTGAGGCGAGTTGAAGAACGACGTTGGTGGACATGCATATAACGTTTGCACGAAAGAACCATTCTTCAGGAGGTTGCAGAGGAAGTACGTTTGACAGGAAGGGTCATTCAAATTTCGATATCTACCTGTGCTGCTACAAGTGAAGTATGCCGAGTCCTCGATGTAATCACACGTGTCTGTAGTAGGTGATGAAGTCAAAGCAGTCTCAGTGGAATCATCAGAATCACGTTCAGTCGTTGAAATTTCGGTGGTCAAAAACTCAACTGTTTCAGTTGTCGACTCTTCTGTCGTTGTTGACAGAATAGGTGTGCTTGTGGTTATTGGACATGGACATTTGTAGTTGACATCACATACTTGCTGAGGCGAGTTGAAGAACGACGTTGATGGACATGCATATAACGTTTGCACGAAAGAACCATTCTTCAGGAGGTTGCAGAGGAAGTACGTTTGACAGGAAGGGTCATTCAAATTTCGATATCTACCTGTGCTGCTACAAGTGAAGTATGCCGAGTCCTCGATGAAATCACACGTGTCTGTAGTAGGTGATGAAGTCAAAGCAGTCTCAGTGGATTCATCAGTATCACGTTCAGTCGTTGAAATTTCGGTGGTCGAAAACTCAACTGTTTCAGTTTCGGTTGTCGACTCTTCTGTCCTTGTTGACAGAATAGGTGTGCTTGTGGTTATTGGACATGGACATTTGTAGTTGACATCACATACTTGCTGAGGCGAGTTGAAGAACGACGTTGGTGGACATGCATATAACGTCTGCACGAAAGAACCATTCTTCAGGAGGTTGCAGAGGAAGTACGTTTGACATGACGGGTCATTGAAATTTCGATATCTTCCTGTTTTGCTACAAGTGAAGTATGCCGAGTCCTCGATGTAATCACACGTGTCTGTAGTGGGTGATGAAGTCAAAGCAGTCTCAGTGGAATCATCAGAATCACGTTCAGTCGTTGAAATTTCGGTGGTCGAAAACTCAACTGTTTCAGTTTCGGTTGTCGACTCTTCTGTCCTTGTTGACAGAATAGGTGTGCTTGTGGTTATTGGACATGGACATTTGTAGTTGACATCACATACTTGCTGAGGCGAGTTGAAGAACGACGTTGGTGGACATGCATATAACGTCTGCACGAAAGAACCATTCTTCAGGAGGTTGCAGAGGAAGTACGTTTGACAGGACGGGTCATTGAAATTTCGATATCTTCCTGTTTTGCTACAAGTGAAGTATGCCGAGTCCTCGATGTAATCACACGTGTCTGTAGTGGGTGATGAAGTCAAAGCAGTCTCAGTGGAATCATCAGAATCACGTTCAGTCGTTGAAATTTCGGTGGTCGAGAACTCAACTGTTTCAGTTTCGGTTGTCGACTCTTCTGTCGTTGTTGACAGAATAGGTGTGCTTGTGGTTATTGGACATGGACATTTGTAGTTGACATCACATACTTGCTGAGGCGAGTTGAAGAACGACGTTGGTGGACATGCATATAACGTCTGCACGAAAGAACCATTCTTCAGGAGGTTGCAGAGGAAGTACGTTTGACAGGAAGGGTCATTCAAATTTCGATATCTACCTGTGCTGCTACAAGTGAAGTATGCCGAGTCCTCGATGTAATCACACGTGTCGGTGGTAGCTGATGAAGTCAAAGCAGTCTCAGTGGATTCATCAGTATCACGTTCAGTCGTTGAAATTTCGGTGGTCGAAAACTCAACTGTTTCAGTTTCGGTTGTCGACTCTTCTGTCCTTGTTGACAGAATAGGTGTGCTTGTGGTTATTGAACATGGACATTTGTAGTTGACATCACATACTTGCTGAGGCGAGTTGAAGAACGACGTTGGTGGACATGCATATAACGTCTGCACGAAAGAACCATTCTTCAGGAGGTTGCAGAGGAAGTACGTTTGACAGGAAGGGTCATTCAAATTTCGATATCTACCTGTGCTGCTACAAGTGAAGTATGCCGAGTCCTCGATGTAATCACACGTGTCTGTAGTAGGTGATGAAGTCAAAGCAGTCTCAGTGGAATCATCAGAATCACGTTCAGTCGTTGAAATTTCGGTGGTCGAAAACTCAACTGTTTCAGTTTCGGTTGTCGACTCTTCTGTCGTTGTTGACAGAATAGGTGTGCTTGTGGTTATTGGACATGGACATTTGTAGTTGACATCACATACTTGCTGAGGCGAGTTGAAGAACGACGTTGGTGGACATGCATATAACGTTTGCACGAAAGAACCATTCTTCAGGAGGTTGCAGAGGAAGTACGTTTGACAGGAAGGGTCATTCAAATTTCGATATCTACCTGTGCTGCTACAAGTGAAGTATGCCGAGTCCTCGATGTAATCACACGTGTCTGTAGTAGGTGATGAAGTCAAAGCAGTCTCAGTGGAATCATCAGAATCACGTTCAGTCGTTGAAATTTCGGTGGTCGAAAACTCAACTGTTTCAGTTGTCGACTCTTCTGTCGTTGTTGACAGAATAGGTGTGCTTGTGGTTATTGGACATGGACATTTGTAGTTGACATCACATACTTGCTGAGGCGAGTTGAAGAACGACGTTGGTGGACATGCATATAACGTTTGCACGAAAGAACCATTCTTCAGGAGGTTGCAGAGGAAGTACGTTTGACAGGAAGGGTCATTCAAATTTCGATATCTACCTGTGCTGCTACAAGTGAAGTATGCCGAGTCCTCGATGAAATCACACGTGTCTGTAGTAGGTGATGAAGTCAAAGCAGTCTCAGTGGATTCATCAGTATCACGTTCAGTCGTTGAAATTTCGGTGGTCGAAAACTCAACTGTTTCAGTTTCGGTTGTCGACTCTTCTGTCCTTGTTGACAGAATAGGTGTGCTTGTGGTTATTGGACATGGACATTTGTAGTTGACATCACATACTTGCTGAGGCGAGTTGAAGAACGACGTTGGTGGACATGCATATAACGTCTGCACGAAAGAACCATTCTTCAGGAGGTTGCAGAGGAAGTACGTTTGACAGGACGGGTCATTGAAATTTCGATATCTTCCTGTTTTGCTACAAGTGAAGTATGCCGAGTCCTCGATGTAATCACACGTGTCTGTAGTGGGTGATGAAGTCAAAGCAGTCTCAGTGGAATCATCAGAATCACGTTCAGTCGTTGAAATTTCGGTGGTCGAGAACTCAACTGTTTCAGTTTCGGCTGTCGACTCTTCTGTCGTTGTTGACAGAATAGGTGTGCTTGTGGTTATTGGACATGGACATTTGTAGTTGACATCACATACTTGCTGAGGCGAGTTGAAGAACGACGTTGGTGGACATGCATATAACGTTTGCACGAAATAACCATTCTTCAGGAGGTTGCAGAGGAAGTACGTTTGACAGGAAGGGTCATTCAAATTTCGATATCTACCTGTGCTGCTACAAGTGAAGTATGCCGAGTCCTCGATGTAATCACACGTGTCTGTAGTAGGTGATGAAGTCAAAGCAGTCTCAGTGGAATCATCAGAATCACGTTCAGTCGTTGAAATTTCGGTGGTCGAAAACTCAACTGTTTCAGTTTCGGTTGTCGACTCTTCTGTCGTTGTTGACAGAATAGGTGTGCTTGTGGTTATTGGACATGGACATTTGTAGTTGACATCACATACTTGCTGAGGCGAGTTGAAGAACGACGTTGGTGGACATGCATATAACGTTTGCACGAAAGAACCATTCTTCAGGAGGTTGCAGAGGAAGTACGTTTGACAGGAAGGGTCATTCAAATTTCGATATCTACCTGTGCTGCTACAAGTGAAGTATGCCGAGTCCTTGATGTAATCACACGTGTCTGTAGTAGGTGATGAAGTCAAAGCAGTCTCAGTGGATTCATCAGTATCACGTTCAGTCGTTGAAATTTCGGTGGTCGAAAACTCAACTGTTTCAGTTTCGGTTGTCGACTCTTCTGTCCTTGTTGACAGAATAGGTGTGCTTGTGGTTATTGGACATGGACATTTGTAGTTGACATCACATACTTGCTGAGGCGAGTTGAAGAACGACGTTGGTGGACATGCATATAACGTCTGCACGAAAGAACCATTCTTCAGGAGGTTGCAGAGGAAGTACGTTTGACAGGACGGGTCATTGAAATTTCGATATCTTCCTGTTTTGCTACAAGTGAAGTATGCCGAGTCCTCGATGTAATCACACGTGTCTGTAGTGGGTGATGAAGTCAAAGCAGTCTCAGTGGAATCATCAGAATCACGTTCAGTCGTTGAAATTTCGGTGGTCGAAAACTCAACTGTTTCAGTTTCGGTTGTCGACTCTTCTGTCCTTGTTGACAGAATAGGTGTGCTTGTGGTTATTGGACATGGACATTTGTAGTTGACATCACATACTTGCTGAGGCGAGTTGAAGAACGACGTTGGTGGACATGCATATAACGTCTGCACGAAAGAACCATTCTTCAGGAGGTTGCAGAGGAAGTACGTTTGACAGGACGGGTCATTGAAATTTCGATATCTTCCTGTTTTGCTACAAGTGAAGTATGCCGAGTCCTCGATGTAATCACACGTGTCTGTAGTGGGTGATGAAGTCAAAGCAGTCTCAGTGGAATCATCAGAATCACGTTCAGTCGTTGAAATTTCGGTGGTCGAGAACTCAACTGTTTCAGTTTCGGTTGTCGACTCTTCTGTCGTTGTTGACAGAATAGGTGTGCTTGTGGTTATTGGACATGGACATTTGTAGTTGACATCACATACTTGCTGAGGCGAGTTGAAGAACGACGTTGGTGGACATGCATATAACGTCTGCACGAAAGAACCATTCTTCAGGAGGTTGCAGAGGAAGTACGTTTGACAGGACGGGTCATTGAAATTTCGATATCTTCCTGTTTTGCTACAAGTGAAGTATGCCGAGTCCTCGATGTAATCACACGTGTCTGTAGTGGGTGATGAAGTCAAAGCAGTCTCAGTGGAATCATCAGAATCACGTTCAGTCGTTGAAATTTCGGTGGTCGAGAACTCAACTGTTTCAGTTTCGGTTGTCGACTCTTCTGTCCTTGTTGACAGAATAGGTGTGCTTGTGGTTATTGGACATGGACATTTGTAGTTGACATCACATACTTGCTGAGGCGAGTTGAAGAACGACGTTGGTGGACATGCATATAACGTCTGCACGAAAGAACCATTCTTCAGGAGGTTGCAGAGGAAGTACGTTTGACAGGACGGGTCATTGAAATTTCGATATCTTCCTGTTTTGCTACAAGTGGAGTATGCCAAGTCCTCGATGTAATCACACGTGTCTGTAGTGGGTGATGAAGTCAAAGCAGTCTCAGTGGAATCATCAGAATCACGTTCAGTCGTTGAAATTTCGGTGGTCGAGAACTCAACTGTTTCAGTTTCGGTTGTCGACTCTTCTGTCCTTGTTGACAGAATAGGTGTGCTTGTGGTTATTGGACATGGACATTTGTAGTTGACATCACATACTTGCTGAGGCGAGTTGAAGAACGACGTTGGTGGACATGCATATAACGTCTGCACGAAAGAACCATTCTTCAGGAGGTTGCAGAGGAAGTACGTTTGACAGGACGGGTCATTGAAATTTCGATATCTTCCTGTTTTGCTACAAGTGAAGTATGCCGAGTCCTCGATGTAATCACACGTGTCTGTAGTGGGTGATGAAGTCAAAGCAGTCTCAGTGGAATCATCAGAATCACGTTCAGTCGTTGAAATTTCGGTGGTCGAGAACTCAACTGTTTCAGTTTCGGTTGTCGACTCTTCTGTCGTTGTTGACAGAATAGGTGTGCTTGTGGTTATTGGACATGGACATTTGTAGTTGACATCACATACTTGCTGAGGCGAGTTGAAGAACGACGTTGGTGGACATGCATATAACGTCTGCACGAAAGAACCATTCTTCAGGAGGTTGCAGAGGAAGTACGTTTGACAGGATGGGTCATTGAAATTTCGATATCTTCCTGTTTTGCCACAAGTGAAGTATGCCGAGTCCTCGATGTAATCACACGTGTCTGTAGTGGGTGATGAAGTCAAAGCAGTCTCAGTGGAATCATCAGAATCACGTTCAGTCGTTGAAATTTCGGTGGTCGAAAACTCAACTGTTTCAGTTTCGGTTGTCGACTCTTCTGTCCTTGTTGACAGAATAGGTGTGCTTGTGGTTATTGGACATGGACATTTGTAGTTGACATCACATACTTGCTGAGGCGAGTTGAAGAACGACGTTGGTGGACATGCATATAACGTCTGCACGAAAGAACCATTCTTCAGGAGGTTGCAGAGGAAGTACG
Organism: Chrysolina haemoptera; assembly: GCA_958298965.1. Lineage (NCBI taxonomy): Eukaryota > Metazoa > Arthropoda > Insecta > Coleoptera > Chrysomelidae > Chrysolina > Chrysolina haemoptera. The sequence continues at coordinate 10,359,580 of OY282597.1, read as the reverse complement.
TTTGACAGGACGGGTCATTGAAATTTCGATATCTTCCTGTTTTGCTACAAGTGAAGTATGCCGAGTCCTCGATGTAATCACACGTGTCTGTAGTGGGTGATGAAGTCAAAGCAGTCTCAGTGGAATCATCAGAATCACGTTCAGTCGTTGAAATTTCGGTGGTCGAAAACTCAACTGTTTCAGTTTCGGTTGTCGACTCTTCTGTCCTTGTTGACAGAATAGGTGTGCTTGTGGTTATTGAACATGGACATTTGTAGTTGACATCACATACTTGCTGAGGCGAGTTGAAGAACGACGTTGGTGGACATGCATATAACGTCTGCACGAAAGAACCATTCTTCAGGAGGTTGCAGAGGAAGTACGTTTGACAGGACGGGTCATTGAAATTTCGATATCTTCCTGTTTTGCTACAAGTGAAGTATGCCGAGTCCTCGATGTAATCACACGTGTCTGTAGTGGGTGATGAAGTCAAAGCAGTCTCAGTGGAATCATCAGAATCACGTTCAGTCGTTGAAATTTCGGTGGTCGAAAACTCAACTGTTTCAGTTTCGGTTGTCGACTCTTCTGTCGTTGTTGACAGAATAGGTGTGCTTGTGGTTATTGGACATGGACATTTGTAGTTGACATCACATACTTGCTGAGGCGAGTTGAAGAACGACGTTGGTGGACATGCATATAACGTCTGCACGAAAGAACCATTCTTCAGGAGGTTGCAGAGGAAGTACGTTTGACAGGACGGGTCATTGAAATTTTGATATCTTCCTGTTTTGCTACAAGTGAAGTATGCCGAGTCCTCGATGTAATCACACGTGTCTGTAGTGGGTGATGAAGTCAAAGCAGTCTCAGTGGAATCATCAGAATCACGTTCAGTCGTTGAAATTTCGGTGGTCGAGAACTCAACTGTTTCAGTTTCGGTTGTCGACTCTTCTGTTGTTGTTGACAGAATAGGTGTGCTTGTGGTTATTGGACATGGACATTTGTAGTTGACATCACATACTTGCTGAGGCGAGTTGAAGAACGACGTTGGTGGACATGCATATAACGTCTGCACGAAAGAACCATTCTTCAGGAGGTTGCAGAGGAAGTACGTTTGACAGGACGGGTCATTGAAATTTCGATATCTTCCTGTTTTGCTACAAGTGAAGTATGCCGAGTCCTCGATGTAATCACACGTGTCTGTAGTGGGTGATGAAGTCAAAGCAGTCTCAGTGGAATCATCAGAATCACGTTCAGTCGTTGAAATTTCGGTGGTCGAAAACTCAACTGTTTCAGTTTCGGTTGTCGACTCTTCTGTCCTTGTTGACAGAATAGGTGTGCTTGTGGTTATTGAACATGGACATTTGTAGTTGACATCACATACTTGCTGAGGCGAGTTGAAGAACGACGTTGGTGGACATGCATATAACGTCTGCACGAAAGAACCATTCTTCAGGAGGTTGCAGAGGAAGTACGTTTGACAGGACGGGTCATTGAAATTTCGATATCTTCCTGTTTTGCTACAAGTGAAGTATGCCGAGTCCTCGATGTAATCACACGTGTCTGTAGTGGGTGATGAAGTCAAAGCAGTCTCAGTGGAATCATCAGAATCACGTTCAGTCGTTGAAATTTCGGTGGTCGAGAACTCAACTGTTTCAGTTTCGGTTGTCGACTCTTCTGTCGTTGTTGACAGAATAGGTGTGCTTGTGGTTATTGGACATGGACATTTGTAGTTGACATCACATACTTGCTGAGGCGAGTTGAAGAACGACGTTGGTGGACATGCATATAACGTCTGCACGAAAGAACCATTCTTCAGGAGGTTGCAGAGGAAGTACGTTTGACAGGACGGGTCATTGAAATTTCGATATCTTCCTGTTTTGCTACAAGTGAAGTATGCCGAGTCCTCGATGTAATCACACGTGTCTGTAGTGGGTGATGAAGTCAAAGCAGTCTCAGTGGAATCATCAGAATCACGTTCAGTCGTTGAAATTTCGGTAGTCGAGAACTCAACTGTTTCAGTTTCGGTTGTCGACTCTTCTGTCGTTGTTGACAGAATAGGTGTGCTTGTGGTTATTGAACATGGACATTTGTAGTTGACATCACATACTTGCTGAGGCGAGTTGAAGAACGACGTTGGTGGACATGCATATAACGTCTGCACGAAAGAACCATTCTTCAGGAGGTTGCAGAGGAAGTACGTTTGACAGGACGGGTCATTGAAATTTCGATATCTTCCTGTTTTGCTACAAGTGAAGTATGCCGAGTCCTCGATGTAATCACACGTGTCTGTAGTGGGTGATGAAGTCAAAGCAGTCTCAGTGGAATCATCAGAATCACGTTCAGTCGTTGAAATTTCGGTGGTCGAAAACTCAACTGTTTCAGTTTCGGTTGTCGACTCTTCTGTCCTTGTTGACAGAATAGGTGTGCTTGTGGTTATTGAACATGGACATTTGTAGTTGACATCACATACTTGCTGAGGCGAGTTGAAGAACGACGTTGGTGGACATGCATATAACGTCTGCACGAAAGAACCATTCTTCAGGAGGTTGCAGAGGAAGTACGTTTGACAGGACGGGTCATTGAAATTTCGATATCTTCCTGTTTTGCTACAAGTAAAGTATGCCGAGTCCTCGATGTAATCACACGTGTCTGTAGTGGGTGATGAAGTCAAAGCAGTCTCAGTGGAATCATCAGAATCACGTTCAGTCGTTGAAATTTCGGTGGTCGAAAACTCAACTGTTTCAGTTTCGGTTGTCGACTCTTCTGTCGTTGTTGACAGAATAGGTGTGCTTGTGGTTATTGGACATGGACATTTGTAGTTGACATCACATACTTGCTGAGGCGAGTTGAAGAACGACGTTGGTGGACATGCATATAACGTCTGCACGAAAGAACCATTCTTCAGGAGGTTGCAGAGGAAGTACGTTTGACAGGAAGGGTCATTCAAATTTCGATATCTACCTGTGCTGCTACAAGTGAAGTATGCCGAGTCCTCGATGTAATCACACGTGTCTGTAGTAGCTGATGAAGTCAAAGCAGTCTCAGTGGAATCATCAGAATCACGTTCAGTCGTTGAAATTTCGGTGGTCGAAAACTCAACTGTTTCAGTTTCGGTTGTCGACTCTTCTGTCGTTGTTGACAGAATAGGTGTGCTTGTGGTTATTGGACATGGACATTTGTAGTTGACATCACATACTTGCTGAGGCGAGTTGAAGAACGACGTTGGTGGACATGCATATAACGTCTGCACGAAAGAACCATTCTTCAGGAGGTTGCAGAGGAAGTACGTTTGACAGGAAGGGTCATTCAAATTTCGATATCTACCTGTGCTGCTACAAGTGAAGTATGCCGAGTCCTCGATGTAATCACACGTGTCGGTGGTAGCTGATGAAGTCAAAGCAGTCTCAGTGGAATCATCAGAATCACGTTCAGTCGTTGAAATTTCGGTGGTCGAAAACTCAACTGTTTCAGTTTCGGTTGTCGACTCTTCTGTCGTTGTTGACAGAATAGGTGTGCTTGTGGTTATTGGACATGGACATTTGTAGTTGACATCACATACTTGCTGAGGCGAGTTGAAGAACGACGTTGGTGGACATGCATATAACGTCTGCACGAAAGAACCATTCTTCAGGAGGTTGCAGAGGAAGTACGTTTGACAGGAAGGGTCATTCAAATTTCGATATCTACCTGTGCTGCTACAAGTGAAGTATGCCGAGTCCTCGATGTAATCACACGTGTCGGTGGTAGCTGATGAAGTCAAAGCAGTCTCAGTGGAATCATCAGAATCACGTTCAGTCGTTGAAATTTCGGTGGTCGAAAACTCAACTGTTTCAGTTTCGGTTGTCGACTCTTCTGTCGTTGTTGACAGAATAGGTGTGCTTGTGGTTATTGGACATGGACATTTGTAGTTGACATCACATACTTGCTGAGGCGAGTTGAAGAACGACGTTGGTGGACATGCATATAACGTCTGCACGAAAGAACCATTCTTCAGGAGGTTGCAGAGGAAGTACGTTTGACAGGAAGGGTCATTCAAATTTCGATATCTACCTGTGCTGCTACAAGTGAAGTATGCCGAGTCCTCGATGTAATCACACGTGTCTGTAGTAGCTGATGAAGTCAAAGCAGTCTCAGTGGAATCATCAGAATCACGTTCAGTCGTTGAAATTTCGGTGGTCGAAAACTCAACTGTTTCAGTTTCGGTTGTCGACTCTTCTGTCGTTGTTGACAGAATAGGTGTGCTTGTGGTTATTGGACATGGACATTTGTAGTTGACATCACATACTTGCTGAGGCGAGTTGAAGAACGACGTTGGTGGACATGCATATAACGTCTGCACGAAAGAACTATTCTTCAGGAGGTTGCAGAGGAAGTACGTTTGACAGGAAGGGTCATTCAAATTTCGATATCTACCTGTGCTGCTACAAGTGAAGTATGCCGAGTCCTCGATGTAATCACACGTGTCGGTGGTAGCTGATGAAGTCAAAGCAGTCTCAGTGGAATCATCAGAATCACGTTCAGTCGTTGAAATTTCGGTGGTCGAAAACTCAACTGTTTCAGTTTCGGTTGTCGACTCTTCTGTCGTTGTTGACAGAATAGGTGTGCTTGTGGTTATTGGACATGGACATTTGTAGTTGACATCACATACTTGCTGAGGCGAGTTGAAGAACGACGTTGGTGGACATGCATATAACGTCTGCACGAAAGAACCATTCTTCAGGAGGTTGCAGAGGAAGTACGTTTGACAGGAAGGGTCATTCAAATTTTGATATCTACCTGTGCTGCTACAAGTGAAGTTGGTCGAATCCTCGATGTAATCACACGTGTCTGCAATAGGTTTTGTAGATTCATAGTACTCAAGAGAATGGGATTTACTGGTCTCTCCATACTCATGTTCAGTTGATGCCTCAGCGCGTTCATAAATGTCCTCAGTTCGGATACTCTTCCATATCTGTAAAAACAAAGCTCAAATCAATGTGTGTACCTATTCGGAATGAGGATTCAATAATTCACGATGCATGGATTAACAATATGATTAGATTCCGTTCACTTTTGTATATGTTCTCTCTTGCTTTGTTATGGGTCAATTAAAATTGCTTGAAAAGTTTTAAACTTTTATATTCTGTTCGTAGTAATCGGCATTTTTCCAGTTTAAAAAAGACGCAATTCATAATGTTTCATATGCTATATTCGGACTCAAAATGCAGTATAACTTTTTCAAACATTAATTTATTGTCATGAATCAACAGGTACCCACTCTCTTACAGACCATAACTTCACTTACAAAGTAAGAATAATGAACGATATGAAAAGCTTCATGCAAGCATATGTTTTGCTCATGCGAGCGGTCGGGAAATTTCGCACATATTTGTACTGACTTTTTATAGTAATAATGATAATTTATTGAACTGGGGCGGAGATTACCGCAGTGGTTAGCGCTCACGCCTGGGAAATCCCAGTCTCCAAGTTAGAGAATATATTACTATACAGGGTGTCCCAAAAGTCAATGTCAGCCTTTGGAAGGCTGAGAGTCCAACTCATGACTAACCAGAATATCACAATATGTCCTTAGTAAAAAATTTATAGTTTTGGAGATATTGATTAAAATACAAAATAAAAATATTGGTGCAATGACTCAGAGAAAATAAAACATATTTGCGCCCGATTCACGAGTTCATTCATTTTATTACCTTAATTTAGACTCTTCATAATATTAAGAAAATCACCATGCAAACCTATATATTCCTAGTTAACTGCGAATGGAGCGCATTGTGAAAATATTTCAATAATTTCAATAATCAGTCAGAATATGCGTTAATACGTGTTTTATAACGAGTGGTATTTGTTGATTGCAAATAATTTACGTATGCGTTTTAAGGTGTAATCAATAAATAACGTAACATACTTGAGATATAAATTTTAATCGCTCCTGCCTTCCCACATAAAAAAATAATGTTTTATTTGCAACACAGTCACGTTTTAAAAATCACATGATTTTTTTTTAAATATTCCCAGAATCCTTGGTCCGCTTGGGCGTTTCGTAATTAGATGGCGCCACGAATTTAGAAATCTGAAGTAGTAAGATCCCAGGTAGCACCTCATGTTGGCCGAATCTTGTTTTCATATTGGGCCATTATGGATATATTTTAAATGTAAAAATATATTGAACCAAGATGGGTTCATATTGGAAAAACAATTTTTCATTAATAATATTGGTGGAATATTGGCTCAACCTGTTGTTTCATGAAATATTGGGTCAATACTGATTCAATAATTTTCACCAATATCACAGCACATTGGTGGAATATTATTCAATCCATATTCTAAAAATTATATTGACTCTATATTGATTGAGACGAAAGACGAAAACCTTACGCCAATATTTGAAAGACAATATTGGTACAATATTACAAAATACATTTATCACTCGGATTGAATTTTGAATATTGGCCGAGTATTCAATAAACAATATTCAATTGTCGCAGAGGAAGGAAGGTAGTTTGCCAGAGCCGGTTTGGGTTACTTTGGTGGTTTAGGCGATTTGTGTTCTGTTCATTGTGAAATTAACCATTAACGTTATTGTGTTTATTTAGAGGTGCTTTTCTTATTACTGTTGTTTACTTCAATTATTCATCGGTAGTGTGTATGTTATTGGTTTTCGGGTTTTTCTGTAGTGAAATTTTAATTTTGACAATGTTGACGTGCTTGGTTCTATGGTGAGGAAATAAAAGAAATATTTATTCCTGGAATCCATTATTTTTAGTAAGTACCTACTTGAATATGAATTGTTGATGGCAAATCTAATAAATAACATAAATAGAGCAGAAATAACTCCCATCTTTGATAAAACTGAGAATATTAATCCTTTCTTTACGTTTGGCTTATATAAATCATTTTAAGCTTGACGAGAGCAAAAGGCATGACATGGCATGGTGATCCAACAACTTCACTCACAAGCTATCTCACTCCTCTGGAACATCGCAGAAAAGTTAGCGATCTGTCTGTGTTTTAAAGATATTTCCATGAACGATGCTCTTCCGAAATATTATCAATAGTTCCACCGTTAGCGGTCCCTTCGAGACTGACCCGTCGAGCTCCAGTCCTCAGCACATCCATATGTCGAACATCTGTTTCCCAGAAAATCAATTCCTACCTACCTTCCTTTGGTTCTCACAATGTTCTCTGAACAATACAGAATGTTTCTTTCCGTGGGAATCAGAACTTCACCAATAGTTACCTACTCAAGATATATTTTTTCATTGTTATTTTATTCGATGAATTTATCGGATATAATCAGTTTCACAACATAGGTATGCCCACCAAAACTTTTCGTGTCTCATAGACTGCCCTGACACCAACGTATTATTAAATCGATTCTACTCAATATCATGAATCATTTAAAAATCGCACTGAAACCCACCCTGGTATGAATGAAAATAATCCTGATCATGCGCACTAAATAATGCAACGAACTTTTTACAATACTTTCGTCCCATTGAATTGGCATTCTAGAGTACTTATATATTATAATTTCTATGGCTAGTATGAGTGATGCTTTTTGCACTAAGGACAAACGTTTCAGACATGAATGCAGTGATATACCACGTAGATACTAGTATAGTTTGATTTTGCACACATATGAGTCAAATGTCAGGGACTCAAACTAGCCAAAAAAAGTCAAAATGCCAAATTTTGCAGATAGGACCTTTTATGTTAGTAGGACAGTATAGATATGACAAGATGTACAAATCTTGAACTACCATTGAACCACATATGTAATTATTTCTTTCAAATAGAGACGTCACATCGACAATAAAAGACGTCATACAACATATGGCTGCATTCAGGGTGGAATAAAAAATTCAAATTGAGAAAAAATTAGGGATGGTCCGTTTGAAATTCAAATGTTGATGTCACTTTCGGTGAAACCACAAGTTCTATTTCAGAATCGAATATGGACAAAAATAAAAAACCATTTCTTATACAACATAGGTACCTTAAACTTAAAGTTCTTTCTTTAAAACTAATCAGCTGACCTGTAGTAGCAAATCTTGTGGCTTACCTGTATATGTATAACCGGATAGCACGATATCATTCTTAAAATTTTTGCCAATAATGTTTGAATATTCTCAGAATGTTATCGTAGTTCTCTGAACATTTGGAATGGATTATTTTAAACATTCTAAGAATTTTTCTGGGATTTTCTACAAGCAGCATGGGACATTATGTGAGAATATCAAAACTCTCTCAAAAACAATTATTATTACAAATTCGGCACTACTCATTCCCCACAATGTACTTGATATCTCACGGAGCGTAAGGCAACACCGGTGTTTCGTCTATACCGCATCAGTGTCGTGGATGGGAATATAAGAATATAACACCCATTTCTGCATTATTATGTCTATGGATATAGGCTCAGACTGCATATGCCTGACATGCTGACAGCACATCAACTATGGTATCTGGCTCCTCACAACAGGCCCTGAATCTAGTACCAGGGACCTCTACGCCAATCACGCGGCTATGTTAGACCAAGGTATTGAAGACTATCCTGGCAGCCACTAAAATGCGTAGGTCAAGTTTCAAGTTCAAGTTTAGACGTACTTTGAAATGATCCAATTCATAGCAGTAATCATATGCCGTATCCTTTATATGGGCTCCTTGCCTAAGAGGTTACAAGGTGACAAAGTTTGGGTCACGCCGGCCATTTGATGGCGAAAATGAGAACAAGTTCTTCAGCCGCAACGGGCTGCTGCCTTGACGAGAAATGATCCAATCCCTGCTTTTTTTTAGTCATGGACCATGGAGTACCATCCTCTTGTGAAGATACTCCAAAGTCGAACGTTTTCGGCATCCTTGTTGTCGGGGACACATAACCGAAAAACGAACGATTTAGGATGCAAATTACTGTATAGGCATCATCTTGCGCGACTTTACGTCGTGTTGTCGCAGCTCCTCCTGAGTCCACTTCATCAATCTGAAGGAGCAGAGTAAGATTGGAGTTACAAAAATATTCAACAGCAATTTTCCTTCCTTCTGACAGTTCCGCTGTATCAAATTTGTAGGAGTTTTTGCTGATACTTGCCGCGGAGAGAGTGTTTGAAAGCGGCACGGTTCCACTCCTAATTAGATATGCGTCGCTCTAGAATCTAAGAGATAAAAGATGCCTCCGTCTGCAGTCTGGACTTTCTCTCCGTGATTCTCTCATCATCTCCTTCTATATAAGATGAACCGTTACACATTTGTCGACTCCAAACTCCATGTGATAGCCTGCGTGTACTTTTCCACGACCCTTAGAGAGTGCGATATCGGTCACTTCCTCCTGAAGCATTGAGCTTAAGGTCATCCATGTAAAATAGATGGGTGACCTTATGACCCAGGTGGTTGAGGGTGCCACAGTTGTATCCACATGTTTTCCTGAGTGCAGCGATTATTGGCAATAGTGAGATGGTTGTGAAAGGAAATTCCAGGAACACGCCATTCTAAAGAGTATTATCATATTAATCATTTTTCAGATTATTGGGTTGAAAGTGATATAAGTAATATATCTCCACGTTTCTGTATTCAGTTTATATCAACAAAATATATGAAGAAAGGAATTTCTTCTGATGATTGGAAAAACAAACATAATCACATCGTTCCTATAGATCATGTTGAAAAAGAGAAAACCTCAATAAACCCTCTTAGCGAAAAGATATAGTGAGCCTGGAGGCTATCCGATCATTAATTCCTCCTAACTTTCCAACACCAGTACCATCACTTTTCTTTCCAAAATTAACTTTTTCGAAAACCACAAGAAATGATATAATCTGATAATAAAATCATGCTGTGGACCAGGTGGCTCAGATATCGATTGAAAACGAGAAGGAATCTCTAATATATATATATATATATATATATATATAAGAACACATTTCCAAAAAAAATATTTCACTGCACAGCTTTGTTTGTTATTGTTGTCACTATAAACTGACGAAAAAGTCTGGAGACTTACCGTAAACAGGATCAGAACAGGTATCTTTGATATCATAACTAATTATGAATTTGCATTGAGTTGGACCGCTCTTTTCCTACGATCATAACTTATTATGAATTTGCACTGGCTCTGACTGCTCTTTTGTTATAGATTTAGTACGCAAATCCTTACAACCCAAATCGCATTCTTTTATTTAGTATACCTACTCAGATTAAGATAATCTTTTATTATGCCGCGAATAATCAACTATTAATTAGCATTCTAAAGGAGTCATAAAGTAATAACGATTACGCTTCAATTATTCGCGAAATTTTTAATGACAAGAGAACAGTTACTCTCAAAGCCTGGTGATTTGTCACATATAATTATAATAGTGGAAGAGCGTCAGACAAAAAAGATGTGTTATCTCGGGACCAGTCGAAACTAGTCCGATTTTGTTTATATTTATTTTTTTTGAAATGCTCATTTGAGAGTACTTCAACCTTCATGGATTGAAATTTGAAATATCAAAAATTTTTCTTGATATTTCTGTCGAATAAGTCCAAAATATACTCAATTTGCTTTTTAAAATGCATTGATAATAAGTAAAAAGTATCTAGATAGCGAAATTAATGGAAATGAAAAAATTATAACTACTTCATTTTTTTCAACGGTGATAATTTCTTGAGAAATAAATGTTGAATGTTTCATTACGTTCCCAAATTTCTTCATCTTCTACTTCGTTGTCATTACTAGCTGTGGTTACTGGTAGTGACAATTATCACAGGTAGGTATTATATTCAAATAAACGATATTGGGGTGCAACCTACCTTACAACAGTTCCCCTTTAAGAATATAGTACGGGAGCTAGTGAATTTCGTATTTATTCTGCCCATGAAGTACCCCCCCTGTTACCTTTTGAAATTATTGAAATTTTTCTTTAGCATTTTTGCAGGTGAAATGCTTGTTCATACGCTACTTTTATGTTTTTTTAACAGCATGATGGGTCGAGTGATACATCATTCGAAACGGCTTTCAAATCTCTATATGACAGCCAAAATTTCAAACAAAAATATTGAATTGAATTTTTCTTTGAAATTTTTTTTGGTCGAATGATAGTTTATAAACTACTTTTTGACGTCTATTTTCAATATGACGTCGGGTCACCGTTTTGAAAAAAATTTTGAAATCGCATTGGGGGTCGAATGATACCTCATTTGAATCATCTTTCAATTTTTTATACGATAATGAAGTTTCAGACAAAAATGTTCACCCAAGACAAAGTAATGGCTATTCATAATGTTAGAGCTCTGCTATGAATATCCTTTGTATCCCTAACGATTTCCAATAAAATCATCAAATCTTCACAGAAAAAAATGTACACTGTAAGTAAGAGTAGTAGTATTGACTGAAAGCTAAGATAGATTCATTTATCCGCAAAGAGAACTATACTCAATTCAAAATACTTGTTATTCTCATATCTGTGCATTCTCTTTACTCATAATAAAAACCAATAAACTTGACAATAGTATAGTAGGAATAATTTCAAAATCTAGCAAAACTCCAATTGAGAATAAGCCGAATTGAAATAAAAATAGAATTGTCTCTCAGCAAAAGTTTCCTTATTTTCCGAGGAAATAAGAAATGCTTTCTATAAGTATATGAACAACTCACTTCAAATACTATTTTCACTCCAGATAAGGATAACTATTTGAAACGAATGGTTTTTCGAAATACAGTGTATTATTTGAAAAAATAATGCATTTTTTTAAGAAACTTGGACTGTATCTTTTCACTCGCCCTGTTTACATGACATGACTATGAGACGTTATCAACAGTGGAGAATGTTTGATAAATATATGACATGCTCTTCCCTATCCGAACTAAAAAACGAGGTGTTGACCTACCCCTACTTTCGAACCACCCTGTATGAAAAAAATAATTGTCAGTAAACTTCGATCCAGATTGGGGGAGTACATCAAGGCATAATTCAATTTTCAGTTCTCATTAGAGAACTCACGCTGGTTAGTTTAAAATTAATCGAATTGGATTTTTCTTTGTTCGCAAAGTTGTAAAGCTCAAAACGGGAAAGTATAATGGATTAAAAATTCTCGGAATTGTTAAAAATTCTGAGCAGGAAGCTTCACTTTTTATCTTTGACACCCTGTATCTCGAAAACTAGTTGGCCGATTCTTTTGTGCCCATGGACACTTTTGCTGAGGAAGTCAACATTTACAACATACCAAAACCCATATAGAACATGTACGTCGATTGCATATTCATAGGACGTACAAAATGGATATTATGGACGTCCATTGTACGTCCTGGTATGTACAATAATACGTCCAGAAAATGTCCGAACTTTACTGGATGTTCAATGGACGTACATCAAGGACGTCGATTGGATGTACGGAAACGTATCAAAATCATGTCCATTAGACGTACAACATGTATCACAAAACTGAATAAGATTTCACGTCTTTAACGTGGATACAATGTGTAATGATTTATAATAACTAATTATGGGATAACTGACAGATAGTCGAGATTTCCAACAAACATTGTTTTTGAATGATATATCAAGCGGGTACAAAACCAGCCTTTCGCAAGTTTTCTTTGCAGGAGTTTCGTCGGCAGGCATGAAACAAAAAATAATCCAACCGGGTCTGCACTGATTAATGGCAGAACCACACAGTCACCTGTTTCGAATAACTTTCGCAAGCTGTTACATTGAGCATTGAAAAGTGCGTTTTTGCAAATTGGCGTGTAATCGCAAGTTAATATTGGATTATTTTCTTACGACAAAACTCCTATGTGTAGAAAATTTTCAAAAGGCTGGATTTTCGATAATCTATTTTAATTTGATTAAAATAAAAAATATATATATATTCTTGATCCACAACTATTTATTGCCTTTCATTGTGAAGTAATTGCAGTACTACAAAGTATTCGTATGAAAACATCTAATCATTGACATATTCCTACAGTGGCATTGAAACCTTTACTTATGGGACAAGTGAAGTTGGTCCGGATGAAAAGGTCATTGTAGAGGGCACATATGTAGAATGTTCTGTTATTGGTAGGATCATTGAAGGGAAATCTTCCGGCTGAGGTGCACTCCTGAGACGTTGTTTCGAGAAAGAAATAGCAAGCCTGAAAATGAAAAAAGTGACAGGTGACGTTTTGTACTCGAGGGATAATTTCAGGTTATCTATGTATAAAAAAATGCTGCAGTTATGAATGCAAGTAGATACATCGTTTAGATATATTATAAAAGGTATAGGGTATCTTCAAATGAATGAGATATATGTATAGAAGCACCTGATATTAGTTTACAAACACAACTTCAACGCTGAAGTCTAAATGACAATTTTATGATTATTAATCAGACATGAGTACTTAGAACGTCAAATGAAATATTACAAACAAATGCAAAATCTTTATTCAAATATTAACGAAAGGTATACTGATGTCACATCACGAATTTAATAATTTTACGGTATAAATTAAAGAAATCTGCATTGCATTGTTCACAATAAGCTTGTCAAGAGAGAAACAAGATATCCTGCAATACCAGGACCACGCTTATTGCCATAATTCTATATAATAGGAATAATTGGGTCGGAAATCCATCAAAAAACAACTACTTTCCTGGCTAATACCACAATGAACGTTGAATTACATCTAATGAATTTCCGTGCAGAGTCCTACAAGGATGTCTCTGCAATTGCTAGTTGCGTGGAAATGTTCATTGAAACATTTGGACCACCTATAGATCGATTTCTGGGTTCTTGCCCTCATCAGTATAGGGTAGGTCTCTGCAGACAATAAATAATGTCTGCAACAAACGATTAAACAAAATCTTCATGTGAAGGCAGAAGCTGAGACACCGCCCGCAGCCTAGCGTTCACTAAACCACGGGCGCCATCTGAACTCCAGCCCCTCAACCAAAGCAGCACCCAGAACTTGCGTGATTAATCTAACCACTAATACAAATTAAAGAAATCTGCATTGCATTGTTCACAATAAGCTTGTCAAGAGAGAAACAAGATGTCCTGCAATACCAGGACCACGCTTATTGCCATAATCCTATACAATAGGAATAAATCGAACTATAGGTGGTCCAAATGTTTCAATGAACATTTCCATGCAACTAGCAATTGCGGAGAAATCCTTGTAGGACTCTGCACGGAAATTCATTAGATGTAATTCAACGTTCGCCGTGGTATTAGCCAGGAAAGTAGTTGTTTTCTGATGAATTTTCGACCCAATCATTCCTATTGTATAAGATTATGGCAATAAGCGTGGTCCTGGTATTGCAGGACATCTTGTTTCTCTCTTTACAGTATAAGTTCTTATTTCCATTATTTTCAATACTGAAACCAGTATTTATGATTTCAAAAAGAAATGCAGCTACACAAATTTTACACAGAAAAAGTAATAACAACTTTTTATGTAGCATCATCCGTTTCCTCATAAATGATACTTTTGTATTTAAGAAAATGGTGATATGTATTTCTATGTTCCTATAGGTTCCTAGGTAACACTGAAACAAATATTTGATATACCTACTAATGTGATTTTCCATTGATCAAAGAAATTTGTTTTTTCTGAGAGATCTCTTCAATATACCTAAATCTGATATATCTCAGAAATAACTTACGTTTCTCTGATTATGAAACTGTACTCACCAGAAATGTTGAAATTAATATAGCTCTTTTGAAATTATTGTGCATTGTGAAGAATTTCTAAAATAACATTTGAAAACTGAAATGATTAACCTCGAAAAAGAACTATGCAACAATCGAAATTTGCTCAAGCGGTTTTTTCTCGAAAACCAAGCAAGATAAGATAAAATTCAAGGTTCCAGAAAGTTCTATTTTCAATTGCCTTAACCCGAATAAATATAATTTTTAGCAAGCGAGTCCGTGGCGTAATTTTTTTTGTCAAGATAAGAAACAAGGTACTGAAACATATGCGCTTTGCACGTAGATCACTCTGGTCACGTTCACCGCCTCCCAGGTAGCACCATGACGTCCACGGGACATTTTTTTTTTGACACCTTCTGGATGTAGGGGACCATAAGGTGACATCCGAAGAACGTCCCAGGTACATTTATTTGTCACAGCCAGAAGACGTTTTCTATGAGACGTCTAATGGCTAATAAAAAAGACATCCCTTGGACGTCTTTAAGACGTTGTGAAAGGCTTTCGCGGTGGTGGTGGGTTAGCCCCAGTATCACAAAAGAAAGAGGTATTTTGGCCACTGGTGCAAGAACAACGCCATTTTGACAAGCTTCTAAGGGAAAACGGCGATGTGAAATCTGGTTGAAAAATATATCAAATAGTCGACAATTCTATGAAACAAGTAAGAATACAATGTTTTTTTTTATTCCACAATAACAAGCATTCTTATAAAAACCCAATATGTAGGATCATAGTAAAACTGAAAATTTATTGATTTTTCATTTGTCTGCATTATGATGGCGTTCAGTTCGACAACAACAATCGACAAATGACAGAGGATTACGTTGGGTTATTTTAGCAATTGTTCAAAAGGGGGCGCCATTATTTTGGCGGTAATATTCAAATTGAAAAATATTTTCTGCTCGCAAAACATAATACTGGAAGAAATGTCCAGTAAGAATTGACTTGATTAATTGATTTATGAACATGTAGTAATAAGTAAGTATTTTGTTAAGAGCAAACAATACCTTTGATGAAGCGAGTTTCGGTTTTGAGCGATCAGTTTTAGTTTTTTGCGAAAATTGTGTTGGTACAAATGATTTAATTTGTTTGTAGGAATGCGGGAAATTAACTGATTTTTGGTTTTGATGATTTTGAAGAAAATATTTTTTTTATGGTTTGACAAATGAAAAAAATAGGTAGTGTCCCGGGTTCTTAAGGAAATTATAGAACTAGAGAAATATTTTTTTTTTATGAAATCATTAGTTTTTACGCAAAACCGAAACTACGATTAGGAGCTATCTACCTTATTGGCGCTCCTAGCTACGTACTTTTGTTGGGAACAGGTGCTTCGTTATCTGCACCATCATGCTTGAAAAATATATTCCCTCATACCTAAGATGTGCGGCGCAATGATGAAATTTGGCGTTCGTGGTGACGCATTAAGATGCATCAACAATCTTAATAGTAATTTGCCAGCTACAGGTCCATAGAATGACGAACATGAGACGTCTTAAATCAGTGTCGTAGAGACGTCGAAAAATTGACGTTCACAAGACGTCCTCATTGAGCCATAAGACGTACGAGGGTTATTAAGAACAAGCAATGACGTCTCTTGAACGGTCGCGGACGCGGCCGGTCGCGTCGGCCGCGTGTTGCCGCTCACGTAGAACAATGCGTTACCACTTGCTCTACTCGAATCATTTGAGACGTACAGAAAATTTGTAAAAATTGAAAGTCATCTCCATAATTTAATTAAATTGTGGAGATGCATCGTAAATCTGTACCACTCCACTTTGAGATACAATGGACTTCTACCACAGGTTGATAATTTGTATATCCTACATCATTTACAAATACCGGGAGAATCTGAGAGAAGACGCACCTCTATTTTCGATAATCCCATTCAAACCAGAAAATTCAGGAGGCCATTGAAGAACCGGGATGAAATTGAATTCTGTAGTACTTATATACGGTTTCACATGAAATGATCCTAATTTTAGTTATTCGAATGGAACACTTGTATATTTTCACATCTTTGAAGTGTACAGCAACTTTTGAAATATTCATTACAATGAGCAAAACATTTTTTTTTTGTTTTTTTTTTAATTCTACTCATATTTTTTGTGATGATGATTTTTCACATATGAAACGTTCTATTTTGATGCCATGATGCAATACTTGCCGGGGTTTGCATGTGGCAAAACCACTTTTTTCGATTTTCAAATGGCATATCTATGGCGCACCATATAAAAGATAGTTTTAAAGAAGAAGAATTGAACGATACCAAAATTTTGATTATATCTCACTTATTTCCATAGTTATCCATATTTTAAAAAAATTACTAAGTAGTAGTGCGGCCGCTGGACTAACCAAGATCCAAATGATAGAAGTTTTGAAATTCCACCCATACTTACTTGTTTCCTGACGAATTGCAACAATGATAATAATCATTCGTTGAACTTTTTTTGTTGACTTTGATCAAATAAGTATTGTTGAGGAACAATAAAATTTATTACTTCATTTGAAAAACAACGAATACATGGATAGCGTAATTTCTGGTAGAAGTTCCTAATTGGTTCACCTCAGGAATACTATTCAGGAAGACGAATTACTTTCAAAGACGTAATTTGAGAATTAATGCCCTTACATTATCTCATAGCATGCGTTTATTAGAAAGAGAGTACTTACATATTGGCCAATAATTTTCATGTTTAGATACCTATACTGAATTAATATTCAAATTTGTTATCCGGGTTTTTAATTTTAGTTCAGCGGTCACACGTTTTTTTTTTGGTAATTTTTTTTTAAGTATTGGCTATAACTTTTAGAGTAATACACAAATATTCAAAATTTTTCATTCGATTCGTCTCTTTCAAATCTATTTTTATACATGCACCATGAAGATACTATTTTTTTTTTATGAGAAAACTCGAAAGTTATTTTATCACATTTAAACTCCGGCTGAAAAAAAGTATTGTAATTCGAATGATGACTCAGTATTCATGGAAAATATGGCAAAAAAGTTTAAAAATAAATTACAAATATGGAATCATTTCTACCAAAAAGATAATTGCGCCATCCCTCAGACTCGCCCGATATTTTCATATTAGAATGACTGTTGAAATAATTGAATAACATATCTGATTGGGACCAAAATTTTAAATCGGTTAACTGATTTTTTATTACTCCATAGTAGGTACTATGAACTTACAAATATAAAATATTATTCACTTATGAAGGGTACAGAGAAAAAAACAGCCAAGTCCATTTTTAATAAAATTGCGGTAGCTTCATCAATTGGTGGCAAATAATCTACTTACTTCCTCTAAATGATCAAGTGGTCAGAAGAATAACCAGACAAGTCTGGCTGAATTATCTGTCACCATACAAATTTAAGATGGATTTTCACCGAAAAATTCCAATAATTTGGATATCATTATTTGTGAATTGAGTTTTTCCCCTGTACCCTTCATATGGAAACAGTTATAGTTGCAAAAGAAAACTAATTACGTAATAGAAGTTTCAAATAATTACAAAATGAGTCGCACTTTTTCCAAGAAATCAATAACAAAATGGTGCCATTCACAAAATCTCGTTGAACATACTACGTTCTATGAACTGATATTTGCTCTCTTCCTCCATTAACAGGTATGCTCCGTCCTCATCTTCAATCTTTCTATCCAAATCAGATTTCTTCAACTCCAACACAACCTTCGCATTCAAAATATAGGAATTATTACCAGCATCACGAAAAATATGAAGAAGGGTGTTATTCGGAAAAAACAAGTTTGCTAATGTCGCCTTTGATGTGTTTTGGAATTCCGCTATAAGACTACTTTTAGACATTATTTCGTTACAAATGGATTCATTTCTAGAGGTACAGTTGCTGTATCGGTTCAATAAAGCATTGCTCAGCAAATATTCCCTTGGTATTCTCGGGTTTAGTTCTGGGTCCTGTTTCGTAATCTTCTTGGATTTAGTTTGAGGGTTGACTTTTGATTCAATATAATCTACTGACTTCTCAACATCACTATTTTCTTGAATATGCATTACATCAATCTGTGATGGTCCTACCTGACCCACTTCCTTGCTCATATTATCGCCAATGGTAACTTTTGTCAACTGTGTTGATGAAATACTCCCAACCCTTGAGTCCTTGGTTCCTTCCCTTGAAACATCTGTTGACCAATCAGGATGGTTCGTTTTATTTGAAGTATTGTTCACTGTGGTTTCTTCAAAGCCAGATAAAGATTTTTTAACATCAACCAGAGATTTTGTAAAGCTACTGTCATCTATATTTTTACCCATTCCAACTCTAGGATACTCTGTCCAAGTGTTGGGGTCGTATGAAGATTCTGTGAAGTCCAGAGTTGACTCATCCAGTACACGTCTGCTTCCAATATACTGTTCTTTCGAATTATCTAGAGTATTGCTTTCTCCTGATAGCAAAGAACTGCCCAGTATATCGGAGTGCTCAACTTCATTTTCTTCACAAGTTCTCCATTCAGTGGAAGTCATTGGACTGATACTGATTTCAATTTTCTTTCTGTTCAGTTTTGGCCATACTATGAAATGTTCGGAAAGAACAGGCCCTGCGCCACAGAACAACGTTTTATGTTCTTTTATGGAATAAAGATCCGTTTCCTTGACAGTTGTGAAGTTGAAAATTCTTTCTTTCCTGATGTCATCATCCCCTTCAATCTTGTAGCAAGAAGTATTCTGATTTCCGCCATTATGTTCTCCTGAATTGGCCGCTGATTCCAGAATTATCGAATATGCTTTAGACATGTTTTTGATATGAGTTCTCTTATCTTCTGTTATGATGAGAGACTCGGTCCAGCAGAGGGAAGTGAATCCTTGTTCGGCTTTTTTCTGTCTGTATGTTTCATAATCATCAACATCCCTATATGATGTACCTAAGTTATCATCGGTGGGCTTCAGTTTTTGAAAGAAAGTTGAGATTCCTCCTGACTCTGCTTCTACTGGTGCAGCTGATGTTACATACACTATCTGCAAGAAAAAAGAGTGCGATTAGTAAAATAAATGTGGGAAATGAGTTATCTTCTAGTTCCAAATTTATTCCATAGAAGAAGTAGTCAGTTATATTTTTCGGACTCCCTCCCAGCTTTAACAATAATTTGAAATTCGTGAAATATTTTTTTACGACCAGATACAAAGTGGCATACTTGGAAAAAGTAATAATAATCTATTTCATATAGGTTCATATACATCTGTAGAAAGGAAAAGTGTGAAACGTTTAAAAAGAGATACTTAGTTGAATTGAATTCGAACAATAACGTTTTGAAAATCAAGCTATAGCTTGAACAATACATCAGAGGTAATATGGTTACGGCTTCGCGAAGTTAGTTATTCCATGAACACAAAGCTTTTTCTCATAAGAGTTGGACAA
Source organism: Chrysolina haemoptera (assembly GCA_958298965.1). Lineage (NCBI taxonomy): Eukaryota > Metazoa > Arthropoda > Insecta > Coleoptera > Chrysomelidae > Chrysolina > Chrysolina haemoptera. The sequence continues at coordinate 10,339,545 of OY282597.1, read as the reverse complement.
TTTATTGTATCATTTTCCCCAAATTTTTTCATACAATTGTGTGTTATGTTGCGACAAAACTGGCAGTTGCTCTCATTGACAAGTGGGAGCTTCACTGAACTTTACAGGTTTTTATACTACGATCTTTAGAGAAGTAGTATTACTACGGTCTTCCAGACAGAAATATACAGGAGACCCAATTTTTTTATTTGATAGACCCATAGTGATAAGGAACAAAAATGTGGAGATTCAAAAAATAAGTAGTTTGAGATAAAAAATGTTCGTTTGTCCGTCTGTCTTTTTGACCTTGAAAAATTCAATCCCTTATATTTTTCGAACCCTTGGAGATATCGCTTTGAAATTTGGGCAACATCGGTGATTCGATTATGCGATCGGAAAACTCGGAAAATTTTTACGGGGTTCTTCCTGTTTTTCATATTTTCTTCGATAGCGTTTCAGGAATTGATTTTTTTCCTTTCATATTTTATGGACGTATACTCCGACATGTTCTACGGGTGATTTTGAGATGGGTCGAAATAAAAAAGTCGTGAACAATTGAAACCTTAATATTTTCCGATCCCTTGGAGATATCGCTTTGAAATTCAAACCACGTAAATGACTCGAGGACAATATTTCTCAATTTTTTTCTGCGATCGGAAAACCCGGAAAATTTTCAATGGACTTTTCGATTTTTCGTTTGGCACTCGTTATCGGTTCAGGAAGTGATTTGTTTCCTTTCATATTTTTTGGTAATATACGCCTATATATCCTAGAGTTCTCGGGCCCGAAGATGAGATTCGTAATCCCTAAGATTTTGGGCGGAAAGGGCGGCATGCTCTGGGTACCTCTCACTCCACAGAGCATGCATTTTCGCCATGTATTCTCTCCGGGTGGGCTCACTGCTCTCGAAGCAATGCAGAAGGCCGTCCCTCAGCTCATCCGTCCACTCAAGGCGTCCGTTGTCATTGTTTGGCAATTCATCATTTTGGGCCCCACCACCTTGCCTTTTACCCCTATTCCGATGGGGTCGGTTGTGGGGGCCTATAACTGGTCTGTCTAGAACCAAGTTCCAGAGTTTACTGGGGTGTTAACCCTGTAAACCCACGGCCGACACCGGAGGGAAAGCTGCCTTTTCTCTCCCGGGTGCGCATTAGCTGCCGGTCCGATTTTGCATCCTTTACTCGAGAAGATGGTGTCGCAACTCACCAGGGCCTCAGGTGTTGATTGCCCCCATGCCGGTTTATTATTATTATTATTATTATTTTTCCCTAAAAGGATATTCCAGTCAGGCCCTGTCTCCGGAGCTCCGACACATCCGGAGGGCGCGCTGGATCGTTTACCCAGATAACCACTCCCCACGTTCGTGGGGTAAGCGGTTACCCGGTCCGAGAATCATGTGCCCTGAGCAGACGCAGTGAACCAAGGATGACGGCATTCTGTATTCGTCCGGCTAAGATTTCTGCCATATTACGGCAAGCCGGTATGATTTTCAAGTTTGAGAGCAGTGTGTCCATCATTCCACTAAGGACCCCTATAATCAGAACCACCATTTTAACAGAATGGTTTGGGTAGAGCCTGCGGAGTTCAAAGAGTAAATCTCGATATTTGGTCCGTTTCTCCTCCTCTTTTCGAACGATGTTCGTTTCACTAGGAGCCGAAAACTCCCTGACGAAAATTGTCTTACTCTGATGGTCGAGGAGGACTACATCAGGCTTATTGGCTTGTATTTGCCTGAGGGTGGGGAATGAGTAGTTCGAATATATTCGGCACTTCTCATTCTCCACAACGGACTCAATATCCCCCGGAGCATAAGGCAACACCGGTGTCTCGTCTATATCGTACGAGTGTCGTAGATGGTAGTACAACACTCGTAGAGCCGCGTTATGCCTGTGGATATAGGCTGAGACCGCATATGCTGAACATGCTGAAAGCAAATGCATAAGGGTCTCAGGTGCCCCACGACACGCTCTGCATCTAGTGTCGGGGATCTCTATACCCATCACGCGGCTACGGTAGACCAGGGTGTTGAAGACACCATCCTGGCAAGCCATTATGAATCCCTCGGTCTCCGACTTCAGCTCACTTGACCTGAGGAAAGCAAAGGTCAAGTTTTTGGATAAGCCAAGGTCTTCAATGTTCTTGAAGAAGACCCCATGCATTGGCTTATCCTTGTGCAGCTGCAGGAGGACCTCAGTCTCCACAGCTTTGATGTGAGCTTTTTTGCTGAACGGGTTCCAACTCAGTGACAGAGTTTGGGTTTGCCCGTTCAGTGTCGAATACGAGACCAAGTTCATCAGCTGCCCGGATTGCTGCCTTGAAAAGGAATGCTCCAATCCCTGCTTTTTCATGGTCGTGGACCATGCAGAGAAGGGGATCTGAACTCATGACTTTACAGGCTCCACCCAGCACCATTCTCCAAACTCTGTCTGGGGAAGTATAACCGTGGAACGGACGATTTAGGATGCAAGCTCCTATTAAGATGCATCATCTTACGAGTTTTCACATCGAGTTGTCGCAGCTTCTCTTGAGTCCATTTCACCACTCCAAAGGAGTAGAGTAAGATCGGAAGGGCAAGCATATTAGTTGCAGCAACTTTGTTCTTCCCCGACAGTTCTGACGACCAGATCTGTCGGAGTTTGTGCTGATACTTGCCATGGAGAGAGTTTTTAACTGTGTTCACCTCTTGGGAGCGGCGTTGCTCCACTCCCAAGTAGGTATACGTCTCTCCGGCATCAAGATGATGTAGGATGCTTTCGTCTACGAGCTGGACATCCTCTTCGTATCCTTCACATCGTCCTCTTTTGAGATGAACCGTGGCGCATTTTTCAATCCCGAACTCCATTCCGATAACACGCGTGTACTCTTGCACCACCCTTAAGGACTAATGTAGGTCCCTTTCTCCAGAGACATACAGTTTGAGGTCATCCATATAAAATAAATGGGTAACCTTATGCCTCCGGTTGTTGGGGGTGCCGCAGTTATATCCATGGGTTATCCTGAGTGCAACGAACAATGGCAATAGTGAGATGCAGAAGAGAAGAGGGCTGAGGGAGTCTCCCTGGAATACGCCCCTTCTGAAGATTACCTGCTCTGTTCGGACTTGACCAGATCTTATGGTGAAGCGAGTCCTCCAGTGTGGCATCAGTTGTTCAATGCATCTGACTATTTGATCGGGCACCGCAAGGCATCTGAGCCAATGTATGATTAGCTCATGCGATGTTGTATCAAATGCCTTGCGGTAATCGATCCAGGCCATCGAAAGGTTCCGCTTATACTGCACGGAGTCCTGCGTTATACATCTGTCGATGAGCAGGTTCTCCTTGCAGCCAGTGACCCCCCTATTTGACCCTCTTTGCTCATATATCCGTTTGTACACCGGATCAACTGCGAAGAGTATTCGCGCGTATAAATTGCGCGTAAACATCTTATAGCACGAATTCAAGCATGTTATCGGCCTGTAATTCTTTGGATCAGACAAATCTCCGTTTTTGGGGATGAGCACGGTTCGCCCCTCGACAAACCAATCCGGAATCTGCTGCTCCCCATCTAGCCAAGAGTTGAAAACTCTTGCCAAATGGTGGTGGGTACTGGGAAATTTTTTCCACCAATAGTTGTTTAACCCATCAGGGCCTGGAGCAGCGAAGTTCTTTGAGCCTTTGAGGGCCCGTCGAACTTCTTCCGGGGTTATCGGATTATTATTATTATTATTATTATTATTATATATCCATTGATGACATAATGTGTGATACGGTGAGTGGGTCTGTCGACAGACCACCCTAGGATGTATCTTTGTGTATTATTAGAAAAGTAAAAAAAAAGGATTATCATCATTGGCAGTGTAATGATAGGATGTTAAACTTTGACCTGTCACCAGACCAGAGTATAGATTTGAATCTGCTCTGAATCGCTCGTATTTAAGCTCAGGGGATAGCCTCCCCAAAAGCAGAAGAACCCTAGATTCCATAAATTACTAATTTTCCTGTTCCACCCATGGACGTATAATATTCCTTATTGTAGATTCGCAGGTTCTGCCACAGTTTCACAAATGCGTGGACTTTGTATGAGGGGGATAAAGGGGTAGATAATAGTCAGCAAAGTTCCACGAACCAGCCATATTTACCAAAGCAAAAATGGTGGAAAATATTGAAACGATGAGTAAAATAAATGCGTAAAATATGTGCAACATAAAAACAACCAAATTCGAAAGAAAAATCAACCATAATATGAATTCCGTCGAAAAAATTCATACACTCGGTATGAATATTGGTAAATAAGCGACACTATTATGAAATTATCAGAATACAATATTCAAAAAAAAATGGTCAACTGAAATGGTCACCCTCTCATAAAAAAGATAAATGAAAGCTTGCTCTACTAACTGTTATATGAATTTGTCTAGAAACCAGCACTCACCAATATAAAATTCTAATAATTTTGTCTACCAGATAGATCCCTTTCCAAATTGGCGTATTTATTCGTAATTTCATCCCTGTCAGTCCTAGGGTGAGTTCGACTTGCCAACACTATTCGAACTTTTTACTCTAAATGTTCTTCAAACGTTCGGGTACAACCACAAAAAGATTACTTTGACACTCTACCGAACGATTGAAGAACATTTAGAGTAAAACGATCGAATAGTGTTAGCAAGTCGAACTCACCCCATAAAATACACTCCCACAGTGCACACAAAAACAGCCCGAATTCGTACAAAAACCACTAGTTTCATTTCTATCAGAATAAGAAATATTCTCGTGTTTATGTTTAAATTTTCATTATTATTGAATCATATTCAAATAAGACATTCTCTCAAACTCATTAGAAGATACCCTCATTTTGATAAATTCATTTACCGCGTAATGCCTCAGTCCGGTTGGCGGCAATGGCGACAGTTTGACAGTTAGCTGTACTGCCTGTAGCCTGTACTTCAGTCGTTGTGAGTTGCGAATGTAGTGCTAGTGCCACACTGCCACAAACCATAAAACCTAAAACCGTAAGTGCTGATAATTCACAAAATAATTTTCAGTTTTGAATTATGTCTACATCATAACTTATCTCCAAATACCCTACTTTCTTATATAGATACATTTTTCTCAAACCTCAATTATATTGTTTACTTCTTCTAAACACATAGTGAGGTTATAATTCGAGGCAATAATTTTATACTTATGAATCTTACACAAAAATACGAATTGTTGACCGTTTAAACTGGATGGTAATACACGTGATGCAGATGATGTTTGTGCACCTGTACCAAAAACAGAATTATCAGACCACCAAACTGAAAACCGCTGAATAATAATAAAGAAAATCTCGCAAGGAAAATGATTAATTTTTGTTTCGTATTTTATAAGTAGATAGGTTCTCTTGTCTATAATCCTAGGGTAGGTACTTATCTGCTAAACAATTACCATTTCATTATTTGTTCATACCCTTAAACGGAGTAAATACAGTTTGACGAATAGGGTCAAAACTTTCCGGCGAGAAATATGCATAAAATATTGTTTCGAAGGTCGAAGGTCTATTCATACGGGCACATGTAAACTCGGCTGCTTCAGGATTTGGATTTAGGTAGATATAATCTTCTCAAATAAAAGACGCCCCAAAATGCGGTATGAAATCTCGACCGATCGTAAAACTGATGATACCTACCAAACCTTGGTAAGTTAGGTTTAGGATAATAAGAACTCTACCGGGTCTACCATATAAAATGAAAATATGTAATTATTTATTCTAATATAAACAGAACGAACTAACCTCACGGACATTTGAGTGCGTGGAAATTTAATGCATACATTTTGCGAGGAGTAATTTTATATATTCTGATATAACCAGAACGAACTAACCTTATATACAATATGTTGAAATAATATCGCATTTAATATTACATACAGTGAGTTTCAAAAAGTTTGCACCAAAACTTGTAGTAAACACATTTTTTCCATCGAAATGTATATAGGCATAGATAATTTTTAGTTTTTAAGAAATATTTGTAAACCATGAGATAAATGTACATAGTGAATTGGTGGATACTGTATTGGGTTTATACCTGTTTGTATCCGAAAATCGTAATAAATAAATAAATAAATATGTGAAACTTTTTTATTAGGCATTTGCCAGAAAATTTGAATATCCATGAAAGTTGGTGCTTCTCGTAAAACTTGTAAGTATTTGAGTTATCAAAATTTTGAATTTCCAAACGGTGTACAGGGGAGAACAATAAATAGGAATTTTGATTAAGAGTAATCTACCCTTATTTTCAATACATTTTTTTTTGTAGAAAAATTGTTCAGAATATAAAACAATATTAATATTTGGAATCACAGCCACCTACGCAACATTTTTTTTTCCAATTTTTTATTAATAGTTCTAGCCTCATAAAGAGTACTAGTATCTCATATACACCTTAGTCGCCTCCCTTATATTCATACAACGATATTCAATGCAAAATTTGGCACAATTTATCATTTATACCAGAATGTCGACGTTTTTTGAAAATTGTTTGAATTTTTACTAGTTTTTTTGGTGCAAATTTTATATATACCTCTTTATGTATGTCCATAAAAACTATCAGTATGATTTTATGCAAGGAAATTATTGAATAAAAAATCAATTAATCATTGATAAACGAATGAATAATACAATCCTGCAACTTTATGATCATTTTAATTTTTTTATGAATAAAGTGATCGGAAAAAGTTACAGAATTGTATGATTTAATCGTTTACCAATAATCAATTGATTAATTCAATAATTTCCTTCCATAAAGTGATACTGATAGGTATTATGGACATACATACAGAGTGATATATCAAATTTGCTCCAAAATACTAGTAAAAATTCAAACAATCTGCAAAAAACGTCGATATTCTAGTACAAATGATAAATTGTACAAAATTTTGAAATATCGTAGGAATATGAGAGAGGCGCCTAAGGTGCATAGATAAACTCTTATGAGGCTAGAACTAAAAAAAATTAGGAAAAATAGTTATTTTTGTATCTAGTGCGCGAAATGATACTTTGGTGATCGCGAACTGTTTTTTTTTAATGAGGCGCAGCGAGTTGAAAAAATAGTCGAGATCACCAAAGTATTTCTCGTACGAGATGCAAACAAAATTTCTTTCAGCACATGTCAAAAAATAAAATTAGAAAGTATAAAATTTTTTCACAATTCGCAAAGTGTTGAAAAGCCTTACTTAATTATTGTTAAACATTTTGGATTTTTGCTTGATTGAGGACCATATAGGTTAGAATGTGACAATCCCATATAGTTTACACGCAGTGTGCGAAATAGGTATTTCGCACATTAGTTCGCGCACGATGTCATGGTAACGAAGGAAAATGAAAAAAAGTGTCACTTCGCATATTGTTGTCAATGCGCAAACCTTGTCATTTTTGACGTATTTGCATTCATAATTATTTTTTATTTCGAAAACCGATATAGATAGGTAAAAGGCATCATTAACAAAAAAGATTATAGTGTGAGGGCGATTCTAAAAATTCTATATAAGGGGTGTCCTGTTTAAAAAAATTAAATTGCTGAGTAGGACTTTTTGATAGAGGCGGAAACGTCTCAGTGCTGACTCACACTGTATATTTCCTAACGATTCGTAAATGAATGAAAAATAGTTTATCCGAACTAAATTTCAACTAATAAACGAATGAAGAATTATGAATAAATTGAATACACCCTTCTCTGGTATAGAAAAGCCATGAAAACACAAAAAAAAATTACCAAAATTCCAGGGTCGTTTAAAAATATATAAATAGATTTTTGCTGTAATCCTGGAAAGTATATGATTTATTGGAAAAACAACTCAAAAAGGTGAAAAACAATTAAATTTTCCACTAAAATGATCTCTAGTAATATCTTATGAAATGAAATGATAGTTTTGGCGGATCCGAATATTTGATTGGTCATAACTCTGCTAAAAATGATAAAAAAAGTTCATACCGTTTCTGAAGACTCCTACCTTCTTATGCAAATATAATTTACGAGTATTAGAGTACCTAAAATGTGTTTTGTCATACTTCACGGAGATGTTTGCGGATGATCCGACAATCATGAATAATTCAACAAATATGGAATTATTATACTGAAGCAGCAACCCATAACCTCTTTGGACTATATAGAATAATTTTAGAGTAGTATGACAGGTCCCACTTATGCATGCCAAAAAAGAAACTTTGTTTTACTCCTGCCTCATATTCAACTTACCCATAGTAAAACCGGAATTCTCTTCAGTAAATGTTATTCATATCCTGCATATATGTTTAATAATACTTTTGTAAAGTGCAAACCTCAATAAAATAACCGGGATTAAGGGTAAGTTGACAACTGAGGCAGGAGTAAAACCCAGTTTTTTCTTGTCTCACTAGTCTAAAATCGTTGCATATGGTCCAAAAAGGGTACTGATTCCTGCTTCAGTATATAATTATTTCATATCAACTAAAATATCCATGACTTTCGGATCCTCCGTAAAAATCGTAGAAGGGTTATGTGGAGTGGAACAAATCACATTTTAGGTACTAAGATACTCTACTATAATTTTTAGTTATGACAAATCTTGCAGTGGTGGGTTAAGGCGAGCCTGAAAGTTGATATCGGAATTCAATTAGGTTTTCTGAGAAAATGAGCGCATTTTGTGAGAAATTAATTGGTATATTTCTTGTGGAGAATTGAATTATCTTTCGCCTTGTTGATATTGTGTCTTGAAAAATCTTGTACTTTCCGAAACAACATCAAAAAAATTTTCAAATAAAAATCTTTCTGGGTGCCACCCCTGGTTTTTTGGTAAACAATTTTTTTTCTAACAATACATGATGTCAAGAAGTCATGTGCCGAATTTCAAAGTGCTACGATTCATTCTTCACTTGTGGCTTACATTTGTCTGTGGTTACTGTACTATTATTCAACCTCTGCTTTTTCACAGACTTGTTTTTGGTGTTATATGGATAAAGGAAAAACAATGCAATCAAAATTGAATACAACGGTTGAAATCATCTGAGTTATATGGTATATTGAGTACTCTAATATAATCTAACTGAGTAATGTGATATAGATAAAGAATTAAGCATGAAGAAAAAGTTATTATCGAAACAGTACAGAGTGGTCCAACGAAAAGTATGCACCTAGCTTTTCTCCTTTATTTGGAATTCATAGCAAATATACTCGGACACGTGAAGTGTGCCTTTGAGGGGGACACATTTTAGATATATTTTGCAACTTGTGTCTTCAACCCCCTAGTGAGGGGGTGTTACAACCCTAAAATTTTAAATGGAACGTGGGGTCGAGTGATATATCATTTGAACGGGCATGAAATTATCTTTCCAATGATACCCTATTTGTTGAAATTTACTGAAACAGTTAATGCGAAAACGGCTTTAAGAACATTAACCCGATAATTTTGGTATTAATGAAAAATACGAATCAGTTTTGGTTACTAGGAATCAGGATAACGACAATCATTTCTAAATTACTTTATTTTGCCGAAAGCAACATTTCAATGATAGTTTTTTGTTATCACAACTAAATGCCCCATTTATCGTTTGCGTGATTTTGTCGAAAACGACTGCAGATAAGTGTAAGAAAAAAAACTGCAGATATGTGTAACATTTGTTTTACAGATGAGTGTACATTTTATTTGAATGGAGCTTTGAATAGACATAATTGCCGTTGACAGTAACCCATATTTATTCCGTGAGGTTCATTCCTAGGCCCCTCAAAAAATAAACGTCTGGTGTGGCATATTAGGAAGTCATATCATAGGACCACTTTTCATTTCTGGAAATTTAAATGGTGAAATCTACCTAAACATGCTTGAAGACGCAATTGATCCTTTCATCACACAAATAATAGAAGATGACCAAAATCATAATGCTGATCGGCTTCATTTCCAGCAAGATGGAGCACCTCCCGACTATTTTGTTCCTGTACGAGAATTTTTAGATAACCGGTTCCCCGGACAGTGGATTGGCAGGAGAGGCCCAATGGAATGGCCTGCCAGGTCACCTGATTTATCGCCTTTGGACTTTTTTCTATGGGGACAATTGAAAAAAATATGTTTTGCTACGAAGCCCGAGTCCATAGAAGATATTCGCCAACGGATTATAGCAGAGTGCCGAAGCATAACACCTAATATGCTACAAAATGTTAGACATAGATTTGAACAAAGTCTGTATTATTGTATGGAAGCAAATGGGTCACAATTTGAACACTTGTTGAAGTAAGATTTCAATAAATCAATTTAACAGCTTGTTTTTTTTTTAACAAACCACTATTACAAGTAACAAATATTGAAACGTACTAAGTACTACTTGTACATGTTTTAATTCCTAGTAACCAAAACTTATTTGTATTTTTCATTAATACCAACATAATCGGGTTCATGTTCTTAAAGCCGTTTTCGCATTAACTGCTTCAGTAAATTTCAACAAATAGGGTATCATTGGGAAGATGATTTTGTGCCCGTTCAAGGGATATATCAGTCGACCCCACGTTCCATTTAAAATTTTAGGGTTGTGACACCCCGTCGCTGAGGGGTTGAAGGCACAAGTTGCAAAATATATCTGAAATGTGTCCCACTCAAAAACAAACTCCACGTGTCCGAGCATTTTTGCTTGCAATTCCACAAAAAGGATAAAAGCTAGGTGCATACTTTTCGTTGGACCACTCTGTATGTGTTGGTATGCGGTAAATGGAAAAAATTAATTTGTTGTTATCTTTGTTGATCAAAATATTCAGAAATTGTAAAACATTGTTTTGGGCTTTTGGATGGATGTAAATGATTTCAAAATATAAGCAAAAAATCGACCCTCTGTAGGGAACTTTTCCATTGTTCTCGTAGACGATTCATAGAGCAGAGGGTAATATTTTACTGTAGAACTTTGTATCAGGCTGAAGATGGATTTGATTGATCATAAACATGCGATGACACTTGTCGAATAAAAGTTGTGCAAATGATTTTGTGAATTTTTCTCTACCCTCGTCCTTATAGTTGGGAATCGAACACTCTACCACCACGGTTAACAGTAATCATCTACGAAGACTGTCTTGGAGAAATATACGTCGGCACTTAAAATCAGCATTTCAAATGGCAAGCACAATTTTTTTACCATCCCTGTGAAAATAGGTACAACTTTTTTCAAGTGCAACATCAGTTACCAGATTATTGATAATATAAATATGATACGATGAAAATAATATATTGTAAAATGAGCATGAAATGTATTTCATATACCCACTCGTGGGAAATGGATCATTTCATGCAAATTGTACACTATACTTTTTCTACGACCATCTGAATCATAAACAAATCTGTAATATTTTCAATAACACTTTTTATCATAATCTTTCCTGTCATCATGATTCCCATAATACATACAACCTAAAAAAGGAATTGGACATACGAATATTGAAAATTATAATAAAAATCTAACACTAATCGATTTCATAAAAGAAATAAATGTGGCTTATATGGGCTTCGAACCCTCACCCCCACTATCCAAATCCTGACAGTTCCTTCACTTGTCAATCGCTGCTACGAGCCCACATAATAATATGATGGAATTAACTGTTACAGAAACTTCCTGCAAACTAGATATTCGAAAATATAGAATTCGATTGTCATCAATGTTTGTATTGAAATTAGCGGTGTCAATGTCAAATAATCCTCACTATTACTACTCATTTTCGATTACTAATTTTTTTAAACGAATTTTGTAAATACTGTTGTGAAATGTCAAAATATTAGAACGTTAACAAACTTGATTCGATCTTATATTATTTATGATTATAAAAATGACAGTCTAGTAGTTCATGAAAGTTCATGAAACAATTCTTGGAAATGTGTGATTAATATGAAAAATATTCTTTGAAACCAGATCGTACAAAGAATTTTTCTTTCAACGTCATCACTCATCTACGGAAAAGGTAACTCAGCAGTTGAAAACTTACCATCAGAATTTCAAACGCCAACAGCTGTATTTTTGCCATCACTACCAACGATACGATTTTCTCCGGATATAACTATCTTTTTCTCGTAAAACAATTGGTTATATTTATGTATTACTGTTGATTAAACAAAATCTTGGTAACACGTTTCCCGGAATAAACAACAATAATAAATAAAACTTTTCTTTCTCTTTATGACTGATGTGTAGATATCAAGAAACGTGATAGTTGTAATCGAACTGTCATCAACATTTTAATAATACTTAGAAAAAAGTGAATGAAATGTGAGAAAATGATCTTATTGATCTTTTAGTACGATTGAATTGCAGTAAAAATCAGTGTGTACGGGGATCATTGAAGAGATATTTTTGATAAACATAAATATTCGAATAGCGTAGAAGTTTGTGTAATTACTTCGACTCATATGTACAGTGTAGGTCAATAGTCAATACTATAGCTAGGAACATAAATCAAAATCTGAAGTAAACAAGGCAACAGAATCAATAAAATTAATTTATTGTTGAATGTACAGGGTGAACCGAAAAAAAGGGTTTTTGATGGAATAAAAAATAAAAATAATTTATTTTGGAATATCTTTTCGCGCTTTCTGGAAAATGTTTCCATAGTAGTGCTACTCTTTTATTACATAATGTAATAGTAGATGCTTCAATGGAAAAAATGGTGGCTGGCGAGCTTTAAGCGACGAACTTTACCGGTGAAACTTTTCAGTTGAAAATGAGGTCGTTTTTTCGGAATTTGTCGAAAAAAAAAGAAAAAATCTATATTTTAATACAAAAAAATTACAGCTCACTTGAAACATAATAAGTTATATTTCTAACAAATTTCGTGAAAAAATAAATTATTTTTTCGCGAGGTAAAAAAATAAAAACTGAAAAATCGGTTTTGTTTGAGGTTTTGTAGAAAAAATGTTAGCCGAGTACAAAAGTTGTAGATCTTTTTATTATGAACAACTTTGCCATTTATTTTTTTTCGATAGGAGGTCAACTTTCGTTGCAAATCGCGAAAAACCGTGAAATACCACTTTCAACCCCCAAGACCCCGTTCCACCCTTCTCCGTTTTGACGACTCCAATTTATTCTTTCCGTCATTCAAACAATATGTTGCTCCTCTTCCAGCAGGTCTCATGCTGTTGATAATTTTTCCCGCTTTTATAATTCTTGGCGTCCATCAGCAGTCTATTATCTACAGGGAACATGACTTAACAGTCAAAAGCGCTTTGCTAGGATTTTTAAAAATTAAATTGTTTTCACAAAATAGAAAATTTATTCCTTCAAGTATTTTGAAAAGTGCACACAAATTGACAATTTCACATTTCGCGTTTCACATTTTCGTGTTTATCTTAGGAATTTTCAACGAAAGCTAAAAGGATTTTTCGACTCCATTGACTAAACTAACCTTCGCTGATGACTGGAAAGAACCATGAAACCGGTTTGTAGGTGTTTCTCTAACAGATATAATTCAACAATCGTAAGGAACAGTAGTAGTTTTCTCTTGGATGAATATGAAACTTATTGTATAGGAATAAAAGAATAAGGATGAAGACTAGACCATTCAATCAATTTATTATCATTAATTTGATGGTCTTCTGTCAACAATAATTATTTCTCTTGATAATCTACATGGGTGAGGATTATTTCCTTCACAGCTGTCAAAAATCCCTTCAATGTTTCAGGTTTGTTCTGGTCACTTTCGCTCATTGGACTGATGAATGGAAGTTATTTGAATTTTTTTCTGGTTCAACTTTCAAATTTCAGGAAGTTCAAGGAAGTTCATCACTATGCTGACGACACCCAGATCTATTTTTCATTTCCCATTTACGATCTAGACCTGGCTCAAACTCATATAAATACTGATCTCCAGACCATTTTCGATATTTCTACTGCTCATAAGCTTAAACTCAATCCAAAAAAGTCTGCAGTGATGCTATTTGGCTCCAAGAAGAACAGGGATATTGCAATGAATACCATACAAATTCGCCTTGAAAATGACTCACTTCCAATTCTGAAAGAATTCAAAAATTTAGGACTATGGCTAGATCCTGAGCTCAGATTCACTAAACATGTCAGCCACCTCAGTCAATCCTCCTACAATGTTTTAAGGCAACTCTATCCAAACAGGGACTTACTTTCATCTGAATTAAAGCTTAAACTTTGTGAGTCACTTATATTCTCTAAAATTTCCTACTGCGACAGTATATATGGACCAGCTTTACGCCAACTTGACCGACACCGCTTGCAACGTATCCAAAATAATTGCCTGAGGTTTTCTTTCGGTGTTCGTAAATACGACCATATATCTGTGCCGATGAAGAAATCAGGTTGGCTGAATCTGGAGAAACTTAGGAAATTACACCTTCTAACTAATACACATAAAGTTCTAACTTCCCAAGTACCAGATTACCTTTTCAAAAGGCTAAAAACCTTTTCGGACCTTAACAGATTTTCCACTCGTAATAAAACAACACTTATCATTCCAAAGCACAAAACTTCATTTTTCACTCGTAGCTTCTCGTACAACGCACCGAAATATTATAACTCACTACCAAATGAATTTAGATCCTATTCATTAAATAACTTTAAAAAAAGATTGAAAGTTCTTCTCGGTGAGTAGACTGTCTCCTCTCGAACTGACCGGCTATTAACCAAACTGATATGCATTGCTTTTCTTACTGTTTTATGTATAATATCTACTTTGTAACTCCCACAATGGGGTTAACATATTGTTCATAGTGTTTATTTATTATCCGTATTGTTCATATTGTTCATATTGTCTATATTCTTTATTTTATCTTATTTCTTTCATGTCTTTCCCTTCAGGAACATAGGGTTGAGTTTAAAAACAGCTCACGCTGACACTCCGCCTTTTCACCTTAGCTGTTAAACTGTACTTGTTCTGTTTGTTCTGTTTGTTTTGTTTTATGGTGAATAAAGACGAATTATTATTATTATTATTATTAAAACGAAAATTATGGACTGCATATAAAAATATATTTTATTCTATAATTACAATTTTGGAGTAAAATCGAAGTACATAGTATACTATTCTACAGTTTATATACAATCACACTAAAAGCACATTGTGGCAAAAATTAAGTTCCATCGTAAATAGATATTGTTTCAAGAACTGATTCATGGTAATACCGTATTTGTTTTGATATGTGGACAATTTCAAAATCTGATAATGTGCATATTTTTCAATAGTAGCAATCATTCATCGGTCATAATTACTCAAATTCGAAAACCATATATATGGAAGTAGTATGTAAATGGGCATGTCTTTGGAGTAGGAAAGAATTTTCAGTCGAACAAATACCATTATGGTACAGCTTTACATGAAATGATATCTGAATTACTTGTTTGTCACAAATAATATTTCAATAAAAAGCTCAATAAATAAAATGTTGCTTGAACTCATTCTATCTTACAATTAGTAACAAAACATTCCCTGCGACATCTGTTTTGGTCCCGGTCAAAGAGCCTGAATAATCCACAAGTTTTCACAGTTGTTTCCATTACACTATCCCTTAATTTGCATTCGTAATATTCCTTGCAATTGTATTCTACTGGGAACTTTCCCTCTTCCGTACATGAAAACGTAGAGTTTCTGTCCATACATGTAGACGATGCAACGCATATACCTAACTCGGCATCGAAAGAATTGTAAATAGGACATCTGAACTGTTGTAAATCATATTTTCCTATCAGTGTACTCCATTTACAAGAGAAGTATCTGTTACAGTTAATGGGGTGAGCAAATATGCCATCTGAAGGACACGACAGCTGTTCTTCCCCTGGACATTGAACGGGATCAGAAGTGCAAACTTCGTTATAACTATCGTAGAGTTCTCCTGTAGGGCAATTAATGATGACATCCATTATCAAATGGACGGCCCTAACACACTTGTGGTATTTCGAACAATCAGTTACATCAGGAAACCTGCCTAACTGCGTGCATCTGAAAATATCAGGTTCGGGAGAAAATGTTACCTCGGTGAATTCAGTTGACATAGAGAATTCCTCAGTTGACATGGAAAATTCTTCGGTTGACATAGAAGATTCAGTATTATCTGTTGGAGTTCCTGGGTAGCAAGAATTCGATTCAATACATTCATTCAATTCTTCATTGAACATGAATCCATTTTGGCACATCATTCCACTCAAAACAAATTCCATTGTTTCATTACTCCACATACAGACGTAATATTTGTTGCAATAATCAGGATCAGCAAAAGATCCTTCCGAAGAACAAGTTAGTTCATTTTCGCCCGGACATCTGACTAGATCTCGTGTACATGCATTTGTGAATGAATCGAACAACATACCAGAAGGGCAAGTCATCAATATTGGTGAATCCATTGATGCTGTTTGGAGACATAGGTAGAAATTGCTACAGTTTCTTGGATCTGAAAATTTTCCATAACTTGAACAAACAAAATCAGACTGAGAGGATGATGGGGTCCCATCAGTTGGGCCCGAATAACTTGAAGAAGTATCCTCTGTAGCCGTGGAAAATTCTGGTTCTTCAGACGTTTCCATATCGACAGCCGACTCAGTTGTTGATGTCGTTTGTTCAGTTACTGTTGTTGGTTCGGTCTTTTCTGTGGGCAAGCTTGTTTCAGATTCGGTTGAAGATTCTGAAGATGCAGTTGAACCTTTAGTTCGTTCAGTAACTTCTGTGGTAGCAGTTTTCTCAGTAGATCTGGGAGTTTCTGGTTCTCCAGAAGAGGATATAGTTTCTATATCAACAGCCGACTCAGTTGTCGATGTCGTTCGTTCAGTAACTGTTGTTGGTTCGGTCTCTACTGTGGGAAAGCTTGTTTCAGATTCGGTTGGAGTTTCTGAAGAGGCGGTTGAACCTTCAGTTCTCTCAGTAACTTCTGTAGCAGCAGTTGTCCCAGTAAATCTGGGAGTTTCCGGTTCTTCAGTAGTGGATGTCGTTTCTATATCGACAGCCGACTCAGTTGTTGATGTTGTTCGTTCAGTAACTGTTGTTGGTTCGGTCTCTTCTGTGGGCAAGCTTGTTTCAGATTCGGTTGGAGTTTCTGAAGATGCGCTTGAACCGTCAGTTTCCACAGATTCTTCCGATCCTTCGGTTCTCTCAGTAACTTCTGTAGCAGCAGTTGTCCCAGTAGATCTGGGAGTTTCTGGTTCTTCAAAAGTGGATGTCGTTTCTATATCGACAGCCGACCCAGTTGTTGATGTCGTTCGTTCAGTAAATGTTGTTGGTTCGGTCTCTTCTGTGGGCAAGCTTGTTTCAGATTTGGTTGGAGTTTCTGAAGATGCGCTTGAACCGTCAGTTTCCTCAGACTCTGTCGATCCTTCAGTTTTCTCAGTAACTTCTGTAGCAGCAGTTGTCCCCGTAGATCTGGGAGTTTCCGGTTCTTCAGTTGTGGATGTCGTTTCTATATCGACAGCCGAATCAGTTGTTAATGTCGTTCGGTCAGTAACTGTTGTTGGTTCGGTCTCTTCTGTGGGCAAGCTTGTTTCAGATTCGGTTGGAGTTTCTGAAGATGCTGTTGAACCTTCAGTTCTCTCAGTAACTTCTGTGGTAGCAGTGGTCTCAGTAGATCTGGGAGATTCTGGTTCTTCAAAAGTGGATGTCGTTTCTATATCGACAGCCGACCCAGTTGTTGATGTCGTTCGTTCAGTAACTGTTGTTGGTTCGGTCTCTTCTGTGGGCAGGCTTGTTTCAGATTCGGTTGGAGTTTCTGAAGATGCGGTTGAACCTTCAGTTCTCTCAGTGACTTCTGTAGCAGCAGTTGTCGCAGTAGATCTGGGAGTTTCCGGTTCTTCAGTAGTGGATGTCGTTTCTATATCGACAGCCGACTCAGTTGTTGATGTCGTTCGTTCAGTAACTGTTGTTGGTTCGGTCTCTTCTGTGGGCAAGCTTGTTTCAGATTCGGTTGGAGTTTCTGAAGATGCGGTTGAACCTTCAGTTCCCTCAGTAACTTCTGTAGCAGCCGTTGTCCCAGTAGATCTGGGAGTTTCCGGTTCTTCAGTAGTGGATGTTGTTTCTATATCTACAGCCGACTCAGTTGTTGATATCGTTCGTTCAGTAACTGTTGTTGGTTCGGTCTCTTCTGTGGGCAAGCTTGTTTTAGATTCGGTTGGAGTTTCTGAAGATGCGATTGAACCTTCAGTTCCCTCAGTAACTTCTGTAGCAGCAGTTGTCCAAGTAGATCTGGGAGTTTCCGGTTCTTCAGTAGTGGATGTCGTTTCTATATCGACAGCCGACTCAGTTGTTGATGTCGTTCGTTCAGTAACTGTTGTTGGTTCGGTCTCTTCTGTGGGCAAGCTTGTTTCAGATTCGGTTGGAGTTTCTGAAGATGCGGTTGAACCTTCAGTTCTCTCAGTAACTTCTGTGGTAGCAGTGGTCTCAGTAGATCTGTGAGTTTCTGGTTCTTCAGAAGAGGATGTCGTTTCTATATCTACGGCCGACTCAGTTGTTGATGTCGTTCGTTCAGTACCTGTTGTTGGTTCGGTCTCTTCTGTGGGCAAACTTGTTTCAGATTCGGTTGGAGTTTCTGAAGATGCGGTTGAACCTTCAGTTTTCTCAGTAACTTCTGTGGTAGCAGTGTTCTCAGTTGATCTTGGAGTTTCTGGTTCTTCAGAAGTGGATGTCGTTTTTATATCGACAGCAGTTGTCCCAGTAGATCTGGGAGTTTCCAGTTCTTCAGTAGTGGATGTCGTTTCTATATCGACAGCCGACTCAGTTGTTGATGTCGTTCGTTCAGTAACTGTTGTTAGTTCGGTCTCTTCTGTTGGCAAGCTTGTTTCAGATTCGGTTGGAGTTTCCGAAGATGCGGTCGAACCTTCAGTTCTCTCAGTGACTTCTGTAGCAGCAGTTGTCGCAGTAGATCTGGGAGTTTCCGGTTCTTCAGTGGTGGATGTCGTTTCTATATCGACAGCCGACTCAGTTGTTGATGTCGTTCGTTCAGTAACTGTTGTTGGTTCGGTCTCTTCTGTGGGCAAGCTTGTTTCAGATTCGGTTGGAGTTTCTGAAGATGCGGTTGAACCTTCAGTTCTCTCAGTAACTTCTGTGGTAGCAGTGGTCTCAGTAGATCTGGGAGTTTCTGGTTCTTCAGAAGAGGATGTCGTTTCAATATCTACGGCCGACTCAGTTGTTGATGTCGTTCGTTCAGTACCTGTTGTTGGTTCGGTCTTTTCTGTGGGCAAACTTGTTTCAGATTCGGTTGGAGTTTCTGAAGATGCGGTTGAACCTTCAGTTCTCTCAGTAACTTCTGTGGTAGCAGTGGTCTCAGTAGATCTGGGAGTTTCTGGTTCTTCAGAAGAGGATGTCGTTTCTATATCGACAGCCGACTCAGTTGTTGATGTCGTTCGTTCAGTAACTGTTGTTGGTTCGGTCTCTTCTGTTGGCAAGCTTGTTTCAGATTCGGTCGGAGTTTCCGAAGATGCGGTTGAACCTTCAGATCTCTCAGTAACTTCTGTAGCAGCCGTTGTCCCAGTAGATCTGGGAGTTTCCGGTTCTTCAGTAGTGGATGTCGTTTCTATATCGACAGCCGACTCAGTTGTTGATGTCGTTCGTTCAGTTACTGTTGTTGGTTCGGTCTCTTCTGTGGGCAAGCTTGTTTCAGATTCGGTTGGAGTTTCTGAAGATGCTGTTGAACCTTCAGTTCTCTCAGTAACTTCTGTGGTAGCAGTGGTCTCAGTAGATCTGGGAGTTTCTGGTTCTTCAGAAGAGGATGTCGTTTCTATATCGACAGCCGACTCAGTTGTTGATGTCGTTCGTTCAGTAACTGTTGTTGGTTCGGTCTCTTCTGTTGGCAAGCTTGTTTCAGATTCGGTTGGAGTTTCCGAAGATGCGGTTGAACCTTCAGATCTCTCAGTAACTTCTGTAGCAGCCGTTGTCCCAGTAGATCTGGGAGTTTCCGGTTCTTCAGTGGTGGATGTCGTTTCTATATCGACAGCCGACTCAGTTGTTGATGTCGTTCGTTCAGTAACTGTTGTTGGTTCGGTCTCTTCTGTGGGCAAGTTTGTTTCAGATTCGGTTGGAGTTTCTGAAGATGCGGTTGAACCTTCAGTTCTCTCAGTAACTTCTGTGGTAGCAGTGGTCTCAGTAGATCTGGGAGTTTCTGGTTCTTCAGAAGAGGATGTCGTTTCAATATCTACGGCCGACTCAGTTGTTGATGTCGTTCGTTCAGTACCTGTTGTTGGTTCGGTCTCTTCTGTGGGCAAACTTGTTTCAGATTCGGTTGGAGTTTCTGAAGATGCGGTTGAACCTTCAGTTCTCTCAGTAACTTCTGTGGTAGCAGTGGTCTCAGTAGATCTGGGAGTTTCTGGTTCTTCAGAAGAGGATGTCGTTTCTATATCGACAGCCGACTCAGTTGTTGATGTCGTTCGTTCAGTAACTGTTGTTGGTTCGGTCTCTTCTGTTGGCAAGCTTGTTTCAGATTCGGTCGGAGTTTCCAAAGATGCGGTTGAACCTTCAGATCTCTCAGTAACTTCTGTAGCAGCCGTTGTCCCAGTAGATCTGGGAGTTTCCGGTTCTTCAGTAGTGGATGTCGTTTCTATATCGACAGCAGACTCAGTTGTTGATGTCGTTCGTTCAGTTACTGTTGTTGGTTCGGTCTCTTCTGTGGGCAGGCTTGTTTCAGATTCGGTTGGAGTTTCTGAAGATGCGGTTGAACCTTCAGTTCTCTCAGTGACTTCTGTAGCAGCAGTTGTCGCAGTAGATCTGGGAGTTTCCGGTTCTTCAGTAGTGGATGTCGTTTCTATATCGACAGCCGACTCAGTTGTTGATGTCGTTTGTTCAGTTACTGTTGTTGGTTCGGTCTTTTCTGTGGGCAAGCTTGTTTCAGATTCGGTTGAAGATTCTGAAGATGCAGTTGAACCTTTAGTTCGTTCAGTAACTTCTGTGGTAGCAGTTTTCTCAGTAGATCTGGGAGTTTCTGGTTCTCCAGAAGAGGATATAGTTTCTATATCAACAGCCGACTCAGTTGTCGATGTCGTTCGTTCAGTAACTGTTGTTGGTTCGGTCTCTACTGTGGGAAAGCTTGTTTCAGATTCGGTTGGAGTTTCTGAAGAGGCGGTTGAACCTTCAGTTCTCTCAGTAACTTCTGTAGCAGCCGTTGTCCCAGTAGATCTGGGAGTTTCCGGTTCTTCAGTAGTGGATGCTGTTTCTATATCTACAGCCGACTCAGTTGTTGATATCGTTCGTTCAGTAACTGTTGTTGGTTTGGTCTCTTCTGTGGGCAAGCTTGTTTCAGATTCGGTTGGAGTTTCTGAAGATGCGGTTGAACCTTCAGTTCTCTCAGTAACTTCTGTGGTAGCAGTGGTCTCAGTAGATCTGGGAGTTTCTGGTTCTTCAGAAGAGGATGTCGTTTCAATATCTACGGCCGACTCAGTTGTTGATGTCGTTCGTTCAGTACCTGTTGTTGGTTCGGTCTCTTCTGTGGGCAAACTTGTTTCAGATTCGGTTGGAGTTTCTGAAGATGCGGTTGAACCTTCAGTTCTCTCAGTAACTTCTGTGGTAGCAGTGGTCTCAGTAGATCTGGGAGTTTCTGGTTCTTCAGAAGAGGATGTCGTTTCTATATCGACAGCCGACTCAGTTGTTGATGTCGTTCGTTCAGTAACTGTTGTTGGTTCGGTCTCTTCTGTTGGCAAGCTTGTTTCAGATTCGGTCGGAGTTTCCAAAGATGCGGTTGAACCTTCAGATCTCTCAGTAACTTCTGTAGCAGCCGTTGTCCCAGTAGATCTGGGAGATTCTGGTTCTTCAAAAGTGGATGTCGTTTCTATATCGACAGCCGACCCAGTTGTTGATGTCGTTCGTTCAGTAACTGTTGTTGGTTCGGTCTCTTCTGTGGGCAGGCTTGTTTCAGATTCGGTTGGAGTTTCTGAAGATGCGGTTGAACCTTCAGTTCTCTCAGTGACTTCTGTAGCAGCAGTTGTCGCAGTAGATCTGGGAGTTTCCGGTTCTTCAGTAGTGGATGTCGTTTCTATATCGACAGCCGACTCAGTTGTTGATGTCGTTTGTTCAGTTACTGTTGTTGGTTCGGTCTTTTCTGTGGGCAAGCTTGTTTCAGATTCGGTTGAAGATTCTGAAGATGCAGTTGAACCTTTAGTTCGTTCAGTAACTTCTGTGGTAGCAGTTTTCTCAGTAGATCTGGGAGTTTCTGGTTCTCCAGAAGAGGATATAGTTTCTATATCAACAGCCGACTCAGTTGTCGATGTCGTTCGTTCAGTAACTGTTGTTGGTTCGGTCTCTACTGTGGGAAAGCTTGTTTCAGATTCGGTTGGAGTTTCTGAAGAGGCGGTTGAACCTTCAGTTCTCTCAGTAACTTCTGTAGCAGCAGTTGTCCCAGTAAATCTGGGAGTTTCCGGTTCTTCAGTAGTGGATGTCGTTTCTATATCGACAGCCGACTCAGTTGTTGATGTTGTTCGTTCAGTAACTGTTGTTGGTTCGGTCTCTTCTGTGGGCAAGCTTGTTTCAGATTCGGTTGGAGTTTCTGAAGATGCGCTTGAACCGTCAGTTTCCACAGATTCTTCCGATCCTTCGGTTCTCTCAGTAACTTCTGTAGCAGCAGACGTCTCAGTAGATCTGGAAGTTTCTGGTTCTTCAGAAGAGGATGTCGTTTCAATATCGACAGCCGACGCAGTTGTCGATGTCGTTCGTTTAGTAACTGTTGTTGGTTCGGTCTCTACTGTGGGCAAGCTTGTTTCAGATTCGGTTGGAGTTTCTGAAGATGCGGTTGAACCTTCAGTTCTCTCAGTAACTTCTGTAGCAGCCGTTGTCCCAGTAGATCTGGGAGTTTCCGGTTCTTCAGTAGTGGATGCTGTTTCTATATCTACAGCCGACTCAGTTGTTGATATCGTTCGTTCAGTAACTGTTGTTGGTTTGGTCTCTTCTGTGGACAAGCTTGTTTTAGATTCGGTTGGAGTTCCTGAAGATGCGATTGAACCTTCAGTTCCCTCAGTAACTTCTGTAGCAGCAGTTGTTCCAGTAGATCTGGGAGTTTCCGGTTCTTCAGTAGTGGATGTCGTTTCTATATCGACAGCCGACTCAGTTGTTGATGTCGTTCGTTCAGTAACTGTTGTTGGTTCGGTCTCTTCTGTGGGCAAACTTGTTTCAGATTCGGTTGGAGTTTCTGAAGATGCGCTTGAACCGTCAGTTTCCTCAGATTCTTCCGATCCTTCAGTTCTCTCACTAACTTCTGTACCAGCAGTTGTCCCAGTAGATCTGGGAATTTCTGGTTCTTCAGTAGTGGATGTCGTTTCTATATCGACAGCCGACTCAGTTGTTGATGTCGTTCGTTCAGTAACTGTTGTTGGTTCGGTCTCTTCTGTGGGCAAGCTTGTTTCAGATTCGGTTGGAGTTTCTGAAGATGCGGTTGAACCTTCAGTTCTCTCAGTAACTTCTGTGGTAGCAGTTGTCCCAGTAGATCTGGGAATTTCCGGTTCTTCAGTAGTGGATGTCGTTTCTATATCGACAGCCGACTCAGTTGTTGATGTCGTTCGTTCAGTAACTGTTGTTGGTTCGGTCTCTTCTGTGGGCAAGCTTGTTTCAGATTCGGTTGGAGTTTCTGAAGATGCGGTTGAACCTTCAGTTCTCTCAGTGACTTCTGTAGCAGCAGTTGTCGCAGTAGATCTGGGAGTTTCCGGTTCTTCAGTAGTGGATGTCGTTTCTATATCGACAGCCGACTCAGTTGTTGATGTCGTTCGTTCAGTAACTGTTGTTGGTTCGGTCTCTTCTGTGGGCAAGCTTGTTTCAGATTCGGTTGGAATTTCTGAAGATGCGGTTGAACCTTCAGTTCCCTCAGTAACTTCTGTAGCAGCCGTTGTCCCAGTAGATCTGGGAGTTTCCGGTTCTTCAGTAGTGGATGTCGTTTCTATATCGACAGCCGACTCAGTTGTTGATGTCGTTCGTTCAGTAACTGTTGTTGGTTCGGTCTCTTCTGTGGCTAAGCTTGTTTCAGATTCGGTTGGAGTTTCTGAAGATGCGGTTGAACCTTCAGTTCTCTCAGTAACTTCTGTAGCAGCAGTTGTCCCAGTAGATCTGGGAGTTTCTGGTTCTTCAAAAGTGGATGTCGTTTCTATATCGACAGCCGACCCAGTTGTTGATGTCGTTCGTTCAGTAAATGTTGTTGGTTCGGTCTCTTCTGTGGGCAAGCTTGTTTCAGATTCGGTTGGAGTTTCTGAAGATGCGCTTGAACCGTCAGTTTCCTCAGACTCTGTCGATCCTTCAGTTTTCTCAGTAACTTCTGTAGCAGCAGTTGTCCCCGTAGATCTGGGAGTTTCCGGTTCTTCAGTTGTGGATGTCGTTTCTATATCGACAGCCGAATCAGTTGTTGATGTCGTTCGGTCAGTAACTGTTGTTGGTTCGGTCTCTTCTGTGGGCAAGCTTGTTTCAGATTCGGTTGGAGTTTCTGAAGATGCTGTTGAACCTTCAGTTCTCTCAGTAACTTCTGTGGTAGCAGTGGTCTCAGTAGATCTGGGAGATTCTGGTTCTTCAAAAGTGGATGTCGTTTCTATATCGACAGCCGACCCAGTTGTTGATGTCGTTCGTTCAGTAACTGTTGTTGGTTCGGTCTCTTCTGTGGGCAGGCTTGTTTCAGATTCGGTTGGAGTTTCTGAAGATGCGGTTGAACCTTCAGTTCTCTCAGTGACTTCTGTAGCAGCAGTTGTCGCAGTAGATCTGGGAGTTTCCGGTTCTTCAGTAGTGGATGTCGTTTCTATATCGACAGCCGACTCAGTTGTTGATGTCGTTCGTTCAGTAACTGTTGTTGGTTCGGTCTCTTCTGTGGGCAAGCTTGTTTCAGATTCGGTTGGAGTTTCTGAAGATGCGGTTGAACCTTCAGTTCCCTCAGTAACTTCTGTAGCAGCCGTTGTCCCAGTAGATCTGGGAGTTTCCGGTTCTTCAGTAGTGGATGTCGTTTCTATATCGACAGCCGACTCAGTTGTTGATGTCGTTCGTTCAGTAACTGTTGTTGGTTCGGTCTCTTCTGTGGCTAAGCTTGTTTCAGATTCGGTTGGAGTTTCTGAAGATGCGGTTGAACCTTCAGTTCTCTCAGTAACTTCTGTAGCAGCAGTTGTCCCAGTAGATCTGGGAGTTTCTGGTTCTTCAGTAGTGGATGTTGTTTCTATATCTACAGCCGACTCAGTTGTTGATATCGTTCGTTCAGTAACTGTTGTTGGTTCGGTCTCTTCTGTGGGCAAGCTTGTTTTAGATTCGGTTGGAGTTTCTGAAGATGCGATTGAACCTTCAGTTCCCTCAGTAACTTCTGTAGCAGCAGTTGTTCCAGTAGATCTGGGAGTTTCCGGTTCTTCAGTAGTGGATGTCGTTTCTATATCGACAGCCGACTCAGTTGTTGATGTCGTTCGTTCAGTAACTGTTGTTGGTTCGGTCTCTTCTGTGGGCAAGCTTGTTTCAGATTCGGTTGGAGTTTCTGAAGATGCGGTTGAACCTTCAGTTCTCTCAGTAACTTCTGTGGTAGCAGTGGTCTCAGTAGATCTGTGAGTTTCTGGTTCTTCAGAAGAGGATGTCGTTTCTATATCTACGGCCGACTCAGTTGTTGATGTCGTTCGTTCAGTACCTGTTGTTGGTTCGGTCTCTTCTGTGGGCAAACTTGTTTCAGATTCGGTTGGAGTTTCTGAAGATGCGGTTGAACCTTCAGTTTTCTCAGTAACTTCTGTGGTAGCAGTGTTCTCAGTTGATCTTGGAGTTTCTGGTTCTTCAGAAGTGGATGTCGTTTTTATATCGACAGCAGTTGTCCCAGTAGATCTGGGAGTTTCCAGTTCTGCAGTAGTGGATGTCGTTTCTATATCGACAGCCGACTCAGTTGTTGATGTCGTTCGTTCAGTAACTGTTGTTGGTTCGGTCTCTTCTGTTGGCAAGCTTGTTTCAGATTCGGTTGGAGTTTCCGAAGATGCGGTCGAACCTTCAGTTCTCTCAGTGACTTCTGTAGCAGCAGTTGTCGCAGTAGATCTGGGAGTTTCCGGTTCTTCAGTGGTGGATGTCGTTTCTATATCGACAGCCGACTCAGTTGTTGATGTCGTTCGTTCAGTAACTGTTGTTGGTTCGGTCTCTTCTGTGGGCAAGCTTGTTTCAGATTCGGTTGGAGTTTCTGAAGATGCGGTTGAACCTTCAGTTCTCTCAGTAACTTCTGTGGTAGCAGTGGTCTCAGTAGATCTGGGAGTTTCTGGTTCTTCAGAAGAGGATGTCGTTTCAATATCTACGGCCGACTCAGTTGTTGATGTCGTTCGTTCAGTACCTGTTGTTGGTTCGGTCTTTTCTGTGGGCAAACTTGTTTCAGATTCGGTTGGAGTTTCTGAAGATGCGGTTGAACCTTCAGTTCTCTCAGTAACTTCTGTGGTAGCAGTGGTCTCAGTAGATCTGGGAGTTTCTGGTTCTTCAGAAGAGGATGTCGTTTCTATATCAACAGCCGACTCAGTTGTTGATGTCGTTCGTTCAGTAACTGTTGTTGGTTCGGTCTCTTCTGTTGGCAAGCTTGTTTCAGATTCGGTCGGAGTTTCCGAAGATGCGGTTGAACCTTCAGATCTCTCAGTAACTTCTGTAGCAGCCGTTGTCCCAGTAGATCTGGGAGTTTCCGGTTCTTCAGTAGTGGATGTCGTTTCTATATCGACAGCCGACTCAGTTGTTGATGTCGTTCGTTCAGTTACTGTTGTTGGTTCGGTCTCTTCTGTGGGCAAGCTTGTTTCAGATTCGGTTGGAGTTTCTGAAGATGCTGTTGAACCTTCAGTTCTCTCAGTAACTTCTGTGGTAGCAGTGGTCTCAGTAGATCTGGGAGTTTCTGGTTCTTCAGAAGAGGATGTCGTTTCTATATCGACAGCCGACTCAGTTGTTGATGTCGTTCGTTCAGTAACTGTTGTTGGTTCGGTCTCTTCTGTTGGCAAGCTTGTTTCAGATTCGGTTGGAGTTTCCGAAGATGCGGTTGAACCTTCAGATCTCTCAGTAACTTCTCTAGCAGCCGTTGTCCCAGTAGATCTGGGAGTTTCCGGTTCTTCAGTGGTGGATGTCGTTTCTATATCGACAGCCGACTCAGTTGTTGATGTCGTTCGTTCAGTAACTGTTGTTGGTTCGGTCTCTTCTGTGGGCAAGTTTGTTTCAGATTCGGTTGGAGTTTCTGAAGATGCGGTTGAACCTTCAGTTCTCTCAGTAACTTCTGTGGTAGCAGTGGTCTCAGTAGATCTGGGAGTTTCTGGTTCTTCAGAAGAGGATGTCGTTTCAATATCTACGGCCGAGTCAGTTGTTGATGTCGTTCGTTCAGTACCTGTTGTTGGTTCGGTCTCTTCTGTGGGCAAACTTGTTTCAGATTCGGTTGGAGTTTCTGAAGATGCGGTTGAACCTTCAGTTCTCTCAGTAACTTCTGTGGTAGCAGTGGTCTCAGTAGATCTGGGAGTTTCTGGTTCTTCAGAAGAGGATGTCGTTTCTATATCGACAGCCGACTCAGTTGTTGATGTCGTTCGTTCAGTAACTGTTGTTGGTTCGGTCTCTTCTGTTGGCAAGCTTGTTTCAGATTCGGTCGGAGTTTCCAAAGATGCGGTTGAACCTTCAGATCTCTCAGTAACTTCTGTAGCAGCCGTTGTCCCAGTAGATCTGGGAGTTTCCTGTTCTTCAGTAGTGGATGTCGTTTCTATATCGACAGCAGACTCAGTTGTTGATGTCGTTCGTTCAGTTACTGTTGTTGGTTCGGTCTCTTCTGTGGGCAAGCTTGTTTCAGATTCGGTTGGAGTTTCTGAAGATGCTGTTGAACCTTCAGTTTTCTCAGTAACTTCTGTGGTAGCAGTGGTCTCAGTAGATCTGGGAGTTTCTGGTTCTTCAGAAGAGGATGTCGTTTCTATATCGACAGCCGACTCAGTTGTTGATGTCGTTCGTTCAGTAACTGTTGTTGGTTCGGTCTCTTCTGTTGGCAAGCTTGTTTCAGATTCGGTTGGAGTTTCCGAAGATGCGGTTGAACCTTCAGATCTCTCAGTAACTTCTGTAGCAGCCGTTGTCCCAGTAGATCTGGGAGTTTCCGGTTCTTCAGTAGTGGATGTCGTTTCTATATCGACAGCCGACTCAGTTGTTGATGTCGTTCGTTCAGTTACTGTTGTTGGTTCGGTCTCTTCTGTGGGCAAGCTTGTTGTAGATTCGGTTGGAGTTTCTGAAGATGCTGTTGAATCTTCAGTTCTCTCAGTAACTTCTGTGGTAACAGTGGTCTCAGTAGATCTGGGAGTTTCTGGTTCTTCAAAAGTGGATGTCGTTTCTATATCGACAGCCGACCCAGTTGTTGATGTCGTTCGTTCAGTAAATGTTGTTGGTTCGGTCTCTTCTGTGGGCAAGCTTGTTTCAGATTCGGTTGGAGTTTCTGAAGATGCGTTTGAACCTTCAGTTCTCTCAGTTACTTCTGTAGCAGCAGTTGTCCCAGTAAATCTGGGAGTTTCTGGTTCTTCAGTAGTGGATGTCGGTTCTATATCGACAGCCGACTCAGTAGTTGATGTCGTTCGTTCAGTAACTGTTGTTGGTTCGGTCTCTTCTGTGGGCAAGCTTGTTTCAGATTCGGTTGGAGTTTCTGAAGATGCGGTTGAACCTTCAGTTCTCTCAGTAACTTCTGTGGTAGCAGTGGTCTCAGTAGATCTGGGAGTTTCTGGTTCTTCAGAAGAGGATGTCGTTTCTATATCTACGGCCGACTCAGTTGTTGATGTCGTTCGTTCAGTACCTGTTGTTGGTTCGGTCTCTTCTGTGGGCAAACTTGTTTCAGATTCGGTTGGAGTTTCTGAAGATGCGGTTGAACCTTCAGTTCTCTCAGTAACTTCTGTGGTAGCAGTGTTCTCAGTAGATCTTGGAGTTTCTGGTTCTTCAGAAGTGGATGTCATTTTTATATCGACAGCCGACTCAGTTGTTGATGTCGTTCGTTCAGTTACTGTTGTTGGTTCGGTCTCTTCTGTGGGCAAGCTTGTGTCAGATTCGGTTGGAGTTTCTGAAGATGCTGTTGAACCTTCAGTTCTCTCAGTAACTTCTGTGGTAGCAGTGGTCTCAGTAGATCTGGGAGTTTCTGGTTCTTCAAAAGTGGATGTCGTTTCTATATCGACAGCCGACCCAGTTGTTGATGTCGTTCGTTCAGTAAATGTTGTTGGTTCGGTCACTTCTGTGGGCAAACTTGTTTCAGATTCGGTTGGAGTTTCTGAAGATGCGGTTGAACCTTCAGTTCTCTCAGTTACTTCTGTAGCAGCAGTTGTCCCAGTAGATCTGGGAGTTTCTGGTTCTTCAGTAGTGGATGTCGGTTCTATATCGACAGCCGACTCAGTAGTTGATGTCGTTCGTTCAGTAACTGTTGTTGGTTCGGTCTCTTCTGTGGGCAAGCTTGTTTCAGATTCGGTTGGAGTTTCTGAAGATGCGGTTGAACCTTCAGTTCTCTCAGTAACTTCTGTGGTAGCAGTGGTCTCAGTAGATCTGGGAGTTTCTGGTTCTTCAGAAGAGGATGTCGTTTCTATATCTACGGCTGACTCAGTTGTTGATGTCGTTCGTTCAGTACCTGTTGTTGGTTCGGTCTCTTCTGTGGGCAAACTTGTTTCAGATTCGGTTGGAGTTTCTGAAGATGCGGTTGAACCGTCAGTTTCCTCAGATTCTTCCGATCCTTCAGTTTTCTCAGTAACCTCTGTAGCAGCAGTTGTCCCCGTAGATCTTGGAGTTTCTGGTTCTTCAGAAGTGGATGGCGTTTTTATATCGACAGCAGTTGTCCCAGTAGATCTGGGAGTTTCCAGTTCTTCAGTAGTGGATGTCGTTTCTATATCGACAGCCGACTCAGTTGTTGATGTCGTTCGTTCAGTAACTGTTGTTGGTTCGGTCTCTTCTGTTGGCAAGCTTGTTTCAGATTCGGTTGGAGTTTCCGAAGATGCGGTTGAACCTTCAGATCTCTCAGTAACTTCTGTAGCAGCCGTTGTCCCAGTAGATCTGGGAGTTTCCGGTTCTTCAGTAGTTGATGTCGTTTCTATATCGACAGCCGACTCAGTAGTTGATGTCGTTCGTTCAGTAACTGTTGTTGGTTCAGTCTCTTCTGTGGGAAAGCTTGTTTCAGATTCGGTTGGAGTTTCTGAAGATGCGCTTGAACCGTCAGTTTCCTCAGATTCTTCCGATCCTTCAGTTTTCTCAGTAACCTCTGTAGCAGCAGTTGTCCCCGTAGATCTGGGAGTTTCCGGTTCTTCAGTTGTGGATGTCGTTTCTATATCGACAGCCGAATCAGTTGTTGATGTCGTTCGGTCAATAACTGTTGTTGGTTCAGTCTCTTCTGTGGGAAAGCTTGTTTCAGATTCGGTTGGAGTATCTGAAGATGCGGTTGAACCTTCAGTTCTCTCAGTAACTTCTGTACCAGCAGTTGTCCCAGTGGATCTGGGAATTTCCGGTTCTTCAGTAGTGGATGTTGTTTCTATATCGACAGCCGACTCAGTTGTTGATGTCGTTCGTTCAGTAACTGTTGTTGGTTCGGTCTCTTCTGTGGGCAAGCTTGTTTCAGATTCGGTTGGAGTTTCTGAAGATGCGGTTGAACCTTCAGTTTTCTCAGTAACCTCTGTAGCAGCAGTTGTCCCCGTAGATCTGGGAGTTTCTGGTTCTTCAGTAGTGTATGTCGGTTCTATATCGACAGCCGACTCAGTAGTTGATGTCGTTCGTTCAGTAACTGTTGTTGGTTCGTCCTCTTCTGTGGGCAAGCTTGTTTCATATTCGGTTGGAGTTGCTGAAGATGCGGTTGAACCTTCAGTTCTCTCAGTAACTTCTGTGGTAGCAGTGGTCTCAGTAGATCTGGGAGTTTCTGGTTCTTCAGAAGAGGATGTCGTTTCAATATCTACGGCCGACTCAGTTGTTGATGTCGTTCGTTCAGTACCTGTTGTTGGTTCGGTCTTTTCTGTGGGCAAACTTGTTTCAGATTCGGTTGGAGTTTCTGAAGATGCGGTTGAACCTTCAGTTCTCTCAGTAACTTCTGTGGTAGCAGTGGTCTCAGTAGATCTGGGAGTTTCTGGTTCTTCAGAAGAGGATGTCGTTTCTATATCAACAGCCGACTCAGTTGTTGATGTCGTTCGTTCAGTAACTGTTGTTGGTTCGGTCTCTTCTGTTGGCAAGCTTGTTTCAGATTCGGTCGGAGTTTCCGAAGATGCGGTTGAACCTTCAGATCTCTCAGTAACTTCTGTAGCAGCCGTTGTCCCAGTAGATCTGGGAGTTTCCGGTTCTTCAGTAGTGGATGTCGTTTCTATATCGACAGCCGACTCAGTTGTTGATGTCGTTCGTTCAGTTACTGTTGTTGGTTCGGTCTCTTCTGTGGGCAAGCTTGTTTCAGATTCGGTTGGAGTTTCTGAAGATGCTGTTGAACCTTCAGTTCTCTCAGTAACTTCTGTGGTAGCAGTGGTCTCAGTAGATCTGGGAGTTTCTGGTTCTTCAGAAGAGGATGTCGTTTCTATATCTACGGCCGACTCAGTTGTTGATGTCGTTCGTTCAGTACCTGTTGTTGGTTCGGTCTCTTCTGTGGGCAAACTTGTTTCAGATTCGGTTGGAGTTTCTGAAGATGCGGTTAAACCTTCAGTTTTCTCAGTTACTTCTGTGGTAGCAGTGTTCTCAGTAGATCTTGGAGTTTCTGGTTCTTCAGAAGTGGATGTCGTTTTTATATCGACAGCAGTTGTCCCAGTAGATCTGGGAGTTTCCAGTTCTTCAGTAGTGGATGTCGTTTCTATATCGACAGCCGACTCAGTTGTTGATGTCGTTCGTTCAGTAACTGTTGTTGGTTCGGTCTCTTCTGTTGGCAAGCTTGTTTCAGATTCGGTTGGAGTTTCCGAAGATGCGGTTGAACCTTCAGATCTCTCAGTAACTTCTGTAGCAGCCGTTGTCCCAGTAGATCTGGGAGTTTCCGATTCTTCAGTAGTTGATGTCGTTTCTATATCGACAGCCGACTCAGTAGTTGATGTCGTTCGTTCAGTAACTGTTGTTGGTTCAGTCTCTTCTGTGGGAAAGCTTGTTTCAGATTCGGTTGGAGTTTCTGAAGATGCGGTTGAACCTTCAGTTCTCTCAGTAACTTCTGTACCAGCAGTTGTCCCAGTGGATCTGGGAATTTCCGGTTCTTCAGTAGTGGATGTTGTTTCTATATCGACAGCCGACTCAGTAGTTGATGTCGTTCGTTCAGTAACTGTTGTTGGTTCGGTCTCTTCTGTGGGCAAGCTTGTTTCAGATTCGGTTGGAGTTTCTGAAGATGTGGTTGAACCTTCAGTTCTTTCGGTAACTTCTGTAGCAGCAGTTGTCCCAGTAGATCTGGGAGTTTCCGGTTCTTCAGTAGTTGATGTCGTTTCTATATCGACAGCCGACTCAGTAGTTGATGTCGTTCGTTCAGTTACTGTTGTTGGTTCAGTCTCTTCTGTGGGAAAGCTTGTTTCAGATTCGGTTGGAGTTTCTGAAGATGCGGTTGAACCTTCAGTTCTCTCAGTAACTTCTGTACCAGCAGTTGTCCCAGTAGATCTGGGAGTTTCCGGTTCTTCAGTAGTTGATGTCGTTTCTATATCGACAGCCGACTCAGTAGTTGATGTCGTTCGTTCAGTAACTGTTGTTGGTTCAGTCTCTTCTGTGGGAAAGCTTGTTTCAGATTCGGTTGGAGTTTCTGAAGATGCGGTTGAACCTTCAGTTTTCTCAGTAACCTCTGTAGCAGCAGTTGTCCCCGTAGATCTGGGAGTTTCTGGTTCTTCAGTAGTGTATGTCGGTTCTATATCGACAGCCGACTCAGTAGTTGATGTCGTTCGTTCAGTAACTGTTGTTGGTTCGTCCTCTTCTGTGGGCAAGCTTGTTTCATATTCGGTTGGAGTTTCTGAAGATGTGGTTGAACCTTCAGTTCTTTCGGTAACTTCTGTAGCAGCCGTTGTCCCAGTAGATCTGGGAGTTTCCGGTTCTTCAGTAGTGGATGTCGTTTCTATATCGACAGATGACTCAGTTGTTGATGTCGTTCGTTCAGTAACTGTTGTTGGTTCGTCCTCTTCTGTGGGCAAGCTTGTTTCATATTCGGTTGGAGTTTCTGAAGATGTGGTTGAACCTTCAGTTCTTTCGGTAACTTCTGTAGCAGCAGTTGTTTCAGTAGATCTGGGAGTTTCCGGTTCTTCAGTAGTGGATGTCGTTTCTATATCGACAGCCGACTCAGTTGTTGATGTCGTTCGTTCAGTAACTTTTGTTGGTTCGTCCTCTTCTGTGGGCAAGCTTGTTTCAGATTCGGTTGGAGTTTCTGAAGATGCGGTTGAACCTTCAGTTCTCTCAGTGACTTCTGTAGCAGCAGTTGTCGCAGTAGATCTGGGAGTTTCCGGTTCTTCAGTAGTGGATGTCGTTTCTATATCGACAGCCGACTCAGTTGTTGATGTCGTTCGTTCAGTAAATGTTGTTGGGTCGGTCTCTCCTGTGGGCAAGCTTGTTTCAGATTCAATTGGAGTTTCTGAAGATGCGGTTGAACCTTCAGTTCTCTCAGTGACTTCTGTAGCAGCAGTTGTCGCAGTAGATCTGGGAGTTTCTGGTTCTTCAAAAGTGGATGTCGTTTCTATATCGACAGCCGACCCAGTTGTTGATGTCGTTCGTTCAGTAAATGTTGTTGGTTCGGTCTCTTCTGTGGGCAAGCTTGTTTCAGATTCGGTTGGAGTTACTGAAGATGCGGTTGAACCTTCAGTTCTCTCAGTTACTTCTGTAGCAGCAGTTGTCCCAGTAGATCTTGGAGTTTCCGGTTCTTCAGTAGTGGATGTCGTTTCTATATCGACAGATGACTCAGTTGTTGATGTCGTTCGTTCAGTAACTGTTGTTGGTTCAGTCTCTTCTGTATGCAAGCTTGTTTCAGATTCGGTTGG
This sequence comes from Chrysolina haemoptera, assembly GCA_958298965.1. Lineage (NCBI taxonomy): Eukaryota > Metazoa > Arthropoda > Insecta > Coleoptera > Chrysomelidae > Chrysolina > Chrysolina haemoptera. The sequence goes on along the minus strand of OY282597.1, from coordinate 10,305,786 downwards.
AGTTTCTGAAAATGCGGTTGAACCTTCAGTTCTCTCAGTAACTTCTGTGGTAGCAGTGGTCTCAGTAGATCTGGGAGTTTCTGGTTCTTCAGAAGTGGATGTCGTTTCTATATCTACGGCCCACTCAGTTGTTGATGTCGTTCGTTCAATACCTGTTGTTGGTTCGGTCTCTTCTGTGGGCAAACTTGTTTCAGATTCGGTTGGAGTTTCTGAAAATGCGGTTGAACCTTCAGTGTTTTCAGTAACTTCTGTGGTAGCAGTGTTCTCAGTAGATCTTGGAGTTTCTGGTTCTTCAGAAGTGGATGTCGTTTTTATATTGACAGCAGTTGTCCCAGTAAATCTGGGAGTTTCCGGTTCTTCAGTAGTGGATGTCGTTTCTATATCGACAGCCGACTCAGTTGTTGATGTTGTTCGTTCAGTAACTGTTGTTGGTTCGGTCTCTTCTGTGGGCAAGCTTGTTTCAGATTCGGTTGGAGTTTCTGAAGATGCGGTTGAACCTTCAGTTCTCTCAGTAACTTCTGTGGTAGTAGTGGTCTCAGTAGATCTGGGAGTTTCTGGTTCTTCAGAAGTGGATGTCGTTTCTATATCGACAGCCGACTCAGTTGTTGATGTCGTTCGTTCAGTAACTGTTGTTGATTTGGTCTCTTCTGTGGTCAAGCTTGTTTCATATTCGGTTGGAGTTTCTGAAGATGTGGTTGAACCTTCAGTTCTTCTGGTAACTTCTGTAGCAGCAGTTGTCCCAGTAGATCCGGGAGTTTCCGGTTCTTCAGTAGTGGATGTCGTTTCTATATCGACAGCCGACTCAGTTGTTGATGTCGTTCGTTCAGTAACTGTTGTTGGTTCGGTCTCTTCTGTGGGCAAGCTTGTTTCAGATTCGGTTGGAGTTTCTGAAGATGTGGTTGAACCTTCAGTTCTCTCAGTAACTTCTGTAGCAGCCGTTGTCCCAGTAGATCTGGGAGTTTCCGGTTCTCCAGTAGTGGATGTCGTTTCTATATCGACAGCCGTTTCAGTTGTTGATGTCGTTCGTTCAGTAACTGTTGTTGGTTCGGTCTCTTCTGTGGGTAAGCTTGTTTCAGATTCGGTTGGAGTTTCTGAAGATGCGGTTGAACCTTCAGTTCTCTCAGTAACTTCTGTAGCAGCAGTTGTCCCAGTAGATCTGGGAGTTTCTGGTTCTTTAGTAGTGGATGTTGTTTCTATATCTACAGCCGACTCAGTTGTTGATATCGTTCGTTCAGTAACTGTTGTTGGTTCGGTCTCTTCTGTGGGCAAGCTTGTTTTAGATTCGGTTGGAGTTTCTGAAGATGCGATTGAACCTTCAGTTCCCTCAGTAACTTCTGTAGCAGCAGTTGTCCCAGTATATCTGGGAGTTTCCGGTTCTTCAGTAGTGGATGTCGTTTCTATATCGACAGCCGACTCAGTTGTTGATGTCGTTCGTTCAGTAACTGTTGTTGGTTCGGTCTCTTCTGTGGGCAAGCTTGTTTTAGATTCGGTTGGAGTTTCTGAAGATGCGATTGAACCTTCAGTTCCCTCAGTAACTTCTGTAGCAGCAGTTGTCCCAGTATATCTGGGAGTTTCCGGTTCTTCAGTAGTGGATGTCGTTTCTATATCGACAGCCGACTCAGTTATTGATGTCGTTCGTTCAGTAACTGTTGTTGGTTCGGTCTCTTCTGTGGGCAAGCTTGTTTCAGATTCGGTTGGAGTTTCTGAAGATGCGCTTGAACCGTCAGTTTCCTCAGACTCTTCCGATCCTTCAGTTTTCTCAGTAACTTGTGTAGCAGCAGTTGTCCCCGTAGATCTGGGAGTTTCTGGTTCTTCAGTTGTGGATGTCGTTTCTATAACGACAGCCGAATCAGTTGTTGATGTTGTTCGGTCAGTAACTGTTGTTGGTTCTGTCTCTTCTGTGGGCAAGCTTGTTTCAGATTCGGTTGGAGTTTCTGAAGAAGCGGTTGAACCTTCAGTTCTCTCAGTAACTTCTGTACCAGCAGTTGTCCCAGTAGATCTGGGAATTTCCGGTTCTTCAGTAGTGGATGTCGTTTCTATATCGACAGCCGACTCAGTTGTTGATGTCGTTCGTTCAGTAACTGTTGTTGGTTCGGTCTCTTCTGTGGGCAAGCGTGTTTCAGATTCGGTTGGAGTTTCTGAAGATGCGGTTGAACCTTCAGTTCTCTCAGTAACTTCTTTGGTAGCAGTGGTCTCAGTAGATCTGGGAGTTTCTGGTTCTTCAGTAGTGGATGTAATTTCTATATCTACGGCCGACTCAGTTGTTGATGTCGTTCGTTCAGTACCTCTTGTTGGTTCGGTCTCTTCTGTGGGCAAACTTGTTTCAGATTGGGTTGGAGTTTCTGAAGATGCGGTTGAACCTTCAGTTTTCTCAGTAACTTCTGTGGTAGCAGTGTTCTCAGTAGATCTTGGAGTTTCTGGTTCTTCAGAAGTGGATGTCGTTTTTATATCGACAGCAGTTGTCCCAGTAGATCTGGGAGTTTCCGGTTCTTCAGTAGTGGATGTCGTTTCTATATCGACAGCCGACTCAGTTGTTGATGTCGTTCGTTCAGTAACTGATGTTGGTTCGGTCTCTTCTGTGGGCAAGCTTGTTTCAGATTCGGTTGTAGTTTCTGAAGATGCGGTTGAACCTTCAGTTCTTCCAGTTACTTCTGTGGTACCTATTGTCTCAGTAGATCTGGAAGTTTCTGGTTCTTCAGTAGTGGATGTCGTTTCTATATCTACAGCCGACTCAGTTGTTGATATCGTTCGTTCAGTAACTGTTGTTGGTTCGGTCTCTTCTGTGGGCAAGCTTGTTTTAGATTCGGTTGGAGTTTCTGAAGATGCGATTGAACCTTCAGTTCCCTCAGTAACTTCTGTAGCAGCAGTTGTCCCAGTAGATCTGGGAGTTTCCGGTTCTTCAGTAGTGGATGTCGTTTCTATATCGACAGCCGACTCAGTTGTTGATGTCGTTCGTTCAGTAACTGTTGTTGGTTCGGTCTCTTCTGTGGGCAAGCTTGTTTCAGATTCGGTTGGAGTTTCTGAAGATGCGCTTGAACCGTCAGTTTCCTCAGACTCTTCCGATCCTTCAGTTCTCTCAGTAACTTGTGTAGCAGCAGTTGTCCCCGTAGATCTGGGAGTTTCCGGTTCTTTAGTTGTGGATGTCGTTTCTATATCGACAGCCGAATCAGTTGTTGATGTCGTTCGTTCAGTAACTGTTGTTGGTTCGGTCTCTTCTGTGGGCAAGCGTGTATTAGATTCGGTTGGAGTTTCTGAAGATGCGGTTGAACCTTCAGTTCTCTCAGTAACTTCTTTGGTAGCAGTGGTCTCAGTAGATCTGGGAGTTTCTGGTTCTTCAGTAGTGGATGTCGTTTCTATATCGACAGCCGACTCAGTTATTGATGTCGTTCGTTCAGTAACTGTTGTTGGTTCGGTCTCTTCTGTGGGCAAGCTTGTTTCAGATTCGGTTGGAGTTTCTGAAGATGCGCTTGAACCGTCAGTTTCCTCAGACTCTTCCGATCCTTCAGTTTTCTCAGTAACTTGTGTAGCAGCAGTTGTCCCCGTAGATCTGGGAGTTTCTGGTTCTTCAGTTGTGGATGTCGTTTCTATAACGACAGCCGAATCAGTTGTTGATGTTGTTCGGTCAGTAACTGTTGTTGGTTCTGTCTCTTCTGTGGGCAAGCTTGTTTCAGATTCGGTTGGAGTTTCTGAAGAAGCGGTTGAACCTTCAGTTCTCTCAGTAACTTCTGTACCAGCAGTTGTCCCAGTAGATCTGGGAATTTCCGGTTCTTCAGTAGTGGATGTCGTTTCTATATCGACAGCCGACTCAGTTGTTGATGTCGTTCGTTCAGTAACTGTTGTTGGTTCGGTCTCTTCTGTGGGCAAGCGTGTTTCAGATTCGGTTGGAGTTTCTGAAGATGCGGTTGAACCTTCAGTTCTCTCAGTAACTTCTTTGGTAGCAGTGGTCTCAGTAGATCTGGGAGTTTCTGGTTCTTCAGTAGTGGATGTCATTTCTATATCTACGGCCGACTCAGTTGTTGATGTCGTTCGTTCAGTACCTCTTGTTGGTTCGGTCTCTTCTGTGGGCAAACTTGTTTCAGATTGGGTTGGAGTTTCTGAAGATGCGGTTGAACCTTCAGTTTTCTCAGTAACTTCTGTGGTAGCAGTGTTCTCAGTAGATCTTGGAGTTTCTGGTTCTTCAGAAGTGGATGTCGTTTTTATATCGACAGCAGTTGTCCCAGTAGATCTGGGAGTTTCCGGTTCTTCAGTAGTGGATGTCGTTTCTATATCGACAGCCGACTCAGTTGTTGATGTCGTTCGTTCAGTAACTGATGTTGGTTCGGTCTCTTCTGTGGGCAAGCTTGTTTCAGATTCGGTTGTAGTTTCTGAAGATGCGGTTGAACCTTCAGTTCTTCCAGTTACTTCTGTGGTACCTATTGTCTCAGTAGATCTGGAAGTTTCTGGTTCTTCAGTAGTGGATGTCGTTTCTATATCTACAGCCGACTCAGTTGTTGATATCGTTCGTTCAGTAACTGTTGTTGGTTCGGTCTCTTCTGTGGGCAAGCTTGTTTTAGATTCGGTTGGAGTTTCTGAAGATGCGATTGAACCTTCAGTTCCCTCAGTAACTTCTGTAGCAGCAGTTGTCCCAGTAGATCTGGGAGTTTCCGGTTCTTCAGTAGTGGATGTCGTTTCTATATCGACAGCCGACTCAGTTGTTGATGTCGTTCGTTCAGTAACTGTTGTTGGTTCGGTCTCTTCTGTGGGCAAGCTTGTTTCAGATTCGGTTGGAGTTTCTGAAGATGCGCTTGAACCGTCAGTTTCCTCAGACTCTTCCGATCCTTCAGTTTTCTCAGTAACTTGTGTAGCAGCAGTTGTCCCCGTAGATCTGGGAGTTTCCGGTTCTTCAGTTGTGGATGTCGTTTCTATATCGACAGCCGAATCAGTTGTTGATGTCGTTCGTTCAGTAACTGTTGTTGGTTCGGTCTCTTCTGTGGGCAAGCGTGTATTAGATTCGGTTGGAGTTTCTGAAGATGCGGTTGAACCTTCAGTTCTCTCAGTAACTTCTTTGGTAGCAGTGGTCTCAGTAGATCTGGGAGTTTCTGGTTCTTCAGTAGTGGATGTCATTTCTATATCTACGGCCGACTCAGTTGTTGATGTCGTTCGTTCAGTACCTCTTGTTGGTTCGGTCTCTTCTGTGGGCAAACTTGTTTCAGATTGGGTTGGAGTTTCTGAAGATGCGGTTGAACCTTCAGTTTTCTCAGTAACTTCTGTGGTAGCAGTGTTCTCAGTAGATCTTGGAGTTTCTGGTTCTTCAGAAGTGGATGTCGTTTTTATATCGACAGCAGTTGTCCCAGTAGATCTGGGAGTTTCTGGTTCTTCAGTAGTGGATGTCGTTTCTATATCGACAGCCGACCCAGTTGTTGAGGTCGTTCGTTCAGTAAATGTTGTTGGTTCGGTCTCTTCTGTGGGCAAGCTTGTTTCAGATTCGGTTGGAGTTTCTGAAGATGCGGTTGAACCTTCAGTTCTCTCAGTTACTTGTGTAGCAGCAGTTGTCCCAGTAGATCTGGGAGTTTCTGGTTCTTCAGTAGTGGATGTCATTTCTATATCTACGGCCGACTCAGTTGTTGATGTCGTTCGTTCAGTACCTGTTGTTGGTTCGGTCTCTTCTGTGGGCAAACTTGTTTCAGATTCGGTTGGAGTTTCTGAAGATGCGGTTGAACCTTCAGTTTTCTCAGTAACTTCTGTGGTAGCAGTGTTCTCAGTAGATCTTGGAGTTTCTGGTTCTTCAGAAGTGGATGTCGTTTTTATATCGACAGCAGTTGTCCCAGTAGATCTGGGAGTTTCCGGTTCTTCAGTAGTGGATGTCGTTTCTATATCGACAGCCGACTCAGTTGTTGATGTCGTTCGTTCAGTAACTGTTGTTGGTTCTGTCTCTTCTGTGGGCAAGCTTGTTTCAGATTCGGTTGGAGTTTCTGAAGATGCGGTTGAACCTTCAGTTCTCTCAGTGACTTCTGTAGCAGCAGTTGTCGCAGTAGATCTGGGAGTTTCCGGTTCTTCAGTGGTTGATGTCGTTTCTATATCGACAGCCGACTCAGTTGTTGATGGCGTTCGTTCAGTTGTTGATGTCGTTCGTTCAGTAACTGTTGTTGTTTCGGTCTCCTCTGTGGGCAAGCTTGTTTCAGATTCGGTTGGAGTTTCTGAAGATGCGGTTGAACCTTCTGTTTTCTCAGTAACTTCTGTAGCAGCAGTTGTCCCCGTAGATCTGGGAGTTTCCGGTTCTTCAGTTGTGGATGTCGTTTCTATATCGACAGCTGAATCAGTTGTTGATGTCGTTCGGTCAGTAACTGTTGTTGGTTCGGTCTCTTCTGTGGGCAAGCTTCTTTCAGATTCGGTTGGAGTTTCTGAAGATGCGGTTGAACCTTCAGTTCTCTCAGTAACTTCTGTACCAGCAGTTGTCCCAGTAGATTTGGGAATTTCCGGTTCTTGAGTAGTGGATGTCGTTTCTATATCGACAGCCGACTCAGTTGTTGATGTCGTTCGTTCAGTAACTGTTGTTGGTTCGGTCTCTTCTGTGGGCAAGCTTGTTTCAGATTCGGTTGGAGTTTCTGAAGATGCGGTTGGAGTTTCTGAAGATGCGGTTGAACCTTCAGTTCTCTCGGTAACTTCTGTAGCAGCAGTTGTCCCAGTAGATCTGGGAGTTTCCGGTTCTTCAGTAGTGGATGTCGTTTCTATATCGACAGCCGACTCAGTTGTTGATGTCGTTCGTTCAGTAACTGTTGTTGGTTCGGTCTCTTCTGTGGGCAAGCTTGTTTCAGATTCGGTTGGAGTTTCTGAAGATGCGCTTGAACCGTCAGTTTCCTCAGATTCTTCCGATCCTTCAGTTTTCTTAGTAACTTCTGTAGCAGCAGTTGTCCCCGTAGATCTGGGACTTTCCGGTTCTTCAGTAGTGGATGTCGTTTCTATATCGACAGGCGACTCAGTTGTTGATGTCGTTCGTTCAGTAACTGTTGTTGGTTCGGTCTCTTCTGTGGGCAAGCTTGTTTTAGATTCGGTTGGAGTTTCTGAAGATGCGGTTGAACCTTCAGTTCTCTCGGTAACTTCTGTAGCAGCAGTTGTCCCAGGAGATCTGGGAGTTTCTGGTTCCTCAGAAGTGGATGTCGTTTCTATATCGACAGCCGACTCAGTTGTTGATGTGGTTCGTTCAGTAACTGTTGTTGGTTCGGTCTCGTCTGTGGGCAAGCTTGTTTCGGATTCAGTTGGAGTTTCTGAAGATGCGGTTGAACCTTCAGTTCTCTCAGTTACTTCTGTGGTTGCATTGGTCTCAGTAGATCTGGGAGTTTCTGGTTCCTCAGAAGTGAATGTCGTTTCTATATCGACAGCCGTTGTTGATATCGTTCGTTCAGTAACTGTTGTTGGTTCGGTCTCTTCTGTGGGCAAGCTTGTCTTAGATTCGGTTGGAGTTTCTGAAGATGCGATTGAACCTTCAGTTTTCTCAGTAACTTCTGTAGCAGCAGTTGTCCCCGTAGATCTGGGAGTTTCCGGTTCTTCAGTTGTGGATGTCGTTTCTATATCGACAGCCGAATCAGTTGTTGATGTCGTTCGGTCAGTAACTGTTGTTGGTTCGGTCTCTTCTGTGGGCAAGCTTGTTTTAGATTCGGTTGGAGTTTCTGAAGATGCGATTGAACCTTCAGTTCTCTCAGTAACTTCTGTGGTAGCAGTGGTCTCAGTGGATCTGGGAGTTTCTGGTTCTTCAAAAGTGGATGTCGTTTCTATATCGACAGCCGACCCAGTTGTTGATGTCGTTCGTTCAGTAAATGTTGTTGGTTCGGTTTCTTCTGTGGGCAAGCTTGTTTCAGATTCGGTTGGAGTTTCTGAAGATGCGGTTGAACCTTCAGTTCTCTCAGTTACTTCTGTAGCAGCAGTTGTCCCAGTAGATCTGGGAGTTTCCGGTTTTTCAGTAGTGGATGTCGTTTCTATATCGACAGCCGTCTCAGTTGTTGATGTCGTTCGTTCTGTAATTGTCTCTTCTGTGGGCAAGATTGTTTCAGATTCGGTTGGAGTTTCTGAAGATGCGGTTGAACCTTCAGTTCTCTCGGTAACTTCTGTAGCAGAAGTTGTTTTAGTAGATCTGGGAGTTTCCGGTTCTTCAGTAGTGGATGTCGTTTCTATATCGACAGGCGACTCAGTTGTTGATATCGTTCGTTCAGTAACTGTTGTTGGTTCGGTCTCTTCTGTGGGCAAGCTTGTTTCAGATTCGGTTGGAGTTTCTGAAGATGCGATTGAACCTTCAGTTCCCTCAGTAACTTCTGTAGCAGCAGTTGTCCCAGTAGATCTGGGAGTTTCCGGTTCTTCAGTAGTTGATGTCGTTTCTATATCGACAGCCGACTCAGTTGTTGATGTCGTTCGTTCAATAACTTTTGTTGGTTCGGTCTCTTCTGTGGGCAAGCTTGTTTCAGATTCGGTTGGAGTTTCTGAAGATGCGGTTGAACCTTCAGTTCTCTCAGTGACTTCTGTAGCAGCAGTTATCGCAGTAGATCTGGGAGTTTCCGGTTCTTCAGTAGTGGATGTCGTTTCTATATCGACAGCCGACTCAGTTGTTGATGTCGTTCGTTCAGTAACTGTTGTTGGTTCGGTCTCTTCTGTGGGCAAGCTTGTTTTAGATTCGGTTGGAGTTTCTGAAGATGCGATTGAACTTTCAGTTTCCTCAGTAACTTCTGTAGCAGCAGTTGTCCCAGTAGATCTGGGAGTTTCCGGTTCTTCAGTAGTGGATGTCGTTTCTATATCGACAGCCGACTCAGTTGTTGATGTCGTTCGTTCAGTAACTGTTGTTGGCTCGGTCTCTTCTGTGGGCAAGCGTGTTTCAGATTCGGTTGGAGTTTCTGTAGATGCGGTTGAACCTTCAGTTCTCTCAGTAACTTCTGTGGTAGCAGTGGTCTCAGTGGATCTGGGAGTTTCTGGTTCTTCAAAAGTGGATGTCGTTTCTATATCGACAGCCGACCCAGTTGTTGATGTCGTTCGTTCAGTAAATGTTGTTGGTTCGGTTTCTTCTGTGGGCAAGCTTGTTTCAGATTCGGTTGGAGTTTCTGAAGATGCGGTTGAACCTTCAGTTCTCTCAGTTACTTCTGTAGCAGCAGTTGTCCCAGTAGATCTGGGAGTTTCTGGTTCTTCAGTAGTGGATGTCGTTTCTATATCGACAGCCGACTCAGTAGTTGATGTCGTTCGTTCAGTAACTGTTGTTGGTTCGGTCTCTTCTGTGGGCAAGCTTGTTTCAGATTCGGTTGGAGTTTCTGAAGATGCGGTTGAACCTTCAGTTCTCTCAGTAACTTCTGTGGTAGCAGTGGTCTCAGTAGATCTGGGAGTTTCTGGTTCGTCAGAAGTGGATGTCGTTTCTATATCTACGGCCGACTCAGTTGTTGATGTCGTTCGTTCAGTACCTGTTGTTGGTTCGGTCTCTTCTGTGGGCAAACTTGTTTCAGATTCGGTTGGAGTTTCTGAAGATGCGGTTGAACCTTCAGTTTTCTCAGTAACTTCTGTGGTAGCAGTGTTCTCAGTAGATCTTGGAGTTTCTGGTTCTCCAGAAGTGGATGTCGTTTTTATATCGACAGCAGTTGTCCCAGTAGATCTGAGAGTTTCCGGTTCTTCAGTAGTGGATGTCGTTTCTATATCGACAGCCGACTCAGTTGTTGATGTCGTTCGTTCAGTAACTGTTGTTGGTTCGGTCTCTTCTGTGGGCAAGCTTGTTTCAGATTCGGTTGGAGTTTCTGAAGATGCGGTTGAACCTTCAGTTTTCTCAGTGACTTCTGTAGCAGCAGTTGTCGCAGTAGATCTGGGAGTTTCCGGTTCTTCAGTGGTGGATGTCGTTTCTATATCGACAGCCGACTCAGTTGTAGATGTCGTTCGTTCAGTTGTTGATGTCGTTCGTTCAGTAACTGTTGTTGGTTCGGTCTCTTCTGTGGGCAAGCTTGTTTCAGATTCGGTTGGAGTTTCCGAAGATGCGGTTGAACCTTCAGTTCTCTCAGTAACTTCTGTAGCAGCCGGTGTCCCAGTAGATCTGGGAGTTTCCGGTTCTTCAGTAGTGGATGTCGTTTCTATATCCACAGCCGACTCAGTTGTTGATGTCGTTCGTTCAGTAACTGTTGTTGGTTCGGTCTCTTCTGTGGGCAAGCTTGTTTCAGATTCGGTTGGAGTTTCTGAAGATGCGGTTGAACCTTCAGTTCTCTCAGTAACTTCTGTAGCAGCCGTCGTCCCAGTAGATCTGGGAGTTTCCGGTTCTTCAGTAGTGGATGTCGTTTCTATATCGACAGCCGTCTCAGTTGTTGATGTCGTTCGTTCAGTAATTGTTGTTGATTCGGTCTCTTCTGTGGGCAAGCTTGTTTCAGATTCGGTTGGAGTGTCTGAAGATGCCGTTGAACCTTCAGTTCTCTCGGTAACTTCTGTAGCAGCACTTGTCCCAGTAGATCTGGGAGTTTCCGGTTCTTCAGTAGTGGATGTCGTTTCTATATCGACAGTCGACTCAGTTGTTGATGTCGTTCGTTCAGTAACTGTTGTTGGTTCGGTCTCTTCTGTGGGCAAGCTTGTTTCAGATTCGGTTGGAGTTTCTGAAGATGCGGTTGAACCTTCAGTTTTCTCAGTAACTTCTGTAGCAGCAGTTGTCCCCGTAGATCTGGGAGTTTCCGGTTCTTCAGTTGTGGATGTCGTTTCTATATCGACAGCCGAATCAGTTGTTGATGTCGTTCGGTCAGTAACTGTTGTTGGTTCGGTCTCTTCTGTGGGCAAGCTTGTTCCAGATTCGGTTGGAGTTTCTGAAGATGCGGTTGAACCTTCAGTTCTCTCAGTAACTTCTGTAGCAGCCGTTGTCCCAGTAGATCTGGGAGTTTCCGGTTTTTCAGTAGTGGATGTCGTTTCTATATCGACAGCCGTCTCAGTTGTTGATGTCGTTCGTTCAGTAATTGTCTCTTCTGTGGGCAAGATTGTTTCAGATTCGGTTGGAGTTTCTGAAGATGCGGTTGAACCTTCAGTTCTCTCGGTAACTTCTGTAGCAGAAGTTGTTTTAGTAGATCTGGGAGTTTCCGGTTCTTCAGTAGTGGATGTCGTTTCTATATCGACAGGCGACTCAGTTGTTGATATCGTTCGTTCAGTAACTGTTGTTGGTTCGGTCTCTTCTGTGGGCAAGCTTGTTTTAGATTCGGTTGGAGTTTCTGAAGATGCGATTGAACCTTCAGTTCCCTCAGTAACTTCTGTAGCAGCAGTTGTCCCAGTAGATCTGGGAGTTTCCGGTTCTTCAGTAGTTGATGTCGTTTCTATATCGACAGCCGACTCAGTTGTTGATGTCGTTCGTTCAATAACTTTTGTTGGTTCGGTCTCTTCTGTGGGCAAGCTTGTTTCAGATTCGGTTGGAGTTTCTGAAGATGCGGTTGAACCTTCAGTTCTCTCAGTGACTTCTGTAGCAGCAGTTATCGCAGTAGATCTGGGAGTTTCCGGTTCTTCAGTAGTGGATGTCGTTTCTATATCGACAGCCGACTCAGTTGTTGATGTCGTTCGTTCAGTTACTGTTGTTGGTTCGGTCTCTTCTGTGGGCAAGCTTGTTTCGGATTCAGTTGGAGTTTCTGGAGATGCGGTTGAACCTTCAGTTCTCTCAGTAACTTCTATAGCAGGAGTTGTCCCAGTAGATCTGGGAGTTTCCGGTTCTTCAGTAGTGGATGTCGTTTTTATATCGACAGCCGACTCAGTTGTTGATGTCGTTTGTTCAGTAACTGTTGTTGGTTCGGTCTCTTCTGTGGGCAAGCTTGTTTCAGATTCGGTTGGAGTTTCCGAAGATGCGGTTGAACCTTCAGTTCTCTCAGTAACTTCTGTAGCAGCAGTTGTCCCAGTAGATCTGGGAGTTTCCAGTTCTTCAGTAGTGGATGTCGTTTCTATATCGACAGATGACTCAGTTGTTGATGTCGTTCGTTCAGTAACTGTTGTTCGTTCGGTCTCTTCTGTGGGCAAACTTGTTTCAGATTCGGTTGGAGTTTCTGAAGATGCGGTTGAACCTTCAGTTCTCTCAGTAACTTCTGTGGTAGCAGTGGTATCAGTAGATCTGGGAGTTTCCGGTTCTTTAGAAGTGGACGTCGTTTCTATATCGACAGCCGACTCAGTTGTTGATGTCGTTCGTTCAGTAACTGTTGTTGGTTCGGTCTCTTCTGTGGGCAAACTTGTTTCAGATTCGGTTGGAGTTTCTGAAGATGCGGTTGAACCTTCAGTTCTTTCAGTAACTTCTGTGGTAGCAGTTGTCCCAGTAGATCTGGGAGTTTCCGGTTCTTCAGTAGTGGATGTCGTTTCTATATCGACAGATGACTTAGTTGTTGATGTCGTTCGTTCAGTAACTGTTGTTCGTTCGGTCTCTTCTGTGGGCAAGATTGTTTCAGATTCGGTTGGAGTTTCTGAAGATGCGGTTGAACCTTCAGTTCTCTCAGTAACTTCTGTGGTAGCAGTGGTCTCAGTAGATCTGGGAGTTTCTGGTTCTTCAGAAGTGGATGTCGTTTCTATATCGACAGCTGACTTAGTTGTTGGTGTCGTTCGTTCAGTAACTGTTGTTGGTTCGGTCTCTTCTGTGGGTAAACTTGTTTCAGATTCGGTTGGAGTTTCTGAAGGTGCGGTTGAACCTTCAGTGTTCTCAGTAACTTCTGTAGCATTAGTTGTCCCAGTAGATCTGGGAGTTTCTGGTTTTTCAGAAGTGGATGTCGTTTCTATATCGACAGCCGACTTAGTTGTTGATGTCGTTCGTTCAGTAACTGTTGTTGGTTCGGTCTCTTCTGTGTGCAAACTTGTTTCAGATTCGGTTGGAGTTTCTGAAGATGCGGTTGAACCTTCAGTTCTCTCAGTAACCTCTGTAGCAGCAGTTGTCCCAGTAGATCTGGGAGTTTCTGGTTCTTCAGAAGTGGATGTCGTTTCTATATCGACAGCCGACTCAGTTGTTGATGTCGTTCGTTCAGTAACTGATGTTGGTTCGGTCTCTTCTGTGGGCAAGCTTGTTTCAGATTCGGTTGTAGTTTCTGAAGATGCGGTTGAACCTTCAGTTCTTCCAGTTACTTCTGTGGTACCTATTGTCTCAGTAGATCTGGAAGTTTCTGGCTCTTCAGAAATGGATGTAGTTTCTATATCGACTGCTGATTCAGTTGTCGATGTCGTACTTTCAGTAATTGTTGTTGGTTCGGTCTCCTCTGTTGGCAATAATGTTTCAGATTCGGTTTGAGTTGAACCTTCAGTTCTTTCAGTAACTTCTCTGGTAGCAGTTGTCTCAGTAGATTTGTAAGTTTCTTGTTCTTCAGAAGAGGATGTCGTTTCGATATCGACAGCTGACTCAGTTGTCGATTTCGTTCTTCCTGTTACTGTTGTTGTCTCAGTCACTGTCGTTGGCAAACTTGTTTCAGATTCAGTTGGTGTTTCAGAAGATGCAGTTGAACCTTCAGTCCTCTCAGTAACTCTTGTGTCAGTAGTCATCCCAGTAGATTTGGAAATTTCTGCTTCTTCAGAAGAGTATGTCGTTTCTATATCGACATCTGGCTCAGTTATAGATGTCGTTCGTTCTGTAACCGTTGTTATTTCAGTCGCTCCTGTTGACAAGCTTGTTTCAGATTCAGTTGGAGTTCCTGGAGATGCCGTTAAACCTTCAGTTATCGATGATGTTCGTTCTGTTGTGATTGTTACTTCAGTCAATGTCGAAGTTTCAGGATTCTGAGTAGTGGAAGTTAGCACAGAAGTAATGGCTGGTTCACTTTCTGTGGTTGAAATTGGCTCTGTTGTGTTTGTGTTCGTCGTACCTTCATTTCTTGTAGTTGAGATGTTTATGGATTCTGGAGCTGTCGTTGGTTGACTTTTCTCCGGAGTCGTAATACTAGTTGTCGATTGTGTTTCGTCGTTTATTGTAGTAGTTTCCTGTACTGTTGTAGGATGGATCGTACTTGTAACGAGAGTAGATTCAGAGGTAGATTCAGAAGCTGCTGTTGTGTCAGTAATTTCTGTTTTTTTTGTCTTCGTTGTTTCAGTATTGATTGTTGTAGTTTCTACTGTGAATTCACTTGTTCTTGTTGTTCCATCAGTTTCTTGTTTCCTGGTTGTTGTTGTTGCAGTAATTACGTCATCTGCAGTAGTAACAGGTGTAATTACGGTTGTAATTTGTATTGTAGTTGTTGGAACAGTTCTCGTTATAGCTGCAGTTGTCACAGAAGGTGTTTCAGTAGCTTCAGTTGTAGTTGTTGGACTAGTACTAGTTACTGTTATAGTATTCGATGTTGTGGCTGATTCTGTGACGGCCGCAGTAGTAACAGGTTCAGTTACCGCAGAAGATTCTGTTGTAGTTTTTGAAACAACACTTGAATCAGTTGGTGCGGCTCTACTTACTGTTGTAGATTCAGTTGTAGTTTCGGAAACAGTACTTGAATGGGTTGGTACGGCACTGGTTACTGTTGTTGATTCAGTTGTAGTTTCGGAAACAGTACTTGACTGGGTTGGTACGGCACTGGTTACTGTTGTTGATTCAGTTGTAGTTTCGGAAACAGTACTTGACTGGGTTGGTACGGCACTAGTTACTGTTGTAGTCTGTTCTGTAACTGTTGTCGGAACAGTTATCCTTTCTGATGTGGTTTGAACTGTTATCGAAGGCGTTGTAGTAGAGTTTGTTACAGGGGCTCTTGTTGTTCTTATGGGTTCCTCGTCGAGTTCGGAGCACTCTAAGTCCTCCTCTTCGGAACACCACAGTCCTTCTGGGCACTCTTGTGGTAGTCCTATAATTTCCCATCTTCCACTGGTGATTACACACTGATAAAATTGTCTGGTATTGATACACACAAATCCCTTATCAGTAAAGCAATATTTATCATCATAACTTTTTTCGTCATCACTTTGTACATCGACCTGCAAAAATATTTGAAGTGAACAACACATGGAGATATTTGCTATCAATATTTCATTATTTTATAATATCAAATATTTTGAATGGAATAAAACGATGCTATAGTAATGGACAATAAAATAAATTCTCTAATATTTTGAAAGGGCAGCTAGTAGGGAGAGGAACATGACAAATTTTTTTGGTGATGTTTCGTGGATACATGAATCCAGAAAAAAATTCATTAGCTGATCAGTTTGCTAAGAAATGAGCCGCATCGATTTTCACAGGCCGATAGACGTTTTAGTCATTACTTTTTTCTAAATTCCCAGGAAATGTATTACCAAACATAATACGATTATTGAAGAATGACACAGAAATAAAGATTTCTCAAAAAAAAAACAATAAACCAATGAAAATTCGCATACAAAATTAATAGATCCTCCCATATCCTGTTTTAATGAATCATAATTGTGTTTGGCACACAATGTTTTGACGATTTCAGCTATGTTAGTACAACTGTACAAGTATGTGGGCATTTTATTGTAAATAATCCTATGATAAAGAATGTTGAATATAAGAACCTGCGTTTTGTAATTTCTCGTCCGCATTATTAGTTTCGTAGCATTGACTGTTTATGAAATTCATCCTTGATGTCTTTGTTTTTTCTTCGTCCTTGCTGACTTTTGTAAGAAGTGCATGTATATCTTGATTGGATATCTATTTTCCACCCATGGGGAGATTCAAATTTGAAACACCTTGTATTTCAAAAGTAAACCTGCTGGAAAGATATCGTTTTTTTTTTTAAATGTCTTAGCTTGTGGAGAAGAAAATATTGATAGAGAATTTTCTGTCGTAGAACATATAAAATTTGTGACCTTTGTGTGATAGTGATTTTAAACGGGAAAAATACTCTTAAAATATTTGTACTTTTTTGTGATCCTGCATTTTGTATAATCATATGTAATGGTCTAATCTCAATATGATAAAACATTGCATGAAATTGCATTACAAACTGAAAATGATAACTGTGCATTATTGAAAAAAAAGTGAACAGAGCATCAAAAACAATCGATTAATAAATAATAAATAAACAGATTCACTCCAGCAGTTAAATCTGTGAATTCTAATAATGAGTGGAAAAGAAATATCCAATAAAGATATACATGAACTTCTCACAAAATTCAGCAAGGACGGAAGAAACAAAGGCATCAAGGAAGAATTTTATAAAACTGTCTATGCTCTAAACGAAACGGATAATGTGGACTAGAAATTACATACCGCAGACTCTTACATTCAGCATTTCTTTATCATAGGATTATTCACAATAAAATGTGAAGTGAAGTGAAGTTGTACTAACATAGCTGAAACCGTGAGAACATGCACACCCATAATGCGCATTCGTCTTACAAAGGACTATATATAGTCCGTAATATATTCAGTAAAAGGCATCCAACGTAAGCGTTTTCGCAATAAATAAGACTTTCATGTTGGTAAAACTGTACAACACAATTACCTTCCGTACGGATGTTCATAATCTGAACGTGCGATACATAGTACAGTAACGACAGACAAATGTAAGACACAAGTGAAGAATGAATCGTAGCACTTTGAAATTTGGCACATGACTTCTTGACATCATGTATTATTAGAAAAAAAATTTGTTTACCAAACAATCAGGGGAGCGGCCCAAAAAAATTTTTATTTGAAAAAATTATAATTTTTTTTGGGTGTTGTTTCGGAAAGTATAAGATTTATCAAGAAACAATCTCAACAAGGTGAAAGATAATTCAATTCTCCACAGGAAATATACTAAGTAATTTCTTACAAAATGCGTTCGTTTTCTCAGAAAACCTGATTGAATTCCGATATCAAATTTCAGGCTCGCGATAACCCGCCACTGCTATTTCCGGCAGGGCCGAAAATTATATTCGTCATAACTTCTCTAAAAATTATAGTAGGGGGAAAAGAAAAAGTGTGTATCGTTCCTGAAGACTTCTACTTCCTCATGCGAATATAATATGTGAGTATCTGAGTACCCCAAATGTGTTTTATCCCACTTCACATAATCCTTGTACGATATTTACGGATATTTTAGTTGATATGGAATAATTATACTGAAGCAGGAATCAGTACCCTCTTTGGACCATATGCAACGATTTTAGACTAGTGAGACAAGTCTCACTTATACATGCCAAAGCAAAAACCTGGGTTTTACTCCTGTCAGTTTTAAACTCACCCATAATCCCGGCAATTTCTTCAGTAAATGTTGAAAATAATCGCTCTTGCAGATCCTTCATAAAAAATAAAGTATGTGACTTCAAGCTTGGGGTTTGCGCTTCACAATAGTGTTATTAAACATATATACAGGATATGAATAAGCGATTATTTTCAACATTTACTGAAGAGAATGGTGGTTTTATGGGTAAGTTGAAAATGAAGCAGGATTAAAACAAAGCTCTTTTTTGCATGTATGAGTGGGACCTGTCACACTACTCTAAAATTGTTTCATGTAGTCCAAAAATGATATGGGTTGCTGCTTCAGTATAATAATTCCATATTTACTAAATTATTCATGATTTTCGGATCATCCGCAAACATCTTCGTGAAGTGCAACAAAACACAGTTTAGGTACTCAAATACCCGAATATTATATTTGCATGAGAAGGTAGGAGTCTTTAGAAACGATATGAACTTTTCCTTTTCCTTCTCCGATCATTTTTAGCGTAGTTATAACCAATCAAATATTCGGCTCCGCCAGAACTTCCAGCGGCGGATAAGCGTGAACAAGAAATTTGATGTCGTGAATTTTATTATTTCGGAACGGACACCCTATCACCATAATAAACATTGATGACCTGCAGGTACATTAGTTGCCTGCTAATGGCACAGATTGCTATATAATAAGTATCCGAAATATCTTATCGAATTCACACACCTGATAACGACAGTAGATGTTAACTGTTGAAACGTCGTGACTCAAACACATGCAGATAATTAATTTTGTTTGTTCCTGAACAATGGAAGTCCAGAAGAATTCTACTATCACTGGATATGTTTATTAATATCAACTAATATTGCTTTTATCCATGCACCATCGCTTTTTCTCTGTATCCTGGTAGATTTCTGTTTTTATTGTTTCTATCGATTTTTTTCTTGTTTTAAGCTATTTTCTGCATTATTACTCTTTTTTTGTATTTTTTTGTTTGTTGATTAACCAACCGCGGATATTGAGTACGGTGTCTCACTGTAGATTTCAAACTTTGCGTTTTGTCGTATTTTTATACAGTGTGGCCCATTTAAGATGGAAGCACCCTTATAAAACCGATTGAAATGATTTTTCTTCGTTAGGTATACATTCAAAAAGTCCACTAGGACACTGAATTTCATGAATGAATCTCCATTTCCAGGGTCAGCTAATTTAATTTTTCAATTTTTCAAGGTCAAAAATCTAAAAATAATACCAGTGATTTTTTAAGAAAAAATCTGACTACACCACTGGATTCGCGACTTTTCAAATATGTCATATGTAAATTATTATTGTAAATTATGAAAATTATGTTAAAATCAAAATTCGGAATCAAAATTTCATCGAAATCTGTTAATGAATAAAAAATTAAAGAGATAAAATGACATTTTCGTGAAATCATTTTATGATTTCCTTATTTATGAACAGATTTTAATGAAATTTTGACCAGTGGTATATCGAGACTTCCTAAATACAGTGGTCTATTCTAAAGTTTGATAAACGTTCTAAAATTGAATTGGTGGGTTGATTTCATTCCCTCATAACTTTTTCATTGATTGGAGCGTTTCAACGTAATTCACATATAAACCAATTGAAAATGTCGCAAATCCAGTGGTGGAGTCAGATTTTTCCTAAAAAAATTGCTAGTAATTTTCTTACATTTTTACCTTGAAAATAGAGATTTATTCATGAAATTTGGTGTCGTAGTGGACTTTTTGAATGTCTATCTAACGAAAAAAAAATAATTTCAATCGGTTGAAAAATGTAAATGTAAATTTTAAGGATGCTTCCATACTAAATGAGTTACACTGTATACCCAATAAAGAACCTTATTATTATAATTGTTTTCTATAGCTTTGCCAAAAAATGCTACCAAATGAAAACTGGAATAGATACGTATAGTTCATGCTGATATTTCGAACACAAATAATTACCCAGAAAAATCTCTACTGGATCCAAAGCAGGTCTAAAGTATGCTTTATCACGCCAGTCAATAAAGAAATAATGAAAGTCAAATAATGTCTATTTGGATACACATTTTTTATCATATCTTAAGCTCTTTAGATGTTATAATGAATCTTAAATAACACTTTTTGTCAGAAGTGAGCACCTAATTCTTTCATGATATGAAGTTGAAATTATTCACAAATATTGACATATTGTCTTTGTTGGCCTTTGATATCAATTATCATTCTCAACTGATCATTCACTCACTTTCTTCAACAAGAAGCACACAAACTTCTAAAAAAACTACTCAGTAGCTCGTAAGAGATTTTGCGAAAAAAGGCCATTGGGAAGACTATAAGTCATCACGAATGGAATACAAAAAACAGGCAGCAAGATTCAACAAGGTCCTATTCAAAGACCTGGCAGCGAGACTGGAGGTGCCACCCAAAACAAAGGTTGTCTACAAGATGGCTTCTAGGATTGTAACCTACGAAAGAGTGGACTAGGCCATTGAGTCGTTTCCACCTTTCAAATCTCCAGGGAAAGATCTGTAGTCGACGTAGAAGGAGGATTTGACAACAAGTCATTTGACTCTTTATGAACCCAATCATAATAACATGGATTCAACCCATGCTTTCTCATAGGTTAGCTAGAGCCCGTGAAGGGCTGTCCGCATGAGAGAGTCTTATCACATTTACTTCTACTGGGCCATCGTATCGTGGAAAGATACAGCATCCGGCAAATCAAAAACCCAATCAGATAGGGAACAAAGACTTGCATGCCTTGCGACAACAGGTGCAATGATTATGGTACCCACTAGGGCGCTAGAGATACTCATAGGACTGCCTCCCCCGTACCTCTTCATCGAACATGGGGCACGCAAAGCCATTGCTCGCCTGAGAAACTCCAACTGATGGCGAAGCGAGGGAATGTATTGACATTCTCGATTGTGGAATCAAACGGTAAAGGAGTTTCCGCTCCTAGAGTTGCAGAGAGACAATTCTTACCTGCCATACGATTTAGCAAAAGGTCGCAGTTAGTTATTTCAAAATGGGAGGACTGGGAGAAAGAAGATCGGACACCGCCTGATCCCCACCACTGGGATCATTTGGTACACAGGTGGCTTCAAGATGGTTGAATCAGCCGGCGCTGGGGTAAACGGACAATATCCGAGAGCGGAACTATGATACTCTCTGGAAAATTCTGCCTATGTATTTCAGGCAGAAGCTTATGCCATATTCGCCTGTGTTAGAAAAAATATCAGCAGAAGCTATCACGGCCAACAAATCACGATATGTACCGACAACCAAGCTGCTATCAAGGCCCTCGCTTCATACAGAGTCAGTTCGCTGCTGGTATCTGAGTGCATTGATGATCTGCAAATGCTATCCACTGCCAATAAGGTCAAGCGACTATGGGTCTCCGGTCATACCAGAGTGCCCGGAAACGAACAGGCTGGTTATCTGGCCAGACATGCAAAAATCTCAACAATTGGACCAGAACCTATCCTAGGAGTCTCTAGATCATGGAGCGTCTCAACCATGAAGGAAATCCTGGGAGTTAGATTCCAGAATTTATGGAAAGAGACCTCAGGCATGAGAAAATCGATACTTCATATCGAAGGTACCAGAAAGAAAATCAAAGTAGTGCTAGGGCTCCAGACGGGTCATTGACATCTCAATATTAAGGCCGATTCAAATAGTTTACAGGCACAAGGGTCAAAAATATACGATTGTAAATTGCACATGCTTCAAAAATTCTGCATGGGTACCCTTGTATCTATTTAAACTGCAAGACAGTTCACATACGTTCCTTTTACTTGCGTTCTATCAAAAAGTCTTTTTTCTTTGGTACAGAAATATTAATTTTGTAAATACTCAAGGAATTTATTATGCGGGGACAAAAACCCTGGGTGGGCACCCATGTATCTGAATCGGCCTTTATAGATATAACGGATAATACTGAATGCAGGTGGTGCTTGGAAGATGAGGAGTCAGCCACTTACATCCTCACGGAATGCCCAGCAGTGGCAGCAACACGGGAAGCGCACCTCCGGAGCATCACTTTCAACCCGGGGAGTGTGAGAAGGGTATCGGTTAAAAGGCACATAACGGGTACATAACGGGCCCGAATGAGAGTCCTACGCCTAAACTTTATTCTATCACATGAAATGTAAATTATCAACAACTGTTATCCAACTTCTTTTTAGCCCTCAGTGAATCTATAGGACTTCTAACATAAATGGGCGATATTGTACAGCAAAGCTCCGGAAATTTTTTCTCTCGTATCTTTTTTATACAATACTGCTGTGATAAATCATTTGTTGAATAAATTGACGTAAATTGAACTGAAAACATCACGCGTGAACAATTGATGTTTACCTAACCACGCTTCAAACATCTACTTATCTTTTTATACGTTCTGAGAACTACGTTATTTTCGAATGTATTTTCAATGCTACGGTTTTTGTTTGTTCGTGCTGATTTTGTTCGTATCCTCGGGTTCGAATGAAAACGCTTTGGATATTCGAAGAACGTCGTAAGAGGTGACACATCTTCAATTAATCTACGGTGTCCTTGAGGAGTAAGTGAGTTTCTTAGGCCGGTCCTACATTGGAAGCGGAATTTCACACACATATGACGCACCGTTTCCCCTCCTTAAATTGGAATACCTATGACTGGTTTATGATAAAAAACAATTTCCAGCGTGTTATTGCAGAAGAAATATTTCTATCATTTTCATCTTTTCCGTCCTTGCTGTAAAATCACTTCTGAAGAACCCGCTTCCCAATTCTTCCGATTTCCCTGATGAGCTTGGAAGAGCGAAATAGAGTCTCGCCTACAAAAATGTATTGGAGATCTAATATAAGAGGTGCGTTCCTTGCATAATTCAAATGAACGATTTCTGTGAGTGATACTTCTGAATAACATTCTCCCTTTCGCATTCATTTGAATTTTCAATGATAACTATAGATACTTGAAAAATCAACCATCTCAATAAAAACGCAAATCATCACATTCAGTTTTTTTTTCAGTTAGGGACTTTTCACAATATCTATCAGATGTGGTTCAATGTCCACCGAGGCTTTAGCCGGGGAAGTAGTTGTTTCCCGTTAGATATTACAAAAATATCACATTGTTCAATTTTATTGAATACTCAATTTCATTTTGATTTTTGTTTGCATATATGATCAGGATGCTATGAAATCAGTTTTGGAATCATCTTCGGCTGAAAAACAAACGTTATTCTCCATTTTCCATAGTTCAAAATATTCATGTTGACAAGGGGAACATTCGCCATTAATATATTTTTCCGACTTGAGCTGTAAAATGACTAATGCTGAATAATTCTAATTGATTTCAAACAGCCAGCTTTTCTTGATTGGCAGGAAAGTTGATATTTTTGTAATTGGATTTTTCTGGATAGATCATAATAAAAGCTATTATCAATATTATTATTCTTATGGTTTTTTAGTTTGAAAATGAAACGTCTAAATGTATTAATTGAGACTAATAAAAAATTCAAACATAATGTTCTGGGGCCGTATAATAAAATTTCCAGTCTTATGATATCCTAAGTCTACTGACAATTTCGCGATAATTTATTTTCAAAGGAAGTTACCACAAATAATGAGAGCCATTCAATAGTTGAGGAACATTTGGAAATAAATTTATTTCCAAAAAATGTAAAACCAATATGACACACTTATAATTGAAAACGAATTTATGGAAAGAGCAATAGAGATGAAGTTGTATATGCATGGTTCTTCAACAAAGAAATGATGGTACCACGCATATTATCAATTGTCATTTCGAGGGTCTCCTCATTTCTAATGAAAATAATGTTTTGAATTTCATAACCGTCAAAATAATATGTTATTATGGCTTCACGGTTGTTCGAACGATGATATAAATTTGCGTCCTTTTTATTGGAAAGTACAGATGCAGAAACCTTTTTTTTATGTAAGTATGTCCTGACCTATACGTCTATTTCCGAGGGCTTTTGAGAAAGTGATGGAGTCAATGATTCTCAAGGTCAGTAAGTTTAAACATTATTTTTTATTCGCTTGGCACCGGTATAAAACAATATTTGGGAAGTCAACAACAGTTTCTGATAAGGATCATTTCAACCATAATATTCAAACAAAGTCTCCTCGCAAAATAATAATTCTTGAACAATTAGCTGAAAATGTATGGCTTGATCGTCAGATAACAACGAGTCAACTAAAGGAGGGTATAATTTTGATAGGGAAATTTGGGCTATTTATGAAAAAACATTTTCCTACGAGCGTGCGGAAAGTAACTTTTCCGCACGATTTTTCGTTTTGAAAGTTGTACTTTTTCGTACGATTTAAAATCGTTCAGAAAAGTCACTTTTCCGCAAGATTTTTACTTTTCCGCACGATTTTTACTTTTCCGCACGATTTTTGTATATTTGAAAATGATGATATTTAGGACTAACTAAATGATCTATGTAACTATTCTGTCTTATTAGTCATTTTGAAGCATTATTATAAAAACTTGTTTATTAAAAACCTTGTTTTTTCATAAATAAGATAAAAACACTCGTAGGAAAAATATTGTACCTAACTCTTACAGAAAATGTCTTTTCCGGCCTTAACGGCTTGCCCGAACTCCGCGCGTGCAACTGCCGTCGCGTGCGGAAAAGTACTACTTTCTGCACTTGTTAGGTAAATAACTATTAAATTCTTTGCTTAAAAAATGCTTAGAAATGAGTAATGTAATAGTACATTTTAATTTGTTTCAATCTAGAATAAGTCATCTTCTGAAATATGTTATTATCAATTATTTTCAGAAAATGCAAAATTTGCTTGAAATTTATTCAGATTCATGTTCAGCAACCCGAAATTACTACAAATGCTTGTCTACTGAAAAATTTTCAGTCCTGAAAAATTCTAATTTGTTTCACTTCTGATAGAAATGCCCCCGTATTTTCCGTAATTTTCGACATAGAACCATGAAATTTCCAGGATCGGTAGATACACTAGAAATGAACACACTGCATAAAAGGGGTCATCCCACGTGATATACACTGCACGC
Organism: Chrysolina haemoptera; assembly: GCA_958298965.1. Classification (NCBI taxonomy): domain Eukaryota; kingdom Metazoa; phylum Arthropoda; class Insecta; order Coleoptera; family Chrysomelidae; genus Chrysolina; species Chrysolina haemoptera. Next base: position 10,281,683 of record OY282597.1, on the reverse strand, counting down.
CGGCAGCGATGGATCCAAACATTTTTACAGTAAGACATACTAGGAGGCAAAATTGGCTCGAAATTTCTTCAGAATCATAGGCAGCACCCCACAAATTACTACCAATACACCCGTTTCCTAAAAAATTCTAATTTGTTTCACTTCTCATAAAAACACCCCCGTATGTTTCGTTATTTTTGACGTAGAACCATGAAATTCTCAGGATCGATATAAACACTAAAAATGAACTCACTGCACGAAAGCAGCGATAGAACCATCCATTTTTACGGATGGAAAAATTGGCTCGAATTTCCTTCAGATCTAATTAATTTCACTCCTCATGGAAACGCCTCCATATCTTCCGTAATTTTCGACTTAGAACCGATGGAACTACACATTTTTCCGGGAAGTAATATAAGGGGGCAAAATTTCCTCGAAATTCTTACGGATTTTTGCCCATTAGTACTTTTTACCGTAAAAATGGGTGGTTCCGTCCCTGCTGACGTGCAGTGTATACACGTTGAATGACGCCTTTTGTGCAATGAGTTCATTTCCAGTATATCTATCGATCCTGAAAATGTCATGGTCCTATGTCGAAAATTACGGAAGATACGGGGGCGTTTCCATGAGAAGTAAAACAAATTAAATAAGTTCACATTATTATTATTATTATTATTATTATTATTATTATTATTATTATTATTATTATTATTATTATTATTCGTAAAATCGCCTTTTTCTAAAGAAGACGCCTATATAGATGAACGCAAAACTTTATCTAGATAAAAAAATTTATGCAAATCGTTAGAACCGTTAATTCATATTGTCATTATTATAATATTATGAGTGAAATCATATTTTTTCATGAAAGGCGCCTATATAGATAAACTCAAGTAGCAATACCTTGGGCTGTATGAATAATCGCTAGCATATGCTAATAATATAGGTTTGTCTCTCTGATAACCCTACAAAATGAAAATATTTCAGGAAATATAAGAAAAAGCGATAGCTCAAGGTTTATTCATATGACCCCTTATCTAAATACAAAGTTTTATCCAAATCATTGAAACCGTTTTCAAGATCCAAAAATTATCATTATTATTATATTGCCCCTTTGTCTACCGCATCATTGCTCCTTGATTTGTCGGTATATGCCCTACCTTTCACTTTTCTGTCTCTGTGTTACATATTTTAATACATGTTTTTGTTTTTTATTTTTCTGTCTATATTTCATCTTTATATGAATATTGATAATGTTCCAATTTCTTTTACCATTGATTATGTAATACTATGTAATTTTTGTATTTTCCTACAAGTAGGTTCGTGTACCTGTTGGAAATAAATGTCTTATTATTAATATCATGGGTAATATAATAAGTGGTAAGTATGATTATTACCGATAATTTCTTGGAGCTGAAAATACAACGAGTCCACAGGACGAGTTGTATTTTCTTGCATTGGGATTGCCAATGAATTGATATTCCAAAAAATTATAGGTTTTTAATCATACCACGAATTAATTTAGGACGACAATATATCGATTTGAAATAAAGAAAAATCGTGTCACCTGGTAATTGATGCTTTACTTCTAGCCATATTCGACGGAAAACTCTTTTCCACGGCCTCATCTATGATACCAATGGACATTCGTCCCCAACGATCGCTCATATTGATAAATAAAGATAACTAGTCAAAACACATTAATTTGACGTTTATAATTTAAATCATTATTTTCACTTGACAGATAGTAAAACAAAAACTGAGCAGGTTTATCACCGTGAAAATCCAGCGACAAGCTATATGTTCACTGTAGTTCCGATTCTATTGGCTAAATTTCAAAATTTGAAATCCACTGATTGGTTGTTAAGCAAGGAAATATATTGTCAGTAAAATCGTGTTTTTTCAAAAAAGACGCCTGTTTAGATAAACTTCAAAAGCAAAACCCTATCTACATACAAAATTTCTCCCAAATCGATTGAGCCGTTTCCGAGATATATCCAACTGTTCGAAAACTGTGCGATTTGTTTCCCGTGCGTAAGCTGTGAGTTGTATGTTTTTGCCTATTTTCTGCAATGGCCGTCGGTAAAGTTCATAAAGGAATTGCTGTCATGGCTCTGAAGTGCGGAAATATAGACTTTGCACTGGAACAAACCATGAACTTCTTGTTCATTGAAAATGGTGTAAAATCGTCCGTCCTCTATGAAAGTGTCGAATAGAAACAAAATAAATGTTCACTCATAATAACTATGGTCAGTACCAGCACGGCGGTATTCTCAGTATTTATTACTTCAGTTTCAAATTTCCCAAAACTGCCCTTGCAAAATAAAAAGTATTTCATTGCCAGCTCGAAATTGTAAAAATTTGTATTTTTGATCGAGTAAAAGAAGCAAACATTTTCGAAATATACTCACAAGTTTGATGATCACAATAATCGCGAAGTAAAATATCAAATGCATGTTGTTATCCCAACATTTCAAATGATACTAACTACAAAATATTCATTAATTGCGAAGAATATTTTGCACTTTCCATTGTTCCCCAGAATCTTTTGTTTATATATATATTCTTGAATAAATATGTTCAGGTACTAGGTATATCTTTCTCTAAAAAGTCGCATCAACTTTCATTCTCATTCATTGGCGATAATAAGAGATATTGAAATTTTTTTGTTTGTAAAGGATTTCAAGAAACAAACATTTTAAATGAACTCCCTAGCGAATCTAATAGTCTCCAGATAGAATCAGACTGTCAAGATGGACTACCAGAACGTGTTCTCAGGTACATTTCATAGATGGGTATTCTTGAAGGAAGCCTTTTGGAAAAGATTAGTTAGGTTAGGAATCACCCTTCGCCAGATTCTGGTTTAGCCAATAGGATAATGCAATTCTAACACTGCATAGTGATTAAGAATCGCACCTTTGACACCAGAAAGGGTATTTTTTTAATCTGACCTACCTGTTGATTCAAGCGGGCGAAAGCTCTGCTGGGATATTTTGTGATCACAGCACCCTAGCAAATCGATAAAATCTCATCTGCACGCTCGTTGCCAGTGGGTACATAAATCTTCCAGTAATGACTGAAAAATCTCACAAAAAACGCTTCATTGAGGGTATGAGGCTCCGAAATATATCGGTCATCTATGTAATTGTAATGTTCTGTAAAGAAAAAAAATGGCTGCCCTTGTAGAATACATCGCAGTTCGTTGTGCTGCAGGTCGTCTTCCTAGCGTGTTTGTCAACGTTTTTCGTTTTCCCTGACGCGTTTATCAACGTTTTTCGTTTTCGATGGTGCGTCTGTCAACGTTTTCCGTTTTACCCTGCCGCGTTTGTCAACGTTTTTCGATTTCGCTGACGCGTTTGTCATCGTTTTTCGTTTTCGCTGACGCGTTTGTCTGCGTTTTTCCTTTTCGCTGACTCGTTTGTTAGCGTTTTTCGTTTTCGATGACGTGTTTTTCAACGTTTTTCGTTTTCGCTGACGCGTTTGTCAGCGTTTTTCGTTTTCGATGACGTGTTTTTCAACGTTTTTCGTTTTCGCTGACTCGTTTGTCAGCGTTTTTCGTTTTCGATGACGTGTTTTTCAACGTTTTTCGTTTTCGATGACGCGTGTATCGAAGTTTTTTTTTTGACGACGTGTTTGTGTATGTATCAACGATTTTTGGTTTCACTAAACTCAAACATCATAATGGGGGCTCAGAACAACAACAAAGAACGATCGAGTCCGATACTTATGGTCTACGATTCAGCGACATATATGTTATTGGTAAACCCCAGTATGTTATGAAAAAGATATAGTGGTTATACATGACACAAATTTTGTTCTATCGGAGGGATTACTACAATTTTTATTGAAACGAGTACCTCGGCGTTACAATGCAGAAGATTTGACAGCATATAAATATATTTTAATGCTAACCAACGCTCACAAACAAAGATATAAATCAGACAAACCTGTGAACGCTAGTAGTTCGTGGAAATATCGAAATATTATATCGTTGTTCTTCCCAGCTAAAAAAAGAAGGAATTATCGACAATTATCAACACTATAACATCCAAACACCCGGCTATATTGATGTTATTCCAATGAAAAGTAATATGGAACATCACAAGGAATATTTACCAGAAGAAGGTTCCAGAAAAGAAGATGAAGCTTATAGAACATGTAGAGGTCCTCTTGTATTCAATAGACTTTCCAATCCAGCTATAATAATCTACTTTTTTTTTCAATAACTGAAAACATTAGGTATTTTGGGAAACTGATGTCTGGAAGCTAAAAATATCTTTCTACAAACCTCTCTCGTCATTGTAAACTCATGACTATATTAAGGTGCGTATTCACTAGAGCATTCGTTCCGCATGAGCACCGAATGAGCACTGAACGAGCAAACGCTCGACTAGTGTGAACGCTGATTTGAGCACGAACAGAATGCGTGTTTACATTACGAACCATGAGGCAGCCTGAGCTTGAATCGAGCAGCACATGTGCTCGTTTGGTGCTCATACGGAATGAATGCTCTAGTGAGTACGCACCTTTACGCTACTGAAAACTATGAGGGGCCGGCGGTTGAACATCTCCTTACACCAGTTACTCTCACGCGAGGCGTTGGCACCCGGCTAAAAATAGAAATGTGCCTAAGTTACGCTTCTATTAAAAAAGTGGGGGTGAAACGGTCTACCTTACGAGCCTACACCTAAAATGAGGGGCTAGGCGGCTGGTCTCGTTGGAGAGCCGCCCCTTCTACTTATGTCAGTTTTCCAGTGAAGCTCACTCACGGACCTCCACTTCGACCCATTGACGATACGACCAGTAGATCCAAAAAATAGAAATGTGCCTAAGTTACGCTTCTACTAAAAAAAGTGGGGGTGAAACGGTCTACCTTACGAACCTACACCTAAAATGAAAGGGTGACGGGCTGGCTGGGCGGCTGGTCTCGTTGGAGAGCCGCCCCTTCTACTTATGTCAGTTTTCGAGTGAAGCTCACTCACGGACCTCCACTTCGACCAATTGACGATACGACCAATAGATCCAGATTTGGTTACTCTTGGCTTTATTGAATAGGCTTCTCACCTCGACTCTCAATGTCTCGAGGTGCTAGTTCTACCGTAAAAAAATGCTAGTTTTTTCTTTTTGGGCAGTTTTTGTGCCAGGCATGTATAATTGCCTCGTTTACGTGAGTCATCATCTCTTCCATGATTCCTATGGGAATTATTTCTGTGGACCCAGTGCCCGCATGATATTGATTTTTTGATCACGTATTTATCAGACTTTTAGTCCCACTAGATACACATCATAATATCATATGTTCATTTTGGACTCGAGGTGACTTCAAAAGTTTTTCCATTAAATGTGAGTTATCGACACCTCAGTTCCTTTGATACTCTGTGTATATTATTTGAGAGCACCATAGTTTTGGCCATTGCTTTCTACGTATCTAATTTCGTAGGTTTTGTATTCACGAACTTGATTTTGAATTCTGAAAAATGAATTAAAAATTCCAACTTCTATTTTTAGCCAAATTTGAAATAATTTATTCATTTTGAAATAAAAATTGAATTTCCTAATAGGTACATAAATAATACCAGAAATATTCAGAAAACGCGAACAACTTTTGTTTTTGTAACATTGTTGAGATAAGTTAGTGAATATAGAATTTATTTTCATGATAAGAAAGTAACGAGTTGACTATTACTGCATTGAATTCTAGGAGCAAAGTGATAACATTTCTCTGAATATATTTTAATGAAATTGATTCTTCGAAATAAACCCCATTCTGGTTCTCAAACTGTAAATCTTGATCTTTGTTCACGATATTTATAGAAGTTGGTTTGTTGTCTTAGTGCTAGCACCCTATATTTTCTTGTGTTCTAATTGTTGATAAGTTTGGTACGTATTCACTTCGGAATATATCCTTTTATCCTCGTCGCCAATGTAGTGTTTACTATTCTTTGTAATCCTCGCTAGAGTCCACAACTTGGGAATAAGAGTTGTAGGATACTCAATGGGGAACAATAAATAAACATTCGTCACTTAACTAAGTACCACTTTATTACCACAAGATATATTTCCACGTATACAAAATAGTGCACAATAAATTAAGAGGTGTAGATTTTTTAGCCCACTCTAATCACAAGGCCTCACCTCACGTAGCTCATTCATAATTGTATTGTATTCATAATTCACAACGTCTATTGTCATGTAAGGCTTCCAAAATGTGAGTTAATGGGTTTTTAGTTTACTCTGTCCATACACACACACATTATACACTAACCATAAAGTCTAACATCACATATGAATATGGATTGCTTTAAAAACAAAGTATACTCTACCCACAGTGCTGAAAATATTTTATATTCCTCAAATGCAGACAATTCTGATGAAATTTCTTAAAGAAAAAGTCAATATTTCATGTCTACAGGCATTACTAAGCAACTAGAAGTAATTTTTAGTCCATTTTCGAATGACAATTTGATTTTTGTATCCTACAACATATCATCTTACTCTTGAAAATGCTCACTTTGAACAAAAAGTAGAAGCTATACAACTAGGCACTATATGTACTTATGAAAGATTAAATTGATAATAATGGTGATCTACGGATGACTATATTTCTTGGTATATTCAGTTCTCCAAGTAATTTTTGCCTTTGCTAACGCCTTTGCATCAAAGTACATCCCAAAAATCGAAAGATTTACTTCAATCCCTAGATATTTGTGAAAACAAGATATATCACTCCAGAAATAATAATTGTCAACTTTATTCATCTAAATGTTATCTGGATGTTTAATAGACATTCGCAACAATCGTCCTTCACTCGGAACCAGGCCAAGATTAATGAGCAAAAATTTTTAGTTCAAGGTGTCCAAAGATTTTCTGAAAGGAGCCAGAATTCTGATACACAACAAATTTTTTAATTGTTTTTATATTTTGACAATGCGTTCTTAATTAGCTTTCCAAATAGACTAAACAAAAGATTAAACCTTCTTGTTTGAATTATTTAATTCAATTATATTTGTTCGCAAATTCATAGAAGGACGATACGTAAAAGGTATCAGAATATTTATGATCCGATTTCCAGTTTTGATTAGGAATAATAAATTGCGTTCTTGTACTGATACTGCATCAAAGATATATAATGGAAGAAAAATTTTAAGGGGCACCAAAAAAAATTGACGTAAACGTGCTTATTCCTGTGCTTATTCCTGACTTAATCAAGATCCATGGTAATCGTCCAATGGATATGTTATGTAATAATAATAATATTATCGATGGCGTGATGGACGTAAAAGTTGCGAAAAGCGATTTCATTCCCACATCGGTTTACATAACATACCACCTTTGATTAAGAGAAAAATTCGAAGAAGTAGAGATATGAAGATTCAAATGGTAATTGAGAAAAAAAATCGATTCATTCATTTCGAAGAACTCTAAATAATTAAGCTTCATTTTCAACATGACGAATTTCGAAGTTTTCATTAATGGTATGCACTTCTTCTAAAATATGGTTGGCATATTATGTTGAATTTGTTTTCTTCTTTATATAATTCATACGGTTTTCATGTATGTGGTTTTTGGATAGTCTACCTGTTTGGTCTGCATATTCTTTGGGGCAAGATCAACAACAATTTTTAAACTGCGGATTTTTCAGAAATTTTTGTCTCATCTTCACCGCATGGAGAAACTTTTTCATGACATGAGGAAATGCGATGTATTTATCGTTGAATAGTCATATTCAGTGCTCAATTATTCATATTACCCTGTATTTAATATATTTCATGCTGTGTCTGTATGTCTTTTGTTAATAAATTAATAAGTTGTACGTTGTGTCACCTATTATTTCTTCATAATCTTTATTATATGATCTAGAATTACAAGTTTTAGGTACATTTGGTAGTACGGGTCAGCCTAGGGCAAAGACAACAGCGATAATATCCCCAACTTTTCTGGGATCTCTATAGTGCTATTCTGAGATGGAAGAACCCTTATAAAATTTACATTTTTCATCCGATTGGATTGATTTGATTTTTTTTCGTTAGGTAGACATTCAAAAAGTCTACTAGGACACCAAATTTCATGAATAAATCTACCTTTTTAGGGCCAACTAATCTTATTTTTCAAGGTCAAAAATCTAAAAACAAATCTGACTATAAACCACTAGATTCGCGATATTTTCAAATGGTTTATTTGTAAATTTCGTTAAAATGCGTGAATCAATAAAAAAGTTCTATGGAAACGAAATTTGAAAAATATGCCGTTTTATCACCAATTCAATTTCAGGACTTTTATCAAAATTTGGAATACACCACTGTATTGAGGAGGTCTCGATATATTACTTGTTGGAGATCAACGGTGTCTATCCTTTCATCAAATATTTTCTGACCATTATGAACCCATTCCCTTGTTGGAGATCAGAGGTGTCGTATGTTTCCAGACACACTGTATTTTTATGTGATTAATTTTTTTTTATTTTCATGATATGTTCTTACAAAAAAAAACTGTTGACAATCTTGTAAATAACGTCATTTGAAGTAAACTTATAAAAGTTATTGTACCTCGTATTTTCTTATTAAGTCTCCATATTCTACATTAATTGGCGACTGTGACAGGAAAAACTATGGAGATTCTATTGAAGGTTAAGAGAGAACGAGGCATGTTGAGAAAAATGTTCATCAAAACTTACAATGAGCTGGAAGTGGAACTGAGCGCAAAGCCGCTGAGGAAAGATAATATTGTTGCCAGATTAGCCCAGCTTGAAGGTAAAGGGTCCAGATTATTTAGCCAGGATGAGCAGATCCATATGATGATTCAAGTTGACGTCGAATTCGAAGAAGATTATGAAGCAATGGAAAAGTTTTGTGAAACTTTTATAATGTATAGGTCTAAATGTGAGTTTGCCTCAGTAAAAGAAAGGAATTCCGATGAAGCCAGTTCTAGTACAGCATCGATAATAGGAACGTCAAACTCCAAAGGACATTTCAAACTGCCATAATTTGAAATGATCAAATTTGACGGGGAACTTGATGATGAAGACAAATTTCAATATTTATTGCAATCAATGGAACCAGGTAGTGTAGCGAAAGATTCAGTCGATATTTTTCCACCATCTGCAAACAACTATGGAAAGACAATGGCTGCGCCGTCGTGCTCGAAAAATCGCGCGTGTTTGAAAGATCTCTTCATCCACTCATACTTCAATATTCTATTTTTATTACGGTAATGTCGGAAATTATTTAGTGCTTATTTTTGAAAGTGGTTGACAATGTTTCACTTTGAGTAAGGTTTTCCTGGACTCTTTATACAATGAAAATTCAGAAAAACTCCACTCAGTATTATTGTTCATTAAGCTGTAAACAAACGAGTCATAAATATTCAGTATTTTCTGTAGCTACGAATCCCAGTACTGTTAATTTAAATATATACTACGATGAAGTTCAAGGATCATTTCAAGGTTGTTGCGATTTTGCAATTTTTTTACTGCTAACTCAAAGTTAAAAGACATTGTCATCGATTAAATGAACATAATTTCACAATATTATGAAGGCTCCAATCACTTTTGTGTTGGTATTGTTTCGGTTATAGCAAATATTGACAGGCTTTGATAACGACAAAACGTCTTATCTTATCTGTCAACCGAAAATATGTCTTACGGAGTACGTAGGTCATGGGGCCCCTGATCTGATATTAAAGAACACCGCTTCAATTTTATTATGCTTATCATTGAACCGTTTGCAGCCAGTCAATGAGAAAACCAGTTGTTTCTATAGCGAAATTGATCAGTATTTTGTAAAATATACAGGGTGTCCCAGAATAAAGGGGACAAACTCCGAGGGTAGAATCTTCACTTCATTTTAAGGCTGAAAGTTCCAATAAACATATACCCTAAAATGAGTATTAACCGAGTTACAAGGTGTTGAAAGTGACACAAAAAAACAGATTTTCCAAAATAACTCTATAACGGCCTAACTTTTCTTAATGAAATTTGGTATGTCACTTGACAGCATTCAGTTTCATATTTCAAGGCAAATCATGTGTTTGTACCTCTGAACAGGGGCGTACGGCATCCCCAACTTTCAAGCCACTGGATTTTTTTTTTTCTTAATCCCCAATATTTCCTATACAAAAAAGAAATACGTTTCCTTTCACAAATAACAACTGTTTTCAAAACAATTGTTTTAATATTTGATTTTTTAAGTTGTAGAAGGTTTGGTAATACAAAAAAAATTCTACAAAATTGATTTTATATCAAAAGAAAGTCGGTCATGAAAGTATTAATAAGAGAGAGAGTGAGACATGTTGACAATAGTTGACCGATTGTATACTCACGAAATGACTTATCTATTAATTTTTTTATGGAATGGAACTCCAGTTGCTGAAATAGGGCTTGAAAACAAATTGGAAATAATGCTTCTTTCAACAAATACTAATAATCCAGTACGATTGGGTTTTGAGACAAGAATCGATTGTAGCACCACCAAACTTGGTATGCTAGTAGTTGGAACCATGATAAACACGAAAAAAAATTTATTACCAAAATTCCAGGGGTGGAACATATTTTTTTATTCGTTAGAAATAAATAAATAAATGTTTGCTGTAATCTTGTATAGTATATGATTTATCGAAAAAACAACTCAACAGGGTAAAAGACAATTCAATTCTCCACAAAAATGTTTCCTAGTAAATTTTTATGAAATGCGCTCGTTTTCTCAGAAAACGTGATTGAACGCCGATGTCAAATTTCAGGTTCACCCTTATCCGCCGCTGAAAGTTCTGGCGGAGCCAAATATTTGATTGGTTATAACTCTGCTAAAAATGATCGGAGAAGGAAAAGGAAAAGTCCATATCGTTTCCGAAGACTCCTAAATTCTCATGCAAATTTAATATCCGAGTATTTGAGTACCTAAAATGTGTTTTGTCGCACTTCACGGAGATGTTTTCGGGTGATCCAAAAATCATGAATAATTTAGTAAATATGGAATTATTATACTAAAGCAGCAACCCATACCCCCTTACCATACCCAATTAGTGTGACAGGTCCCACTTATATACATGCCAAAAAAAACTTTGTTTTACTCCTGTCTCATTTTCAACTTACCCATAAAATCGGCGTTCTCTTCACTAAATGTTGAAAATAATCGCTTATTTATTGTGAAGTGCAAACCTCAATCACATACTTAATTTTTTATGTAGGATGTGTGTGAGCGATTATTTTCAACATTTACTGAAGAAATTAACGGGATTATGGGTGAGTTGAAAACTGAGGCAGAAGTAAAACCCTGTTTTTTCTTTGGCATGTATAAGTGAGACTTGTCTCACTGGCCTTAAATCGTTGCATATGTTCCAAAGAGGGTACTGATTCCTGCTCCAGTATAATTATTTCATATCAACTAAAATATCCGTGACTTTCGGATCAACCGTAAATATCGTAGAAGGATTATGTGAAATGGGACAAAACACATTTCAGGTACTCAAATACTCACGTGTTATATATGCATGAGGAAGTAGAAGTCTTCAGGAACGATATGCACTTTTTCTTTTCCTTCTACTATAATTTTTAGCAAAGTTATGACAAATGTTATTTTCGGCCCTGTCTGAACTTGCAGTGGCGGGTTAGCGCGAACATGAAATGTGACGGCGTTAAACCATATTTTCTGAGAAAACGAGCGTATTTCATAAGGTATTACTGAATATCATTCTTGAGGAAAATTGAATTATCTTTCAACCTATCGAAATCGTTTTTTGATAAAGCTTATATTTTCTGAAATAACAACAAAAAAATTATATTTTTTTAAATGGGAAATTTTTTAGGTTCCACATCTGAGTTTTTGGTAACAATTTTTTTTCTAATAATACATGATGTCGATATGTTATTTGCCGAGTTTCAGAGTGCTACAATTCATTCTTCACTTTTTGCTCGAGGTTGTCTGTCGTTACTGGATTATAACGTGAAAAACGTATTCTAGCTTGATCCATGCGAAAGAGATTCTGAAATCATTTTACTTTGGTTTCTGTCGAATCGAACCACAGTAAATCGCCATGGAATGTTGGTATTACAACTTAAATTTAGATTTTTCAGTTACCTCCCGATTACAGTTTATGAAGGGTTATATATTTAGAATTTCGCCATTTACTGGGTGACTATTAAAAGCAGTGGATACATACATTCGATCGACATGAAATTATTAGTGTTTGTAATACTTCTGTTTCTGGTGAGTTATAATCAAAGTATTTCTTCAATGAAGATGGCGAGTATGACAGAATATATTAAATCATTTTTGAATGCGCTAAAATTACTAATATAATTCGGCGAGAGCCAGCAGAAAATATAAAAACTCAGTGAAAAGAAAATCATGTGGGAGAACTAGATATTAATAGAGATATAGTGCGATGATCAAGAAAATGAATATTGAATGCAGAGGAGGATAAAAAAACAAGTTGTTATTTTTTAAGTTTGAGGTTGTATTTCATAGAATAACATGTCATTATACAAGTGTACAAGTGAGTTTGAGGGCACAACGCGATTTTTTTAATGCTGGAAATGATTTTAAGATCGGGATGATATGCCTTATATTTTTTAGGAACATATTCGGTACTTATCCTTCAGTTTTTGCAAATTTTGAAGAAAAAAATAACCAAAATCTAATAAACACGAAATATCTGGGTGTAATAGTTGATTGTCATCTTCGGTGGGATAAACATCTGGTACAAGTCTGCAAAACTCTTCGTTCGCTCCTCTATAAGTTCAGATATTTTCAGCAAATACTAGATTTCAAATATCTTAAAATTCTTTTTCAATCATTGGTAGAAACAAGACCTACCTACGGTATTCTGTCTTGGGGGGCAGCAACAGATGCACATTTGCAGAACTTCGAAGATTTCCAAAAAAGATTTTTGAAAATTTTATCATCCAAACCAATCACTTATTCATCCGACCAAATATTTACAGATACTGAAGAACTATATACGTCAGCATTATTACTATAAAGTTGTGATTAGACAATTCGAAAACAGATTTAATCTACCACCACTAGCCATAACCACAAAACACATCTAAAAACGAATAACTCTCTAGAAAAGGTAATATCCAGAACAAGAATAGGACAGAGAAATCATACCGTTTTGTCTAGTAGATTTTAAAATTTTCTACCGGCTGAAATCAAAGAAGTATCAAACATATACTCTTTTAAAATGTTTGAATATTTATATGTATGTACCTTTTATCTTTATTTCATTATATTCCCTACAATTTTAATATTTTAATTATTTTACCGATAACGACACGATAATTTTAAAATATTTCTCACATATATCTCTCAACTTGATTTTAATGTGTGTTGTACTAATAACTGTCAATATTTTATGTTATGAAATTTTTGTTTCGAATTTATGTTTATTTTGATATTAAACAAAATGGCTGCTTTGTTATCTGTCTGCTGATGATAATATGAAAATTTTAGGTACAGAGAACTTCTGTAGAAGGGTTCCTTGGAAGATTTGATGATTTTACCGGAACTCGTTAGGGTTAGAAAGGATCTTTAGAGCAGAGCTCTATCATTATGAATAGCCATTTTGTTTTGGGTGAACATTTTTGTCTGAAATTTTATCATCGTATAGGAAATTGAAAGATGATTCAAATGAGGTAACATTCCACCCCCAATGCGATTTCAAAAAATGTTTCAAAACGGCGGCCCGACGCCATATTGAAAATAGACCTTTCTTTGCTGTAGAAAAGTAGTTTATAAACTATCATTCGACCAAAAAAAATTTCAAAGAAAAATTCAATTTCGACAAAAGTTAACAGGGGGGAGGGTACTTTATGGGCAGACTATAACCCATTCTTATTGTGATTCTTATACATTCGGAAATAATTATTGAAATACGGAATTCACTAGCTCCCGTACTATATCTTAAAGGGGAACTGTCTGAAGGTAGGTTGCACTATATCGTTTACTTGAACTATAACTATCAGAGCTACTGAACTCATTCTTATCTCATTTTATAGCGAATTTAATCTTGTTTGAAACTGGAATAGTTTTGGTCGAAAACATGCATCTTCATGATCTAAATGGGACTACACCAAAAAAGTGCAGAAATTAGCAGGATTTTGCATCTAAGTCACATCCCATACCAGTAAAAAAAAGAAACCTACTATACTCTATTTCAAGACTAACGTAGAATAAATTCCCATAAGCACCTAGGCATAATACGTATGAATTTACTACGTTATTCTGGAACTGTACCACCATTTGATGCAACTTAGGCACACCCGTTTAATGACAAGGTTACTGGATTATGAAAAGATTCAGAACATTTAAACTACATAGGTTGTTATACAGTTCTTTCGACTGATCAGAATACCTGGAGCGAAAAATATGTGATCTCATCCTCCTCCTTGACGCGGTGTTTTATGGTAAGAAACTATTACCTCCAGCGCTATCCACTTGTACGAATTTGTTCGGTCTTGCATTACTGAATTTGACGTGTTCTAATGTAATTTTTATTCACTACTTGAAATGTCACCGAATATTGACATATCAAAATTATAGTTGGTCATGAATAACAATAAAGTAACTTGAACAGATTTTGTACAAAGGACCTCGCAAAATTCTTATGGAAAATGGCTCTCGGCTAAATTCCGTGTTGTAGATTTTGACTTCCTCGGCAAAAGTGTCTTGGGCACAACAAAATCGGCCGACTAGTTTTCGAGATACAGGATGTCAAAGATGAAAAGTAAGGTTTTTTGCTGAGAATTTTTAACAATTCTAAGAATCAACAAATCATCTATTGATTCTGCTAATACCATGCCTCGACTTGAATGTTGAAATTTCCGAGTTTGAAGACGGAATTTCCGAGTTTGAAGTCAGAATTTCCGAGTTTGAAGCCGGAAAAACAAAATTCCGACTTTGAAGTCGGAATTTCCGAGTTTGAAGTAGGAAAAATTAAAAAAATAACTGTGTGGCCCTTAGACGCTTTCGTACAAGCGATTACATTACATTCGTATTTTTGAATTTATACATGTTGAGATATGGTCTTTGACATGAAGAAGTGTCAAGATTTCGACTAGGGATACGTAATCAATATCATATTTCGAAATGTAATTTAGTTTTTTAATTTCAGTGCCATGAAGCTCAAGAACGAGAAGTGTCCTGTTCGGAAAAAGGATTCTTATGCTACGGTGAGGATAAATTTTATCAATGTATATTGAACAAAGACATCTACATGATAGGTGGCGCTCCAAGGAATTGCCCAAAAGGGTTTATCTGCAGCGACTCCTCTAAATATGAATGTGACATAGAGTTATTCAACGGAAATCAAGAAAACGAACTAACTGAATTTTAACAATATGTATAATAGATTTCACTTACACGTGTTTCATTAGATAAATTGAAGGTACTAATGTTACAAATATGTTCACAATAAAAATATTATTCAATGAATCCGCACAATTTTCTTTGAAAATAGGCAGTAGTCATTACAAGCTTTTTTTTTGGAATTAGTTCCTCATGTTGATAAACAAAGTATTCATATTTGCAATATAATTCATACCAGCAAAGCGTTCCAACCCTAAGATCGCTATTTTGAAGACTGTTAACTATCTTTGAGTGGATATTCAGAATTATTGATGGTAGGTAAAAAAAAACAGATGCCGTGACGTAAAAGATCTGGTGGCCACCCAGTGGATCAAGAATGTTTCTCAATTGTATCGGTTTTCATAGATGCCCACAAATGTGATTCGGGTTGAAATCAACATAGATAAAGTTGTAACGCAAGAGAGTATAAAATAAAGGATCTAAAAAAAATTACTGAAGATAAGAATAGTTCTGTGTGCAATAACACATTCAACTTCTGCCACCCACCTACTCACAGAAAACCATACCTTCGAACATAAAATCGAGTATAAAATCTTGCACGCCGACAACAAAGACACAAAGACATAAAATTAAATCCTGCAAAAAGTTTTGAAATTAATAAATGGCAAACTTCTCAGAACTCAAATATTGACTGAAAAAAATTATTCAACTCTACACTGTTAACTTTGTTTGCAGGTAAAGAATTAGATTATTGTAATTATTGTAGTAGAATAAAATGAACAAATAATTGATTAACTAGGAGCCACGTATAAAACCGAAATTTATAAACAGTTAAGGCACTGCAAAATATTAGAAAGAAGCTGTGATGGCCAAGCTATTTTCGTGGTTATGTTAATCCAGTTTATGAATATGATATGATTATGAATATCAATACTGGGTCTAAATTTGAAAATTTCCCGCCCTTGATGACTTTCTTCCGAAATGAATTAGAAAATCGAAAAGGCTCATCAATTTGATATCGAAAGAGAACATTTGCAACTATCGTGGTTTAACCATCCTAGAGACGTAAATAGAATGGGGTGATTCAATCGGTACTTCATTTTGGAACTAGTTCGATTCCCTTTTCAATTATAGCCTTATTTATCTTGATTTTAGTGATGGTTTCAAAGGAATATTGTCCAGATGTAATTAGAACATGCCTAGACGGAGACCTTTTTCTTTGACCCCCTTTGCTCATGTATCCGTTCATACACTGGGTCAACTGCGAAGAGTATTCGCATGTATAAGATGCGAATAAACAACTTATAGTATACGTTCAAGCATGTTATCGGTCTGTAATTCTTTGTATCAGACAAATCTCCGTTTTAGGGGATAAGCACGGTTCGCCTCTCGACAAACCAATCTGGAATCTGCTGCTCCTCATCCAGCAATGAGTTTAAAACTCTTGCCAGATGGTGGTGGGAGCTTGGAAATTTTTTCCACCAAAAGTTATTCAACTCATCAGGGCCTGGAGCAGCGAAGTTCTTCGAGCCTTTAAGGCCCTGTCGAACTTCTTCCGTGGTTATCGGGTTGCGCAGATCATTGTTCTCAGGCTAAGGATGCCTCATGCAGAAAGCTGGAGTATCTGTATTGAGAGGTTACGAAAACTTATAGATACTCTTCCAGAAGATCTCCACCCGATCAGCGGCCGGCGGGTTATCCACAACACGTGGAGGCTCTTGGAATGAGCGAGAAGGTTTATCGCGGAACTTCATGTTTTCCGCTACACTTCTCGCTCGCCTCACTAGTGACTTCTTCGCAGCCACCAGCATTCGTATCCTATCAAGGCAGTGCTGTTTGATGGTAAACAGCACGCATTCATTTAGTATGTGGTGAGCTCGTTTTGATTTTGCAGCAATTCGCCACACTGCTGGCGTGAAGGGACTATTGGCCACCATAGTCCATCACACACTGGATACGAGACACGTGTTGTCTCGCCGACTTGATCTTGGCTTCCATCTTGTGTATGCGTCGCCCATGCCTCCCAATCAGAGAGGTGGCATATTTCGTCTCCGTCTGGAACAAAGCCTGCGCGGCATCATACACTGAAGGGTTAATCTGTCAGATGTCAAGCTCTTCCGAAAGAACATCGTTAAACTCCACATCCACTCGTGCCAGTTGTTGTCGCTTCAGGCGCTTGGTGTTATGAAGCGCCATGCTAGTTCTGAACCCTCCATCGGTGGTATGATGTGAGCCTCCTCTACAGCCAGAACGACACGTGTCACATCTGCCACTTGTGTCACTTCGTTAACCGGCTGAGGAGGAGCTTCACATAGCCTCGTTTCCGGAGATGGGTTACTTGATCCCTAAGGTTTTGGGCGGGAAAGGCGGCATGCTCTGGGTGTCTCATGCACCACAGAGGATGCATTCTCGCCATGGTCGGTTGTGGGGCCTCTACCTCGTTCGTTGGGAACCCGAGTCTTAGGATATACCGGTGGGCTAGTATACCCACGGCCAACATCATAGGGAATGTTCTTTCCCTCCCGGGTGCGCCTATGCTATTATTATTATTATTATTATCATTATCATTTTCTCTTTCTCCTATATATTTATAAATGAACATCGATGTGTATAGAGGAAGATTAGGGGACAGCGGCCATAGCGGTAATAACGCACATCTTTTATTTTCTCATAAGCTACTAGGTTATTCAAAGTGACATATTCTGCCATCTAGTGGTGCTTAACTGAGCGGCCTGCACACAGGATTTATAAAATGCCCTAGGAACGGTTTGTCATTCATCAGCATATTTATGATTTGTGGCAGTTAAAGAATGAAAAGCACGTCAGTATAGGTGGCTATAGTGGTATTCTCTATAAAGTTATGGGGCTGGCGTCGAAGAAGAGCAACCATCTAGGTGAAGACAATGTCTAGAGTGAGGTGCAATATTGGGATTGTTGTCTGAAGGATGTACCTACTATGAATGGTATCGCCACCTCTCGTACGATAGCCAAACAACCGGCAGTTTTGAGTTTAATTCTCTACACGAACAGATTGACTCTGACCTTGACTAATTATTCGAGCATGCATAAACCAAATCAAAAATAGAAAGTGAATAAATGGTACCATCCAATCATTCAATTTAAACATATTGTTCAAGTTCCAGTAATGTTTGACACCTACATCTCGTAACTATTAAATTACAGCTATCTGCGGGGCAGCTGCAGTAACGAAACAATCGGCATCTCTTTCCGGTACACCACAAAGTGTGATTCGTGTGATTCGTTTAACTTCGCTATGCAACACAAGTTACAGAGTACCACCCCCTGGACTAATTTCACGAGGCGACCGAGTGTTTTATGTTCAAGACTCACTGCTCTGTGGTCAGAGCGCGGAGCCGTAACATTATTCCTGTAGAGTATTGTGCAAGCTAACTTGATTTTCAAGAAGTTGTTGTGTCCTCTGAGTTCACTTCAGGAACTCGAAATAACTATCAACTCCAATAAATATTCTCAGAAGCACTGATTCAAGGAAGGGAAGACCCCGAAACGCTTTCATTCGAAGTTTCTGGAATTGATTTGAGTTCGATTATGATCAAACTTGACGAGAATACTAAATCCTTGGAAGATAAACTTCTAGAAAATGTGGGTAGCTTGAAAGAAGAACTTCATGAAATTCAAAAGTTCTGAAGGTTGAACTTCAAGAAATGAAGAAATCTGCATTGTTCACAATAAGCTTGTCAAGAGAGAAACAAGATATCCTGCCCTACCAGGACTACGCTTATTGCCATAATCCTATAAAATGCGAATAATTGGGTCGAAAATCCATCAGAAAACAACTACTTTCCTGGCTACTACCACGACTAACGTGGAATTAATTCTAATGAATTTCCGTGCAGAGTTTCTACAAGGATGATGTCTCCGCAATTGCTAGTTGTATGGAAATGTTCATTGAAACATTTCGACCACCTTTAGATCGATTTCTGGGACCTTGCCCTCATCAGTATAGGGTAGGTCTCTGCAAACAATAAATAATGTCTGCAACAAATGGTTCAACAATCTCTCCATGTCTGGCAGAAGCTGAAACACCGCCCAGGGATTTTCGACCCAATCATTCTTATTGTATAGGATTATGGCAATAAGCGTCGTCCTGGTAGGGCAGGACATCTTGTTTCTCTCGTGATAAAATTATTGTGAACAATGCAGATTTCTTTATTTGTATTGGTGGGTTAAATTAATCACGCAAGTTTTTGGTATTGCTTTGGTTGAGGAGCTGGAGTTCAGATGGAGCCCGTGGTTTCGTAAACGCTGGTCTGCAAGCGGTGTCTCAGCTTCTGCCTTGACATGGAGAGTTTGTTGATCCACTTGTTGCAGACATTAGTTATTGTCTGTAGAGACCTACCCTATACTGTTTAGGGCAAGAAACCAGAAATCGATCTATAGTTGGTCCAAATGTTTCAATGAACATTTCCATGCAACTAGCAATTGCGTAGACATCTTTGTAGGAACTCTACACGGAAATTCATCAGATGCAATTCAAAGCTCGTCGTGGAAAAACCTTAGAAAAAAATTTTTGAAAGAGAAACTTCAAGAAAATTCGAATTTCCTGAAAGAAAGGAAGAAAATGTGAAGATTCTGGAAAACAAACTCCTCCAAAATACAAAAGGTTTCAGAGATGAACTTTGTGGTGGGCAAACCGATAGGAAGAAATAATGGGAGCTATAGAGACAGACGGATAAAATAAAAAATTAAATCGAAAAAGAAATGGAAGAATTGAAGTCATAAAATAAAATATGGATTCGAGGCAGAAATCTACAAAATAAAAGAAGTTGGAAAATTGTATTGATACTGACTGTATCACAGAAACGGCCAACAAAGATCCAATGCTGGACCTGAGTTTGTACTTGAATGAAGTTCAAAAAAGGGGTAAAAGTTTTAACAGTCAATTCCGAAACAGGAAAGCTTTCCATAAAGCCTCAGTTCAATACAGTTCCAGTGGTCTGAGGAATGGCAAACTCGTTCAGGAAGTTGAAAGAAGCATTAATCAACGCACCAGTTCTGAGCTCCTGCCAAACTGAAAATTCATTTTGGATGCAGACTCCAGCAATGTGAAACTTTCCTGTTCTAGATCCAGGAAAGCCAAAACCTTCAGTGGAGAGCAGTACGCGCACTGAACCCGCTCGACTCGGATCGGCACGAAACGGGTCGGATCGGTACGACGGTTACCCGCGCACTGATTCGACTAGTAACTAGTTCTCTTGGCCGTGGTCGAGTCGAGTCGAACGGTCTCCGCCGTTCCGATCTGAATGAGTGCACTGAGGTATATTGAAATAGGAACAATGCAAAACGTTCAACAATGCCGTGCCGTGCCGATCCGAGTCGAACGCATACAGTGCTGTGTCACCAGCTGTTGGCTCAAGTTGGATGAAGAGGCTCCGAGAATTTGACTTCAAGATCGTACATCGAGCTGAGACTAGAATGCAGACCCCCTATCCCGGATAATATGCCCAGACGAGTGCTCACGTTGCCGAAGAGCAGAGGAGAGGGAATCGACTATCTGTAGACCTACGATAGTAGATGATAACTGGCATAACAACAAGATCCAGAGAGATCAAGAAAATAATCTAGATCTGGGTTTGGACATCGGTTGGAAGAAGAGCGATCGACGAGTAACATCATAGCGAGAAATCGCAAGTTATTCAGCAGCCGTTGAATCCTACTGGGCCCTATAGAATTCCATTACCCTGAGAAATGGAGTCCTGAAACTTGTGTCGGAGTCCAGTGATGGTGGGGAAGAAAGATGTCAGTCCGTTGCACTCAGGAACCGAAGAGAGGATGTGATTCACAATAACATCGACAGGTAAGGAAATATCTCAACATATTCAGTATAGATAATCTCCTAAAATAGAAGACCAATCTCACAAGAAAGATCGTGCTCAAAAAAATCCTAGTTTCAAACAATTTTTATGAAGCATCTGAGTTCAAGACGCACATAACATCAGTCATGTAAATCACTATACTTTTGATCCCAATGTGAATGTCACTTTGCTGAACTTCAGTACGATTACTCTGTGATTTTATTCCTCAAATAAATGAATATTTGCTAAAAATACGCAAAACACCAAAACTACGTCAGTTCTCACTCGGAGCGCGTTTCACCAACAAAGTTGGCAGTCTCAGGAGCTAAAAGTTTAAAGAAAGCTTTCAGCTCTTGAGATTACCAACTTTGTTGGCGAAACGCTGGTTGATCAAGAATTGCCGTAGTTTTGGTGTTTTGGGCTTTTATTTCCTGAGATGATGGACTTACAGATCCTTCACATTCATAACCTACAAATCACCCATCAGATGGAAATACCTAAAATGAATACACTGTATAGTCCTCATATCTCTTTACTCTCAACGTAGTGTCAATCATCAACATATCTTGTCAGGTATTTAATTTTTGCATGTCAGTTATATAATATTTACAAATTCATTTAATTCCGAAAAAAACCTCAACTTGTAGGTATGTTTGTTTATGACAAGTTTACTATTATGCAACTATTTTGTCCATATTTTCACATCGTAGCCCTTGAAAATTCAAATGAATGTTAGCGAACGCTCGGTAACAAACTTTGAACCTGTCTTTGAGGCGACTGTATGCACAAAATTTTATTGTAAAAAATGAATATTAAAGAAAACCATCACATTCGTACATATTAATAACAGTTCATACTTCCTATAGTAACCCAGTACATTACAGAAAGCTGTCCTCAATTTCACGTTTCTCAAAATATCTTTTTAATTTACCAGCAATTATTTCAGTTAGAGGAACGAGAACCCAAATAACAGTAACAGACAAATTTGAAAAAAAGGCGGTAATTGGAAAATAACTAAGCATATCTAACTGATACTGATAAATTAAATAATATAATAATATCACAAATAGACCAGAAAAGGTTCCTAGACAACCCTCTATGATTTTCAGTTTCCTTTCATTCAAGAACGATTTATAAACCATATTTTCCGAGTATTGCGTCATTCCATATCCACATCCATGAAGTAAACAACTCCAAGTGATGAGCTCATTCGACATTTCTTTTTTGGTGAGTACTGAAACGAAAAATGCACAATAAAAAACAAGAAAAATATTTTTTTTTGCAATTTTCAGAGAAAATTGTAACAACTTCTCGATAGAACATTCATAAAATAATAAGCGGCTCTGCTGGGATCTACCACCATTTTTGTGTTACTCGTGGAAACTATATGGCAAATCACAAAATCAAAACCACCAAATGAAAACAAGGAATCAACAACTGGATCAAGCTCAGAAAGCCAAGTTCTCCTTACCCCAGGTCCGGCTAGTACTTCCTAAAAACCTTGGAGTAGGGAACTCCATGCTGCAGGTAATACACCTACGTCGAAACTACAAGCAACCTATGTCAAGCCACTAATGAACAGCCAACAACCAATGAATTAGGCAGGGGTTCACAGTAAACCGTACCTGAAGAATCGGTGAAGTGCATCGAAAGAATGGCTGTCAAAAACCCACACCTGTAGTTAGCGCAACGCAGTAGTAGTATAAGTAGTATTTGTGGGTAGGTAGCTACTGCAGTCAATAAAGTAAGCCCCCATGGGCCCTTCTGGCCATATACCCTGTTTTTCCCATACATGATGTTCTACCTTCCTATGTATTCCACCAGCTCTCATCAAAGTAGGTTAGGTTAGGTTTAAATGTGAGTGAGCCCATATCAGGCTCTCCACTGCGGCCAATGGCCTATTGTGGCTCACCCTATGGATATATTTCTCCCAGTATATCCAATCTCTTAACGAAATTGAGTAACATATTGGGAGAACAGTTTACCAGATCTTCTGGCCTTACTTTTGTATTGCCAAATATTGAAAATCTGGTTCTGGTACACAGGATGTGTTAGCCGTTTCATCATCCTCCATGCATAGACGGCACTCTGCATCCTGTGCAAGTCCAATTTTATGCATGTGGTGTTTCAGTTTGCAGTGGCCAGTGAGCAAACCTACTATAACTCTGAGATGTGCTCTACTGAGTTCTAGAAGTTTGTCAGAGTCCTGTTTTTAGTCCTGGTAGACTGAGCCAATACTCAAGTCTTTTATTGTCTGCCCAGGCGGTTGTAGCATTCTTGGCAGTGCTATATGCTAAACCGATGACCGGTTCTGGCCCACGTTGTTTCGCCCCCCCCCCCTTTTGCTAGGGCGTCCGCTATTTCGTTTCCTTCTAGGCCCGTGTGACCTGGTATCCAAACTAGGGTAACGTTGTTGCCTTGTGCTAGTCGGTTCAAGGTGTCTCTGCAGTTCCATACTGCTCTGGATTCAAGCGCTTTCAATGCTGCTTGACTATCTGTAAATATTTTTATTGTTTTTCGTGTGAGGTGTCGGTCATCAAAGTATATATGTGTGTAGTGTGTGGTTGCTTGTCAAGGGAGAGGGTTCCTTCAATCCTCATGAGAGCCTGGTAGGGCTGCTTCTCAATCAGATGGGGTGGCAGCCGCTGGTTATTAGTCACCGGCTACCAATTCTGCGGCACCCAATTCGAGGCTCCTTCCTGGATCCCACAGAAGACAGGTTTTTCAGATTTCGCAAGGCTCTGTAATGAATGGGTGTGTATGTATTGTGAGACATATGTTCGTTTCAGCGTCGGTGTACGGCGAGCTATGACCCACGAGTCGCTACTTCCGTTGGCTACTGCACCTCAGCCATCTTTGGGATCATACCAACGTAAGTACCGCTCGGACGAATTAACTACCAGAAAATCCCAGAAAAGTGGGTCAAATAATTCGAAGACGTCTGATTCCCAAATAAATAATCCCTCTGCGTCTGGAAAATGCTGACATCATCCTGCTACAAGAAGAAGGACTACAAAATTCCCGTGTAAAGTGAGATAAATCAAGATACCATGCTCAAATACTTCCACGGAGAACAACCAATAAGACTCGCAACGAAGAATATGGTAGAATAGAATAAAGCTTCAAGGATGCCATCGTAAAACGAAACCACTCAGACTCACACACGGTGTGACAATCTCTCAGAGTAGGACCAGCAAAGGAACTACTGAGGGCAACTAATGTTTTCATGTAGGTTCCCACAACCCAATTGGAAGAACCTGCCACCGAATGATCGCTTTGGGTTGAGCACTGAAAACTGGATAATGATAAGCTCAAAGTTCCAAGCCTCAGAGACTTTCTGGGGGTGAAACGAGTAAGAATCCACTAGTCAGGTTGCCTCAAATAGGAAGATTGCGACAGTATTGCTAATTAACCTACAATGTAGCAGAACAACCATAGCTGTTTAACTTGCCGAATTACCGTTGAACAGATTAACATGATCCTTGAACAGATAGCAAATGAGCCATCCAACCGAGGGATATGGAAAGTTCCCTTTCGGCAAACCTCAAATCTGTAAAATTGTTCAAAAGGGACCGAGGGACTATCTATCTTCAAGATGTAATAGCTTCCTCATTCCAAAGAAGTTGCTTTCGAACAAAAACAGTATACAAAGAGAGAAAAGGAAGGCTTGGAAATATTCCTGTAAAGAAGTTGAGAGCACTAAGTTTTTGTGGTACGGTTAATTCTGTCAGCACGCTAATGCGAGTCGATAGCTCATATCTGGCAATAAATCTCTAAAAATACCAGTGCACCTACTCACTTTCCTGGTTCTAGGGGAATTATTGAACCAGTCACACTCCAGGGAATCCAAATAATCGTGAAGATGTCCACAAGGAAAACCTGGAAAATTGCGCAGTTGTTTCTCATCTGTAGGAAAGTAAAATCGGACTGTCAGAATCTTCAGTCCATTTCAATCAACAGATTCAGTCTTAATTGCTACAGCCAGTCAGCGTGAAGAAACCCGGACAGGTTGTTCAAGACAAGCAGGGCCGATGGTTACGTTCCCAAAACCTGAAGAAGTTTCCTGAAATGGTCTTTATTTCCGTCTTCCGTGCTCGACATGATGAAAAAACTGGTCAATGGTAACATTTGACAACGCTTTACTGAAATTGTACGCGTTTCTATCTATCACATCATCCCTCAAAAAAAAAAAATTCACTACCTTCGTAGATATGATGGAGATGGAAACTATGAGGTGCTGCCCTCAGGGGGAAATATTATCCCCACTACTGTAGAACCTCGTGTCAGCCAGCGTCTCACTATTATGCTGACGATATCATCATAATAGTCACATTTTTTTTTGTTTCCTCTAGAAAAAGACACCTATATACCAACGGATCTCTTGACACATATTCGGTGAAAACATGCAGATTTTAAAGGACATTACACATTTTTCACAGCTAAGAGCGGTTTTCATCCCCTTTCTGACACCCCTCAGCAAGGATTTTGGTATTATCGGTTTTCGGGTACTAAATACTAGATCGGTACCATTCAGCAACTTTGGGTTCGGTTAGAGGTAGGGGGTTGTTTTGGTCTCTAACGACTGGGTAGCAAGACCATCATTTATCCTCCTGGTATGAGCCGGAATCCTCAATACAGGGCACACTGACACCAAGACAGCTTTCACGATGAGGAGGGTGAAACAGACTCCCACGTACTATTTGAATGAGAAGCTTTTGCTCATATGAGTACGGTAAGAATTGTTGGTTTACAACCTGATTGTTCAACGAGATTGAATAATTATCCCAGAACTTTTTTGGTAGCAAGCGATGATTGCAATCAGGGACAAGAGTCTGCTAAATCAACGTTTGAAAATTTTCGGTATCGACGCAAATAATTACTCACACAACATGCTGCTACCAGTTAACACCAATCCTAGAATGAATGTCCGTATAAGCTTCCTATCCTCCAAGGTCCTCAGCAGTGGCAAAAATACCAAAAATAAACACCAAGCGAAAGCCATGTAAGACAATAATAACGCGGTATCTTCTGGTTTATAATCATTGTTTTTCTCTAGAGCGAGATGCGGCGCAAGACAGAAAAATATTGTTGAAGTAAGTGTTACGAGTACTTTCGTTAGCAAAATTGGATAGAATAGTGGCTCTGTGAACGAACTGAAGAGTGGCATGAAAAAATAGTCCATACAGAAATATTTTATGTTGAGGAATTTGAGTTTCCAGGAATAACTGGTGAAAGGTGGACAGGGGCAACAAGCTCTTTTCCTTATTGTCTTCCGCAGAAATGAATGTTTCTCATCTCGGAAATCAGGAATATATTCAATATTCTGTATTTTCTCCCTATTCTCAACTTTACTCATGAGGTCTTCTATACTCAAGATTTCCGTTGTGTCGTGTTTTACTTCGTTCTCTCTTCCGTTAAATTCTTTCGTTGTGTTGTTTTTCACTTCGCTCTCTTTTTCGTTCAATTCTTCTAAGACAATGCTTATCCTATTCAACTGTTTGGGGTCTATTGAATCTCTTTTCGACTTTTCGGTGCCTTCTGGTTCCTCTGGAATTTCTGGAAGGATGGTGACCCCAGCGTTACTGAAGTACATTTGAACGGTTAGGGGAGTTAATGGCACCATAGGAGGATCTGCGTCTTCTAGAACAACTTTTGGATGGTTCATTACAGTGTCTTTCAGTAAAGATGCATCTCCTTCCTCTTCTTCCCCTTCATTATCCCCCTCAGCTTCACTGTCCTCGTCATTAGTATCGATAAATCCAGAGTCGAGATAATTTGCTTCCAGAAGATTCGTGGGATGACTATCCATTTCAGACGTTTGACGAGAAAATCTGAAAACCAAGTAATTTAATTCTAAGTCGAACTCACTGAATACAGTTGTATATAAATAATAGTTCATGATTAAAATTCTCAGAACAAAATGAAAGCAATCTCAACACGAGCATCAGACAATATGTCTTCTACAAACACTCTTACAAGATCACCAAAATAATAAATAAAAATTATAGTTTAAAAAACCTAAAGAACACGCTTCACTTCCCATGGACTAAAAAGTAAAAACAATTGACAATTTAATTTCTCAAATGTAAAAAAAGCGTGGGTGCTTTCGATCTATATTCTCATATTTTTAGTTTTTATTTTAATTTAACAATACAGAGCGTTCAAGAGCTCAAGAGAACTTTATCAAGCACCCCACGCTTTTTTTACATTTGAGAAATTAAATGTCAATTATTTTTTACTTTTTAGTCCATGGGAAGTAAAGCGTGTTCTTTAGTTTTTTACTATTATTACTGTTACTATTTTTTTTTTTTTGGTAGAAAATCCAAATATCCGACCCCGAAAACCATACCAACTTTGAATCGAATCTGACCATAATCACAATACTCGTCCATCATCTTGGGCCACAATCTTGAATTCATGAATTCTGATAAAAAAAATCATAATCTCTGACCCCGAAAACCCTCACACACTAATTTTGAATCGAATCAGACCATAATGACATCTTGGAGCCGCCATCATTAATTTATGAATTTTGACAGAAAATTCGAAATATACGACCTAAAAAAACCTCACATACCAATTTTGAATCGAATCTGACCATAATCACAAATCTTGTCCGCCATCTTGGAGCCGCCATTTTGTTTTTTTATAACAAAAAAAATTCATATTGCATTGTCACCGAAACTATGAACACCTGCTAAATTTCAAATCATTTGGACGTCTGGAAATGGGTGAAAATCACGCCCTAAAGAGTCAGTTACAAACAAACAAACAAACAAACAAGTGAAGCTAATATAAAGCGTGTTAAAAAGGGTCGTATTTAACCGAGCACCAAATTAATATTGATATGATTTCCAAATATTTATCTTTTGTCACCAAAAATCATAGTTGAGCACCTACATTTAATTATCAAATTATTTATTTTTGAGCCCCTAAGTATTGTGTTTTGGAGTTTATCTACATATATTTCAGCAGTAACTAATTTTGTTGGCACCAAAAATCTTACTTGAAAAAAAGTAGGTTTTTATCTCCTATATAAGCCTTCCCAATTTCGTTGCGATATACCAGGTGGTTCAAAAATTAGTAGGAACGGACTTTAGACTAGCACTGTATATATAGATGTATAGATAAAAAAGAGCATACGGAAGGTATCACGGTGACATCAGTTGAGAGTTCACCCATCGACATTGACGTTTGACATCTGATTGTCAGTCGTCCTCGCGTTCCTTGTTACTTTTTTAAAAAATAAGAAAAGTTGGCTCTGAAAATGAAGTCTCATTCATGAAATTTAATATCCTAATGAAAGAAAATTAATTTCAATCGGTTGAAAAATGTATGTTATATGATGGTGCTTCCATTTCAAATGGGTCACACTGTATGTATACATATATTAATTAGAAAATTGCCACGGAATAGTATGGTATTTTTTTTTCCGTGTTTCTCTCCGTGTTATTTGCTCTTGGTCATCAGAAGGACCATCCACATAAAGTTTCGGCGAAGTCTCGTCTGTCATCTTCAGGTGATGCTAACTGCCAAGAGTTTAGAACTAGGCTGATCCAAGTTTAAGTGGTTGTGTGGTATGTTTGATTGTTTGTATTTGGCCATCATCTCTCTTGTTATGTTGTTTGGGCGTTTTCGAATTTCGATAGTTTCTCTAATTGTTCAAAAGTAGAAGTTTTCATCTCTTAATCATATTTCAGTATTTTTTCGTATTCGAACTGAAAACGTTACGTGGCAAACTTTTGAATCTGTAACTTACAGAATAACCTACAGTACACATCTAAAGAAATCATTTTTTACTCTTTAGCGCATTTGAATAAAAGCTTGTCTAAAAAGTTTTGTTTATTAATATTTTCCAAAGTATACTCACGCAGGTAAGGTGTTGTAGCGAGACATTTCTGTAAGTGGAATTTCTACAAAATTTCTGGGTGGCCTCAAAATCAGAGATGCTGGAATGACACTCAACAGAAACGGTGCAAAAATCACTAGAACTCCACCCAAACAGTGGTCTACGAGAAGTAACATTAAATGAGGCGTTATCATCAAACTGATTGCTCTCGCTGATTGAATGTTTCCTTCGAAAGCCTTTTCGTCTGATTGGCATCTTTTAATAGCAAAATATTTAAGTTGAGTAGTTATGAGGTTTGAGAAGACTCCTGAAAGTACAACACATATTCAAACATTGATGAAAAACTCGAACAATATAAGTGAGAAATTACTCCTTTCATCATATCAAAACTTACAATTATTATATTTATGATTTTTCGACCATGACCATAGAGACTTTTCTTAAACTAGATTGAATTTGACAAATTTAGAGAGTTTTTTTGACTCTGTATACTCAATAGTTTCCGAGATATAGTAATTCAAAATTTGGTGTTTTTTAATAAATAGCCTGCATGCATTGCAGGTGGAGGAGAGTAAAAAAGGTTTAAACATTGGTCGGCAACGACTATCTTATATAGTTCCAGTGAACCTCATTTCCATTTTATGAAAGCGTTTTCCATAGTTTATTCAAGCATGAATCATATGAAATTTGTAGGATATATTGTCTTTTTTCAATTTAAATTTTTTTTTTTTGTTATTGAAAATCTCCCAGGTTTTCGTAGAGAACCCCTTCCGTAGAAAACCCCTCAAAAGCAGAGCTTGCCCGAGCAAGGGAGACCCGAGGCCTAAAGCCTAAAAAGAGGATTCCGAACCACTTTTGCTCCGTGGTGGTGGGGATCGAACCCAGGCCTTCTGGGTAAGAACAAAAGCTCTTAACACCTTGACCACTCCGCTATTGTGTCCATACTAACCTCCAAAAATTCCGTAAAAAAGAGTATTTCCTGGTAAAATCAATCCAATGCACATCAAGCAAGTACTGGCACATATAATATATCGGAACCCATTTGATAGTCGCTCTCCCACATATTCAGTTATAAGTCTGGATGATGGAGCTGAAAATAGACAGATTCTTCATACAACTGGAGATGTGACATACAACGAACATATTAGTAACAGGTATGTCATATCAAAATAGTTTCAATATATTCTCAAAATATTCCCGAGTGATGCTAAAATATGTGGGAGTACCCTATAAGGCACAGCCGAAATTTGTAACCCATTGGTTTCTGATTAACCTTTTTTCAAAATCGTTTTTCGAAAGGAAAAATGGTACTAATACAATATTCTTTGATGAAAGCTAGAAAGAATGAAATATATAAAGTTCATGTGGAAAAAGTGATAGAAAGTAAATTTGGCGGACAAGGTAATCCTTGCGGGTGAGACTTTGTGAGCATATTCAAAGGTACAGATTAATATCGTTACTAATTGAAATAAAATGTAATGTAAAAAATTAATAAAATACGAATCCTTATCAGTTCTTCATACAGTAAATTTGGGTAGGAACGGATAACCTAAATTATTTAACTATTTAAAACAACTAGATATAGATGGGTATTATAAATTCAAATCGAGGTAAAACTAGGAACATATCAGGATGATTGATAACTTTTCAATAAAGTGAATGAGATGTATTAATATCTCCACAGAGTAAATACATTTTTAAAGTTTTGATATAATGATTTGATGTGAAGCAATACCCTTTAATGTCCTGGCAGATAGTTGAAAATTTTTGTGGCTAGAAACAAGTTACTTCTATGACCATTTGATTTTTGAGTGAAAAGAAAGAAAGGTTTCTGTTTGTTGCGTTTCTTGTGGTACAAACAAACAATTAAACAAAAATAGATTCAACGAACATAAAAAAATTCCTGTCTCTTCGTTAAGTAGTATAGTTTCGTTTTTTTTTTCAGAAATGTTTTGTACTGTACTTATGTAATGTGCCAAAGTAACAATTTTCCACTCCTCCCACCAATTCAGTATGGAACCAACGAGAGCAAAATAAGACTATTTTAATTTAATTAATAATGACTTCAAGAGGCATCACCAGCGGGTCATCACGAAAGTCAAATTTCATCATTGCGCCTCACATCTTAGGTGTGTGGGGAAATATTTTTCAAGAATGATAGTGGAGATAACGAAGCACCTGTCCGTAACAAAACTACGTAGCTGGGAGCGCCAAAAATGCAGGTATCTACCTATTTTTTTTTTTTTTTTTGTCAAACCATACAGTTTTTTTTCAGAATCATCAAAATCATTTATACCAACAAAATTTTCGCAAAAAACTAAAACTGAACGCTCAAAATCGATATCATCAAAGGTATTGTTTGTTCTTAACACATGTTATCTATACCGTATCATACTACTATTATAGACTTTGGAAGCTGATCCCCACCACACTATTCCGAGCGCCATCTAGCGTGAATAACTTTCGCGAATTGCGACAGCAAGGTCATGCTTCAATAATATAAAAGACAAAAGAGTGGTATGCAGAAACATGGCTTCCTAAAGAAAAATTGAGGGGTTTGCAGGTATTCTTCAACTGAATTTTTGCCTACGGAGATCGACTATCATTATAACACCGAAGGCACTGCATCCAAGAAGGCTCATATTGTACTCTGTAAATCGAATAACATCCTAAATGAAGAAACCAGTAGCAGTTACAAACGTTGGAACAAATTATTCATATCAATATTACCGTTCAACTAGATATTTTCATTTTCCTTGCTTTCAAAACTTTCTCTTTTATATTCAGGCAACACCGTGGAAATTAAAGAAGGGGCAATTTTTGCAATATAGTAGGCGATGTGTCAATTTGATAGCTCTCCTTTCATACGTCCAGCATTTCAATGGGTTGAGTATGTTTTCCCTGAAAACGATTATTGTAACAAGAAATCGAAACGTCGCGTCGATCATGGACGTCTGAAACTAATATTCAATAATCGAACAAAGGCAAATTGGCGGTATCTTTCAAAATTTGGGGGATCGGAAGCTTCAGAGAATACTTTCGAAGCTTGGAACGATGGAAGAAGATAAACGAAATGTTTAATAAAATATAGATATATGGCGTCCGACTTTTTTCGTCAGTTACAGACCAAATATACAGTACGTTCTTCAAAATCATTCATCGGGTATCTGCAAGTAGCAAGCAGTGTGTGATCCATGCCTATCACTTTATCAACCTCTGTTGGGAGTTATTGACAATCGCAATAGTATACCTCAAACTTAAAAACGCTATAATTTAAAGTAAAAGAAGTCTGACATAAAAAAATCTACCAAGTACAGTTGTGTTCATAAAAAAGTCGTGCAGCAGTTGAAGGCTATTGTGAGCCAGACTTGTTATCAACTTTGACAAGTAGAGTCAAAATTCAAACTAATTTTGTCAGTAACGCGCTTTCAACATGTTTTTAGCTCAATTAGTTAGTGCAATACAATGCAATTAGTGCAATGCCTTGTACGACTTTTTTATGCACACAACTGTACACTGTTATTGGGAACTTACCGGCTAAGTGCCTAGCTGAACTATATAGTACCAGTGTCCATAATCCTGTTCGAACGGAGTATGCACCCAGGTGTACATTTTCTCTGAATAAGATACCATAGCACAGAAAGAAAGATGAGATCAAGAGCTGAAAAATTAGTGTAACAAAAATTACAACCATTCAGAATTTTTTTTTCAATCAAAAGCGAATTAATCTGTGGAAACAAAAGCTCCAATAAGTAATTCCTCATTCCTCTGTAGTACATGAACGAATAGACAAAAATAGTTTTGCCACTGTCCACAAGGTATTGCTCAGACTTATTGTCACTGTCATATTTACTGTACAGCGTTGCCAATAGTTCTAGACAGCGGTAACCGATGTAATTTCAATTTATCGAAAATGAAAGTTACGTCGATAGGGGTTTGTCAGTTCATCAGTCGGATGTTGGATTGGTCCGCCTAAAGCCTTGGAGTCCTTGGACACAACTGAAGAAGTATGTAAGTAATAAGTTTTATGTTTTGCGATTTAAAATATCAGTTTTGGAAATAAAACAGGATGCAAAACAGAATTGAAAAATATTAATAATAATCATAATAGAGTCTTTATTGTCCATTCCAGTTGTTTTAAAATAACATTAGCTCATATACATAAAAAATAATGACATAATAGGCGGAGTTCAGCTTACAAAGTTGAAAAATATTAATAAAAATGAATTATACTTTTGCTGGAAGTTTTTAATGAAAAAGTAGGTTTTCATCTCCTATTTAAGCCTTCCAAATTTCGTTGCGCTATACCAGGTGGTTCAAAAATTAGTAGGGGGGGAATGGACTTTAGACGAGCACTGTATGTACACCGGATATTTAAAAACTAATGACAACTATAACTAGAGCCAGGTCAATTAATAGTACTGGCAGAAAAAGTAACAAATATATCACAATTCAAAATAGTTAAAATAATTCTAAAATAAAAGAGATTTCGTTATCAATTTGTTTCAATAATGAGTCTTCAAATATATCAGAACGATTGATTTGAGATTGTAATCGACCAATGAATTTCTCAACCAATCCTTTATAAATGTTAAAATGGAAAATAATATTCCACACTCCACTCGAGAAATGGGCAGCGTGAAAATATATTGTTAAACAGTAGAAATTGAAGGATACCTACTAAGAACAAATTGCTGTCAAAAATATTTAGGATATGAGTCAGGATGAAGCTTACCTCAATCAAGCCTATTCCAATTTTAGCAATAAATTTTTCTTTGTTCTGTTCACTATTGCGATCATCATTGTTATTGGAGAAGTTGGATGAGATCATAGATAAAGTAATACTTCTATGCATGTCTTCTTGAATTCACTAATTCGAGCATTTTTTTTA
This sequence comes from Chrysolina haemoptera, assembly GCA_958298965.1. Taxonomy (NCBI): domain Eukaryota; kingdom Metazoa; phylum Arthropoda; class Insecta; order Coleoptera; family Chrysomelidae; genus Chrysolina; species Chrysolina haemoptera. Next base: position 10,247,828 of record OY282597.1, on the reverse strand, counting down.
TCGTTTATTGCACGAAGGGTGCGCTTGATGAGAAATTCATCATCAACATACGGAATGGGATTCATTATTATAAGTAACTCGTAAATGATTATCCTTATCTTATCTCAATTTTCAACAGATATGGCAGTAGTTGTGTTGATTTGTATCGCACTCGCCAATGAGACATAAATAAATCAATAATAAAATAGTTATTTTTGTACTAAGTGCGTGAAATGTGTGTTTTTTTAATGGCACATGAGAGTGTTAATTTCAGACCGCAGGTCGAGGACAAAAATTCTCTCGAATGTACCATGAAAAAACGAATTTTATACATGAAATACAAACAACATTTTTTGTACAACTGTGGATGTGAATTTATATCGTCTGAAATATATCAAAAATAAATACTTCCAATACACATCTTGACGTGGTCTCGATAAGTTATCGCTTTTAAACGACTGTGGTCTTGAAAATATTATTAATATATTCATTAAAATCATATTCAAAAATGTTTCCTGTCTGAAAAAAATTAGTCCAAAATAACTAAATAATACTTCCCTTTTCTATACATGTTATTCTTAATGTTATCAATACTTCCAATACAATTTCACAGCATCCAAAGGTATTTCTGTGTCGTTACTATATAGAAACGGTTTGTACCTAATCAGATATATCTGAGAAAGCAAATGCAATAGTATCTAATTTGTTACCGGTCAACTCCAAGTTAGTATTTGAAAAAACATATAACCAATTTCGTGAATGGTCCGACAAGAAAAATGTAAAAAAGATTTCTGAAAATGTACTTATATGCTAAGTTGCGTGTCTACTCAGTTAGTCCCGCTCATTAAGAACAAAACCGTCGGATACCGAGGAAATAAATCTAAAGTTTTATCAAGGGATGATATCAATAAATTTATTCAAGATGCTGATAACGAAACAAATTTACTTTATAAGGTACAGACATAATCATTATTTTGTAAGATTAGTAGTAATTTCGATATTTTTCATTTGTATAGGTTATCCTTATTTTGGGTATCAGCGGTGCTTGTTGCCGTGAAAAATTATTACATATAACTATTGATGGCATTGAAGATGCTGGATCAAGGCGCGTGTCTAGGGTCATTCCATGGGAGCGGTAATCTTCATGGGGGTGGGGATAATCACTGTTTTCCTGCATATTATTTACTATAAAGGTATTATTTACTATAACGGTATCATTTACGTTCGAAAAAGTTAAATTTTGATCACTTTAAGATCGTCATGGGGGGGGGGTAATTACCCCATTACCCCCCTCAGGCACGCGCCTGACTGGATCTATATTGATTGTTAAAATACCTGATACGAAGACCTATTGCGCAAGAACGTTTACTGTTTCAAATTCTGATTATATTGAGATATACCGCAAGTATATAGAGCATAGAGCACTACGGCCGCCTCATACAAAAAGTTGCAGATTATTTTTGAAATATTCGAGAGGAAAATGTATTATCCAACATGTGGTGATAAATAAAATAGGAGAAACCCCCAGCTTCATACCAAAACGACTTGGAAAAGACATGTATAAGGGCCAATTCAGATATATGGGTGCACACCCAGGGTTTATGAAGCACGTGCAATTTACAAGCATAACCATTTTTGACCCGTGTGTCTTAAAACTGCAAGACCATTCACATACGTGCCTTTCACTTGCGTTTCTATCACATGGTCATATTTTCTCTGGTTCTGTATTGATTTTCTCAATACTAGAGGTACGGCATTTGAGTTTTTCAAATTATCCCGTCGTATATTTCAATGAATATTTGATTATGAGAACTAGAACATGTTCCGTGCTCACCCCGCATTTCTCACGCACGCCGATAGGCACAAGTGTGAACGTCGATGGGTATGTATTTATCGTGCAGGGTCAAAAATGAAGGGTGGGCACACTTGTATCTAAATCGGCCTTAAGAGCTACACAGGTCACTGTTTCAGGAGAAGCTCTGTAACTCTTCTGGTCACGGTGGCTGTAAATCTTGTTCTGTAGCAGAAGCATATTATAGAAGATAGTTTGAATAACAAAATTGAGATTTCTAACAAAATATTGGATTACCAATCTTTTTCCAAACAAATTACATTAAGGATGTAAATTTCAATATTTTTACTCTCAAACCACTAGAGCTCGATCAATAACAAAACCTGAAGCAAAAAAGGATCAACACTATAAGGACACTAAGTAGTTAAGAGACGTATGAGGTATGTTTACAAAAATTATAATTCATTGACGTCACAAACATGGCGGATGTGAAGACCGTATAGCATAGCATAGCGAAGTGGAACGAAGTTTAACCGAGCACACGCTATCACTTTCGGGTGTACCGGAAAGAGATAACGATTGTTTCGTTTCGGTGTCGCTATACGATATAACGATATAAGTTACACAGGGGCGTTTTATCCATAAGGCTGATTAGGCTAAAGCCTCAGGCGCCGTAGGTTTTAGGGGCGCCAGCACGTCCTAGGAAAAAGCCAAAAAATTGGCAGCGCTGAAAATGAAATCGGAGGATTGAACTACTACCGGCGCCAATTAATTTTTAGCCTCAGGCGCTCTAACCCTTAAAACGCCCCTGAAGATACAGAGTCCCAGCCCAGGGGTGGGACACTGTAAGTTGTTTTGCAAAGCGAAACGAAACGAAGTTAAACGAAGCACACGCTATCACTTTCTGGTGTACCGGAAAGAGATAGCGTATGCTTCGCTCGCTATTTCCAAAGAGTAGGGGCCTATAACACTCTTTGCTATTTCTATGTGACTGTTTCGCACCTAAATTATGATTGCCATCTAGCGGGAACGCATTTCAGGAATTATGACGTTTTACGTCAATATGTAATGTTTTTAAATGTTTTAGGTTATGTAAAATGTCAAAACAAGAACTTTTAAAGCAATACGAAAAAGATGTGAAAGTTATAAGAGCTCGTGCCAAAAATTTAGGATTAAGTGAAGAGGAAATTAACGCTTCTTCCAAAGATGTTTTCTTCGAATTAAAACATGAAATAAATAGCTCAAAAAATGAACGAACCAAAGCTCAAAATTTGTGTACTACTTTTAAAAATCTATTTTTACTGTTTTCGTTAATTTTTATCGTCGTTTACATATTATTAAATGTTCATCAACCGACATCGAGTATAGTTTTAAGAAATGTTCAAGGTTTAACATACCCAACTTTGAAATTTGTGAGATTTCTATCAGTGCCTATCATCAAACTGTTTCCATCTTTTACAGGTAAGATATATGTTCATTGGTACTATGCAACATACCTATAACTATGTTAAATGAATATTCTATTACAAAAATATCAAGAGTAAATTTTCCTCATTTCGAAAAAGAACCTGGTACATTTATTAATCAGAACACAATTCAAGCAAACAGTTGTCACTCATAAAATGCTTTTATAAATTGTCCTACCATACCTAGTTACATTCCTTCTAACTTAGAACTTACATGTTTCATTATTTTTTGGTGTTAGTTTACAACTTAAATACAATAAGGATCATTCTAGAAGAGTACAGACAAAATTGAAAGAAAACAAAAGAAAATTCAGTGGTATACCTTCCTACCACAGTTCAGGTTTTCTTAAAAAGAGTTTCATTTTTACTATTGTTCCATATAGGTACCTGGTGAGACATGAAGCCTGTTACTTTGTCCTATGAAAAGATTCAAACCAAAGGAAAAATTTCGATTTTAGTTCTTGTCTGGAATTCATTTTTTATTCTTTAAAATTAATCTTCCAAATTACCATAGCTTCTACAATTTACAGTAACAATTTTTAGAAAATATAAAAAACTTGTCTTAAAAATACTTTTAGATGATACGAAAACATAGCATGTTAAATAAGAAATGTGTATTATATGCATAAGCCTATAATCTCAGATAAAATCCTGAAAAAACTGTCTACTTGACCTTCACCAAATTAAGTAATTGAAAAAAAGTATGAAACAGCTTAACTTTAAAATTCCTTCCAATTGCAAAAGAAACTGGCATGATTAAATTGATTGTTAAGATTGTTTTTTCCGTTAACCAGCTGTCGCCCTCTTACGAACGGCAGCCCTCAAAAGTCGAAACTTGTACGAGCCAAGGATTAACGAGGTCTTACCTTTTAACGTGCGATTCCCAGCACTTTCTTGGGCCATTAGATAAAAATCTGTAGTCGCTAAGGATTCGAACCTAGCCGACCAGCAGTCAATTGTTTCGAACGCAAAAGTCTCAACCACTGAGCTACATGGCCCTTAAAATGGATTATTTGACGAGCAGATTGAGAAAAGTCATATCAAATAAGAAAACCGGTTGCTTCAGTCACTTTTTGAGACCACTCTGACTATGGCATTTTAAAGTGGAGAAATTCATCAGCCAAAACAAAATTATTTTAGATTCAGAACAATGCTGAATCTACCCAGCATATTCAAATATTGTTATGGTATCAGGAACAATGATTTTATTTGTATACCGTATCATTCAGAATACAGCATCCTACATAATAAACGAATAAAAAACACGACAACGCATTGAATGAAATATTTAAAATACCTTTATAGGGAATAGTTTCTATGCCACAGAGATATTCATGTATTCGTATTATTTCTTTCTATTAATGTTATTGTGTGTCTGTCAGTTACATCAATGTTTCTCAATGTGATGTGAATGTTGGTGTTTTCAGTACAAAAATTTACTTCAAACCAATATTTAAAAATATGAAATATATCTGGGGCAAATCATTTCATTACCACGTCGAAAAACAATTTTAAACTGAATCCAACTAAGTAAATCTCAATTAACTATATATGGTAATAAACAATGAAAGGGGAGAAATGGATCTGACTGAATTCTGCCAATCGTTATCAAAAAATGTGCTTACGAACTAACACCAGTTCTTAGCAAGTTAATCAACCTCTCTTATTGGGGGTATTTCCGTCCAAATGGAAAATTGCAAAAGTACAACCAGTCCCCAAAAAAAGGAAAAGACCCCACCCAGCAACTACAGATAAATTCAAAGTGTAAACCATTCTTATTAATAAGGCATTATATGAAAAAAGTACTTGAAAAAAGAATCTCTTTCCCAGGGCTCGTTGGGCTCGTTCTTTCAACGAACTGCAAAGCTGAACCATACAGAATTTTACTTTTCGTGGAAACCAGAAATAGAAAAAAAATAGAATGCTTCTCATTTTCAATATAGGATTCATGGACATCGACATATTTTATCTATCTTTATCACAAAATGAGAAATAAGAAATATTTGCTTATCCAAATTAAGATACGAGGTACAAGAAACAAATACAAAAATTTACTCTGTATCTAATGTAAAATGTGAAATATTTGATTTACTATTTCCCTGGTGAATGAGCAATGAATATTATTATTTCTGATGGGTTTCCGATGTTTATTAATAAATAAATACTCACTGGTCCTAACAATTTCTTTTTTTATTACAGATTTGTACGATGAAAGTTGTCTTGTAGAAAATCCATATTTCTATGTGGCAGATATGGAGTGTTGGCCCTGTGAAAACGTAAATACCGTTTTAAATATAACAACAGTTGAAGGCAGCCTGCTCAAATCTGGATCTGGTACACCTTTCATGATAAAGGTAGATACTAATTGAAAAATGTTCAGTAAATGATAAGATGTTTCAAAGACTACTAAACTCTATGGTCCACAGAAAAAAGGTAGTTCTGCTCCACATTTATGTTTGTTTGTTCATTATATACAACACTATCCAAATATATAAGAACTAATACTTTCCATGGAAAAACTTTGATAATGATGAAACATTCTTTCTTCAATTAGCAATTGTTGAGACATTCAAAAACTATTTCGTAAAATTTCACTTATTTTATTTACTTAATTTTCAGAACACATCAAGAAATGAATTTTCTCCACAAAACCAAACTTTCTATCAATGCTCGTTTCGAATTCTTATTAGTTCATTGTAAAAAGATCTATCTTTTATTAATTTTACCTCTAATATCAACATATTTTCTAGAAATTTAGAATGGTCTGTATATTCTTTGATATTAGTGACAGGATATATCAATATAAATTTTGAAGAAAAAACTTCCACTAACACAAAATTTCTGATAAACCTGATGACTTTCTTCAATTTAAAATATTTATTTCATAAATTTCATGTTTTAGATTACGGTTGTTTCCTACTGATTAATTAAAATTGATTTGATCACTTTTAAAATTCTTCTATTTTATAATTTTCAGACCAAGCAAGAACCAGTCACCCTGCAAACTCTTCAAAAATTGTACAAAGAAAACACAGAAGAATTCGAATCAGAATCTAGAAGGATCAAATCCACTAACTCTTCAATCAGAACTCTCAAAGATATATTTGACAACACAGAACTACTTTCCAAAACACATATTTCTTGGCGTATTACCAAGATGAAACCAGCTAGACTTGTACGACAGATATTTCCCAAACCATCTTTTCTTCCCGACCGTTCCGGACAAAGTGTGGAAAGATTCATCATGTTTGACGGAAGTAAAGCAGAACCGTATGTGTTGCCTAACACAGAATGCAGCTACATATTCGTAGTACAAGGCTCGGGAGAAAGGAGCATAATATTGAAACCTTCCCGTGAATGTGCCAGTAAATGTCGAACTGTGTCAGTATTATTGAAGCCATCCTATATCTGTAAGTAATTGTTTATGAAGGATCTGTACTGTGTGAATACTGAAATAATATTAAACTCCAACTGAATATTTTGTTCAAAACCGTCCAACTCGACAGCAACAAACATTTTATGTACCATTTTATCGTCTCAACCACACATTCAACAGCTGCATTCCAAGAATTTTACGATTAGCCAATAGTAACGATGATCTTGAGTTATTCAACACCTCCTTGAATCATTTCAAAACTCAATTACGGAATACTGAGCTTTAATGTTGCAATGTATAGTATATGTTTTATTGACGCCTATTGTCTTTTGTTGTTTTAAATTACAAATTAACCCCTTTTGAACTTTGAATTAACCCCTTCAAACTTATTCTTAGTTGTAATTTGTATGTCAGCGCCTTATGATGTTATTTTAATTATAATTTTGAATTGTAATTTATACTTTAAATGGGCTTGCCCGTAAATAAATAAATAAATAAATAAATTCTCTCACAGTTACAGATTTCCCAATTTCATTTCTACAGCAACTTCTCATATGGGTGCAGCTGATTTCTTGATACTTAATAATAAGAATAATAACTTGTCTTTATTATTTTCAGCCATACTAAACGTGTATTTAAAAAAACAGCTAATGGTATTTTGCTAAAAATAAAAGGCTAAGTTCAACTCTTGTAGCACTAGTGCCACCGAGTTGCTCTTCCACTTAACCTTACCAATAGGAAAAATTTACTGGAGTATTAGATTCTTCATGAAAGCTTTGCATCTCTCCAAAATCAAATAGTATCACTCACACTTTAGTATTTTTTACAAGTGTTTTAGTTAGGTTGAAAGATAGTGGGATTTTTTGCAGTGTCTTTGCTACATGCAGCCACCTAGTACTCGTATTCAAAATATAAATTTAAAAAAAAAATTATCATAAGCTTTTATTCTAATGCACTAAAAAGTAAAAAATAGTTTCTTCAGATGTGTAATGTACGTTATTCTGTGAGTTGCAGATTCAAAAGCTTGCCCATTGCGCTGCAAGCTTTTGGATGTGTATCTCACAAAATCTTGTATTTCAATTTTTTTTTATTAATCTTTTATTTTCTGCTTTTCAGTTAGTACGCATTAATCTATATATTTCTGATAAAGAATGGTTATTACAAGACCTGTTTCCTGTGAGTTTTGAGCTATCTAGCTCAGCATATGCTCTGAATATTTACTCGTCAGCCATCTTCAATTTGGGCATTTTAGCAAAACATCAATGATCTTCTATCACAAATACTCCCACATGAGTCGGACCATAATTACAAAACTTGTCCGCCATCTTGGAGCCACCATAATAAATTCATGAATTTTGACCAATAATCACAAAACTCGTCATATTGCAGCAGCCATTTTGGACATGTGGATATTTCAGTTGAAACATTTCAATTGAATTATTTCAATTGATATTTCAATTCATATTTCAATTGAAATATCCACATGGCCTTATAACTCCAACATGCATTTCGTTGGTTTTTAGACTTGAATAAGTTTCAAATTTAAACAGATAATGTTTTTACAAATCTTCCTGTTGCCTGACTAGTAAGAACTGAAGATGACGCAAGTCGAAAGCGCTTTGCAATAAATAATAAATTTATACACTTATATACAAATTCTTTGCTTCATTCATAATTATGTTTTGACGGCTTATCAGCACGCGTGTGGATATAAGCCACTTTCCGTAGGACTGTACAGTGCAATATGCAATACTTTTCTACATTACATCTTAATGAATACAAATTTTTTTTTTTTTAAACTTGTGTAAACTAATATCACAAAAATTAGATTGCCTATATAAATGAATGAAGAAATTGTAATTTTCTTAGCTCATACTTTACTAAACGCCATTTTTTTATTTCAGTGTGGTACAATTGGTGGTACTGGAGGCCAATCAGTCTTCCAACAAAGAACTCCAGCGAACCTTCCATAACTTATATCAATTCGTACTGTTGATTTTTCAGCACGTTTTCTCAGCATTACTCTTGGTAAAATAAAAGTCTGATTTTATCCAATTCTCTTAGTTTTATTCGATTCTCATCATCACTTCTGTGGAGTTTTCACAATCAATGAATGTAACCTGAAATAATGTAACCTAACTAATTTATAACTGAACATTTTTTTAAGATTGATATCACAATTTAGGAATAAAAGAAATTAATGACTATACAAAGAGACAATTCATTTTGCAATTTCTTAATTTTGAATTTACCATATTTATTCAAATCAATACTTATTTAATACTGTAACAACGTGAAATCTGCTATGCCATTCATATATAAAATGAAAATCTGTACCAAAGAGTAGGCCAGCTGACTCTGGATCACTTCTGTATGAATAAGTGAAAATACATGTTACTACATTAATTACTGACAATCCAACACCATAAGGCAATCACAGAATCAGAGTTACCGATATCACTGAAACATAGCCGTAAGATTCATATGCAAAAATCAATGACAAAAAATAGGATTTGAGGATCACTGAAGGAATCTGCTATTTTTAACAATGAGATTGTATAGGATTATGGCACTGAGCCCGTCCTGGTAGGGCAGGACCGACACCTTGTTTCATATTCTTTTAGTTAAAAAATTTTGTTAGTGTGAACATGTCACTATGAAAAGTTTAGCCTCAGCTCCCAATACTTCCGAGCCTTTTACATTATTTTACTGTTTCATCAAGTTGTCTGGTTCAGTTTAAGACTTCTCTGTTATGATGGTTATTACATCTTTATGAAAACCGTCCTAAAACTGTAGGCGAACTAAATAGATTCATAATGCACAACTTATTGCATATGCGTAATTTTATTGTACTATTCAAAAAAATTCAATACCCAGGGGCTCAGATGAAAAAATTACTCATTTTAAAATTTATGATTAAAATTCACATTTTTTAATGCATAAGTTTCACCAACGAAGTTGGCAGCCTCAGGAGATAAGACAGAAGAGGACATAGGTCTAAGGACTGCGATAAATATATGGGTCAATCTAGATGGGCCTTGAAAGTACGATTCAAAGAGCACATTGAAGATATATGATTTTTGAGACCAGAAACACCGAGTTTGGCCCAACACGCTTTGGATCACAACCATTTGATGACATAAGTTCATGACCATTCTTCTCGATGCATTCGAGAGAACAACTAAAGTAGAAAGTTTAGGTAGGAGGTGATAATTATTACAGTAAGCTGGGGTTGGAATATCGTGAGTAGTTAGTAAGCCTCTCGAACTTCTGAAGATGCCAACTTCGTTGTGAAATCAACGTAGTAGTTTCCGGTAATTTATATTTTTCGAACGGTATTCACACCAGAGGTTCCAAATATTAATTTTTCCGACAAATAATTAGAGACAAACTTCAGTACTGCCGTCCTAAGCAGAAGGGAGTATCTGCAAAAAATATGAATATGAAGATATTAGTTTCTGTAGTCTTAAAACCCTATAAATTTAACTTTCTACCAAGAAAAAATGACGTAAAATAGATTTGAGTAGCCAAAGTTGATCAATCATTTTGCCGTTAGTATACAAGTTTAAGACTTTTCATACTAAATAGTTGGAGAGCTGAAAGACCAAAAATGTAACAGTTTTATAAAGGCTGATATTTTGACATTAGGTCATGAATAGGTTGAATATTAACTGACGCGGGGGTGGTTCCGAACTTGTGTATGTGATTTGGAGATTATTTTGTTAATTGCCATGTGAGTTTTGAATATCGGGAAATTTTTGTTAACAAAATCCCTCGTGAATGCCAACAATTATCAAAATATTTGAATTTATACTCACTGCAAAGAATGAAATCTGTTGGTTATGTCGTTATAAATAGTTACCAACACATTCCATTAAAAAATCTGGAGATTTTGATATGCACGCACTTATTCAACTTCAAATATCTTGAAAACCGTTGATATTTTTAATCCAGTGGAGTGAAAGTTGGGGAGGGGCAATTAGGAGTACCCACCTATCATACAAACACATGATTTGTCACTTTCAACAATCTGGAACTCGGTTATAATTCAACGTAGGGTATATTTTTATTGGACTTTATAGCCTTAAAATGAGGTGAGAATTCTACTATCTGAATTTGTTCCATCTATTCTGGGACACCCTGTATAAATTTAGCGCGAGGCTTACTCTTGCACTTGCACGAAAATTTTCAGATTTTATAAAATACTTTCACCAACCAAATTTTTTTACGGGTTTATCGGGATGCTGACGCGTGGTGTCCCAATATTTTGCCAACTATGTCTTGCTATCCTCAGACTAATTTTCAGATTTTAGAAAACAGTTGCGACTTACATGTTTTTTTTACATGTTTGGAACCACACTCGCGCCAGTTGTCCCAAAAACTGGCTGACCAACATCAGGCTATTAATATTCAACCTATTTATTCATGACCTAATATCAAAATATCAACCTTTATAAAATTGTTGCATTTTTGGTCCCTCAGCTCTTGGACTATAAGAAGGTCGAAACTACAGAATCTCAGCATCAGGGTTTTTAGCTGATATGCCTTTTTTGCTCAGGTCGGCAGTGTTAATAATATGTCGCAAATTTTTTTTGTATCATTCCAAAATTTAATTTGTTTGATTGATGATCTACTTATTTTGTGGAAATTCATGATGAAATAAGAAAAGGAAGAAAAAAAAATATAACTTTTGTCCAGTTTCCACTAACACTTTACTACTCTATTACGACCGGTTTCGGCTGTTACACCATTTTCAAGTAACTACAGATTACATCAAGTTCGTGAATATATATATATATATATATACATAAGAAAGTAATTAAAGAAAGGTTGGGTTTGATTACCTAACTGATGTTTCAAAGCAAGTTGGAAAATACCTGGAATCTACCTGATGAGTCAATCTAATTTATCCAATAGGGGTTCATACAATCGGTGGGTCCAACTTTGTTATCAAACCCACCGATTGTATGAACCCCTATTGGATAAATTAGATTGACTCATCAGGTAGATTCCAGGTATTTTCCAACTTGCTTTGAAACATCAGTTAGGTAATCAAACCCAACCTTTCTTTAATTACTTTCTTATGTATATATATATATATATATATTCACGAACTTGATGTAATCTGTAGTTACTTGAAAATGGTGTAACAGCCGAAACCGGTCGTAATAGAGTAGTAAAGTGTTAGTGGAAACTGGACAAAAGTTATATTTTTTTTTTTTCCTTTTCTTATTCCAAAATTTAATACTTGTAGAGCCATGTTTCGTTATTGGGACCTAGCAGCTTGAAAAATATTATTCAACCAAGGCTTTTAACTGTGTCAATCATAGGTTATTGTTGATGGATTGAAATCGAATCTTGACAGCAGAAAACTCAGTGAGAACAACAAAAACTTGACCGTCCTTCACCTAGCAAAAATCCAGTTAAATGATAATGATATTCTTCATACAAATTTGACAAGTGTAGGTATGTTAATTCAAGTTTTTCTTGGACAACTTCAGATTTATTTGGACCACAGACCTGTAATCTTTTTTTTATATTATGAGTAGTCTACTACAGGCAAACCCTGAAAATGAAAGCTATTTATGAACCAAATCTAAAAGGTTATTCAAATAATATGAAAAGTTTCAGACACCTGCCATATTGTCCCTTTTACTATTATCAATTTTGAACAAAACTTGACTTGAACTTGTTTCAACTTGATATAAAATTGCATATAAGTATTATAATGATGGTATAAACAATGTTGTTTCTTTTACATTGGTAGCTAGTAACTGGATTTTAACAACATAAAAAACGAAACACCCAAACGGCAAAACATAAGTGTTTTAGTTACATTTGGATTGTATCTGCACCAAAGATTCCAATTCATTAATGATAACCACATCAGATTATTTCATTGTCATAACCATCTTCAGTATTTATGTTAATTGATATGATAACATATAAATTTACAATCAACAACATAACATGCTTTCCTTTCCTCTTTTCCTTCCCATTTTTCTGTAGCCAAATTCCATCATTGGTAATTTTAAAAACAACAAAATAACAAAATTCAACAAAATAACTAAATAAATTACATTTTCTATAAACAATTTAGTCCTAATCAATCTTCTCTCGCAGCCTATTTTTCAATAAAATTGGAATAAGAGCTATCACCCCGAAAACCAGTAACCAAATGAAAGTGACGGGATTGAAAGAAGTATCGCTAGCCGTCATATCGTGTAAAGTTTGGCCACCTTGTATCGCTAGGAACGAAGGAGGTGCTACACCGATAAAAGTCCCAAAAGCGAACGGGTAGAGCGGCACCCCGATCACAGGGGCTGTCAGGTTGATAAACCAGTTGGGCAAAAATGGCGTCACTCTGAGAAATATCACATAGTTGAGTAGGTTGTCTCGGTGCTTTTCCACTTTAACTGACCAATTCCTAGCTCTGTCGGGAAAGTAATGGAGCACAAGCCGTCTTCCAAGCAGCTGGGATAACATGAAGCAGAGCGAGGCTCCAACCATTGAGCAAGTGCAGACCAGAAATAAAGCTACACTAAACGGGAACAGGAATCCAGATAGTATTGAAAGAAATAATGATCCAGGAATTGCGAAGGTCTGGAGACTGTAAAAATTATTAAGGAAATTTTATTGTATTATTAATGTTTGGGTATATTTTTGTTATAGTACTTCGAACAATATAATAATGATGATGATAATAAATGTATTTTACTGAATAGATTTTATCCAAAGAACTATCAACCGAGGTATGCCCCACATAATAATATTTTTTGTCATGTCCAATACAGAAAGAGAGAACAAGCAGTTTAAGTAGAGCCATGAAGATGGCAGCAATGACTGTCAAAATCGTTCGCATATAATGACTCAAGGTAATGAAACTTTGAACACATCCTTTTTGAAACTTAGTTTCGAATGCAAGAATGTTACCGTGGCACTTATTAGGTGTCTTTCTACCTATCATTTCCTATAAGTTCCGTAAAAGATATCCCAAAATTTGGCCGATGGGAGCTGCGGTAAGGTATAAAAAGAAAGTTAAAACATTGATCTATGTACGTGCTGTAATGATTTTTTGAAATTATTTGTTCATCTACCCAAAATATTGCTTCAAAATAACTGTATTTTTGGGAAATTTTTGAGATTTTTTTTTTTTTGAAAAAGTGGATTGAAAATTCAATTTCCATTACAGCACGTACAAAGAATCAAACTTCCTCTAGAAGTCTGTCCTTGTTTGAAATCGATAAGACGAACCGTTTTTGAGTTATCAATTGACTCTTTTATCCTTAAAAGCGTCCCAAACGTGATCGCTCGTGGCCTCTTAAAGAAAACAACTGTTTCAATGCCAACAGGAATATCTCCAATCTCGAAAAGGTGTGTTGATAATTTTTTAATAAATTCTGATGAATTTTCTTCGAATAAGCCAAACAATAATAATACTGTTTATGGAAGGTTTCCTAGTGCTGAAAACTTTTGAAACTCCCTGAGCCAGGAAAGCTAGAATGATATATATGTAGAATGACCTGCCCTGAAAATATTTTTGATTGCTTTTCTAGAATACTCCTGTGTTACTATGAAACATCTCTTCCTATTAAAAAATGGAATACTTATTTTTATAATAGTAACAATAGAGCTAATTCTCCAGAAATTGCTGGGATCAGAATCATTGTTTCTATTTTTTTTTTCTACTTTCTCCACGAATGTCTCTTATCATACTCCATTTTTTTTTTAGTAGTTTGTGCCAGAATCAATAATTTGTTGTTTGGAGTTGCATACATATACATATTTTATTTTATTATTAAGCTTTTTTGAATGAGCGTCTTTAAAATAATAATAATCATAAACACTCGTAGAGTATACCCAAAGGCATAGCCTGTGCAGGTAGAGGACGGCTATTATCATTATTTGCCGTGGCGCTCCGGGGCGACTTACTGATTTTTTGGTGGCGTATTTACTTTTCAGCTGTAGGGAAACCCGGAAAACCTACAGCACCACCTCAGGTAGTCGGTGTACACTCCAAGCTAGTACTAGACAAGATTGGCATCTAGACAACACACAATACACCAGCTCTCACAAGGCCTGTGATCGCCCATCGATACAAAAACTATATTTGGTTGTGTAATTTACTCCATTTATTCTAAAGTAAACTCTCCTATTTAATTTCACCTATCAATTTTAATTAGAATAAGTTATTTTATTTTTATTTGTTGATGTTTTATCTGATGTTATTTTATTGACTTGTCGATTTTAATTAGCATATGTTTTATTATTATTTTTTAATGATGTTTTATATGATATTCATGGGTTTATTTTATTGATGTGTCATACACAGGTTCAACCTTTTGTGACTTTTTTCTTAGTTTATTTACTTTATGCAAATAAATGATATTATACCAAACAATTATTTTTAATGTTCCTTATTAGTTCATTACTGTATTTTTTATAATTCAATTGTAATTCTGGAGTGATTTTTCAATAGTTGTTTTTTCAGTTTATCACGTTCATTAATGGATTTTATAAGGCCTGCGGTGATCGGAGGTTTGAATTTGAATATTTTTTTATTTATTCCCATTCTATATAGCATATAAATTTATAAATAAACATATTATATACAGCCACTTTAGTTTTCAGGAATGAAATATTTACGAAAGGTGTGAAGTGATCTGTTTTGTCAGTTTTGAAAATTATTGTTGATGTAATTGATAGATATTTTATTAATCAGGTAGTTGGATTTTCTTCTGTCAATAGCTGATTTTGTGTCTTTGGTAACTCTAGTTGGAACGAGTATATATGATAATAATCTATGTGAACCAAAAATGCTCTAATGTTTGTTTCATTACTCTCTGTGTTTAAATGGTATCACTGTCATAGGCGCTAATATTATTTTTTATATTATATATTATAATACTGTAACATTTGTTACTTAATTGTTGATTTGTTCTGATACTGTTGATATTTTGGAATTGTGAAATTACTTACGCAATTTAGTGTTAAAGCAGCCTTCAAACCAGCACATTCATAGTTTCATTCAGTATTTCAGAATATGTCTGGTCTAAGGACTAGTGTGTATTTGTATAAGTCTAGGTTGTGAGTAGTAAGTAGGTGTATTAATGTATGGTACAAATATTGTATTAGTATTTGTTTGTTAACTGTGAGAGCTTGACTAATAAAGAGTTACATATTTAGGAAGAAAAATATACCTAATTAGTAAATAAAAATTCAGCATAAGCAAAAAGGATACAATATATACATTGAAAATACTCCAGCCATTACTTGGTAGTAATGCTCACTTTTATATTTGTTTAACACAATGCCAAGATTTTTGGCATCTCCTATATTAAATGGTATTTTAAAATACTGTTTTTCTTCCCTAAAAATGAAAAATATCGAGTGAAAAAAATATTATTTAAGAGATTGCATTCACTTACTCAGTTACATTCGGAAATGTACTATAAACTAGGAGCAAAGATGAAAGTGCGGCCAAAAATATCACTATCAGTGCTACAGAAGCACATTTTGGTGAAACTTTGTGATTCTGTGCTGCATCTGAAAACAATTAGGATGATTTGTTATTTACCGAAGGCATATAAGTGAAGGATTCGGAAAATGTCCAAGAAGTTTGCGAAAGATTGACAAATAAATGAAAGGAATAATTTTGCTAATGTAATGTACCTAGGGAATGAAAGTTGACATTTACGAAAGTATTCATTTCATTTAGATAATGAAAAATGTATAATTTTTCACTTTTAATGAGGTATATATGGATACATACTAGGAGCATTAGGAAAAGGATTTGGTTCGATCATATTGAGGTCTGGTATAGGAATTTGGTTAGAAAAAAAAATCCTGGATGATCTTCTGTAAGAAGGTCTGCCTCGGAAGGAAAAACTGGACTGGAAAGGACTAGTGAATAAATCTGAGGAAGAACTGATTTCTTGGCACTGAATATCACCTAAAACTTGTGAAGTCATTTTTCTGGTCACACTTTTCCTACACTCGTTGATGTATTTTTTTAGGTTACTTTTATTTCATCAGAAACATCATTATAACTTGAAAACTATAATTTCCTCTCAAGTTTTCATAAAATAAAGGAGTTAAAAACAACATGCCCAAACTTCACAAAAACAAAAAACATGTGTCAGAAATCAGAATATCTGATAACTGCGTAATGCGCAAGCGCACGCGGAGGACACGTCAGATCACCAGATCTCAGGGCCGGCGTGATTCGATAGTTCGAAGTTCGAACCGTAAGAATTTCTGTTTCAGAGGCGCCAAATTCCACTGTTTAACTGTCGTGAATTTCTTTATAAAATGTTTGAAATTTGGAACAGGCAAAAATTCAGGAACAGAGAAAAATCAGGCAGATATTCAGATATACGAGAAGTACAATAATTCAGTTGGCTGCTGGAACCCAACGACTATATATTCACTACTAGGTATAGTCGTAGAGAACGTATAGAACTGGATCACATATAAATAAATGTGTGAAGCATAAAAATAATAAGTGAAATGTACAGATAACAATGATTCAATTGTAGGTGACTGTCCTTACAGGTAAATGTTTCTACAGTTGAATACCTACATCGTCATACATACTCGCTAGATACTCTAATAATTACATACCTATTTGGCTTACTTACAGGGCTGGTTTCGAGAAAATTCAGGAATTGATTTTGACTACATCATAGGGAAATATACTTGGTGTTAGAGACATTACTGCCGTAATTCCATTAGAAACTAAAACCAACAAAACAGTTTTAAATAGAATGTTACAACCTTGTATTGGCTCAAAGCGGAATGACTACGTTGCTACGTTGTTGATTTTAAACGCAAAAAACCCGTTGCAGAAGCGAAAATATAAAAATTCCGATTTTAGTTCGAAAATATGAATAGGAAATTCACAATATCTATCAGATGTAGTTCAATGTCCAGCGTGTCTTGTGCCGGGGAAGTAGTTGTTTTCTGTTAGATATTACAAATAAATCACATTTTTAATTTTCATGGAGAATGTTCCCCTTTTCAACATAAAAATTCCCTTTCTACCTTTCATTAAATGCATGTTTTCACTAGAAAGACTAAGACAAACTTTTACAATGAATTTTCGAGATGTCCACAATTATTTCCTTCAACATAAGCAAATATTACACAGGGTGGGTCAGAATAAGACCGAAAAACTCCGAATACAATTTCCCCACCTCATTTCAAGGTTGAAATTTCCCATCAAGGTATATCCTAAAATACAGGGTGTCAAAAATACGAAAAAAATTTAAATTTAATTTTTTTCTCCAAAAATTCCAATGGAAAAAACTTAAAACTTGGCACACTAATCATGGTTTATCACCGTGATAATTTGAGTTATAATTTTTAAGTTTCTTAAACCAGTTTCTTAAACCAGTACGATTGTATGTGCGGTCATATTTTCTTGAGACAGTTGAATAGACAAATGAGCGTTTGACATCAGTTAACTCATCAATACCTAAGCTAAAACTCATAATATTCCATGTGCCTATTTTTTGTGCCTAAAGGTGGAGGTTTCTGATATAATTGAGAAAAACTAAAGATATATGTCCAGGAGTGGCAACGTAATTTCATATGTGTGCAATAATCGCATAATGCAAATTTCTGACAACATATCTCGGAATATTTGTCAACCTCCTGAATATTTTTTATATATACGGGTGAGTCAGAATAAGACCGACAACTCCTTTTTTTAATTCATCGCCGAATCGATGTTGTGGATTCACTGATATGTTAGGTACCATATACTTTCTTGCATATGATTGTTTTGACAGATCAACTAACAAACAAACCCCCACCCTCACCAGATGCCCTAAAATTAGTTTGACCTACGGGTGTGCGCTAATTTTGCTGATTTATTAAACTTTTTGGCAGCGGACTGATGGGCTAAATCTCTAGATGAACCGTTCTATGAAGATATTTATAGTAGAGCTTCACCAGATTAAGAGATACGACGGTGGACCAGAAAATTGTGGAGCTGACAATCTCAAAATTGCTGGACTGAAGAGTTATGTTACCAGAGAAGTATGTTGGAGATAATATTTAGATTCAGTGGCGACAGTGGCGTCAATATTTTGTTCTGGTGTTACTATCTATAGCTTCCAACAGGAAGTTCACGGTGCAGATATGGAGAGTCGTGCATATTCCAAGAATGACAGCTCAGGACGAAATGTCTTCGAAATAGGGGAGCCGGACGTCTGACCGCTTCTTCTTTGGAAGAGTGGACTGAGTGAACAAAGGAAGCGTCATCATCCGCTAATCCGTTAGGCCGCAGTCGGCTACTTGCATCCAGAAACAACAAAGCCCATGTGGAAGAAGAATCACAAGAAGTAGTATTCTGCAGCTATATACTGAACAGCGACAGCCTGACGGGGAATAGTGAAATATACAGTTGGCTTTGGTTCGAAAATATGAATGGGATCTTCATGAAATCTTTTCACAATATCTATCAGATGTAGTTCAATGTCCAGCGTGGCTTTGCCGGGGAAGTAGTTGTTTTCTGTTAGATATTACAAATAAATCACATTTTATATTTTTCAATTTTTATGGAGAATGTTCCCCTTTTCATTACAGTTGGCCTTACACTAATTATCTTACCGTTGATAATAAATAAAATAGTTAGATTCAAGTGCCTTTTCAATATTACACTAGCTTTGTTTCCAAAACGCGCGTCGAGGTTTTTGTTGTTTTGGGTAGTTTCTATTCTTTAAATAAAAATAAATACATATTATTTCGGTCTGCAACCTTAAGGCAACCCTCAGAAGTCTTCAATAACTTGTGCAAGCTGGAGAAGACGTAGGCCTTACCTTTTAACTTGTGATGCCATGCATGGAACCGGGACTGCGCTGGGATTCGAATTCACACTCCAAGGATGATTTGGCCTCTAACAATTGCGCCACAGTTCCAATGATCTTTACCAATTCATATACAGGATGTCCCAGAATAAAGGGGACAAACTCCGAGGGTAGTTTTCTCACTTCATTTTAAGGCTGAGAGTACCAATAAATATATACCCTAAAATGAGTATTAACCGAGTTACAGGGTGTTGAAAGTGACACAAAAAAATATAAATTTCAGATTAACTCCATAACGGCTTAATGAAATTGGGTATGTCACTTAACAGCCTTCAGTTTCATATGTCAAGGCAAATCATGTGTTTGTAACTCTAAACAGAGGCGTACGGCAGGTGGGTACCCTAATTCGCCCCTCCCCAACTTTCACGCCACTGGATTAATATCGATTTCGTCTTCTTTTTCTTAATCCCCAATATTTCCTATACAAAAAAGGAATACGTTTCGTTTCACAAATATCAACGGTTTTCGAGATATTTAAAGTTGCATAAGTGGGTGCGTATGTGATGTGATGTGTAATTTCGTCGGATCGATGCTAGTTTGAATAATATGGAAATCATTGGTTCAGATTCATTGGATAATTCATTCAAAATTACCTTCTGTGCGGTAACTTTAAAATAATTAGGAAGATTTTCAGAAATACTCCTTTTGTTTTTGCTGCAGATTTCTGAAAAATAATGAACAAAAACTGATAAATTTCATCAATACACAGTCCAACAGTCTCATAATTTGATCGTGACACCTTGTCAACTGAAGGTTAGATCCTGACAGTGTGGCTGCGCCACCGACTACCCGGCAACCATCATTCGAGACTCGTGTTATGCAATTCAAAATAAATGTTGCTATTACCCTATGTTTTTATTCAGTGTAATCCATTAAATTATATGAATGAAGACACCAACGAAATTACAAATATACCTGTATATAACACATTACAAAACTGAGAGTTTTTCGCAAACGACGCGGACCACTCGCTACGTTCGTGTTCCAATGTCTGGTGCAAAAAAAGGTCATTTTTCAACTTGTCATATAAATAGTTATTTCTGACGAGCGTTCGAGTAGTACTTTTCCACATGAATTTGCCCTTCGCTTCGTTCGTCTAACTGTATGATCGTGCAGAAAAGTAATACTTTGTGAACTTGTAGCAGAATTACTATTTTGTACAACTGTCAAAAACTCTTGACATTTCTGCATCTCTGTTGTTCGCCAAAATAATTCACAAAATAAACATGACATATTAAATGTAACTTGCATAACTTGGGCTAATAAATTATTATTAGTCAATTAATAATTGATTATTCGTCATAAAACAATTTCCTTTATTAGAATAATAATTGATAGCAAAGTTTGAACAATTTCTTCCAACATAAATTCCCGATGATGTTCCATGTTGCTGCTGATCAGAAACGTTAGATATTTCTTGAAGAGTTGATTCCACAGCTTAGGGTTTCTCCTATTTTATTTATCACATGTTGGATAATACATTTTCCTCTCGAATATTACAAAAATAATCTGTTTCTTTTTGTATCAGGCGGCCGTAGTGCTGTATACTTGCGGTATATCCCAATATAATCAGAATTTGAAACAGTGAACATTCTTGCGCAATAAGTCTTCGTATTAGGTATTTTAACAATCAATATAGATCCAGCATCTTCAATGGCATCAATAGTTATACATGTAATAATCCTTCACGGCGACCCAAAATTAGAAACACCTACAAATAAAAATATTGATATTACTACTAATTTTACAAAATTACGATTATATCAGCTGTACGTTATAAAGTAAATTTGCTTCGTTATCAGAATGTTGAATATATTTATTGATTTCATCCCTTGATGAAACTTAAGACTTCTTTCCTCGGTATCCGACGCTTCTGTTCTTAATGAGCGGTAACAATTTTGAAAACTTCCTTATATATGTGCTTGAGACACTCAAGCACATATAACCACATTTTCAGAAAACTTTTTTACATGTTTCTTGTCACACCATTCACGAAATTGGTCATATGTTTTCCAAGGGCGTCGCATTTTTTTTTCTTAGGGGGCAAAAGCTTTTGAGGGGGTAAAGGCTTTAATTTTTATTCTTGGGATGGGGTAAAGGCTTAAATTTAATTTAAAAATACTGAAAGCACTAGTATATAACTATGCTGGGGGGTAATTACCCCTATTACCCCCCCCCCCATATCGACGACTTTGATGTTTTTTCATACAGTATCGGAAAGTTTTCATCGGGGGTATGCTGGTT
This sequence comes from Chrysolina haemoptera, assembly GCA_958298965.1. NCBI lineage: Eukaryota > Metazoa > Arthropoda > Insecta > Coleoptera > Chrysomelidae > Chrysolina > Chrysolina haemoptera. Next base: position 10,226,099 of record OY282597.1, on the reverse strand, counting down.
TCATAGGAGCGTAAAGAATAGCTTGCTATTATGTTGAGAGAGCATTACAATTTCTCCTCGACTCGCTCGAGGAAGGGATATCGACGTGGCTGTTAATTCGTCGGACGAGGTAGTAGGGGAGTCATACAGTAGTGCGTCTCTCTTATTTATGTGGTACCTATTATCATATCATTGCGTTCCTTGTTGCTCGCATAGATTTGTCTATACCCCCGATGAAAACTTTCCGATACTGTATACTAACTTGGATTTGGTCGGTAACATATTGAACACTATTGCATTTTCTTTCTCAGATATATCTGATGGGGTATCACTACCGTCTACTACTATCATTATCAACATACATCGTCTTGAAAATAACTTGATATTGAAGCAACTACGAGCAAACACAGTCAGTCAAACACGCGGCGAGCCAACAAACCGTTTTTATTGGAAGTATTGATAACATTGAGGATAACATGTATGGAAAAGAGATGTATTATTTAGTTATTTTGAGCTTACCTTTTTCAGACAGGAAACATTTTTGAATACGATTTTACTAAAAACATTAAATAATATTTTCAAGACAACAGTCGTTTGAAAGAGATAACTTATCGGGACAAAAAAAAAACACGTATTTAGACTATTTATTTTTAATATAGCTATTTCAGACGATGCCGATGTAAATTCACATTTACAGTTGTACAAAAAAATGTTGTTTGTATTTCGTGTATAAAATTCGTGTTTTCATGGCACATTCGAGAGAATTTTGACCTTGTCTCTCTGTCTTTAACCTTCGACTAAATTGAATATTAGTATCAATAAAATATTAGGCACAATTTTACGATTTCTTTAAAGAGAAATCAGACAATTTCGGCCAAAAAACATCCCACCCTGGCAACCCCTACCAACACACCATTCCAACTTCCCGTTAGCATCCACTTCAGCACCATGGCAAAGACCTCACCAACTATACAAACAGTCGAGTGTTTACATTGAACGATACTCACGACATCGCCATCATCGAAGTGGTTGAAATATAGGCAAGACTCCTCTATCGGGGAGGCCGTTGAATTTATTCTCGAAGCGTCCTTTTTCGAATACAATTAGAATAAATTATGGTCATGTGTGGGACAGCAAACGGAAGTAAAGATATTCTAACGACTTCTAACAGTGCTAATGTAAAATAATTAAGAAGCGGCAGTCGGAAAGCAGAGACTTTAAAGCATATTGTGGCGGGATTTTGTGGACAGTCTATGTTTGTATATGGTCTCATTGTTTGTCAATAAGTCACGGTGAAAAAGCGGACGTTTTTACGCCCCTGACCAAACTTCAGTTGACTGTTGTTTACGGTGATGTTTACTGTGTAGTCTTGGTCTCTTTAATACATTGTTTGGAAAGTCGCTATGACAACAATCACCACATCCACGGGCGCACTTTCAGTTGTTTTCAGTGAGGCCAACGTTCAAAATTAGAAAAAAGAAAATCGTGTGTTCGCGAAGCAAACGCAAGTGGCGAAATCAATTCACGAGCGACTGGTTAATTTTGAAATAAGTTTGTCGGTTCTGCGACTGGCAGAGGGTTTCAGACGTTTCAGTCACGCTTCAACCAGCGAAACGCGGGCTACGAAATATTTTCCGACGCTTTCACCTCGAAAAGCGCGCGTGGTACGAGTTAAGAAAATATTATGTTGCGCCTCATGGTGTGGATTTTTGTGAGTGTTGGCATTTTTCGATGAACTGAGTTTTTGGATATCTACTACGGATGGCGATTTCTACGCTCTTCAGGGTGAATATATATTTTTTTGTAAATTTTGTTTTGCGAAGTTCCGACTGCAAATTATGGTAAATCTAATTCACATTCACCCGAAACTACGACAAAATAATAATACCCCCATTATTATTATTATTATTATTATGAAGATAATTTTACAGCGTTCTGATCAATAATTCGAGAAATTCCTAAGTAGTTATTACTATTATATATAAGTACTAATAATACAGTGGTTTTCATTCTCACGAAAGGACGAAATGAAAAACTTATAGAACGTAGGTATAACGAAAATTGATTTTAGACCATTTATGTAAGTATAATCCCTTGTTTTTATAAAAGCACAAAGAGAAAAAATATACAATTGAAAATACTTATGATTTATCAAAATATAGTGGCCACTACTCTTTCCAACACAGGCTTATATTTTTTATCATTTGTCTAGTAGGTTCTATAATTATGACATAAATAGAAAGTTTCTATTTATCTAAACCTTATTCTTCTAGATCATAGGGAAATTGAAACTACTCTCCTCTGATGTCCCTTATACATGGGTACATTCTTCTATTTTTGAATAGTTTTGGCATGACATTTTCTTGACGAAACTTTCGACCGCTTGAATCAAAATTCTGGAGATTTTTCTCACCTTGAAAACACTTTCGGAAATAATTAATTCATCCCTGGGTAGATTTATATATATGAATACATACAAAAAACAAGCAAGCAAACAAAATACCTGTGACTTGATAGCAGTACCGCTTGCCTTAATATATAATGTATCATTATCTGAAGGAGTTTTTCCCAGCAGGTGGAAACATGCCAATGTCATTCCTATCTTCAAAAACGGGAACAAAAATGAGGTAAAGAATTATAGGCCAATCTCATTATTTTCAGCTCCTGGAAAATTATTTGAGGCTATCATTACCTCTGAGTTATTTTTCTCAACTAAAAATCTTATCAATGTAAACCAACACGGATTTTTCCAAGGTCGCTCTGTACTCACTAATCTTGCATTCTTTACTCAGAACATATTGAACATATTGAAAGAAAACAGGTTGATGCCGTGTATACCGACTTTTCAAAAGACTTTGACAAAGTTCACCACAAGTCACTTATCATAAAGTTAGGAAACATCGGTGTACATGGCAACTTACTGAGATTGATTGAGAGCTATATAACTAATAGGACCCAAACTGTAACTATGAACAATTGGTCTTCTGAATCAGTGTATGTTGCATCCGGTGTGCCACAAGAGTCCCACCTTGGACCACTCCTGTTCACCCTATTTATCAATGATATTGGTGCTTGTTTTAAATATTCTGGCTTCTGTCTGTACGCGGATGACTTGAAACCGTCAATACTATTAACGATGTCACCGACTGTCATAAGTTGCAGGTTACAAGTTTATTGTGTTACTCACAAACTACATCTGAATACTAATAAATGTAAATCTATTACGTTTTCTAGACTACACAATAACGAATCTTTCGACTACACTATCAGCAATAATAAACTAGAGAAAGTCGACGTCATAAAAACTTAGGTGTCCTATTGGACTCTAAATTAACTTTTGAGCATCATATTGAATTAATAGTAAGAAAGTCTATGCGTAATTTAGGGTTTATTTCACGTGTAACCAGGTCATTCACAAGGCCCACCTCATTATTTACTTTGTATAATGCATTGATTGGTAGCCATCTTGAATTTGCTTGTATAATTTGGAATTCGTGTTACCAAATATACATTGATCGAATCGAGAGGGTTCAGAAGAAGTTCATTAATAATATATTGAATTATAGATTCAATAGACAACAATGTCGTCAGGATTACGAAGTAAGCTTGATACACTTTAATCGGCAGAAACTTTCATCAAGACGACTGGTTTCACATGTTCTTTTCCTCTACAAGATTGTAAATAACCTTGTTGATAGTCCTTATTTATTGAGTTGTCTTAATTTCAATGATGGACCCTATGTCACTCGTTCATCAAATTTGTTCTACACACCAAACACCAATACTAACTATGTAAAAAATTCACCAGTAGTTGCGATTCAAACAATATATAACCAATACTTCATCCACATCGACCTTTTCTGTCAATCACTTGCAATAGTAAAAAATCAGGCTTATCGTGTTCTTGCTGTACAATTGAAAATGCATTGCTTACTTATTTTTAGAGCTGTACTTAGAATTACTTTTTAGTTTTATTTTAGTCACACTTGTTAGATGCACGTGTAATTCTGTTATTGGAACATCTGTTCTGTTGAATTACCTTATACAAAAATAAAAATAAACAAACAAACAGCACAAAAAAATAAGACAAAAAATAGCAAAACCCTTTTCCTCTAGAACCACCTAAGTTAGAAAATTGGGAATTGTGTTGGAAAATAATAGCTCTTAATTTTGGGATGAAATACTGAACTAATTTTATTCGACGGCTGTGAAAGTTTAAAATTGAGATTATACAACTCGTCATGAGATTAGCCAAAAGCAAAGGGACTGCGAATTTTACGTAGTTACCACGTTTTTTTTTAAGCGAATTTACCCTTGACGACGTTGTATAATTTTTTTTTATGTTTCGCTTCCTCCAACAATATGAATTTTGTAATGGTGACAGACAGCGTTTCAACATTCATTGTATAATCGTAACGAATATTACTCGAGCAAACGAGAAAAATTGATATATTTTTTTATTAATATAGCCGATACTTGATGATAATCCATGTGGAAATCTATAATAAAACTATGACATAAATGATTTTTACAAAAGAGGTTTACAAAAACACGAGAATTGTTTCGTTGTAAGTACAACGTTTATTGTCCACTTAAAGAAATTGTACAGCGCAACAATTAATAGTCGTGGCTTTGAAAACCTATTTTGTGGAAATCGTTTTAATCATAGTTTCATTATGGATATTATTTGATCATAGTTACATTGTGACACCCTAGGTTACACAAACCAAATAAGAGTGCAATTTTTTTGAGAAGTTTAGAAAGATTTCTATTCAATTCTCTTGATCAACGATAGCGAACACGACACATTATTTTAACGTCCTAATTTTTTGCAAATGTTGCATCATAGAGTGGACAAGATGATTAGTTCAGTTCAAAAAATAATAAGTTATTCGTTCTTAAATTAAACTCTTACATCCATAAATACTGAGAAATTCAAGGCGATTTTACTCGACTTCATTTGTGAAAGTTGTATGAGTTCAATAAGGAAAATCCCTATACCTGTTGAGCACTGATTTTGGAAGACTGCATAGTTTTAATATCTGTGAGAAAAACCTAAATGGAAGATTACAAGCAGAGTGTTGTTCAATTAGTACGAAAGTACTGTCAAATAATTACAATAAAATGGATTTTTATATAAAAAATAATAGTTTAATAGATATTTACGATATAAGTGTCGTAAATTCATATTACGATATGAGATGGAACATTTGTCAAACGAGGCCTTTAGGCCGAGTTTGATAACTCATCGATTATCAAATTACAAATATTGTACAATATTTTACCTACCACCAGTAATGTTAATTATTTAGTCAATGTTCCTTAAATTAATGATATTAGAATCATGCAACAAGCAAGCGTTGCGCCCATTGTTGATTTATTTTGGGAACTATCAACTTTTATACGTTCATTCCAGTTTAGTAAAATTCCATTGACATTAGTTCAGACTATTAGAGAATAGATTCAGATATAGAATCCGTTACAAATTAAAAAATTCAAACCTTATTATCTGATAAATCCCGGGATATATACTCAAATTTATAATAAATTAGTTCTTGTTATCCTTTTCCATTAAATAGACTGACATTTAAAAAGAAACAAATGAATTTTATTTTACCGTACTAGTGCGGAAAAGTATCTCATTACGACACTCAAATCAGTATCGTAATGTTTGATATTACATATTGGTAGTAGGTAAAAAAACTAAATGAGACGCTTTACTTTCAATATTCAATAAGAATAATTGAAATTTTAGCGTGGGTGCATTCGATCCATATTAGTTTAATTTAACAATATTGAGCGTTCAAGAGCTCAAGAGAACTTTGTTAAGCACTCCACCAAATTGTCAAATATTTTTTACTTTTTAGTCCATGTTGGAAGTAAAGCGTGTTCTTTAGTTTTTTTTAACTATTATTTTTTTTATGACTAAAAAATCGAAATCACGACACCGAAAACCATTCCAACTCTGAATAGAATCTAACCAAGCTCGTCACAAAACTCGTCCACCATCTTGGGCCGCCATCTTGAATTCATAAATTTTGACAAAACATTCATAATCTCTAACCCCGAAAACTCTAACACACCAATTTTGAATTGAATCAGACCATAATCATCCCTCATCTTGGGGCCGATATATTCAATTTATGAATTTTGACAAATAATTCGAAATATACGACCTAAAAAACCCCCACATACCAATTTTGAATCTAATCTGACCATAATCACAAATCTCGTCCGCCATTTTGGAGCCGCGATTTTGAATTTATGAATTTTGATAAAAACTTCATAATCTCTGACCACGAAAACCCTTAAATACCAATTTTGAATCGAATCGGACCACTATCACAAATCTCGTCCGCCATCTTGGAGCCGCCATTTTGGTTTTTTTCTTTAACAAATTTGTCATATTGCATTGTCACCGGAGTGATGAACACCTGCCAAATTTCAAATCATTCGGACGTCTAGAAGTGGGTGAAAATCACGTTCAAAGTAATATAAGCGTGTTAAAAATGTATATTTTATTCCTTTTGGTCATGCGTGGAAAATAAATAGGAAGCGGTAGTCGGAAATCAGATGTGGAGGGATTTTGAGAACAGTTGCTGTGTCTGTATGGTCTATTGGTCTCATTGGTCGTCAATAAGTCACGGTGAGAATGAGAAAGTGTATGTATTACACCCCTGACCAAACTTCAGTTAACTGTTGTTTACGGTGATGTTTACTGTGTAGTCTTGGTCTCTTCAATACATTGTTTGGAAAGTCGCTATGACCAACAATCGCCACATCCACGGGCGCACTTTCAGTTGTTTTCAGTGAGGCAAACGTTTAAAATTAGGAAAAAGAAAATCGTCTGTTCGCGAAGTAGTGGCGAAATCAAATCACGAGCGACCGGTTAATTTTGAAATAAGTTTGTCGGTTCTGCGACTGGCAGAGGGTTTCAGACGTTTCAGTCACGCTTCAACCAGCGATACGCGGGCTGCTAGATATTTTCCGGCGCTTTCACTTCGAAAAGCGCGCGTGTTTCGAATGAAGAAAATATTATGTGGCGCCACACGGTGTCGATTTTTGTGAGTGTTTGCAGTTTTCGATGAACTGAGTTTTTGGATACCTACTACGGATGGCGATTTCTACGCTCTTCAGGGTGAATATATATATATATATATATATATTTATGTGAATTTTTGGAAATTGAGTTCTGACAAATAAATCTGGAAAAATCGATAGTTCGTTTTTGACTACAAAAAAAATTATCGAGAGCAGAACATACAAAGTTGACAGAAACTATCGTATATTATAATAGTCAACATTTTCAAGATAGTGTGGGTAAAATTAGATCCAAATTAACGGAATAGTTTTTGAAATATTTCATAAAAATGACCTTAAGCACCCTTTATCTGAATGAAAGGTAATATTGAGCAATTGAATTACTGTTTCATCAACAGTAGCAATCTTTTTTTTGTGTTGAAAAGCAATTTGTCAATAATTATTGTTTTTAACATTGGAGTGATACAAAATTTGAAAAATTCATATTTTCAACGGATAATCTTCAAGGAACAAAACATATCTTCATCGCTCAGAACAGACTGAATCTCTAATATCTTACCGAATTATAACTTATTGGTTCTGGAATAGTACTAGAAAAGAAAAAATCCCAAAAATGATTTTTTTTTGTCCATGTCCATAAGTAAAAGTATCCCTGAAATTTCAAAATATCTTGTATATTACTCGAAAGTTATCAAAAATTTCAATTCAATCGTCCGAATATTTTCAGCAGGATGAGCGTTAAGCTTACCACAAAACCTTGTTCTCTGGGGCGCACATAAGCAGAACATACCACGTTTCAGTCAGCGGCAGATATTCTGGTTCTCTGATTGGTTGTGACCAAACACTGGTGCATTTTGCCCATCCAGACTGAAACGTGGTGCATTTTGCACTACCGTGAATTGGTTTTTTTCTCGCAATTGACACACAAACCTAACCTGAGCAAGCTAACCTAGCTTGCGAGTCGAAAATGCGTGAATTAGTTTATCGCTTGCGATTTACACAGAAACCTAACCTGAGCAAGCTAACCTAGCCACTGATGGGTTTTTTTTCGAATAAATTTCCGGGCGAAAAAGTGCACCACGTTTTAGTCTGGATGGCAAAGTGCACATGTGTTTTGTTACAACCAATCAGAGAGCTAGAATATCTTCCATTGACTGAAACGTGGTACGTTTTGCTTATATGCCTCCGGGGCAACCTGAGTTGGAAAATTTGGAAGTTGTGAGAAAATAGTTAATTATTAAATATTCATAAAATACTGCCCTTTGTTTATATTTCGATTCAACGCCCTGTATCTCAGAAAAGAAGCAACTCCGGACATATGTTCATAGGAACTTTTTTCCGTAAAACGACCTAAAGATTTTCCATATGTTATCCCCAGGAGCTACTCGTAAAAATATCGTCATTTTACTCCAAATCGATATACTTTCCAACCCCATTCGAGGCTTGCATGCGAAAATGGGGTACCCGAGGCGGAAGTAACTCGTTCATTAGGTGTACAACATAATATTTTCATTACTTCATTACTCATAATGTCCCGAGCATTAGACCGCTTAGCCATTACAGATTCACGATTGAAATGTTTACATCAAAAATTTACGCTAATCAAAATAGTCAAATCGCATATCATGCCCCTTCAATAGTTTTTCAGAGAATAACCTGGAGTAATTAGTAATTAGGTGTACAAAAAATTACTAGTTATTTCCCCCTCGGGGGTACCTAAATCTGTCACTAGCTGACGGTCTATTTCCTGCACATGGTCTAGCAATACGGGAGAAAATCGGGAGAGACGCCTCTTTTTTCTGGGGAAATCCAGTCACACGAAAGATTGGGATTTCCTAAATACCTAGGTAGATCATTAAAATAATTGATATTCATCGGTAAATGTACTTATATACCATTTCTATTACACTATAAACTTAGTTGGTTCCATGAACTGAATTGCGATTTTCGATGGGTTATTTTTGAATTCTCAAACTATACAAGTCTGGGTTTTTCCACAATGTGATTGATTATAAATGTCTATCTAGATTGTGAAGCTAGCTGAGAATTTTGAAAAATTAGCTGTGGTACATACACTGAATAGTTTTCATCTGCCATCGAACATTACAGAAAAATGAAAAGTTATAGTCTAGGTGGAGTATTCTTTTTCTGCAGGGCACATTAATGTAAAATACGAAAATAAAAACATATTTCGAAACCATATTTTTCCTCTCTTGTCCTTGAAATAGGATCGGCAAACTTTGAATACAAAATGTTCCCTCCCTGCCAAAAAATTACGGTGAAAAAAAATGTCCGTCAGATGGCGCAGACCCCTTCTTTGCCTGCCTTCCCGGAAACTAAGAATTCGGAAGGATTTCTGACGGTTTTGGACGTGGAAAATTTCGAAGAAAATAATGTTCCGCTTGAATGTCTTCCGCTTGAAAAAGTTGGAAAAACCGGGATAGAAATTGAAAAAATCCGGAAAAATATTGAAAAATATTTAGGTACGTTACGTGAACTGTTTTTATGTATCTATACATTGTCTGCCAAAAAGTATGTATCATATGGGAAAAAAGTTTATTATTAGAAAAATAGTCCGTCAATTCAAAGAGGCTTAGAATTTTCAACATTGCATGCGAAGTGGAACGCTTTGGCACGATCATCATCGAAACTCGATTAATTATAATCTGAAAATCTGAAAAACAACATAGCTCCTGTGCTTCCCTCCTGTTACTCCACCCGACGCATCAACGGACCACGTGGCAATGCGACACACCGCACACAGTGCATGTCGATATCCCTTCATCGAGTGAATCGAGGAGAAATTATAATGCTCTCTCAATATATAGCAAGCTATTCTTTACGCTCTCATACCCAAGATAAAAACTTTCCGATACTGTATATCTTAAAGGTTGGTGACCTGAAAAATCCAAAATACAAACACAGAACTTTTAAAAATTTTATTATTTTCTCAAAAGCTTGAAAGGTCATTACATTGAACTAAAGTCTGAAGCTTTTATGAAAATAATGAATTGTTTTAAAGATCTTTGTTTTTCCTACACTAACTAATTTTATTCTATATTTATTCAATAGTGTATGAATAAGTATTTAAAAAAATATTTGCATGCATTTCATTTCCTTGCTACTAACCCTGAGTTTCATGACTAACAGTCGAAGTCTCGGTCGAAGTTAACTCATCAATAACAAAAAAATATGTGATGATATAAATATTGACCTCATGTATTGTTTCCATTATAAAAAAACTAACAAATCATTTTTTCTATAATTCATTAGAAATTCCGTTTTTTGGTTGCAACGAAATTATGATTGTTTTGATACATTCAAACGGAAAAATCCAAATTCCTGGAAAAACTATATATGATCTAATCTTGAGACTCAAGTTGTTTTCCTAACAGCAATATTATGATTTTTTAAAAAATGACCACTGCCCAAGTGCCCATGTTTTGTTCAAGACAGGGGCGGATCTAGGTAAATTTTCTGGGTGGTAAAACTTCTCTACATGGAGGGGGGTAAACCATATATTAAATCGAAAACAAAGATAATTCTTGAATCATTATGGTAATTTTTGTTATGAATCGAGCCCGTCAGGTGGTAATTACCCCAATTACACCTCTATAGATCCGCCAAATATCAGAAAAATTAACTGGTACCAATTTTTTCAGAAGGTCCTTCTACCTGGACACTGTATAAACTCGTGGTTCTACGCATAATGAAACAAAGTCTTAGTTTGATATTCATACGGATATTGCAATTCTCATCAGCAAATACTTTGACAGAAAAACACTTTCAGCGTATCCAAAATCTCTGGCAATATATTAGATTAGGGAAGGACCTGAGCAATCCAGTTGAGTCCCTCTAAATGTCGAATACGTGTTACGCCTAGTCATGTGCGAAATCCCAGATAAGCCTTATTACATTTTCTCTATCAACAAACAAAGCCAGAATAGAGTGATTGCCGAGAGAATCTGCAGAAGGAAACTTCCTATTTGTGAAACAGACCCGACTAGAGAATCGTGATTCAATTTAAAGACTGTAGTCGTCCCTAGGAACATTTACTTAGTTACTGCGAAAGTGATGAGAAAATTTAATTTTCGATATAATGCATCACAAAAATATAGGTATAGATTCAATCCAAGGACAGATCCATATTTATAACAGGTCAAACATTGAATAAAAAAAACCTATAGAATACAAGCCATTAAATCAAAATACATTTCAAAAGTTGAGAAATGCTTCTTTACTATGACATAAAAATTGTTCTGTCGAAAAACCTTTAGAGTTAATGCTGAAAGACACATTACATGTAGGTACGCTTACTCTCTTAATAGTAATAATATTGATAATAATTATTGTTGTTATTATTCCACTAATATAACATCAAAAAGTTAAATACATCACGAAAAAGAAAAAATCAGAACACCAATATACAGTGTTATTTACAATCACCACAAACACATCGAACACCTATACATTACGAAAATAAAAATAACCTAACTATACAAATTACTCATTAACGTGTAGCAGGCCTTCTGAATTAGCTGATGTTTCAGTATTTTTTGAGAATATTCAAGTCTTGGGAGGTCTCAAATTGCTCATCAAGCCTGTTCCAAATTAATTCGGTACCATTGTCAACTCCTTTATCATTAACGTGGCGATTTCGGTTAAATTAGCAAACTAGTAAATAGCATTTTCCTCAGCATTTTCATGTCCATCTCGACTCTGGAGACAAAATGAAAATTGACAGTCGCGTTCTCAAAATATTTCAAGAAATTGTATAATTTTAAATGGAATGCACTATATTTCATCATGTATTTTGAGTCTCGATCATATTCTCAACAAAAAAGCTATTATGATATTTTTGCTCGAGTTGAAAATAAGAAAGTTATTTAGAAAATATAATTTTAATTCGACAGGAGTAAACTCCTCGTTCACCGGATTCGTTACCCCTCGATTTCTATTGAAAGCAACGTGTGGTGTTAACAGAAGGGACCAAATATGTGTCACTAAGAAGGCAATGTTTTCGAACATTCAATTTATTTAAAAAAATTAACAGTTCGGACATAGTCCGAGAGGTTTGCTGGAGAGTGTACATAAATAAACGAAAATAATGTCGACAAGGTCGAAATATCTAGATTACCACCAAGCCTGAGTTAGGTATGAAGCAACTATCTGACAAAAGACGACGAGTTCACTAGCATTGTATCTGTATAAAATGTAGGTATAAAAATGTATAGTGATATTTACAATAATTTCTGGTACTATATGTGACAGCAATAATTTATACTAACGTTAACCATAAATTATTTCAACAATTTATTGGTATTTTACCACTTACTATCCAAGTTATTAGGGTTACCAAAAAATATTGTAATTTTTATCATAATTTCTTGAACATACAAATATGTTATAACTTCGTTAAAATATGCACGCACTGGTAACTGATTATTTTATTATTTTTAATTCCTCTTTCAGTTTCTACACACACTGAAACTAGAGTCAAACATTGATAGATTACTGTACAAAAAAAAACATATTTTCATAATAATTTTGGTGGGGTTGTGATAACACAATATACAAATTTCCTGATCCGTAAGACATTTCTGAAACTTGATCGAACTTTACTAGTTTAGTGTAAAGATCTTCGGTTGGAGCCGAAATCTGTCCTTTTCAAAACTTTTCAAAATGTGTTAATAGTGTATGAAATGTATTATTACTGTTTGAAATAATTCGTTTCAAACAAAATTCTGAATTTTTAACTCTCTGTATGAATCACTTTATACACCAGTCGTATCCTAAAACAACACGAAACTGATTGTTTGGTTAGTTCATCCTTCATGAGAGTACTGAAACGGAAATAAGAGCAACAAGCGTCTACTCTTTCTCGAGACATAATAGTAATCAGTTTAATTATTATTCTAGACGAAGTTGATTCACCCCGTTTGTTGGTTATCCTTAGTCTGCAACGATCTCAAAACTCTCAACCAATAAATAATATCCTATTTATATTTTCCTTCTTTCCTGCCAGCCGACTCTTCCAATTATAATTTTTCTTTGATCTGGTGGAAATATTTTGGCATTTATTTGTAAGTTTTATATAACCGACCTCGATATACAGAGAAGTCCAGAAAATTCGAACTGTAATTTCGATTTTGCGCTGTGTTTGAATATTTGAAATTTCTCTGGGAGATGTTCGTTTTGGCAACAATTCCGATGAGTAGATAAAAAGGAATGTATGATTATACGATATCTCCTTCTGTGTAGTTTTCATCTCTTGAAACATCTGTTCTGAAGAATATTTGTAAACAAACCTCTCTGGTGTGAACCAGGATATCCCAAATTACACACTCTTCAAACATCTTCAAAGATTTAATACCCGTAATACAATTTTATAATATTTATTATATAATAGCTACTAGTTTACAGATACCTTGGACTAAACGCAAACCACTTGATAGCGTGAATTGAGTAATAGTCTTTTCGCCCATTTAAATCTCATAAGTCGTTAAATCAACTGGATAAATTGAAGAAACAAATGCAGATGACCTCCATTAAGACTACTTATTATAGGTCAAGTACCTTAAGTAGACTACGTCCCCTTGAGAATTGAAAATATCTGCTATTATATGAGAACCAATGTACGGAGTGTTCCTGATTCGACTTCTCAGGCAATATGTTGATAATTATAGGTTTTTTATAAATTAAATTTCAACGTTTCTGGTTTGAATTATAACAAAGTCTGTTGTATATCGTTGTGATGCAAAAACAAAATTGCCAATAATGTTAGTGAAGTCAAAAATTTTAGCGAACAAAAAAATTCTCACAATATTGAAGGAATGGGATTTATTCTAACTAAAAGCAGGCAAAGGCAATTAATTAATCCGATTATCTAGGACAGGTACAACCCCATTGAAACCGGTCCATGCAAACAGTTGACTAACCACCCACTGCCCAGAATGGTTCCAGATGTTGAAATCACCCTAAATGAAGGCACCAATTGTCTATCCAAGATTCACAAACCTGGTTTGACCAATAGTCATACAAAATAGCGCAATTGCCCACGAAAGAATTTGAGAATCTTCCAAAGGCACAATCAAGCTTGAGCGTAAAAACTCACGAGAATTGATTTACCAGATTGAGAACGTGAGACTGGGTGGGTGGAATCTTGATCTCTTTTGATGTAAGGTCTTTGTTTTCCCTTGGAATATTTTAGCTAGTTACTGCTGACCAACGGTTTCAGTAACGAAATTATCAAAGAAAGCCTCGCCAGGCTCAACATGAGGCAAATTTGTTTTCAGTTTAATAACTACTTTCGCGATCAACTCGAAGGAACAGCCATGAGCAGATTAGATTAGATTAGTTTGGGGCTTCCGTGCCATAAGCATCAACACCGTGACCTTTTCAGATCTATTGTGTTCGCCCTCGAAATCGTTTAGTGTTCTTCATCTAGCCCTGTCTTCGTCACGAGACTCCATAGGCCAGTTTTCAGAACTCCCATGTATCCGGGAGCTTGCGCGGTTTTTCTTCTTCCAGTGTTAGAAACCTTAGCCTTGACAAGCCCTCACAGTGGCATAGTATGTGTGCCGATGTTTCCTCTTCTTCCTGACAGAACCTGCATAGCATTTCTTCTGCCAGGCCAATAGAACTCATATGTTTGTTGAGCCTACAATGCCCTGTGAGGAGTCCAACTATTATTCTAGTATTGCTCCTTCTCTGGTTTAGTAGATATTCTGTGAATGTTGGCAACGGTTTTTTGATAAACTCTTTGACCTGTCTCATTCCGTTCCACCATTCTTGAGATTTCTGTTGGATCCATGATTTGGTGTTGGTTTTTAGTACAGCTTTCGCTATACCGCAAAACGGTTCCAACGTTTTGAGTGGGAACGACATTAGACTGATCGGACGATATGCCTTGGGTGTCTTATCGCCTATTCTCCCTACTTTTGGGAAGCCATGAGTAACTCTCATGAGTAAGTTCGAGAAGAAAGCAAGAGAGCTTCAGCTATTTTCCTAGGGTTTGGGTAAGATATGTAGGTGACGTATAATCGCTATCTTCGGTACAGAACAGATCGACGTGGACAGTTTTGTTTCAGCATAGAATAGCCAGGTTTCAAACCATATGGCTTCAGTTGTCACGTCAATTGCAATATATACAGTGAGGACCAAAAATCCGTCGCCCACCCCGTAACTCCTTTATTTTACATATTATAGAAAAATGTTAAGTACATAATTTGTAGGGTTTCATTCGGTCTCTTCAATGGTTTAATTTTCATTTATACAGAGTGTCTCAAAAAGCCCAGCGACTTGAAAGTTATTTTTTTTTATTGGACACCTGGTATATCTTTGCATGATCGGTTAGGGATGATCATAAGGAATCCAACAATAACAAGTTTGATGCTGTTATCTCCAAAGAATACGGAGATATCGCCTAATATTTTATTCATAATATGCTCAATGAGTGTAAAAGAGAATTTATTGACCCGCCAGAAAAAGTTTCTCTCTCACACTCATTGGGGTTGCCGATAAAATAGTAGGCGATATCTCCGTAGTCTCTAGATATAACAATATCAAACTTGGTATTGTTGGATTGCTCATGATCAATATATAATTTAAAATTGACACAGCGCCTTCTTCCTTATCAAGTACCTAATACTTGTTGAATATTTAGATTGGTATATTCTTCCAGTGAATAAAAACAAGAATTCATAAAAAAAGCATTTAATTTTGGTTTTGAACTCGTGACCACTCAAATGTCTTAGTTCGTATAGTTTACAGTATCGGAAACTTTTCATCTGGGGTATAGACATAAATCTACGCGAGCAACAAGGCACACAATGATATGATAATACCACATAAATAAGAGAGACGCACTACTGTGCGCCTATCCTGTCACAACACCCGACGAATTAACAGCTCACGTCGATATCCTCGAGCGAGTAGACGAGAAATTGTAATGCTCTCTCAACATTTAGCGAGCTATTCTTTACACCATACCCAAGATGAAAACTTTTCGATTCTGTATACCCCAATATTCAAAGAATTCCTATCTGACCTCATTAGTCTAGCTATCCATGAATTTTCTTAGCAAATCTCATGATCTGGAGGGATATTGGTCACCCATTGTTTCAGCCTCATGATCTTTTATGTTTTTTGTGAGTTTCTGAAAGAGTCAAAGAAAAATTGTAGGAACTGTCATGATTTGGAGATTGCAGAGAAGTGATCTACAGTGGTCCCTATACTTTGCTTTCCCTGTGATTCTGATGACTTTTTTTTTACTCGACAAATATTTTCTGAGAATAATTGAAGCGCCTCATTGAAGTATGCCATATATTTTATAGTGTGGAATGAGCTGAAATAAGTTGATTTGAGAACATTAAAATTCACAAAGTGTTTTATTCTACAAATCAGGAAAGAAGTGCTGGTTATTTCTGAAAAAAAAAAATGAAATTTCCATCATGGTCCGATAAACAAGAATCCACTATACCAGTATGGAATTTTTCTGTGCTACAATTTGTTATTATATTATCTATACAACTGGCTGATGCTCCATTTGTTGGAATCCTACATTGGAAAGAAATCGATATGTTTTTCAAGGCCATCAAGTTTTTTGACTGATTTAAGAAACTGACATTGGAGTCACTTAATATTATAATATTTTTGGCTGAATATCAAGAGTGTCTCAAGCTTTTCAATGAAGTTTTCAAAATTCTACTATTCAGAAACCCATGAAAACCCAAAGAGCAATTTCGAAGAACAGGTCGTGGAAGTATTCGCCAATAACAATATTTTAATATAGTACCTCAACATTGGAAAAATTCAAAGTATAAAACACCCAGAGATTTCTTTATGACGAGCCGTAAAATAAGACTAATTATTTTGTATCTCGGATTTTAACGAGCAACTCCGAAAAAGCGAAAAGAGTTGTTCCATTAATCACCACAGTTAATTGCTCCGCATCTTACTTTCTTCTTCCGATGTGTCGTAGACTACAAAAAGCTCGTGATTTATTATTAGACGGGATACAAATCCTCGAAAACAATGAAACGAATAATCACCGGTAGACCAGCGATAAACACAGGAACACAATTCTGACACTTGCGGATTTATCTGTCTGAAAATCAGAATTTGTTTCAAAGTCTTTTTCGCAGAAAATTCCATTCAATTTCGTTTATATTTTCCTCGGAGAAATTCTCCAAGTAATGTGGAACGTAAATCAAATTTTAATAAAATGAAATCTCATCAGAATTTGAAAATGTACCAACACGTGAATATGAATAATAGAATCTATAATTTCAAAATTTGAAAGCTTTCGAAATGAAAACGAGTCATACCAATATTTGATTCTAAGTATCTCACTGGATGGTTGATGTTTTCAGAATCCCATATTAAAGAACTGGTGCTCTCTATTGTTTTTTTTTGTTTGAAACATCGACTTCGATAGGTTGAGAGATAATTCAATTTTCCACAAGAATGATTTTCAGTAATACCTTATGAAATACGCTCGTTTTCTCAGAAAACGTGATTTAACGCCGACGCCGACGTCGCATTTCATGCTCGCGCTAAGCCGCCACTGCATGTTCAGGCAGGGCCAAAAATTAGATTTGTCATAACTTTGCTGAAAATTATAGTAGAAGGAAAAGAAAAAGTGAATATCATTCCTGAAGACTTCTACTTCGTCATGCAAATATAACATGTGAGCATCTGAGTACCTAAATTGTGTTGTGTCCCACTTCACATAACCCTTCTACGATATTTACGGAAGATCCGAAAGTCATCGATATTTTAGTTGATGTGAAATAATTATACTGAAGCAGGAATCAGTACCCTCTTTGGACAATATGCAACGACTTTAGACTAGTGAGACAAGTCTCACTTATACATGCCAAAGAAAAAACTGGGTTTTACTCCTGCCTCAGTTTTCAACTCAGTTTTATGGGTAAGTTGATAATGAGGCAGGAGTAAAGCAAAGGTTTTTTTTTGGCATGTATAAGTGGGACCTGTCACACTACTTTAAAATTGTTTCATATAGTCCAAAGAGGGTATGGGTTGCTGCTTCAGTATAATTATTCCATATTTACTAAATTATTCATGATTTTCGGATCATCCGCAAACATCTCCGTGAAGTGCGACAAAACAAATTTTAGGTACTCAAATACTCGCATATTATATTTGCAGAAACGATATGAACTTTTTCTTCTCCGATCATTTTTAACAGAGTTAGGACCCATCAAATATTCGGCTCCGCCAAAACTTTCAGCGGCGGGTACGGGTGAACCTGAAATTTGGTGTCGGCGTTCAATTACGTTTTTCTGTAAAAACGAGGACATTTCATAAGAAATTACTCAGAATAATTTTTGTCGAAAATTGAATTGTTTTTCACCTTGTTGAGTTGTTTTTCCGATAAATCATATACTTTCTAAGATCACAGAAAAAATCTATTCATACATTTTTAAACGAATAAAAAAATATATATGTTCCACCCCTGGAATTTTGGTAAACATTTTTTTTCGTGTTTTTTATAGTTCCAACTACTAGCATACCAAGTTTGGTGGTGCTACAATCGATTCTTGTCTCAAAACCCAATCGTACTGGATTATATTGCTTCAATGATTTTTTTTTATCAAGTCTCTTATAAGCACAAAGTTTTTCAATCACGACCATAGCCATATTTTCTCGAAAAATGATTTTGAAATCATTTCGAAACATGATTTTAATAACCACGTCATCGTTTTTGTTGTCGCGAAAATGAATGTTTTCGAAAGAATTACGTCATAACTTCAAAGTTGTCAAAGGTCGAACAACAACATAACCACATTGAATTCAAACTTATTATGCACAAGATGTTATAATTATTAACACAGCAGGAAGGTTCTCAAATTCAAATAACACTCAAGTATTTTAATTAATGATTTGCAACAGTGCCATGAAGAGGGTCATGAATTCTTCAATTATGTCTTTTCATTTTCGAATCCCAGCCCTGATGGGACCAATCAGGGATAAAGACTGGTTTACAAATTTTACAGACTAGGAATTTTTCATATACTTCGGGGTGTCAAAAAATACATTCAGTAAACTCCTTACTGAAATAAATAATCTTGAATTAGGGAGGCCTAATTTAGAAACACCCTATAATGGAGGTGAAAAAGATGGTTTGTGGTGGAGAACCTATTTTCCCAGAGTGGCAGCTGCATTGTCTACTTTTAATATAAGATCTTTCAGCTGGATTTGCACCATACCTTCCATTCATATTTTTTTTTATTTCTTTGGAAGATTCAAAAGAAGTTATTTATTTTCCTTGTTTTTGAAGTCAACTTCTTCAACTAAAAAATGACACCTGACGTGCGTCATACACTTTTGAAACATCAGCCGTTTTCGATTGGCGTTTGCTTCTGGTAGCGGTTGACATAAAAATGACAGCGGTTTACTTTCTGGTACTGTTAATGACGTCATAGTCGTAGCCACTGGTTAGTGGTTGCGGTAATCAATCAACACATTCATTCATTCATTATTCACTATGACGTCATTAACAGTACCAGAAAGTAAACCGCTGTCATTTATATGTCAACCGCTACCAGAACCAAACGTCAATCGAAAACGGCTATCCTCCCGATGTGATTTTGAAATACTTTCAATATTTGACAGTTGTGACGTCATAGTTCGAAATATGATTCCATCAAGGTAATAGAATGTTTTCAAATTATATGAAATACTTTCACGAGATAATATAAAATGTACATCAATTGCAAAATATAGGTAATACCAAGCTGTCACCCGACGCAACGTAACATTGTTTCACGTAGGCAGCGTGTTTATCCCCAAGGTCGGGGAGTCTCAAGAATATATTCTCAGGGTCTCCTTTGAAATATCCGAATTTCCCACGACAACGAATGTGATATATCGCACTTTGAGACCATTTGACACCTCACTCATCCCCCTTGCATTCCTTTCATGGGTAACATAATGCTTTCCTAATATTCGGAATTCCTCAGTTTATTGAACAGTTTGTGTGGCAAACAATAATACGACTCTACCCGATGTCAAATATAAAAATAGTTTGGGTTCATTGGAGTTGTTTGTTTTGTAATTTGGGAATTATGTTAGTGAGCTACTGCGCATGAATTTATTATGGTCTTATGGTGGAACATTTTCAACCGATCTCAAAGGAGTGACTGTTTAATTAACGTTTCATGTATGTTTATACATTTCACCAAACAATTCTAGAAATTAATGCATTTCTCGAAACGGGAACATGTTCTGAATTCATATGATGAAACGGAACGTTTATCTAGGTAAAATCATGGATCTTTCAAATCCCCCCGCCTTCAAGTCCACCAATACGTAGACTTGAAAAATGTTTATTATTTCTGAGTTGATGAGAATAGTCGGTGACAACATGGACAGAAGGAAACTTTATTAAGAACGTTTATTAATATCCACAATTTCCATTTCATCAAAGAAACTTATAGTATAAAATAATGCATTTGATTTCTAAAAAATTTTGGTTAATTTGACTTGATCAACTATTATTTATTAATTCTCATCCTTCTATGTTATATCAACCATATTATAACTACTTTGTTTATGTTACATCTATTTTGTTTTGTTTTTATGTTACATCTATTTTGTTAAATTTTATCTTTTGCTACCAATACTGCAATGAAAACATACTTTTCCTTATGTGGGTTACTTCAATTTTTATTTGTGCCAGATATATGCGTAACATTAATGTATTATGATTATTGTGATTAGCTGAACAATAAATTATTATTATTATTATTATTATTATCTCGACGGTCTCTATCCTCTTCAAATTCGATAGCATTGAGTCAAGTTAAACCATTCTTCAGTTTATGTCGCGATAGCTTCGATCCGACTGAAAAAACCTACCTTCACAGCAATATGTCGAATTTTGTAACGTTAAATTTCTTGTATTCTGCGAATTAATTTATGAATCGTAGTTGAAAATATGCAAAAGCTTTCCTCATCCATGTATCCCAAAAAACGTTTTTCCTTAATCAGTTGAATGAAAAAACTGCTCTCTTCTTTGGACAATACGTTCTTTTTCTTTATTATTATTTTGTTCCCATTTTGAGAAAGAGAAACTCATCCGATTAAAGACAGTTAGACGATTAAAAGAGATCGTCAAACACTACGCCTCCTTGTAGGAATACTAACAGGCCATAACAAACTAGGTAGACACCTGTCACTAATGGGTATAAAAGACAATCCCACTTGCCATATGTGCGAAGAAGACGAAGAAACTTCGTCTCACTTCCTTGGCGAGTGTGAGGCGTATGGGAGGCTAAGATTCGAAATCTTCGGAGTCGAAAAACTCCAACAAGAGGAACTCATCGAACTAGAGTGGATGGACATACTGACCTTCACTAGAAGGTCACAAAGGTTCGGAAAGGAAGACTAGAAGAGGCGATGTAGTTATGTGGAGAGCAGGGGATGGCAAAAAGTGCCCATTGGGGCCTACTTGCCTGGCTGCGGCAGCGGCCTCCCCATGATGACTACTACTACTACTACTACTAGACGATAAAAAACCAATCTGAATTTGGCTACTTTTACCTGGCATCTGTCAATTTCAAACCCGTCTATCTCGTAAATTCACTTCTCTTCAAGGCGATCGGTTGGGTTCCATCCTATCCTATCGATTAGATGGATCGGATCCAGTCAAGTCAAACTCATTTTGAGCGGATCCAAAGTTGTGAGATAAACGTAGTCCATGTCAGGATAAATAAAAATCAATTGTAATTCCTCCATCTTAGTTAAGCAATTTTTTTTAATTCAGCAGTATGCGTACAGCTCCTGAATGAAACCAAAACAAAAACTAAACTAGAGCTAAACTAAATTGATTTTCTGGAATAAAAATTTTACAGAATAGGTATTAATATGCAAGTGTTTTTAATAACATGAACAACACGAAAACAAGCAAAGAGGGATGACACTAAGAATTTTTATAATTTAAAAAATAAATATAAATGTATTAACTGAAACTGTAGTTATATCATTTATGCATACAATATTGGAAAGAACTCGATCTCTCCTTTGAAATTCTTTGTTTTGGCGTTATTCAATGCACTTTTCAGTAAGGCATTACAGAAAAATTTAATATAATATAATATAATATAAAATAATATAGTATAATATAATATAATATAGTATAATATAATATAATATAAATATAATATATTATAATATAATCAGATGAATCTTTCTCTCGAACAAGGCATACATATTGGAGTGACATAAAAGTGCTAGTGTCATCTTATTAAGATAAAAATACTAAAAGAGAAATGTGTTCCATATTTTAGAGGATTCAAGCGATACTCAGCTAATATCTGAAAATAAATCTGAAGCATGTTGGCAAATTTTTAATTTCGAAAGAAATGCATTTCACCATAACGCATCTGTTCCTGATATAAGTTTTGACAACATTTTTGTAAATATAAATAATACGTCCTAGTCCCAGTTACACTTAAGAATTGTCTGATGATATAAAGTCATTGAATAATTCTAAAATTATTTATATAAATGAACTAAATTATAAACCATCCAATTATAAAATATACCAGCCACCCTATTCAACTTCCAGTTTCCAATCTCATAAACAATGCTTTTCAATAATTATCGCTCGGACTCCCTTCTTCTCTCGAAAAAAGTTGGGAAAACTCTCTTGTAAATAAATCCGTAAAATTGTGAAAAATATCGAGCGGTCCAGTAATTTTTGTCGGTTGACCTATATGGATGGCAAGGGATGATAGTAAGCTAACATACATATTATGCATGCCACTTACTAATAATACAGATGAATAAACAAATTGTAATTCAGAAGAGTACAAAATAAAATAAATGTGAATAATAAATACTATTTTCACCTTTTAGTTCAATAGTTCGAAAATTAAAAGTTTTCAGAAAGATGTACAGTTGTGTGCATAAAAAAGTCGTACAGCAGTTAATGGATATTGTGAGGCCGGCTTGTCAATCTTAAATAAATTATCGACTTTGACGAGTAGAGTCAAAATTCAAACCAATTTTGTCAGTAACGGACAGAATTTTTTCAGCTCAATTAGTTAGTGCGATACAATCCAATTAGTGCAATGCCTTGTACGACTTTTTTATGCACACAACTGTACGTTTATTTCTTCCAAAACAGTTATGCCTGGGGTGGTTCATCTGACTCCGTCATTATGTTTGTTCTGTTTAGAAAAAGGGTTGTCAAGATTTTTTCTCAGGTGCGTAGGCCATCTGGCAGATATCCTAGCTCAGTTTTTTAAACATATACAGAATGATGCCCTCATTTTATGGCAAGTCATTAATGAAAACGTTTTATACATGTCTTTCTCGGTTGTGGGCTCAAAGTTTTTGAAACGATATGAAAAACCTTTTCTTCTACAGAAGAATATAGTCTGAGATTGACACCAAGAACAAAGGAGTTAATTATTATAATATAGTTGTAAGGGTTTCTAAATCGATAATTGAATTATAAAACGGTACTTTATACTGGCCAATTTATAATCTCTGTTTCTTTCGAGGGGTACTTTTGATACGATATCATGTCAAAGTAAAATCCGGAAGTATATATAAAGCTTAAATATCACCCTTCTCGGGTATAACCGGATGTATCATCTTCACCAATTTTCAACAGTTCAATCATCGACTGTACAAATATAGATCGCATGAATTCACCTCAATCTATTTGTATACATGGAACTGATAACCTGTTGAATGAAATGCAGAAAGCCATGACATTTCCAATATCCATAAACCACGAAGTGTGAAAGGTACAATCTAACACAGGAAATGGAGAAACTTTTTCGATTTACAATCAACGGCTCGTATAGCCAACCAACATATCGAAATACCTTTCAGAAATAGCTCCAAATAACTAGATTTCATAGACTGCCGACATGAGTGATGTCGGATATCAAATTTCGGTAAAGTTCAAAATCTTGGACAAGCGATCTAATGTTTTTTATCCTTCGTTCCGATTCGGCGTCTGTTTTGAGGTACTAAATGCGTTTGAAATATTTTTATCACAAACAACAGATAAAAATATCTTTCATTCGACACTTCCATACAGAGAGTTCGCTTTCTTCTGAGCGCATTGCTCAGCGTAATAGGGTGTTGAAATGTTTGATGGCGCATTGGAAAAATATCGACGCCTTGGTTGAACTGAATTTCGAGTTCTAAAGTTATATGTCCTGGAATTTGTTAAAATATTTCTTCAAATCCACTCGAGGGGAAACATCTGAGTGAAATTTGAAAAAGATGTGAAATATTTCAGTCTAAAATTTAATTTTTTTCGTTTTATTAGATACACTTTTATTAACTTTAACTTGTTTGGCCTTTGATGGCGCCGAGCCTGCACTTTCTCCTTCTGTTTCGATGTCATCAAATTCTGACACTTTTCCATCTACGATATATTCTGAGCCGCTGTTTTGAAAAGGTTCCAATTCCATTACGGACAATTCATTTGAATCAGACAAACAATTATTCTCTAGCCGCCACTTAACAGCTCATCGTCATCAAGCAATCGGGGGCCTACTTACTGTAACCTTGGTGAATCCCCTTTTTAACGTATGCAATTCACGGATCGCTATACAGTAATATCAAGTGGTTTGATATTACTTGATATCAAGTCAACTAGTTCACACCGTAAATCAAGTCAGTCAAATTTTCAAAAGCTTGAGTTTTGAAGTCAAGTCAAGTACTTGTCAAGTACAATTTACTCGACTATAGATTTTCATACTATCCGAGAAATACGTACCTACTTCCCGGATAGAGATTTTGAATGGCTCCGATAAGGAAAGACAAAAGTTCTGAATTTTTCCGTTCTTGTTGCCAGGGGACGCACTCTGTGATTGGTCGCTGTAATGGCGGTAAGTTTAAATGACAAGACAGCTGTCATTTCATCCCCCCGCCATTATAGTGACCAATAACAGAGTGCGTTCCTTGGCCACAAGGATGGAAAAACCAAGAACTTCTGTCCATCGGTGTTTGGGAAGCCATAAAAAACTGTTTTAGGCCTAATTTGCTGATTTACTCTGGAATGGACTTACAGAGATGCAGTCTAAAAGAGTGATCAGTTTATGTAGAGGCCTCTATTCTACTCATGCCGGTAATTCCAAGATGAAATGATGGAATTTCGAACTCCCCCGAAATGGACATGGACTTAACAGAAAGTCGGAAAAGCATAAGTATGACCTAATGTGTTTGTTACAAGTGCTTCCTATAGTCCTATAAATAACGTTATGAATGTCATCTCATTATCACTTTAACCATATCATTTCAATCTGTTCACATATTTTTGACTCCACCCTGATAACACGATGACCATGTTGGAACCAATATGGGACGTTCCAAAATTTTCCAAGGGATGTTCCTAGGTATCCCAAATAAGTCCCTGGATGTCCCATGCAAGTCATAGGGATAAAAGAGAGATACAACTAGGTCACAACTAGGATCAATTTCTGCATGATTGGGACGTCCCGGGGATTTTTATAGGTATCCCAAACTTGTCCTGGGAGATGGAAATGTTACAAAACCCTGCATCCTTATGATGTCTTCAGGATGCATGTCTCAGACAACCATGGGATATCCTGTCTCTGATCAATGATGTCCTTAGGGCATTCCACAATCATCTTTATGGTTTGTTTCGTATTGGGGGTTTTATGTGGACTGTACTAATATAGGGGGTTGAATTGAGAGATGGAAACTGCCCCGTGGATTGATAACGAATATATACTAATTATTATAAGGGGTAGCGTGACTGTGTTTTCCTTACCTTTATGTGCATCTCCAGGAAGATCGAGGGATCCCAGTCAGCTATGTCTCCCTAGGTCACAGGTTTTCTATATAGAGTTTATTGGGTCTTGCATTAATACACCTTTTCCAACGAAAAACTGGAGGTCTCGCGTGTTGAGGTTTCTAGGGGGCTTTTTCGAACATGACACGAACGACGACGTGTTGATTGAGATTCGTTGGTCTCTCGCTGCATGGTGGCAAGCGCGCGCACCTCGAGTTCAGGAATACACAGTCGGGTTCGCGAATAGGGGAATAGGGGAAATCTCAGACAAACACAAATAATTTTATATATATACAAATTTTACAAAAAGGGAGGTGAAGACGGAACATGGTTAAAAATGCTGTTTAGGGACAATTCCGGAGATCACAATTTTGATGTTGCATGTGGTAGATTAGTCCTTTGAAAGTATAAAAATGAAAAATCGTTTCTCGATCACTTAAAAAATATAGCCATTGGATTCAACCAAATTCTCACTCATCTATTTCGGGCACTGAAAAGACAAAATTATTTTTTCTTTTGGTTTCAGCCATTTATCTTTTTGAATAAAAATTCCTTAATTTTTTTTTCGAAAATTTGGCCTAAACTAAACAAGAAATGTTTTGTTGAGATACATTCTAAAGAATCCTAAAATTTGAAATTTGGGAAAAAGTTACTTTTCCTTTGTAAAAAAATGATAAAATCATGTAAAAGGGAATATGTGTGTTGTAATACGAATTTTACATGTTTTCAGTGTCCGGAATGGATTCCTGAAAATAACCATTTTGTGAACTTCAATCATATATCACATATATCTACTACATACAAAAAAAATGGGATCCGCGAATTCTCCCTAAACTGCAATATGGCATTTGATTATAGGGAACCGTCAGTGAGAATAAATAAGGACTAAATGAATGAAAATATTGGTAAAAATATATAGATTTCCTCAAATTTTTTTCATGAAACAAATAAAATAAATACAAATTTCTGCTTGAATTAACAAAAAAATAAATAAATATTTGCATGATTATTTTCTTTGTTTAGAAAGTCCAACTCTAATGGAAGTTTGCCTCGGTTTCATTCTTTAATTAAGCATTTGTCTTGATGCCTTCTGAAAGAAAAAACATTTCAAATTCACTTTTACACATGTATGTATCTATGTATATATGTATTTGTCTATCGACCTCATGTCAACCATTATGTCTGTTCCGCTTTTGTTTCTCAACTCTTATTGAGAATGCTTTATCCACTTTTCTCAGGCATATAGGTACATCATTCGTTAGTCAATACTGATGCAAGATTTTGATGAATAAATTCAACTCACCTCAAAAATCAGTCCCAAACGATTAAACACTTGACACAAACTCGCTCACAACTGCCTACCAACATGGCGTTCGGCATAGTTCATATTTCGTTTTGATTCGTGTTCATTACGAGTGACGACATTTCGTGCAGTGGTGCCAACTAAAAATGACACATGTTGTCCCACGGACATTGATGGGTACTAATCGATATTTCCTAAGGAAGTATATGAGGACATGCTTAGGATCGTGTTCCTGAGGACGTCCCACCATAATCAACCATGATGAATTGAGGATATTCTGGGTATTCTGGACACAGTTTCAGAATTTCCAGGGTAACCAGTTTGGAAGTCCACGGGTTCTGAGTCGGACACTGATATGGTATGTCCTGCGGATCCAGTTGATTGGATAAATATTTGGGATGTCCTGTAGAAGAGACGGATGATCAAACGGGGTATTCCTGAGGACATTGTGTACTATCTGGGCACCTTTATGAGAAACCATAAAATTATAATTACTAATGCGCATGTTGAATAAAAAGACGCAAGAAGGCAGAACGAACGTCGACGTATCCCAAAACACCTCTTATTGAAGAAACCACTTACGAAAATTAGAATATTCTACGTAGTTATTACGAACTCTTTAACCTTCATGTGTTATTCAATAAAACATTAGTTTGATTCATTAAGCACTTCCAAAATGAAAAGTACTGATTATATTCTGAAGTCCGGAAAAAAACACAGCAAATCGGCATTAAAGCATTGAATTATACGTTAATTTCAATTAATATTTCGTATACGTAACTTTACCTCTCGTTATATTGAACCTTCAAATCCATTTCCTTCTTCCGTTACGACTCGGCACAAGCAACGTTATAAAACTGCTACGATATTCGTTAGGTGTTGGAAGATTCAGTGGACAGATTTACTTATATTCTCAGTGCTACTGATGATTTTTCTCATTAGAGAGTAACTCACACTGGTTGATGTAAAATTAATCAAATTAGATCTTTCTTTGTTAACCCTGTTGTAGAGCACAAAACGAAAAAGTATAATGGATACGAGATCAAGGTGACATTGTACCATCATTGAGGCATGGTATTCGCAGAATAAATAGGCGTTTTGTCAATTAGAATTGTTAAAAATTCTCAGCAAAAAGCTTCACTTTTCATCTTTGACATCCTGTATCTCGAAAACTAGTGGGCCGATTTTTTTGTGCCCGTGGATACTTTTGCCGAGGAAGTCAAAATCTACGAAAAATTCAGGGAATTTAGCCGAGAGCCATTTTCCATAAGGTTTTTGCGGGGTCCTTTAAACTTTATGATATTTTTACCTTGTTATTCTTATATAAAAATATCAAGTCTGATTTCTACAATGTATCGTTATGCTAGATTATATTTCTACACTATTAAAGAATTCAGATTCTTTTTTTGTGTAATTATTCCATGATTATCTTTTGATTGGTTATCATAGGTTCTCGAACGCCAACTTCTTTGTTTTTTTAGTGAAATTTTCGAGTGCAAACTTTTCAATATCATCAATTGCAATGTTACAAAAGTAATCGCCATCGTTTTCATCTTTCTTCTGACCTAAGATGATCAGACAATTCAATGGTTAAATGGCGTTCTTCCCAGCATTCGCTTATGGGGATTCTAAAAAGTCAAACCAATAAATAAACACAGTCTATTTGTGCTTTTTTGAGCTGTTTCACCTCGCCATATCATCTTTAAATAGACCGGTTAATTATCTACATTTGTATTCATGAAAACAATGTTTTTTCTATCTTCGCTGACAGATGAGCTAGGCAATTATAATGGACACACAACTATGTTGTAAGTTTCTCCGTCTAGAGTAGGGTTGTAATTATACTATAGAGTAGGAAGTAGAGTAAAATACAACCTACGATTAAAAAGTGTGTAAATAATGAAATATCAAGATGAGTAAAGTTTTGAATTCATTGTTGAAATATTTCCCGCCTTCCGTATCAGTAACCAAATTTTGTTTCATTTTGAGTGCAGGAATTTTTTTCGTGGCGCCACGATATTTAAGTGGATATTTTTTGACAGTTGAAAAGGTAAATTTTGGATTGACGTGGCCGTTACTTGATGGAAATCCATAGTTATGACACTAAGGTAAACTTTAATCGTTTTTTACCTTAGTGTCATGAAAAGGTAAACATATGATCTACAACCATAAAACATTGTAGATATACCTGTGAATAATGCAAAATTTCTATAAGAATTAACATTATTATTTATTATTCGCTATAAAGTTTCATTAAACAGAAAACACAAATTTATTTTATTATTATGCATTAACAATTTCAAAAAACGTAGAATCTATCAAGTAAGATTTAAATGTTTCTTGAATTCTAACCCATCCTCTTTTCTTTATGGTGAATAGGAAGGTGACGAATTAATTAGATGTCTGTGTTTTAAGACGTATATGTAATATTTTGAAACAATTTTGTTAAAATCTCTTTTACGAAAAAGGCCATATTTACTTGACATCTGCCGCAGACTTTCTTGGATTTTCGTAAACAAACCATTCGACTCTAACGCTTCCTGGTCGCAATCTTCCATCAAATTCGTTAAATATATTAATTTTGGATGACATATTTGCACTTGACTCAACTCTTTGCAGTATTTACATACATTGTACTTCTCAAAGCATTTCATTTTTCTCAGATTGTGTAACGCAAATGCTAACAAGAAATGTTTTACATAAGAATATCTTTGTTTGCTGGTTTACTATACAGTAACTCAATGTAATTTACCAATATAAACCTCATCTGTCAAAAGCATGGCCGCCTATATCACGGCCACTTACTGCAACAAACCATGTTAATATTATATTTTTCACATTAGAAGTGTTATGGATTACTTTAACAAAAAATACATTTCTACCACCTTTAGTGACCTAAAATTATGAAAGGGAGTTTTAGCATTTGGTGTAACTAAAGTTGGTAATATTCTTTATTTAACGAAACATGGTGGACTTGACAAACAGTGAAATTAATTTAAAATATCAGATTGGATTAATAATTTTTTTCCAAATGATGGTGTGAAATTTTCTTACCGAATACCACGCAATTTGTGATATTATAAGTGAAAATAGCAGAAAATTTTATGAAATTTGTAAATCGCAAATTTACTAATCACCATATCGATTTTTCTGCACTACCTGCATCAGATTGATTTCACGAGTTGGTGCTACAAAAAATAGAGACATCATCTTCAGATTTCTTCTAGAAGTAAGTAATAGTCAATTGCTCGCGTGCAGGACATTTTTTTCTCTTAAAGTTCCCTTCAAAAACTGCCCGTGTACCTACCTATCAAAAATCATTTCTATTGGATTTATTGTCAGGTTCTAGTAACATTTTACCTACAGCGCTTCTAGAGCGCTTGGATTAATATGATATATCGCAAATTCCGAGGCAAATCCACTGTCATCGCTCAAACCAAATTAACAATCACGTAATATTTTATTACAATTTCGTTACGCATTATTTTTCGCCGGATCTATGCGAATTGTTAGGCATATAAACCCAATAATAAACGTGCAACTAATGTCATTATTTATGGCGTTAAATACTTTAGTTCGCCTTCTAATTGCAGACACCTGCTCATTTAAGGAATGATGGGCAGCTTGTCGAGCATATTTATAACGATACTTTAGCGCTTTTGATCGCTACCAGTAGGGACTATCAAACGCTAATACAGCGAACGAAATAAAACTGAACTTCAACCGACCGTCTATAAATTGACTACCAAGGACAGATCAGACTCGAAATAGAAAACGTCTGGCATCAGGCGAAAATTTGATCCAAATGTTATTGCTGAGAAAAGTGAAAACATTTTTCGCGTTACATTGTCGTTTCTTTCGACCTTCTTATGACCTCATGAAAGCCAATGGTTGATTTTATGTAAGTGTTTGAAAGATCAATTATCCACGAATACTTTACGTTATTTTTTTCATTTGGTGTACTTTGAAATCATAAATACTGGTTTCATTATCACAAATACTGGAAATAAGAACTCGTAATGTAAAATGGTTGAATTCATGATGTGACATCAGTATACCTTTCGTTAATGTTTGAATAAATGTTTTGTATTTGTTTGTAATATTTCATTTGACGTTACAAGGTACACCTGTCAGATCAATAATCATAAAATAGTCATTTGAAGCAGGCCTATTTCATAATCTGAAAAATTCTTGTTCGCAGGTTCTTTGAGTGTCATTTTAACTTTCGTTCAAAAAAATTTCAATTCGATATTGATGAAAGCTTAAAATTTTTAGACAAATAAAACTTCAAAACAAGAAATGTTCATGAAGTAATTACAAAGAATACGTGTCCATTTCCATTAACCTCGTTCAGGTTGATGATCTGAAATCGTCTCGGTGATATTATTTTAAACAATTCATTGAACGTTGCTTTTTCACGTTTTCTCAAGATATTCAATTCGTTACGAAATCTTATGAACTGTATAAAAAAAATTAATGACAGGATGTATTTGGTAAGTCCGCGGTTGTCTGGTAAAAAATTAACCAATGTCAATGAACTTATTTCTGTTTCAAATTCTCCGTTTTAGTTTAAAATTTTGAGGTATTTATGTTCCTCCTATTTATATTTTCTATTGAATGAAAACAACATGCAACATTCAGATGTCAAAAACATATATTTTTCTACAACAGTGCGTAAACTGAACTTTCACGCACTGTTGACAGTACAAGGGTAGATAGATAGATATAGATAAAAATACACATATCACATGGCAATGTATTAGGAATACTTTGTCTTGACAGCAAAAAATAAATAAAGAAATTATTACTACATACACATTAAAAATACACATTGAATTACACATTAAAAATACACATTGAAATACACATTAAAAAATAGCAATTATTAAGGTTATATTTGCTACTACATATTATATAATATATGAATTCACATGACTGTCAGGGAATCTTCCTCATATTCCTCAATACTGTAGTAGCATTCTCAATTAGATATGACTTCAACTCTTTTTTGAAAACCTTGTATTGCTTTATACTTTTTATTTTTTTGGGTAGTCTGTTGTAAAGATTACTTCCAGCACATTCTGGCGACTTTTTATATTTAGATAAATGATGTTGCCTAATGTGGATATAGTGCTTTTGTCTTGTGGAATAATTATGAACATTCTCATTTAGGGTGAGTTTTGCGAGATTTTGGCGAATGTAAATTAATATTTTATATAAATATATACATGGCAAACTGAGCATTCTTTCATTTTTAAATCTATTTTTGCATGTTTCTCTATATTCAAGATTAAAAATTATTCTGATAATTCGTTTCTGCATTATAAAGACTCTAGTGCTTTCCGTGGCTTGACTCCACACTATGATATTGTAGCATAATACCGAATATACTAATGAGTAGTATGCTGTAATGAGATATTTTTTAGTTAGTTCCGTTTTTAACTGCAATATGGCAAAGGTTGCTTTGGCCAATTTTGAACATGTCAAGTCATTATTTGAGGCCCATGTTAGCCTATTATCTATTATTGCCCCAAGGTACTTAGTTGTTACTGAAACTTCAACTTTCCATTTAGGTTTAGTGTTTTGAATTGATTTTCATCATTTATTTTGTTGCTAAAGTGAATACAGACCGTTTTATTTGAGTTTATAATAAGTGAATTGCTAAAGCACCAGGCTTCAAATTCTTGAATAACTGTAGTGGCTTTTGATTTTAAACCTTCTATATTTTCGTCATCTATTATTATTGATATATCATCTGCATAGATATATGTTGAATAAATATATGTATAGAAGTATAGGTATAGGTTTAGGTAATT
The DNA here is from genome assembly GCA_958298965.1 of Chrysolina haemoptera. NCBI lineage: Eukaryota > Metazoa > Arthropoda > Insecta > Coleoptera > Chrysomelidae > Chrysolina > Chrysolina haemoptera. The sequence goes on along the minus strand of OY282597.1, from coordinate 10,193,152 downwards.
ACTTGTAGATATAAATATTGCTATTTTTATTACGGGTTTAACTTTCATTATTAGTGAATAAGAAATGCTTGGTATAAAAGGCAAGTGTGTTGGTATATTAGTATATCAGTTATCAGTTTGAAATATAGATATATATATATATATATATATATATATATATATATATATATAGTCCACATAGGACGAAACTGCAGTAACACATAAGGGTTACAAATATAAAGTGGTATAAAAACATAAGATTTTTATTTCTCATTATTCATGGTTTCTACACCTGTTATTTTGATCCAATATTATCACATGCGCCATGTTAAATTTCAAATATATGTTATCCGTATTTGGCAGAAGTGATGAATATCACCAGTTATGTTAGGTTAGGTTAGATTCATGTCTCAATTCTTAATAAGCTCTGCACTGACTGTTGTTCAGAATATAAGCCAGTCTAGACAACAATCATAAGATAACCATTGAAATAAAAGCTCCTGACGATTTAGTAACAACCCTGAAGCTCTTCAGGAATGACCAAGCGTCTGACTGCAGTACCACTCTTCTACTACGATTAAAACTAGATGAACACCCTCATCCCAGCCTTTAGCTTTATACAAGAATTGTTCACTTGCTTTGAAAGTGGATTCAGGACACTACTGCACCTTGGAAAAGTCATCTAGAATGGACTAGTTTACATTTTATATTTTTGTCTTGGATAATTTTTTTTACAAAAAAAGAATTTGAAAGATTGATAGACAGGTCGATCAGATTGTATCAAGTTGCTTCTAGCTCTTCAGATGATGTGGTGGTATCTCTACAGCTATGAATAGAAATGCATAACTGTATTTCAATGGGCCACATTTTCAATAAACTTAGTTCAGTCTCTAACGCAGAACTACAAGAGAATATTTATTGCATGTTTGATTTTGTGTGTGAAGTAAATTGAATTCTTCGCATTTTTTTTATTTCAAACTTCTATTACAATCTAAAAATGAAAGAATCCAGGAAATAATAATAGTCTTCATTGGAAAACAAAAAGATAGTTTAACCAAAAGGCGAAGATCAAATCTGAAGTACCGAACACTGCAGCTTTGTTCTTCCACTCAACCCCCAAAGCCACTTCTTTCTAGTGGTAGTATTTAACATATTTTAAAATACTCATTAGGAAAAAAGTGGCGGATTTAAAATTATAAATACAGATAATACATAATCCGAGAAACAAGTCTGATAAATATGTATATATTATACATATGTGCACACATCGTTGTGTTTTATATAAAACGCACTGATAACAACATTCTTAGGTTTAAGCCAAAATATATATATAGTATTGTAAAAGCAAAAGAAAAAAATAAACAGTGGATATCGCAAACTACATACTAGTTAAGTCATTAGTGAAGTTTTCATCATTGTTCAAGTAAGTTTTTTTTTTTATTTTACTTTGAATATGTTCCCATATAATTTCTTAAAATTACTAGGCAGCAGATTTGATATGTGAAGGATCTTTTGAAATATTCATGGTAGTGTGTAGGAGGTGTGAGAAGATTTTTAAAACGTACGTTGATATTATGTATATCCGTACGGAAAGAGACTTTGTTATAAAGATATGGCGGTGTTTTCATCAGTATTATTTTATGATATAGGCATGATGAGTGTAGCTCCCCCCTTTTTTCTAAGGTGAGCCATCCTATTTCCTTCAATTTTTAGGAAGTTTCCTGTCTCCGGCGAATTCCATATATGAGGCGCAAACAAGAATTTTGAATTTTTTGAAGCCTCTGCTTGTTAAGTAAAGTGAGACTCGGGCCATACAAGGTACCAGCAAAGTTGAGGTTAGATAAAACAAGACTTTCACACAAAATAATTTTGGTTTCTTTTGTTATGAATTTTCTATTGCCATATATAAGTTTCAATGAGGAATATGCTTTTTGAATGAGTTTATTTATATGAGAATCGAATCGGAGGTCAGTATCCATAATGATGCCTAAGTTTCTGGCTTCCTCTGTGATCAATAGCTCACTAGAATCAATGCTTAATGTTATCTCATCTTTGCGTTTTTTGGCCCGAATAATAGCACCTGTGTTTTATTCAAATTATTCATCAATCCAAAATCATTTGACAGAGAAGTGAATTCATCTAGATCATGGTTGATATGATTGCATGCCTCGTCTACGTCATTTGGGTCGAACGAGTAGTAGACTTGGGTGTCATCGCCATAGAGATGAGCTCGACAGTACTGCAGACATTTCGCTAATTGACTCGTGTATATGGAAAACAGCAAAGGACCCAGAATGGGTCCTTGAGGAACACCGGAGCATAGACTCTATTGAGTAGATAATTTTGTAGAAGGCAAGTTGCACCATCGGACAGTCCTATATAATGGAGGAGAGATAGCATTATATCATAATTTACACTATCAATGAAACTTTTTGACAAAATTGGGTATCATCAATGTATCACACATGCGAAGGGTTGTCATATAAACTTTTGAAGTTCGCTTTATGCTATTTTTTTTATAGTTTTGATATCTTTTTTCATTTCTGAAATTCCCCTCTGGCAACTTCTTTGATTTGACACACTGTGTATTGAACGTATTTTTGATCAGCTGGGACCTGGACAAACATCATGCAATATTATAAATGCGGTTATGAATTCATGTAATCTAGACTAAGAATTACTGAAGCGGTCATTTGGAAAACACAATTTAACAGCAATTTAACGCTACTTGCATTGAGAGAGTTGTATTTTACGTGTTGATGTTTCGCAGGAGTTTTTAGTATTTCACAAAGCATGGAAAACTATGAAGTAAAATATAACAATTAGGTACTTTTTATTTCACCGATATGAAATAATAACTTTTTACAATTACAACGGTTGGAAAGAGAATCAGAACTCGCTTTCGAATGTTAGGAAACCAGAATACGAGTAAAATAAGTATTGTCAAATAAGGTCCGCTTTTTTGTGTGTGGTTTGTGTGCGTAAAGTATTACAATATTTCACTATCAACATACGATTTCATTGAAAATATTAGCCGGCCTTAAGGGTGGCCAAGCGGGGCGCCGGCCCCGGGCCTCGCGCCTCCAGAGGCCTCGCGCTACCGAAGGTTTCGTTAATAAAACTAAATAGAATTTTTAAAAAACTTTTACACGTTATGAATTTTCTGCTACTACTGAAATTTTGATAAAGAATGGCGACTCTTTGTGCACTCTTCAGAAATTTCAATTTCTAGTTAATGCTCGCAACGCCTGCTTTTCTTTAACAGAAAGGAACCAAGCTCCTGTTACAGTTGCTAGTGCGGAAAGGTCATTTTCTCGTCTGCAATTAATCAAGACCTATTATAGACGCACATCCATGTCTCAAGATCGTTTAAGTTCATTAGCCACATTATCAATAGAGTCTGATATAAGTGCGAGGCTGGAGTTTGATGCCATTATAGATGAATTTTCGAAAATTTTCATAAGATCTCATGAGTTTCACATGTACAAATTCAAATTATTATTTTACTTTGAATTTTGATGTTTCGTTTGAATATTCAGAGTTTTATTTTCATTTTTGTTATTGGTAGGTATATTACGTAATATATTATATATTGTTTTGTTTAGATTTTGTTTCCTTTCTCATATCATTTTATCTAATATTGATTATTATATTGTCAAAACATTCAAAAGTACTTTTCTCGCCAAATAAATTATTGATTTAAATTACGTGTTTTATATTTATTTGAACATATATTTAGTAGGCACGCCATTCGAGAGGTAGTAAGGGGAAGGTGAATTAATGAGAACATTGAGTAGGCATTTCTTCAAAGGATAAAAATATCAATTTATTGATAAATAAAATATATAAGGGCCTCGCACAACAAGTTGGCCCCAGGCCTCGCGCTCACTAAGGCCGGCTCTGTTTTCGATACTGCGTTGATGTCACTTCCAGCGAAACTTGGCAACGATTTTTTATTTTAAATATTTAAAATAAAAATTTTAGAAAAAAACTGATTACACCACTGGATTTGCAACATTTTCAAATCATCATATATAAATAACGTTGAAATGCGTCTATCAATAAAAAAGTTATAAGGGAATGAAATCTGAAATATATGCCGTTTAATCAACCCACCAATTCAATTTCAGAACATTTATCAAAAGGTGGTCTCGATATATCACGTCAAAATTTCATCGAAATTTGATCAAAAATGAAAAATCATAAGATAATAAAATTCAGATATCAAGGTTTACGGTATTCGGGCATTTTTGCTACATTCGGGTTCGAAAGTTGTAGTTTCAACTCCGATGTGACCCATGTCTTGCATTCGTTCAACTCTCTTGCATGGACCGGTTTCAATAAGGTTGTCGTCCCTTCCTTGATAATCGGATTCATCAATAATCACCACTTTATTGCTTTTGTCTGTTTTCAAACAGAAAACGTCTTCTTCTTTCAATCTTTTGATGATATTCCTTTCTTTATGCGACTTGCTAATATTTTCTGATTTTACTAATATTCTTCGCAATTTTGTTTTTGCATGCCTCTCGAACGAAACCTTTCGTGGTCTCTGGCAAGTTCGGAATGTTCGATACTTACCACCACCTCCTCCAGATCGGGAAGACTAATACCAAATTTCAGACCTTCATCCAGATGCTCCAAATTCAATAAAACGGTCCTGCTTTAGTCGTTAATTAAACAGAAAGTTGGAAATGCCTACCACCACTGACTTTTCAACAAGTTTCTCACGAATAATAAATCCACCTAGCACCGAAGTTCCTCCAGCAAAAGGAAGGAAGAACTTGTAAATATGTGGAAGCTCTTAGATCATTATGGCGACCAGATGGCCATGTGCGTGTATACGCCAGGCCGCCACATCTAATACGACCAGCATGAGTTCACGCTTCAGTAACTCAGCCAGATTTTCAAAGAAAGAATCACCGTGCGTCTGTCCCTGGTCTGCCGTAGTATTTCTATTTTCGATGTTTATTTTTGTTTGTGATGTCTTCGCATTCGCGATTATTATTGTTCGGAAGCTGGAAATACACATGGTAGTGCGTACTCCCGATGTTTTATGAAGATCTATCTATGTACGCTCGACTGCTAAAATAATAATTGATGACCCCCACAAATTCTTAATCAAGTCATCGTCCTCTCATATAAAATACCGATCACATTGGGTCGATCCTGTTCCGCGATCTCAAGGAAAATTCTGAAATATCCTGTGCGAACCTAGCAAGTAATTCAAATTCATATTTTAATACTTCACAGGAAAGAAATCTTCACAAACTTCACTTTAAATATCATGTTGTACCAAAGGTACTAAGTTCCCAGTTTTGTTATGCAGGCAGAAGCAACATTCCCCTCTCTCTCTTCATAAGTGCATAAATACCCTTCCGTTTAAACAAATCCGTGTTTAATCTCTAGGGAAGTACCAAGCCTTAAAATATGTCGGCTCAAGCCACCTGGTGTGCAAGTATAGAAGCTCCTGAATTCCGCCTGCATCTATTCAGTCGAAATCATGGTATAGGGTACTTCTTTGCTGATAAAACACTATTGCAGTACACAGCGCCATCAAAAGATGGGCCAATCCGCGCTGCATAATAGTTCGCACAGAGCAAGTGGCCTTGAGAAGACAGAGGATGTTTCAAGTAGCGTAGAGACATCCGAAAAGCTCCGAAAACAGCTAGCCGCAGTTCTTGGACAACCGCCAAATGCAATAGGTATAGTGAGTGACCTAATAGGTGAATGTTAGATAATTGATTACCGATTTTTTGTGTTGCTTCCGCCTTTGTGAGGGATTTCATGTAATGTGCATAATATAGTGTTGAAGAAATGATATTTTTTTTGGTATAATAATAAAGCTTCAAATTGACTCGTAACGACGAAAGAGCGTACAATGTTATTTGAATGTGAAAATCGAATCGTTTTCTGTGTAGTTTGTACAATTACCTTGGATCTTCAACAAGAAACGGCCGAATTAATCGGAAAATAAAATACTTTTCTATGACCATGTGAAAACAAATATTTCACGCACTGTTCACATTGCGTAAAGTGATACTCTTAGTACAAAATTGTTTAAAATGAATTGTGCGTTAATACATCAACTGTGCGTAATGAAGTACATTATGTAACAGGGGTTATAAACGTCCTTTCGTAATACAGAGATTTTAGGGCACGAACCCAATTGATCAAATTGCAACATCATTGCATCACAGCTATAAATCACCAGCTCAGTCCATTCATATTACTGGTTTATGGAAATGTGCGCCTCAACTGAGTATTGCAGTTATCTCTCAAATATGTTACCCTCGCGGGGAACCAAAAAAAATCAAAAAAAAAACGATAAACTTTTGTGTACAATATACTGATACCCGATAAAGACAAAATGCTTTCGAGGAGAGTAAGCCTGGTAGATCTCAAGGTAGCAGAATTGGAGGAGAACTCGAAACAAATTGATTCAAGAAGATGAATACCCCGAAACCTTTTTTAAGAAATTTCTGGAATCGATTTGAGTACGAATAAACTCGTCAAAAATACCAAATCATCGGAAGATAAACTTCTAGAAAATTCGGTGACCTTGTAGAAGCAGTTCACCACAACTTGGTGAGTTTTGAAGAAGAACTGCAACACAATTCAAAGTGTCTGGAGGAAAAGCTTGCAGAAAATTCCTGGAAGAAAAGCCTCAAGACAATCAAAAAGTCTGGAAGAAAATATTGAAGAAACGGTTCTAGAAAAATCAAATAATCTGAAGGAAGAGCTTCTAGAAAACTCGAAGAGCCTGAAAGAAGAACTTTGTGGTGTAGCGAACCGATTAGAAATAATGGGGGCCGTCGAAACAGAGATGGCGAAAATCAAAGATGAAATAAAGGACGAAATGGGAAAATTGAAAGAAACAAAATCAGTAAGTTGGAACACTGCCCACGCCACAGACACTGCAAATGAAAATTCAGTGCTGGAACTGAGTTTGAACTTAGATGACGTTCAAAAGGGGTGTAAAGATGTCAGGGTCAGTTCTGAAACCGAAGCTCTCCATGAAGCCGCCTCAGTTCGAGGGAAAAGTTCCATGGCAAATCACCGCCGACAATTTGAAGCTACGGCAAAGGCAAATGGAAGTAATGTGGAGGAAGAGCTGCCAGGCACCACATCTAATATGAGTAAAGGCCGATTCAGATACATGGGTGCACACCCTGCATTTTTCACTCTGCATAAGAAATGCATACTCATCACCGTTCACACTTGTGTCTGTCAGTGTGCGTGGAAATCGCGGGGAGAGCACGCGCGGAATTAAGACATATTCTAGTTCACATAATGAAAGATTCTGTGAAATAAACGACGGGATAATTTGAAAAACTCAAATGTCGTTCCTATAGTATTGAGAAACGCATGTTGAAGACACGTATGTATATGGTCTTGCAGTTTCCAGGTACACGGTCAAAAATGCATATGCTTGTGGATTGCACGTGTTTGATAAACCCTGCGTGGGCACCCATGTTTCTGAATCGACCTTAATACAACCGGCATAAGTTCACGTTTCGGAAAGATTTCTAAAGAAAGAGTCACCGTGCGTCTGTCCCTGGTCTGCCGTAGTATTTCTATTTTCGATGTTTATTTTTGTTTGTGATGTCTTCGCATTCGCGATTATTATTGTTCGGAAGCTGGAAATACACATGGTAGTGCGTACTCCCGATGTTTTATGAAGATCTATTTACGCTCGACTGTTGAAATAATAACTGATGACCCCCATAAATTCTTACTTAAGTCATCGTCCTCTCAAGTGGCGAGGAAAATACCGATCACATTCAGGATGACCCTGTTTTCCGATAGTGAAGAAAAATTTCTGTTGGAACATAGCAAGTAATTAAAATTCATATTTTAATGCTTCACAGAAAACGAGACGATCTACACGAACTTCGTTTTGAATATTATTTCGTAACGAAGCTACTGAGTTCCCAGGTCCCAGTTCCCAGGCAGAATTTCATTTCACTCTCATTTTATGACTTCGTTGTTAATAAGTGCATATACAGTATCGGAAACTTTTCATCTGGGCTATACAGTACATTTTATTTTATTTTATTCTACGCGAGCAACAAGGAACGCAACAATATGATAAAAACCACATAAATAAGAGAGACGCACTACTGTGCGCCTCTCCTGTTACCCCACCCTACGCCTTAACGGACCACGTGGCAATGCGACAGACCGATAACAGCGCACGTCGATATCCCTTCTTCGAGCGAGTAAAGGAGAAATTGTAATGCTCTCTCAACATAAATAGCAAGCTATTCTTTACGCTCTCATGAAATCACCATACCCAAGAAAGATGAAAACTTTCCGATACTGTAGACAGAAATCTACGCGAGCAACAAGGAACGCAATGATATGATAATACCACATAAATAAGAGAGATGCACTATTGGGCGCCTCTCCTGTTACCCCACCCTACGCCTTAACGGACCACGTGGCAATGCGACAGACCGATAACAGCGCACGTCGATATCCCTTCTTCGAGCGAGTAAAGGAGAAATTGTAATGCTCTCTCAACATAAATAGCAAGCTATTCTTTACGCTCTCATGAAATCACCATACCCAAGAAAGATGAAAACTTTCCGATACTGTAGACAGAAATCTACGCGAGCAACAAGGAACGCAATGATATGATAATACCACATAAATAAGAGAGATGCACTATTGGGCGCCTCTCCTGTTACCCCACCCTACGCCTTAACGGACCACGTGGCAATGCGACAGACCGATAACAGCGCACGTCGATATACCTTCTTCGAGCGAGTAAAGGAGAAATTGTAATGCTCTCTCAACATAAATAGCAAGCTATTCTTTACGCTCTCATGAAATCACCATACCCAAGAAAGATGAAAACTTTCCGATACTGTAGACAGAAATCTACGCGAGCAACAAGGAACGCAATGATATGATAATACCACATAAATAAGAGAGATGCACTATTGGGCGCCTCTCCTGTTACCCCACCCTACGCCTTAACGGACCACGTGGCATTGCGACAGACCGATAACAGCGCACGTCGATATCCCTTCTTCGAGCGAGTAAAGGAGAAATTGTAATGCTCTCTCAACATAAATAGCAAGCTATTCTTTACGCTCTCATGAAATCACCATACCCAAGAAAGATGAAAACTTTCCGATACTGTAGACAGAAATCTACGCGAGCAACAAGGAACGCAATGATATGATAATACCACATAAATAAGAGAGATGCACTATTGGGCGCCTCTCCTGTTACCCCACCCTACGCCTTAACGGACCACGTGGCAATGCGACAGACCGATAACAGCGCACGTCGATATCCCTTCTTCGAGCGAGTAAAGGAGAAATTGTAATGCTCTCTCAACATAAATAGCAAGCTATTCTTTACGCTCTCATGAAATCACCATACCCAAGAAAGATGAAAACTTTCCGATACTGTAGACAGAAATCTACGCGAGCAACAAGGAACGCAATGATATGATAATACCACATAAATAAGAGAGATGCACTATTGGGCGCCTCTCCTGTTACCCCACCCTACGCCTTAACGGACCACGTGGCAATGCGACAGACCGATAACAGCGCACGTCGATATACCTTCCTCGAGCGAGTAGAGGAGAAATTGTAATGCTCTCTCAACATATAGTAAGCTTTTCTTTACGCTCTCATAAAACCACCATACCCAAGATGAAAACTTTCCCATACTGTATACCTTTCCGTTTAAATGAACCCGTGGTTAATCGCTGAAGATATACCAAGCCTTATATGTCGGCTCAAGCCACCTCTTTATGAAGTATTAAAGCTCCTGGACTTTGTCTGCATTCATTCAGTCGAAACTATCGCACAGAATACTTCATTTCTAGAAAAAAAATCAACACTATTTTAGTAAGTGAAACGAAAAATGTTGATAAAGTTGAATTCCCCATCTCTTTGAGGCAGAAATCTGCCAGAAAACAACTACTTTCCCCTACGATCATTGAATCACATCTGATATCAATTTGTGTATTGTTCTGCCAAGAGGACAAAACTGCAAGTGCTAATTGCAATGGGGGATAATATTCAATTCAATTAGCACTTGCAACTGTGTCCTCTTGAAGAGACATTGCACAAATTGATGTCAGATGTAATTCAATGTCAATAGCGGGAAGCAGTTGTTTTCTGACAGATGTTCGCTGTTTGTGGGCTAGTGTGGAGAAATGGATAATTCAACTTTGTCGAAATTTTTCGTTTCATTCATTTGAAACTCTCCGGCACACTTACGGACTTTGTTCAAATTCATACTATTGTATTACACAGCGGCGACAATAGATGGCCAATCCGCGCAACATAGAGGTTTGCACAGAGCAACCGCCAAATGCAACAGGTATAGTGACGTAATAGGTCAATGTAGATAATTGCCATAACGATTTATTCCAACCCATCTGCTTTAACGTGTTGAATAAATCGCCTCTCATTATTTTTGTTGCTGCCGCTTTTGTAAGGTGAGAATTCATGTAATGTAGATAATAAGTTGTTATAGTAATGATTTTTTTCTGGTATAACAATAAAGCTCGTTGTTATACCTGGTGTTATTATTCAATATTAATTTTTTTTCTCCTTAACTGAACTAAATTGATTTTTGGGTATTCCAACTGAGGCAATTAGAGCTTTTCATCAGAGATAACATAACATCTAAGGAGTTATTCAAAATGCATTTGTTTAGATTCAGACATTTTTTTGTTAACATGGGTATGTTCAAGTACAGTATCACCAATTGTATATTCGAACTCAAAAAAGTTTTGTTTTTTGTGCAAATATCACAACCTAGCTTTTAATATGATTTAAACTAAGGTTACTGCCTTATCACCAATCATGTACTACGTTAATTTGACGCTAGAGTTTTATAATGTCACTGGTGGAATTAATTTTGGTATAAAGCTCTAATTTTGATACAAAGATCAACATCGTAAGCAAATATTAGCTGGTTGCATTGAATTTGGTTACACAAATCATTAGTAAACATTATGAATAGCAAGGATCCTGAATTGGACCCTTGGGGGGCTCCAGAAGAAGCTTTTTATTCTTTTGGATCTATATCAGCCGTTATACCCAACATTCAATTCACGGTGAAACATACAGGGTGGCCCACGAGGTTTTGGCCAGGGAATATCTCGGAACTCGAGAGTAGTAGATAATTGAAATTTTGGGGTTGTAAATTAAAGCAATTAGTGCACCAATTGCTTTAATTTACAACCCTTAAATTTCAATTCTCTACTACTTTCGAGTTCACCCGTGTGGGCCACCCAGTATATGACATGAAGAATTCAGTTAATTCGTCAGAAAATCCAAATATTTTCAGTTTGAAAATCAAGAGTTTATGATCTATTCGGTTGAACGCATCAAAAAAATCTGTGTAGATTACATCCACCTGACCTCGGTTATAAAATATACTTCGATAAATTTAAACTTAGGACTGTTGGATTAGAGAAAACAGAACATTTTATTCGTAGTAGACCATAATATTCAATCATCAGCTTAACTGTTATTCAATTGAAGCCCGATTTTTTTTCTGAAAATAATTTTATTCGTAGAAACAGAAAATGAATCAAATGAAGTGGTATAATCGGAGAATTAGAGATTCTGAAAATGAATAAGTGTTCGAAATCAAAGGATATTGTACGAATGATCTAGAACGAGCTATTTGGATAAAACTAAGAAATTCCAATATGATTTTGGAATAGAAATGGAAGAATTCTAAAAAAATTTTTTTAAAGATACGTGATGTGAATGATGGTTATGACAAAATGTATGAACAATTTCATAGTGAGAATGTAAGTGGCGAGGAAGAGATGGCCAATGGAGTGAAAGAGAAAAATTTCAAGAAAAAGATGACAATTGATGAAAATGAAAAACTAGGAATACAAGCTTTACCAGTGTAGGTAGAAAATTCATGAGATCAAAATATTTAATTTGTTGTGGTTAGTCAGAATATACTTTGAATTTAATAAATAGGCATGTTATAATGTCTTTAGAACAACATGTTGTCAGTGTCATGTTGTTGGCTTGCTGATACAAACTGTATACCCACGTGCAAATTTATTAATGTTCATATTGAATTTACGTTTCGATACTCCTACTTGTTGTGTTGCCCCTCTTGGGTATTTCTGTCTTCTCAAAATGTCCTTTTCAATGCTGTTCTATAGCCTTTCTCCAGGTGTGTTTCTTTTTGTTTTTTTTTTTTGTGAGAATAGATATGCTATTCTTCGTATTACTCTCATGATCTGTTTTCCAGTAATATTAACATTACAATGAAACAACGTCCTAGCACTTACAATATTTTCGATAACCTTGAAAAGAGTGCATCATCTGAATATGAATTAGATAAAAGTCTGCACTCAAATTATTCAAATCTCGTAACGATTTTTTCATTTTTCACTTCTTCTAGTGCAAAGTCAAAGTACTTGTAGCAGTTCAAATAGCTCTCTATTTTACTTAATGGTAGAAATGTAAAAAAAAAAAATGTTTACTTTCGAGATGCTTATTCATGGTGTGAATGTTTTTACTTTTAGTTCTTTTGCACTTTTCATTTTACTGCTTTGAATCTAAATATAAAGCTGCTTTTATATCGGAATTGATGATGTACTTAACCGCATATATTTAGCCGCAAATACCTTTGAAATACCTTTGAAACGAAAACGACAATTTGAAAATTATTTAAAATTCTGTTTAATATAATGAAGGCAGTTTGTATTTGAGTCCAAGCAGTTCTATTTTCCATAGAAAGAAAATGTTAATATATTCTTCTCAGATAATGTCTTTTGAACCATTTAATTTCCAAAAATATTACAAAATTATAGAGGATATATTATGTTTCACAACTTTGATGATCATACAGGATATAACTTCATCCAAATACAAAATGTTACCCAAATCATTAGATCCGTTTTCAAGATCTAAAAATTCATTATTATTATTAATAAAATAGAAGCAATACATTATCTGAATAATAAATTTAATTCAAAAAGTTGAAGCCGTTTTCCACAAACTCACATCATTATTATTTGTGAAATCTCCCTTTTCTAAAAAAGACGCCTATATAAATGAACTTCAAACGCAAAACTTCATTAAATACAAAATTTTATCCAAATCATTAGAGCCGTTTCAGAGATCCAAAAATTCAAATTATTATTATGAGTAAAATCACATTTATTCATAAAAAGCGCCTATTTAGATATACCCAAGTAGCAGTACCTTATCTAAATACAAAATTTTATCCAAGTCGTTAAAGCCGTTTTCGAGATCCTAAAATTATTATTATTATTATGATTATCAGTAAAATCCTGTTTTTTCAAGAAATACGCCTATATAAATAAACTCAAAATACAAAACCTCATCTAAATACAAAATTTCTTCCAAATCGATTGAGCCGTTTCCGAGATATCAAACTGTGCGTTTTATTTTCGAAACTGTGCGATTTCTTTACCGTGCGTAATGAGTTTTTTACTGAGGCTGAGTGTCGTGTTTTTTTGGCCTATTTTTTAGAGTGGCCACTGGCCGTAGGTAAAAGAATGAAAATTGTCAAACACTTGCAATACTCTACATAGACCGACCAACGATAAGACCATGAAAATAATTAAATTTGTTTGACATTTTAAAATATGGAATATTCAAAAGTTACAGTTTAATGAAATAACTTATAATGATTTAGTAATAAAGTAGATGATGCAAACAAAATTCCAAGTGATTTTAAGCATCATTGATAAATTTCTAACGGGACGATGAAGATATCGATAACAAACTCGAACTTGAAGGAACTCCTCTTCATTTTATATCGTAACTTCTGGAACAGCCGGAAAGTCTTGCACGCATATCTTTCGATTCACAGCTACACACCCAAAAAGTAGCAAGGAAAATTAACTTTGTGGCTTGTGACCTGTCAAATCCGCAGGGGCTCGGTTGTTTGGTGCAATCAAGAGCAAAGTTTGTGTGTTTTTTATTCGATTATTGATTGAACATGTGGCACCTAGGCAACCGAAAAGCCCAAAAGGAATTAGATTCGAAAACTAGAGCTGGAATAGACACGTCACTCAGTGGCGGAGAATCACAAAAAGCATGGTTGAGTTGGCTAGTGGAACCATAAATGTTGGAACGGTGGTGGTTTGAGAGACCAAAAGGGAAACATCAACATGGAATATTTTACAACTATAAAATTTGACTCATTTGAGTCAATTTTCATTCCTTAAATCTTCGCCTCAGTCTTTTAGTCATCAGCAGAAATCTATCAGTAATCGACTTGAGTCTTAGTTCGGGCGGTACTGTCACTTTGGAATACGTCATAGTATGCACGACGAAATTTAGTTGTTATTGTAGTATACATACCAAGTTGAAAAAAAAAGTAATAGTATGCACGCTGAATTTTTTGTCGTTGGTAGATCATGTAATACTCATCACGAAATCAGTCTTCAGACTCTTGAGTAGCGGTGGGTTGCACAGATACGGGGTGTTGAATATGAAAAATTAAATCTATTTTTTATTCATAACATCCACAGTTTTGGAAATTTTACAGTTTAATTCGAAGAAATATTTTTGTTCAACAAGAGCTTTATTTTAAAAGAAAAATTACATTTTTAGTTGCCACCAGTGGCGTACAAAAAGGGTTTATTGGTCCCTTTCCTCCCCTATTTTTTACGCCACTGGCAAAATCAGGAAAATTATTATTCTTTGACTTCTTCATTCAATTTTAATTAAATAATGTATAATTGTTTGAGCACGGAAAAATCAATCGTTTTCAAGATAATTGTGCTTGTATGAATACATACTAATAATAAAAAAATTGTTTTGCTGAAGTGAATTGTATCTTCCATAATTATTTGAGAAGAACTGCGTAAATTTCAGGATGAGTCTAAATCTTACCTGTGGTTGATCTGAGTGAAATACAATGCTCGCCAGGAGCGATAGACTTACCCAGTTTTGCAAAAAATTCGTCTGCAATTCCCTGCGTATGAAAATACCAACGTGTAAAATACACAGAGAGAAAAGAGGGAAATAGAGAGAGGAAAGGAGAAATAGGGTAAGAGGGGAGAGAGGCAGAGGAACAGAGAAAGATATACGTAGAGATGAAGATATATGAGGAGGATGGAAAGAGTGGGAGATTAGGAAGGAAAACGAATTGAGAATGATAAAATAAACGACTTCATCAATCTAGGTTGATAGAGGTTGATGCAATTTGGCAACATGCTGAATTATATTATGAACTATCTCCAAAAGGGTTTTTTTATGACTTTTTGATTTGATTTATACTTGATGTAAATTCAGAGTTATGGCTCTGCTATTTCCTACCCTGTAATTCTCGTACATGCCGAAGGGCCGAAGACAGTGGACTACAAATAGGGATAAACTGTTACAATTATTACATTATACTGAACATTCACACTGAATTTTGTGTCCGAGCGTTCGAATCTATGAGCTCGTCAATATGCCTTTTATCTTATTTACTTATTTATCTTAAAACATAGGGTTTTTATATCGTTGATATTATTAGTTTTATTATAATTGTCATAACTGTTCCACAATTGCTGGACATTTTCAATAGCTCAAATATTCCTTCTCTCGTTTCAGGTAACGGTGCTGGCCTTCACTTCCTCCCTGCTACTGTCATGTCTAAACTCTCTGGCGCTAGCTTCAATATGCCACGAAAAACAGTACCTCCACGCCGAACTCCAAGAATGCCTGAACTGCACCCGGTGTAAGGATGGAATGGTCGTGCTTCGACCATGCGAGTTCCACAGGGATACCCACTGCGCTCCGGTCAGCGAGCTACTGAAGACGATGGGTTGGAAGATGGAAACAAGCAATCCCCACAGGCACAAACACAATCATCACCACCAGAAACAACACAAGGAGGAAGGAGAGATCATCTGGCGCTACGGCGACGACGTCAAGAACGAGCACCAGGAGAATGTCCCGGAGGAGCACCAGGAGAATGTCCCGGAGGAGCACCAGGACACCGTCGCTTCGGAAGTGGCTAGTTCGCAGGCGCCTTTTTCTAGTGCGGAGACAATCGTGTGGGACTGGCAGGCCATCGCGCTGACGTCAGCGGTTTTTACGTGTATCCTGTTTTTTCTAGTGATCGCCTTCTACTCCTTGCATCAGGCTAAACAATGGAGGAGACTGAAGGACAATTTTGATGCTGGTAAGTACTTACGTTTATTTCATTATTATCACTAATATTATCGACAGTTATAAACGAATCCCAGGAATAACTTATTTTTGTGCGAAGAAAATTCCTCGCCAAAATATATTGAAATTGAAAATTGACTTTCATCCAAGCTTTCAATAATAATGTTTGTAATGAAAGACTCAAATTTCCGAGATAAACCAAAATTTCCTGATGCCGATGCAGGCCATAACTTCCGCTAGACGCTTTAAAAAGCTCCCAAAAAAATATTTTAACTGTGCTTATATTTCAACGCTTTATTTTATATACAGTGTCACACATAAAGTTCGCAATATATGGAAGTTTTTTTTATTAACAAATATATTGAAAATTTGACTACGCAGTTAGTTTGTGCTTGATAAATTTGTTGAAAACAGTCTCTTTTGTTTTGTCACGTGCTACTCTAAACCTGTAATTTTTGAATTTTTTTTTTCGAAAATACTCAAAAATAAAGTTTTTTTTGAAAATTTCGAAAAATGCCAAATAAAAAAGTTTCTCAGAGTCCAATTTTATACCTTTGCGCCAAATTTAGACTTTCCACTGCCACTTCGGCTTTTTTCCGATTTTTTTTATTTTTTCGAATATTTCGCTCTATCGAATCGAACAGAATTTGACTCAAATTTCATAATTTTGATGAATACGAGACTTCAATGTCATATCTTGCCCAGAAAATACCCACATTGGTTTGTTACAAGAAAAAAGAATAAATGAACCTCAAGAAATTCGTCTTTGTTGTTGCAAAGTTCATCTAGTTTTTTCATTTCATTAATGAACTGATTCGTATTTTCTTCATATGGACGTTAATATGTTCAGTAACGGATAAACGTATTTCTCTTCATTCTTATTATACTCGTATTCCCTTTTTTAATAGATTTGTATCCCGTTAGCTTCAGATGAGTTCGAAATATTTTGAAGTATGTAGTTTTAGAACAAATAATGATTTTTTGCAACATTTTTTGAATTAATTTCATAAATTTTAAATTCTATATTTTCACCATTAGACGTGTAGTGAACATTAAACCAAAATAACTATAACAAAATTCACAACAAAAAATTGCAACATTCATTGATTCATCTCAATAATCTTATAAAGAACCCGAATTCATCATTCAGTATGCCATGCTTTCTGTTCTATACAAATTATAGTGTTTTCATTCACAGACTTTGTGGCATTTTTAATAAATAGGGAATATGTGAATTATAAATGTATACGAAAATCTGTACACAAAACAAATAATTTGTGGGTATTTTCTGGGCAAGATATAACGTTGAAGGCTCGTACTCATCAAAATTATGATATTTTAATCATGTTCCGTTCGAATCGATAAAGCAAAAGATTCGAAAAATTAAAAAAATTGGAAAAAAATCGATGTGACAGTAGAGAGTCCAAATCTGTAAAAAAAGGTATAAAATTGCAAACTGACCAACTCTTTGCTATGACTGTTTTCGAAATTTTCAAAGAAAAACTGTTTTTTTGAGGTTTTTCGAAAAATATGTCAAATTTGACAGGTTTATAGTAGCATATGACGAAAGGAACGAGGCTGTTTTTCACTCATTTCTCAAGCACAAACCAACTATGAAGTCATATTTTTATTATATTTATTAATAAAAAAAACTTCCATATGTGGCGAACTTTATGTGTGACTTACAATAAAAGTCAGTCGCAGAGCCACCCGTGGGGAAACAACCAACAAGCATTCCTCACTAGCAAATACACCAGGAAGTGAACAGAGTTCAGGAATTTTTGCCGGAGAGTATCAAATAAATGAAATAGTAAAATCAACAATGTCGAAGTACCCTTTTCTACAAATATTTACATAATTCCATGTCCGTCGTGACATTAGCCAGGGAAGTAGTTGCCGGCAGTTGCTGCTTCACTTGTGAGGAAATATAAGTTATACAGTGGATTATAATTCATTGGGCTTTGGCATGACGACTCTAATGTTGTCCGACCTACCCTGTTACTAACGAGCGGCAAAAACTACGAAACGCGTCTGCAGATGGTCTTTACCAGCCAAATGAAGGATAATTTGCTGTATAATTACAATAAGCATTTGCAATACGGCCTTCTTGGAAGTACGTTGCACAAATATCTGTCAGATATAATTCAATGTCCGGAGTGGTATTAGCCAGGTTGTATTCTGTCAGATGTTTGCCTCATATTTTCAACATGGTGAAAATATTCGGAGAGAAGGGTACTTCGACATTGACGATTTCATTCAAAATGAATACCTATTTCAATTCAAGAGAAACAATCACCAAATTGCGTTTTCAGTTTTTACTTTTTCTCGATGTACCATTACGATGAGCACTATTTCTACCTACCGCATTTCATCATGAAACTCATGGTAGACTGCATGTCTGAAGCTATCCGTTACAAATCCATTACAAACAAACACATTCCTGTCATCCAGGCTATCTTTGCAAGTGAAACAGTGCACCTGTCGCCCATACAGTTTCATTCACTGAAACTTAGATCAGTTCCTCGGGTCCAGGCCAAGTTCAAGGAAGGTGAATGATGGCATTCTAGTTGTCCTCAACGAGCATATGTATTTTTTTTTTTTTTCAGAAATGCCGGAGGTGAATGAACTCAAGTGAGTGGTTACATGACATGTCTCTTGTACAGACAACATGCAGATTAACTAGCTATCTCACAATGTTCAGAAGTGTACACATATTTTGAATATACTAAAATATATAGAGTGTTTCGAAGTGATAAAGATTGTATTCCAATTAATCATCTTGTTGATATCTTCTGGTACCTTTGGTAAAGGTCAGACATAATATACATCTTCACAAACTTTCAATAATGGGCTTTAATGAAACTCACTTACATCTTTTAGAATCATACCTGCATCAACGCAAACTGTATGTTCATTACAATGGTTTTTATTCAAAGATGTATCTTTGCGGAGTCCTCAAGACAACAAAATGATGATGAAACATCATTGATTATTCTTCTCTCACAATCTCTCACTGGTGGTAGAAGGGTTGAACAAGTCTTGACTATGAAAAAAGGAGGACCCTGTGAATTATTTGAGATATGAATTATTTTGTATCGTGCATACTATTGAATGGATTGTTCTTGCCTGATTTGAACTGACTATTGTCGGAAATGTCGAAGTTAACTCCAAAAAATCTTGAAAAAAATGTATTTTTATCTCGAAAACCAAGCCGTTTGGGACATATGTTTATCTGAACTTTTCGTCCTGAAAACTTTCAAATAATCTTCTCCCGAAGTTTGTCAACATACTTAATTAACACCCTGTATATACATACAAGTAAGGCTAATATAACCGTGGTAAAAAAACAAGATTGGAATTATGTTTTTAATCTGTTGCTGAGACTGAAACACTGTGTAGTTTATTCATTTAGTATAAAATAAAACACAATGAGTCTTCATGTGAGTGACATTTCATTACTTCACGTTCTTCAACAAGATTGTCGTCTATATAAGGGGTATTTAGAAAGTTGAATTGTAATTACGCCATATGGTGGCTTGAACCTTGTGTTAGTTACATTGACTTGAATACCAAATTTGTACAGAGGTTTACACTCCGACTTATTTTCTCAACCAACACGGGTGTACAGAGAAAATTGTTTGGATATGTTACTACCATTTTGACGTGGCCGTTACTTGATGGATATCCATAGTTATGACACTAAGGTAAAACATGATTAAAATTTCCACAAAATGTTGTCTTTGTGACCAAAGTGAAACTGGCAAGATGTAATCGCCAGCAATATGAACGGCGCTATGTTTCGAGAAAGTCGTGCTTGGTGTTGCGGCAGCATTTGGATTCTCATTTTATCACGTTTATTTTCATCTGAGTTGGTGAAATATTTTTCTATGAATTTTCAAGGGAGATGAGAACCTATCTCATCTGCAAAGCACTGTAATCAATAGCTAGGAAAACATGTATATCTTGAACTAATGGGAGTGAATCATGAGACAATGAAAAAAATGTTTCTTTATCTGAAATAATAAAAATCAAAAATATGTTTCTGACTTCGATTGCCATCTTGCTATGGGGTTTATTTCACAAAAAATTAAGAGAAATTATGTGTTGAATTCGTTGAATGTGAATGTTGATTTTGTCGCATTCATTTGACTCCCCCAAACCTTTAGAAATAACGAAAAAATGTTTCTGCCTATATCTATTATTTTTTGATAATTTTTCTCATGAAAAATATTGAGAAATGAAGTAATGAATACGTTGAATGCGAATGTTGGTTTTGTCGCATTCATTTGGCCCCTTTCCTCCACTCTAGAAATAATAATAATGAAAAATATGTTTCTGACTTCGATACAGTATGTGTATTGAACATCGCAAAGACAATAAATCTTATGGAAATTTTAATCGTGTTCTACTTTAGTGTCATATCTAAAGGGTCTTTCTCATCTGCAGGTACTACAAAAAGTTTTGAAAAGGTATTTAGCTAAAACCTCCAAAATAATCTAAAAAAATCATAGAGGGTGAAAATCAAAATAAACAAATATTTACGAATTTGTTTGAAAAAGTACCTATAAATAATGAAATTGGATATGATTTTTCTGTACTTTTCACCAAAGCTATTCTCTTTTTCTTTCCGGCGTTATTAATTTATACAGTACTAAGAAGATTTTTCAAATGAAAACACCAATAACAAGTGATTTTGAAATTGAAATCTAAAAGAAGAAAAGCAGAAAAAACTCATGTATTGGCTCGTGTATTGGGTATCAAGATTTACAATTAATCGTAAAATCGATATATTCGTGACACACTTCAAAGAAATTGCGAACAAAAACAAATAATGTTTTTTTTCTTCTGGAAATGTTTACAAATAAATAAGTAAAAGAATCACTATTGAAATTGTGATTTTTTTAAATTTTTGTGTTTCAGAGAATTCAAAAATAGATTTTAGACATTGATATCTGCTCATATTCATTGGAAATAATTATCAATTAAGGAATGGGAATCAGAAAATTAAAAAAAAATGAATTTTTACTTTTTATCTCCTGATAGGCAAAGAGAAATGGAAAGCACACTTTTTTCAAATTACAACATGCATTATTTTATGAAAACATTTGATTTTCTCGATCGTACGCCAATTTTTGCTTCGATAATTCTTCTCTATCTGTGCTTTTCTTTCTTTGATACACACCAACCCAAGCAAGGTCTAATATAAAGTACCCTATTATAGACTCATTCAAAACTTCTAATTAACCCTTTTAAACTAATTAATATTTCGCCGTACTTCTTTCTGAATGGAAAAATGTTCCTGATACCCGAAGTTTAGCAAACATATTTCATGGGAGCCGAAAACATCGTAAATCTGATTTAATTACATTACGAAAAACCGAAGACAAACGAGCTAGATGGGACAGATTATTCATCATATTATTATTTATTACAAGTCATTAGTGGATTTACTCCCACTGGAAGTGTTAATTAGACATATGGAACAGTGGCGCAACGAAAGTCATCGTTGATGACTAGGGTAAAGCTATATGAAAAATTTTAGGTTAGGTTAGACTCGGACAATTATCATATTTAACAAAAAATACTCACAAGAATATCCTCAAAAGTATTTTCCGATGATCTACTTGAAATACGTATCATTTCGCATTGTAAACTAGTACACAAAATTAGGTATTTCGCACTAGTGCGAAATGAAATATTGCGCACGGTCTCCTCGCTCTGCGATTGGTGCAATTACCTAATATAACCTTCCACAATCTGAAAATGAAAGTGTTCTTAGATTACATTAATAAACAAGAACCAACGATAACATTCACAGTAGAAACAGAAAAAGATGATGAAATTTCTTTCTTAGATGTTTTGATAAAAAAATCAACATCTCGAGTCAACACAACTGTTTATAGAAAGAAAACACATACCTACCAATAGATATCTCCATTATAACTCAAATCATCACACTAGCGTGAAAAGGGGAATTGTAAAATGTCTTTACAACAGGGCACAAGTGGTTTGCAATTCAACAAAAAATCTGAAAGAAGAATTAAATTTTATAAAGTCCGTTCTCAGGGAAAATGCTTATCCAAATGAATTCGTGGAAAAAACCATTAATGAAATTGAAAATAGTACTACACTTTACAATCGAACAACACAAAACACAGACATGCGACATCTCCATATACATCCAACAAACATTATACCTTATGTCCCTGGACTGTCTGAAAAGATAAAACGGATTGGCCATAGGTATGATGTAAGAACAACATTTAAAACAACCAATACAATGAGATCAATACTCACACATACAAAACCCAAAAACGCTCGTGAATGTTCAAAAACTTGTGTTTAGAACATAACTTGTTCGTTGGTAAGGTTTATATAGGTGAAACATCAAGACCGTTGATTGTGTGCCAGGAAGAACATAAAAGTTACATCAGAAATCGAAAAATAACGGGTTCGAAAATATCCGAACATATTCTAACATATGCTGGCAATCATATGATGGAATGGAATAATACCAAAATTTTATTGAGAGAATCAAATCAAGAAAAAAGAAAGTTAAAGGAAACTGTCTGCATTCTTTTATCGAACAACTTCTTTTCAACCAATTCGATCGAAATGGGCCGCACCTGGTTACCTCTGCTCAGAGATGAAATAAGAACTAATAGAATGGTGATTGATTGATACCGAACATCCTATGTATCAAGATACCAAACGTCAACAGTTTTCAAAAAAAGAAAAGTATTCTTTGTTAATTCGATCTCATTTTTTCAGATAGGAAAATTCAGTGAAGGGTGCGTTACTGACAAAAATTAATTTCTTTCAAGGCAGCAGTCTTGTGAACGCAGTAACTTATCGGGCAATTAATTTGCCCTTCTTCACTTGTACAGATTTCTTTGGATTAACATTTTTTCATTTTCAGATTGTGGAAGGCATAAACCCAAAAAATCATGTCAAGAATCGGATTTCCTCCACAAAATCAAACTTTCAATCAATACCTAATATAGTTCACTATACTCCAATTTTTACTAGGTACTAGGTAACTGTGACATATCTACAAATAAATTATTTATATTCATAACATTATAGTGTCAGTGTGTTAATATTTATTATGTAAATACCGAATTGTATAATTTGTTCAAAGTTTCCTTTGCTGCAATGTCATCCGACTATAAAAAAGTATTCTTCAATATTCTATTACATCATGATAAATATTTCTTATGTGAAATTCGTTGGTTTTAATGAATGATATTATTTTCGGTGGCGTCAAGGAAAAGACAAAATATATCTAAAAAAATTATTCATCGTGAATGACCCTGTATATACGTATATACAGTGCATACCGTATACGTAACTATTGAAACATATGAATATCTTTGGAGTGGCATGACTTACATCAATAAAATTGTGTACTAATATGTTTATTATGAGAAACTGTGTAATTTTTGTTTTTGCAATTTTGCCAAATTTACATTTTCTGAAAATCAACAGCCAACTTTTCAAATTCAAATGGATCACTGTTGGTATGTTTTTGGATTATTTAATAGAGTTTCCAGTTATCGAATCAATGATATCAAAATTATTATACCTCGAACAAACATAAAACATGTAGTGGAAAATGTCAAAGAGGTGTTCAATATGATTCCCATATTGCTCTGCAAAACAGAATTCAATCCTAAATGAAAATCCATTTCTTCCCTTATTCTATTGTTATTCTTGCAGATTCCATTTGACTGTTCAGGTAGAATTCAATTCTTAAGTATCTTCTCAAGATATAGTCCAAGAACTTGCTGGTTTAAATAGCTCCCCTTCGTCAAATCCAACGGTCTGAAAATACATAATCAGGAAGTCGCTAATTCTACGTAAATGATGGGAAGGAGTTCTATCTTGCTGAAATCACCACGATATTGATTAAAAGTTTGATTTTGTGGAGGAAATCCAGTTCTTGACATAATTTTTTGGGTTTATGACCTTCCACAATCTGAAAATGAAAAAATGTTTTAATCCAAAGAAATCTGTACAAGTGTAGAAGGGCAAATTAATTAATTTGCCCGATAAGTTACTGCGTTCACAAGACTGCTGTCTTGAAAGAAATTCAGTGTAGGGTACGTTACTGACAAAAATTAATTTCTTTCAAGACAGCAGTCTTGTGAACGCAGTAACTTATCGGGCAAATTAATTAATTTGCCCTTCTACACTTGTACAGATTTCTTTGAATTAAAAATTTTTTTCATTTTCAGATTGTGGAAGGTCATAAACCCAAAAAATTACATCACGATATATTCGAGAGATTGCGGTATATATGATTTTGAAAGAGTTTGGCTAGTTCTGGAATTAATTCTAATATTGAAAATTTTCCATAGAGCTGATGCCCCATCAGAGTACCACCGAAGAAGCCATTCTAACAGAAAGTTGCCTCATCAGAAAAATACATCTGGTGCCAAAAAATGAAGATTATGATTTTGCCTGTCCAGGATCATTTTTAAAACTGCATTCTACGGTCTACATCATCTTCGTTCATTTCTTGCACCAAAGGCACTTGAAAAGGATGCCATTTTTCTCATTTAAGATACTTACGCACATGCGTTAGACTTATTTCATGTTCCCATCAAGAACTCTTGTAGGTTCATGAGGATTTCCAACCATGGACAATAAATAGTTATTTATGTAACAAGTGCAAAAAGTAGGTATTTATTGACGTGTTGTCCAACTCGGCCTAATGGCCTCGTTGGACAACTTCACGTAGAGTGCAATAAACTCTTTTTGCACGAGTTTCATACAATATTTTTTCTACGTTCATGCAAAAACCAGAAAATGTTTCATTTAGGTGGCACTAATCTGTAAGGAAGACATTGTTTGTTTAAATCTATCTGCTAAAAGCAATTCAAAAACATTTTGTGTAATTCAGATGATATTCGAAGGAAATAATTTTATTTTTAACAAATCGCATTTTCTAGTAATTTCATAGTCCATTCTATAATGAATATGATGAAACATGCAACTATTTAAAACGTAATACAATCTCACAGAAAATTGGCTAAATTTGGCGTCGATTTGAAAGTTTATGTATGTTATGATGACAGGACGCTATAGTAGAATGAGAGATGAGTGCAATAAAGTCTTTATTGCAGACAGTTTTTCCACCAAATATAGTTCAATAAAGTTTTGTTTTTTGCATGAACGTAGAAAAAATTATTTTTGTTTTCTCCCAAATAGAAGGCCGACCACTCCCCTCAAAATTTGTTTAGAATCTTCGAGTGTGAGTGTGTTTCATCACGTAAAATAGAAGTTCTACTCTCGTTTTTGTTATTGAATTACTCAGACACCTCCTCATGTATTCGTATCATAGAACAATAAATTCTCATTGATGAACTCGAACAACTAAACAAGCTAATTCTACCTGTCACCACATTCCGTCATGATCAACACTGCTTTTCTTTGACGTTGTGTTAAATGCGCCATGATTCTGATTCATTTCATCACTTTCTTGGTCAATAATCTATTTAAATGGACTGACAATAATTCTGTAGTTTTCGTTTGACGTTTGTTTTATGTTTTCCATGGCAGTCCAACAGTTTTTGTATCAAATGTTTCATCTACTTCTCACATTCAAGCATCGGATTGTTGAATCCACTCATTCAAAAATGAAAAGTTGGTTGTGTCATTTCAGAATATATAAACTTGGCAACATCGGCAAAACAAAAATTTAGCTCAATTTTTTACATTATGCACAAATGCAGCATTTTATTTAGATTATGATATGAAATCAATCCATTATTATCAGAAATGTAGTGATCCTTTTGTTTTTTTTTCTTTCTAGTTCGGTTACATAGTTTGAAATTTGGGATTGATTATTGAACAGGATGTCAACATTTGTTAGGATGGCCTTATCTCTAAAAAGGTTGGGTTTGTGTTCCAGTTATCAATTACTGAATTTATGGAAATCGTAATTCTGGCAACCTGTATAACATAAAATTGCGTTTTCAGTGAACTTTCCTAAAATATATCCAGTCACGCTATGAAGCGATTATATGATATTTCAAAGTTTAACGGTGATTGCTTGTGTAACACATTTGTAGTTGCTCTTCGATCATGCATCTTCCTCAATATCTGCACGAAAGAAGCAATCATTAATATAATTATTTTTTTTAATACGCGTTTCTCAAACAACTATTTTTTCTATAGATGTACTCATATTAAATACTTCTTAATTATATAGACCGGAAAAATGATGAGGAAGAATCATGTATGATTAAAATTACATTTT
Source organism: Chrysolina haemoptera (assembly GCA_958298965.1). NCBI lineage: Eukaryota > Metazoa > Arthropoda > Insecta > Coleoptera > Chrysomelidae > Chrysolina > Chrysolina haemoptera. The sequence goes on along the minus strand of OY282597.1, from coordinate 10,166,767 downwards.
TCCACGATCACATGAAAATATGCCCATATTATGCACTTTATCGATCAAGGAAGTAGGCTGATTGTAAAACGAGCTGTACTGTAATGATCATTTCAGTACAGGATATTTCATTTCCCAAAATGAGTAGTAATAGTAAGGATGATTTGACATTGACACCGCTAATTTCAATTTAAAGATTGATGACAAACGAATTCTGTATTTTCGAATTGTTGGCAGGAAATTTCTATAGCAGTTAATTTCATCATATTATTATTTGAGCTCCTAATAATTAATAATAATTTTCAATATTTGTATCTTCAATTCCCTTTTTAGGTTGTATGTATTATGGGAATCATGACGGCAGGAAAGTTTATGATAAAAAGTGTTACTTATTAAAAATATTACAGATTTGTGTATGACTCAGATGGTCGTAGAAAAAGTATAGTGTACAATTTGCATGAAATGATCCATTTCGCACTCGTAGGTATATGAACTATTGTACTTCATACTCGCTACGCTCGTACTACAAAATTACATATACCTACTCGTGGGAAATCTGTGCCATTTCATGCTCATTGTACAATATACTATTCTATTTAGCATGTCCGGAAATTGACTTTTATTCTTTTCTCACATTACACTAGTTGATGTTTCTAAGAATAAAAGTTTGTCACGTATTATAAAAGTACTTAGATAGTTCAAAAATTTAGTAATGATGCCCTACAATTATAGAGGTATATTGAATGTAGTTCGTTCTAATGGTATTTAATCAGGAATGATTCTTAATTAATTTTCATAGCAAATTTTCACTTATAATCTCCCTAGTGCTTGAATTATTGCCGGAAATTTTTCGAGTACATGAATTTTTTGAAAATTACCCGAGTCGCGCAGCGACGAGGGTGATTTTCTTAAAAAATTCATGTACGAGATAAATTTCCAGCAATTAATTCAAGCACGCGGGGGATTCGGTAAGAAAATTTCACACCAAAATATATTAAATTAATGGTTAATTCAACTGACTTGTAGATTATTCTGAGAGAAAACAAGTTGTAACATCAGTGGGCCATGAATGGTTTTTGTTGATATAATGACAGTTACGCGTTGGTATTAGTGACGGTGTTTGTATGTGAGAAAGGAAAATTCATTTTGCGACATTTTCAACCTAAAATTACATTGCACATCACGTAGAACTAAAATAGTTTTGACTGGTCCATGCGGATTGTCTATTGGGAAGTGATGTGGAAAGGAATTCTTGCAAATTTCAGCCGAGTATTCACGAAAAGATAAGTTGAATAAAATTGTTTCAAATATTAAGTTCATGTAGTCAAGCAAAGGCAGATTTGATTGATATACATTGTTTACCGATGGACCTATTCATCGTTGAAATGCAAGTTCTCAAAATATTTTCAGACACATTCAAAATATTTAGTGAATATATAATTATGAAATATTATCTCCTTTAATATGAAAAATAACATTACATTTGTACATAAAAGCAAAATGTTAACTATCACATGTCAAATATTTGACAGAAAATTTTCCACTTATTAATTTCGCCCATCAGGGTACCCAGGATGATAAAAATTTCCGGAAATTTTTTGGGTTGCCATGGCAAGTAAATAAAAACCAATTTTTTGATAGGCTGAAAAAGTGAGGTGTGAAATTTTCTCTACAATTTCATTTCAAACATTCACACTAATAATGTTCATTTATCAGTTACTTCTATTGATATTATTTCATGCATTTTTTCATTGTTGATGATTTAATGTTATGAGTAGCTAATATTCTGTTATATTTTTCATTTTATACTTTCTTTACTTCTCAAATGTTTTGAGTGTTTTGTTATTACTGAAGTAATGAACTTTCTCTACGACTATTATATTCTACATTGATTACGGCTCGTTTCGTAATCTTTATACTCGAGAATAATAGCTCACATTATACGCTCGTTGAAGAATATACTAGTAGTTTGCCACACATTGAAATTTTTAATAATATTCTTACGAAAATGTTAACTTTGCAAAGTGGCATTTGTTTGAGGTTTTTATATGTAGGTATAGCCAAACATGTCACAACTAAACTTGAGATTCAACATTCAAGTACGACTACTGTAGGAGAGTACCTTAAGGGAATAAGGTTCCGACTAGCCGGCGGACTAGACAGAACCTTAGAGGGAGAGCGCGGAGTTGGACGGTCGGACAGTCGAAGAGAGGTGGCGAAGGTTAACGAGTTGTGCTATAAGTATATGTGAATAAAAGGGATGATATTATTTGATTTATTATTGAGAATAAACCCCAACGACCCCTAACACTACTTGAATCTCATTCAATCAGGTTGCCCAAATATTCCGTAACTGTCAATAACCTTTTCCTTTCTCTTTTTTACTGGTGGTGGCATCAAACGCTTTTAAATTGCAGCCAGTATAAACTAAAGCATTCCAAATTCCAAGTGAAATTTATAAAAGAAATGCCAGAATACCAATGACCTGTTTCTTGGAATATAACTGCTCGCCAACGTCATAGGTACTGATATCATAATATAATTCACCTATACGAGTAACTTGACGATTTCGGTCATGTGTGGAAGGCGAAAAAACAAATCAAAATTCTACTCATAAGGCATCATGTGAACTGCGAATTTTAAGTTGGTCTATAACAAGGCTGAAGAATGTCAGACGCGAAATGACAAGGTATTTTTTTTAAATGTTGATATTATACGATTACATATCCAAGCTGGAGTTTTTTTTTTAACCAAGATGGGGTCACTATGAACTCGAGAACGTGTTTCAACTTCGTTGTGTGTTCTATGGTACGGTTGTACTAACATAGCTGAAACCGTGAAAACATGCATGCCCATGATGCGCATTCGTCGTACAATGGACTAGAGTCCATAATATATCCAGTAATACGGCACCCAATATGAAAGTTGGTGAAATAAATGAAAATTTCACATTTTTTATTTAATTTTTTTTAAAATATCTAATTTGTAAATTAATAAGATTTTTAAAAATTGCATGAAGTTCCGGATCGTGTACAAGGTTGCAAATTTGTGAATGCGTTAGAATGCATTTTTTCAAAATTTGCAACAAAGTTTAAAAACTTTTTCAATTACCTATTTGGAGACCATCTTGTTCAAAAAACTGACCACGAATTAGGAAAATATAATATATTCCGGTTAACGTAAAAGGTTGCAAATCTACCCAAATGTTCGGAATATTTTTTCGATGTATCTCGAGATGTATCTGTCAAGTTTGCAGAACTTTTGGAATTTTCTGTTAATGGTATACCAAAGAAAAACATTGTGTTGATAAAAAAAAATGTTCCATACAGTTGAATTGGTTGCAAACTTGAGTCGTGATATGAAATAATATATTCGAGATAAGTACCACTCCAAAGTTTGCAGAACTTTTGGAATTTTCTCAGCGAGTATACAGCAAAATTCAAGTTAATTGCAATTTTGATAATGTTGCATACTTCGGAAGAGGTTGCAAACTGAGATTTATTGCTTTCTCGATATACCTTTTCTTGACCAAAGTTTGAAAACTTTTGAAATTATAGTTGAATTTTCCATTTTTCATGTCTATCTCTACTGGCCTATTAGGAAATATTTCTGAATTATAAGTGTTAAATTAAAAGAACTATCCGATATATGAAATTGAATTCCCTAATTCACCGTTCTGATTAAGCAACAGTTTTGTTAATTGTGCTTTGAATTTTTTAATAATTGACAGATTACTGAGGGAATTCAGGCGAAAGTGTCGCAACGGCTACTCTTGATCGTACATAACCGACATCATTCTTACTGGGTGATTTTTTTATGTTTCATACCATGTTTCAAATCCCATTAAGTTGCCAAAGTCATTTTCTTCATCATCAAGCTACATTTGCTGAATATGACTTGAAGAACTGCAAAGCTCAGAAATCTCAAAAATAACGATTTTTCCTCCTACTCCTATAGAAAGTACACATTTTCCTCCCTCAAATCAGGGAGAAAACTCATACTTTTCCATACTTTAGGGAGGAAAAAACGATTGACAATTCATTCAAAATACACACATAAAAAAAATATCTTAAAACAAAGCAGCCTGCTTTATATATAATCAAACCAATATGTTCTCAAAAGAAAAGAATAATTTACCATTAAAAAATTAAAATTCACCAAATAAAGCAAACACCTTCACCCAAAACGTTAGTTTCTCGATTCGAAAAATTATTCTTCTCTTTTGAGAACCTATTTTATTGATTATATATAAAGCAGGCTGCTTTGTTTCAAGATATTTTTTATGGGTGTAGGCACATAATATCGCCTATGAGAAAATTAACACTGAATCTCAATTCAAAACGGATAAGTTATCCAAATATCCAATAATTTATATCTCTAACAGAAGAAAAAAAGGAAAATAACTTGCTTAAAAAAAATACCTTCAGTTTACTAACTAAGTAACTAACTAAAAAGATTTTTATTGTAGATTGTCAAATTTAACATTTCATGAATAATGACATGTCATGTGTATCATCACTTCATGTACTTCATAACCCAGGGGGTCAGGGAATAGAAGGATGGGCGCAAAAGCAGCAACTTTTCTGCTCCCTATGAGCATAGCAGAAGAGCGCCTTGTCGAAGCGAACATAGCCACCCCCGCGAGAAGGCGCTGTAGTACGCCCGCGCTGATGGAAACGCTGGGCCGGGCATTTCAATATACCACGGTAGTAGATCGGTAGTACATTCGGCTAGACACACTGAGGGAGCTAGCCGATATTCCAACCATCGAGGAATTTATCAAAAGTCAGTCTGATAAGTTCTTCAGATACTTTATCCTTGACTAAGAATCTCACAGCAGTCAGAGCACACCACAATAGGCCAAAGAAGCACGGTGGACTGATTTACCAGGCACTGGAGGTTTTCCAGGATGTCCCAGAGGACGAGGGATAAACCTCTCGCCTTAGGATGATTGTTCAAACCCGGTTTTTTCGTTGTTTTTCCGGGAGATCACGAAAACCCCAACAATACATGGTCCTAATCATCTGATGTCTTACACATAAAGTAACAATACCCCCCGTATAACTTGGAGGAGACGGGGACATGAAACCTAACATACTCTGACTTACAAGTACGACAAGTAAGCAGCCTATACATCATCGTAGGGTCTGCCCGTGGGCAGACGTGGGCTGGTTTTGCCCGCCCGCTGACATCCCTCAGCAGGGCAGGATGAAAAACCCATCACCTCCTTAAGTGCAACCCTACTCCCTCTCAAACCCTCCTGTGGCTTAGAGATAGTTTTAATGCATTTTATATATTTATTTGTTGTGTCGCTGTATACACTTTTATCAATGCGTAGATATTAAACCTTTTTTGATTTTTGATTTGATTTGGTAGTAGATCGGCATGATACACGCCTCCTGCAAAGCTATGCGTGTCCTTCAGTTTTCGAGTTTTCTAGTCAGCGTCGCTTACCACTACGCCATCAGAGTAATTTAGATGCGTATGAGTTAATTTTGAATACTTTCCATCATGCAAGTATAGGTCCGTTTTAAAAAAAAGCAGTCGATATGCGTTTTAAATTGACAAAAAAAGGTTTATTAAGTGGGTTGGAGGAGAAATCATATGTATTGAATGGGAGTAAAGTGCCTTTTTCTCCCTTGGATGTTTACTACATCCTGCGGGAGGAAAAGTGGCACTTTCCTCCCTTGTAATACAAATGGCTATTTCTTCACCATGCCGAATGTCACATAAATAGGGGTAAACTGGAAAATTGTTACTGAACATTCAAGAAGAATGCAATGTTTTCAGTCATTTCCTTTCTCAATACTTTTTCTCAGTAAGTGATATTTATTTCTTCCTAGTACATTCGGAATATTATATATAATATTTTAATTTTCGCAGCCTTTCATGATTATCTTCTTTGATCATATTATTCTGTTCGGAATAGTGTATTCTGTAACAAAGTTAGAATGAAAATTCGATTCGAGTGAGAAGTTCCGAGCTCGAGTTGAAAGCGAGCGATCATAACGAATATTTATTCTAACCGAATAACAGACTGTGCTTTCTCCACAACCACAAATACATATTATTATAATCAAATGGAAAGCCAACAAAAAATTAATTTGACATTTCAATTCACATCTTGTCACTATGATGCCAGTCAAGGCTAATGTTATTATTGCTACAACAATGTTAGAATAATATTCTTCAACAAGTGATTGAATGAAATACATGCAAAATGCATGAGACAGCAAATATGATTTCAGAATTGGTAAATTCTGTAACGGTTGTGGAGAAATAATATTTTCAATAATTCTCAATATTGTATTCTCTCAAAAATAACCTGTACACAGAAAAAAAAGTACAATATCAATACCGACTTGCCATTGTTTTATTATACTATCATAGATCTCGTCGTTTCTACCAACAGTCTCCGACGCAGTGGCTAGTTGGCCGACATCGGAAGGTGGTGCTAAAAGTTGAAACATCTTCAGTAACTATTTAAATGAAATGATATTATGGAATTAGCCTTTCCAGTCATTTGCTGAAAAAATATATTTCGAAATATTGCATTCTCACGTAACTTGTTCCCAGTTTTGGATTTTTTATATCATTAATTTATCGAGATAAAAATTATTGAAATCGCCAAACTCAACTATAGAATTCAAACGATCAGGCGTAAAATTGGTCACTTTCGGCCGTGTCCGCGCCATCCCAAACTTCAGCCAATCATATTACAAGAAGACAATGGCGTCAGAGTCGGGAAACGTTTGAATTTACACATAATGAGATCACGTTTTCACTATTGAATAATAAATCAATTTTTCTAAATTTAGGGTGAATAAATGGTTAGGACTATTTTATAAACTGCCTTTCATAAGGTTATGTGAAAAAAGTGCATATTTGATGATGCTGGAAATGCACATTATATGTAAAACCCATAATATCTGAAATCCCAAATTGAAAGTAGAGACCTTCAAATCGTTGAGCCTGCACAAGAACAAGACTCATATCCATAGCTCATAAATACCATATGAATTCTCATTTATTTTCAAAAAACACCTAAATTACATTAACGTTCACTTATTTTAGAAAAATTCACAACATTTCATCAAGTGCTTGATAAAATAATGAGTCCATGATATTTTGGTGTTGTTTTCCATTGTAAAACAGTGATTAAAATTACACTCAATTATTTTTTACTGTGTAATCACCTCAAATTTTTACATGATTTAAGTCCGAAATGAATTTTAAACAAATATCGATTTACCCATTCACGACCCAACGTCATCCTAGCCACTGCCTCTTTTGAATAATATTCAATCAGGGAATCGATTCAAGGTATGTATTCCCACTGCATCCTCATTTGTATTCTGTTAGATGCTCAGTATTCCATTCCATTCCAAATATAGCCCACGGCCACCTGCCTTTTACTAACAATATACGGAAACAAACCACAAAACCTCAATTAAAGAGATGTAATGGTTTCGAAGCGAAACGTTTCGATGTACAAGCTAATGGATATAAAGAGTAAACTTCTCGAACGATAATGCTGTAGTTAAATTCCTGGAAATAGAAACAATGGTATTTTACATAGTTCATCTGTAAACCAAAAAAATACAAATCAAACGGATCACAACTAGCAGTAGATAGTCGATAACTGAACAAAGATGAACGTTTAGGAGAATGGAAGACCATAATAACTTTTTTTTGTGAAACAAGCACTCCGAAGGCACTAGAGTGTGCGAGGTGAGAACAACGCTGGTGTTAGAATGAATCCCTGCGGAATACCAAAGATTTCTAGTAGAGTACCTTCATCGACTACCTCAAGTAGAGATATGACTTAGATGAATTTCTATAACTGGGTATACAACAACCAAAAGCGGCGCAAGTCATAATACGATGAAGTCAGTCAATCAACCACTTAATCCTTCGGAACTTACAAGAGTCATAGGATGTGTCAAAATTAATACAATAAATAATAAAAATACAAAATGCAAATACTAGGTACAAATAGAAGAGAAAAATTGTTAATGTTGAAATAATTTAAAAAATACATTAATCTTTCCGTGCAAAGCATGACACGTTAAAAGGTAATGGGTACGTCCCTCGCAAATTTCTGATTGTTGCTTGTACAGCTGCAGCTAGATAGATCAAAATGTTGGAAGTACATAAAAACAAATAGAAAACATTGACTATCGAAGTTACCTTTTCCTTGAAAGTATTCATCCACAGAGTAGAAAAGTTTTTTTATTAGTTTTTCAATGCTCTTATTATTTGAATCGGTCATTTGAGAAACAGCGCAAGTCAATGTTGGGTCATTTTTCAGGAAACCAAAAAACGTGAATGATAAATCTTTGAAAAAAAAATATATTTTAAACAATTAGACTTCAAAATTTGGTCTATTTAGAATTCACTAAAATGTATATTTAAAGAAAAAATAAATTTGAAAAAAAAATATAGCACTTTAAAAACTCGGGACATCGGATGTTTCTGAAATGATCAATAAATCCTAACAGAAAAGCATTGAGTTATATTAAAGAAATTTAGATTTAGAAATAATAAATAATATTAACAAAATTTGTGCCAGCCGTTGCGGTTATACAAATGATATAATTTAATTTATTGAACATGAAAGAGAGGTCACAAAATAAAAGAAATTAAACGTTGTCTTCATTATTCTCAGTTGTTCGCCAACAACATGTTACCAAAAAATATGGAAGAAAAAAATGACCTTGGCCGCTATCGAGGGAAGTATAAAAAACAGGAAAAGCCTCTTAAAAATTTTGCGGACTTCTCAATAGCAAAAAAAATAAAAATTGTTCTCGAGTTAATGATGCGAGGGGTTCAGAAAATAAAAAGGTTAAAAGATGTCATAGACCTATAGACAGATGGACAAATATTTTTCAATTCTTTTGTTTTTTGATATGGAACATCTCGTCCAGAATAACATGGGGTCTCAGACGTCAAATAGGGTAGTTAGGGTCCCCCTGGAGAACCTTAGGAATACTAACTAGTTCTCTAAAAATCGCACATTTATAGTTTTGGTATTGGTATAGGTAAGTATGGATGGCTGACTAATGCGCTGCGACCTGATTAGATCTATTGTGCCTCATCTTCTTCTGCTATAACAAGGTGTTCTTGTTAACAGCAGCCCTTCAAGCCTCAATTCCTTTAGGAATTTTAGGATTTTGAGGGGGTCTACTTGTGGTATTTCTCCCACAGTCAGCTGGTGTGATCCCAGTATATTCAATCTTTTACGATGTACAGCGTAAAACTCCATCAATATATGGTGGGGTGTTTCTGGATGTTCTTCCACAGAATCTGCAGGTGCTCCAATGCCCCGTTAGAAATCCCGTGATATCTTTAGACTAGTTTTGCTGAGGTTAATCAGTGTCTTAGATCTTGCTCGGTTGAAATTGCCGAGGAGATCTTTGGCCTGCCACAGCCCTGGAAGTTTTAGCCAGTATGTTGCTCTCATTGCTTCTTCAGCTTTATCAAGTTCTTCTCGGAAGTAAGATTTTGCAAGTCCGCAGAATGATTCTGGCCCAATCAGTGGCGTTGCTGCGCCTTTCCGTGCCAGGGTGTATGCTTCTTCATTGCCCTCCACTCCGACGTGCCCGGCACCCAGAGGAGGGTCACCTTGTTGTTCCTGCCTAGATCATTAAGTTTGTCTATATAGCTTTCTTTTTCCCTTCCTTTTTCCCTTCCTTTTTTCCTAAACTTTTAGAACACCATCCGATTCGCTTTCACTACTAGACGCAATGATTGAAAAAAGTCATCGGTACAATGCATTTAGAAAGAACACAATATGTCAGCGACTTGTGTTATTTCTCAACGCATCTAGATATTTGAAAACGTATACAGGCCGTTTCTTTTATCATGTGGTAACATTGCTATATTCTAAACCGTAAGAGATACAAAGACAATTAAATGGGAAAAAAGGTAACTATTGTGGTGAGCAGTAAATTGGTCATAGAAAATTTAGGGGGATTCTCGCCCTTCCCAACTTATACAGGGAAAACTGAAAATGCTGTTTTCGGTTTTTTACGAATAGAATGGTTATTTTAGAAAATATAAAAAAATGAAAGAGGAAACTTTTATTGTATTCAAAATGTACTAGAACTCCGTAACGATACATTTTTAATTAAACGTTTCGTGTCAACACCGCCATCATCAACTATTTTTTTCAAATACGGACCTGTCTATTTCATCACAAATATTGATAAAGCGATGAAATCACAATTCAGTGGTATATCACACTCGACGTTTCATATAAAATAACTAGCATCATCAGTGACAACAATTTTTAATTACGGTCCTGTCGTTAGTTTGTTTATGAATTCCACAGAATCTAACGCTTCGATACAAAAATTATCAGTGACGTTTTGAAAGAATGTATCTATGAAAATTGTATTTATACTATAAAAATTCATAAAAGATTTCTGCAGTTTCAGAGACGAACGATAGCAATTTACCCCAGAAATAAACTTACTTAAGAGGAGAAGAAATCAAACAAACAGAAAAACAATTTATTTCATAATGAATTTGTGGAAGAAAATAAAACCAATACAGAAAAAAAATTCTACATTAAATGCTCGAATTGACGACCTCTTTGTTGAATGCACATAATTTGTCTGTCCATACAATTTCTGTGGCAATTTTCTAGCATGATGGTTGTAATGCTATTACATGCATCTCCTATTTTCTGTTTGAGATGGTCGATATCGGTACTAGGTGTCGAAAAAACTGTATCCTGTATGTATCCCCAGACAAAAAAATCCAAAGGAGTAAGGTCTGGGGATCGAGCTGGCCAGGAAATTTTTTACAAATATTTCGAACTTCCCTATTTCTACGTCTCAACCATTTCGCAAATCGTACTCTCCTTCCGTAATACCTTTCATTAAGGTGATGAACTTTGCGTATCCTGTAGCATTTGTATTTGTTTTTTTTTCAAAATATTTCTGGTAGGTTTTACAGATATCCCAAGTTCGTGGGCAATTTCTCGTAAAGAACAATCTTGATTGGAAATATTTTTGTAACTGACCAATCCTAGATTTAAAAAAAAGACGTTATTTTTCACTTTTTAGTATTTATAAGGTAATATTTTCTTACCCAAAACATTTATTTGGTTCCTTATACTTCCAGTAACAATACATTTTCTAGTTTAATTTTTGTCAAATGCACCACAGTCTCTCAAATTTCTTTCTAATCGTCTAAACATTTGAATGTTTGGAATGCGACGATTACCACCATACATATTTCTTGCCAAAAGAGGATTTCTATTTGATTTTGCATAAGTAAATAGCATATCAGTCCTTTCATCATTCGAATACATCTTTAATATGTAACCGAGTGCTTGAATGTCTGACAGTTCTTAACAGATATCAACAACTCATTTATTTTTCCTGCCATAGAAATCAAACAAAGCCTACGTGTTTAAATATGGTAAAAGAAGTGAGATGCTATTTAATTGTACCAAATTAGACAACACTTGTATTTTGATCAAAAACTGATATTTTCATTACTTCCAGGATTGAGAATTATGAAAATAATCCTTGTAAAAATTGATACAGGAGAAATCAGCCTTGAATCAATGATTACTGTAATACAAAAATCCCCAAAAAGGAAAAATACGAATGCTGTGTTGGGGTATCTTCCTATCTAAAGTATTGGGTAATGACTGAAGTAGACTAATAGTTGAATGAGTTTTGAAAAAATCAAAACAATTTACAAAAGAACTAACGACAGAACCGTAATTAAAAATTGTTGTCACTGATGATGCCAGTTATTTTATATGAAACGCTATAAAAATGTCAACTGTGATATACCACTGAATTGTGATTTCATCGCTTTATCAATATTTGTGATGAAATAGACAGGTCCGTATTTGAAAAAAATTGTTGATGGTGGCCGTGTTGACACGAAACGTTTAATTAAAAATGTATCATTACGTAGTTCTAGTACATTTTGAATACAATAAAACTTTCCTCTTTCATTTTTTTATATTTTCTGAAATAACCGTTATATTCGTAAAAAACCGAAAACAGCATTTTTAGTTTTCCCTGTATAAGTCGGGAAAGGCGAGAGTCCCCGTAGATTTTTTCTGACCAATGTACTGCTCACCACAATAGTTACATTTTTTCCCATTTAATCGTCTTTGTATCTATTACGGTTTAGAATATAACAATGTTACCACATGATAAAAGAAACGGCCTGTATATATCAGTGAAGGTTCGCCGGACAGGCGATGTTTCTATATGGGCGTTTACCCTTAAAGAGTATGTTAATGCAATAATCACAAAATGGCCGACATATTGACATGCGCTGTTTCTCAAATGACAGATTAATTTCATCTAATTGTCACCACTGGAAAATCATAAATCATCGCGGGAAAGATGGAAGGTTTGTTGTAACCTCATGTAAATTTCAACAAGTGGCATCAATTTGCGGTTGATAATACACGGGTCGGCGAATGTTCGATTTGTATAAACGCAAACCGTATGCTAGAAGCGCTTCCGATCAGAAGTGTTCTATATGCAGAACACGATGTTTTGCGGCCTCGCCGCGCGGAAGTGACGTATTCCTGCACTCATATCAAAACTCTATTATTGTGTAGCGCATTTGTAATATTGAGAGGATATTTTCATATTCTGCACATGCGATTTTGTTTTCATCCCATGCCAACAAAACAATGTAGTAAGGACTTTTCACAACCTTAACACGCGTATTTATACAAATACGTACCTATAAAGCAAGTCTTAATCTGGTCGGTTTGTTTATGTGCGTTTTTGATAAGTTTCGCCGATATTTTTCATTTCATCACAATACAATTAAATTTATGAAAAATGAGAAATAAAAAAAACCTATGTTTTTTTACCACTTTATATTTGTAATACTTACGTTACTGCAGTTTAGTCCTATATGGACACCCTGTATATTCGGACTGACTGACCATCTCTGTTCTAATATATAAGTGACCTACCTACATAACTTCAAGTGATCAGATACATTATAGAAGTTGTATAACAATTTTCAGCTTTGATAAATCTATTTTGTTACCAGCGCCCGGTGAATGCGACATCTCCGATGTCGCTCTTGAGTCACCTGTTCTACGATTCGCTTGACTGACCAGAGTATGTTTGTATACACATTAACGAAAACCCAGCTTTAATGAATTCAGATAAAAAATTTGGCTCTAGCTCTACGTCTATTAGGTGATTCATTTGTGTATCATCAATACTGATGATTACCTATAAGCAAAATTTGTGTTCAAGTTCGTTAAACATTCTGAATGTCGTAGACGATTTTGATATTTTCTCATTAATCACAATGATGCCATAAAAGTGATAACTCTGTGTTTTTAATCCCATTAGTGTGCAGAAGTTAGAAAATCAAAGTCAAATTAGTAATATTTCATTCTGCAGATATGGTAATTTTTGAAGTTTGAAATTAGTTGATATAAACTGCCGTGCCACCCTCAAGAACCCCAAACTTTCTCTTGTAATGTTCTGGGATTTGTAATTTTATTTGAAATTCCATCTACGAAGGGCACTAATTGATGAGTCTAAATATCTTTGTGCTGACGAGGCATGTCTGAAGATAGTAAAAGGACATTTTCTTAGGAAACTTGATGGACTTCCAAGGAGATTCAGTTGTCATGAATATCTTGAAATTATTTTCTTCTGTGATTGCTCTGATTTTCCTGTAACTACTAGAACAGTTTAAAAATATTGAATGAATGAAAAGAAACTATTGATAGTTATAGATCCAAAATATATTGCGTAATAAGTTTCGTTTGATGGCACAAGTTCTAAAATGGAATTGTCCCGCTATAAACAAATTAATTCATGAGACTTATTAGGCACGTTTCAAGGGGCGCCAAGCTATACCTATACAAGGTGGACAAACTCAAGGAAAACGCTAAGAATAAAAAATAATGATAGTAAAAATTTTTAAAAAAGTCTTAAATGCACGGACGGACCGATGGCATTTTATTGGGGGGCGGAATTCTAGGCGATTTTCCCAACTATCAACAGGTGCTCATTGCTATTAACAAAAATAAGTATTTTTCAATAACAAATAAAGCAACATATGTTTTGACTTTGAAATAATAATAATAATACTTCCTCATAAACACTCGGGTAGAGGACGGCCATTATTTGCCGTTACGCTCTCACTAAAAATAAACTCTATCATCAAAAACCAAAGAATATAAAATGATTATAAAATATATTGTTTAATACACAAAACAAATCATTATACTGTCAACATTTTATTGTTCATGATTTTAACTTTGTCCACGCACTATCATATTTTGAATGTCCATCGAGTCACAAAGATCTTTTTCAATAAACTGTAGCGTACTATGCGATCTTTCGTTTTTTGCTACCGAATATCCTGCTGTGAAAATAAGCTGAGACAGTCGAAAGAAAAGCTTCAAAACGGTATTCACGGTATCATTCAATGTTGCTCTTAATACATATAGGGTGTTTCCAAAATTGGAGCGATTAAAAAAAATAACGAAAAATTGTTATTGTTAAAATTGATTTTTACTGTTAGCCAGCTGTCGTTCCCTTATGAGGAAAAAGGAAAAAATATGTAGTCTCTAGAATTTGAACCTATACGACTAGCAGCATCAATGGCATTGAACGCAACGGTCTTAACCACTGAGCTACCTAACCCTATGATGAATAAATGGCAAGAATTTTCGTGTTTGAAGCAATCAAAAATTTTCGAAATTTTCATGAAATTTTATGAAATCGCTTCCAGTTACCTTTGTTTAGTAGGCACTGGTTTGATTCTCCAAACGAAGCATGTCTGTCCACTGTCAGTGTTTCAGCGCAATTTGCGCAGGCTGTAGACCTCTGATCAGTGATTTTTCGACAAAAATGTATTCTTTCATTTCGTTTTATTTTGTCAATTTCTACTTCCCACTTCATTTATCGCTCCAATTTCGGAAACACCCTGTATATAAAAAACTTAAAGTTTTACCTGAAGAGCATAAACATTCAGTTTTTCACCAGGCGTGTATAATTCAATAACATATTGAATGGTGAGCAGGTCACTGGACAACGGTAGGAAATCTTATAGAAAAAAATAATTTGTGTCCTATTCAACAGGGTTTTCTCTCGATTCATTAAGTTTTCTGGAAGTCTTCTGTGATGCCTTCGGAAGTCATAATCTGGCGAAATTCCGTTTTTTGTGATAACTTTTTCGCATTTTCAATCAAGTTGTTTAATTTATCTCTAAAACGCCATCTATAATGTTCAAGTTTGACGATTCCATAAACTCAGTTATAATTTTCAGTTTGTATAAAACTGTTTTAAGAAACATCAAACTGCATATGAAGTCAAAACTTAGTATTCTCTTACTTTTTCTGATTTTCAGACAAAATATGCAGTTACTTACGTTGTACCGTTCTGAACAATATTACAAATCAAATAACATGTTACTTCATTTATGATATGGAAATAGAAATAAACCAGTTTCAAAAAAAATTATTTGGTTCTTTTTCTATTCACCAATCTCCCAACTCACAGTTTATTGGGAAAGCACCTGTAAAAACTGATAATGATGATTTGGAAAGTAATAGCGATATTCGTGAAAGTTCCATATCCGATATTTCATGTTCTTCTTCAATTGAAGGGGTGGTTTCAGAAAAATCATTTTAACGACCAGTTTTTAGTTTTTAGAATCCTATAGTAGTAAGGAAGAAATGATATCTATATTGAGTGATGGAAAATATCACCAATGATTCAGTGGAGAATATGAAGTTATGTGTTATTTCTCAGATATATTCTTCACTCTTATTATATGAACTTATAGTAACTATAATATCCACTGAGTCAATTATTTGATTGGATTGGAAATAAAATTACCATAGCTCTTCTTCAAAAGCCCTGCACTGAAAAAAATGTGGTACGTTATATCAATAAAAGCCGTTTATTACCTTTCCATTCATTGGCAAAATAAATTTTTCATCGTGGCAATGAATAAACATTCAGGGAAGTTCGTAGGTATTTATTGATACATTGAAATCAAGTTTATTGAGATCAAAGATGACATTTATGAACAGGTTTCCTTGCTGCTATGGAAAAGTTCATTGAGGTGAGAAGAGGGGTACACTAAAACCATTTGAAATTGTTCATCATATCAACGAACATAATTCATGGTCCCAGAGCACTGATGTATATATTTTTAAAAAATATGGTAATCGTATTAATGAATACCTCTTCGTTTATAGGCACAATTTTTCGTCGAGTCAATGAATACCATTTATTGAAATATGTATGTTTTTATTGTTACAATGAATTCCAGTTAATCGAGATCAATGATGATCTATTTTCAGACCTATGAACAGATTTCATTGCGGTTGTTAAAGTTATTGAAATTAAGGAAATAGTACATTTAAAAAATGTATACTATTTCATGAAAAAATGTACATTATATCAATAAATGCCGTTTATTACCTTTCTGTTCATTGACACAAGGTGACAATGATCAAACATTCACTGACGTACCAATGTATTTATTGATACAATGAATTCAAGTTCATTGAGATAAAAGTTGATCATTTTTCACATTTATGAACAGGTTTCTTTGCTGCTATGGAAAAATTCATTAACAACGAATACAATTCATTGTTTAGGTGAACACTCTTCATTCGTTCGATGAATGGAATTAATCACCCTAACGAACCTACTTAATGTACTTGATCATGATATCAACGTAAGCATTCATTGATATTATTAAGATCCGCCTACTTAGTATGGGTAACCAGTGGTACATTGATATAACGATTGCGTTCGTTGGAACAATATTGATGAAGATATTTATTGAGCCACTGAACTTTTTTATTGTATTCAAGTACCAATTTTTTTCTGTGTGATATGACAGCAGAGGTAGGTGATCAATAAATTTTCCATCACCAATGACTTTCTGGCAGGCGTAACACAGTTCTCACTTCAATGCTCTGAAGAATTCGGACGATAGCATAGGTAATTACTGCATAATACTGGGAGTTGTTAACACATTATAATGAGGGTGCACTTGAAACCGACAAGTGGAATGACCCAAATATCAATAAAACAGTGAAAACATTGAAATTAGTTCCTATGTTTACGAAATCCGTCGGCTAGTTGGAGCATGTGTCGCACGTATGTGGTTTCAAATCTCTGTTGAATTTCATGCACGGTTTATACTCAAAAGCAGTGACGTATCAGAAGGTGGGCCACCAATTTTGAATGGAATGACAGAAAGTAAAGGACGTATACAGTATCGGAAAGTTTTTATCGGGGGTATGCTGGTTTCATACGAGCGTAAAGACTAGCTTGCTAATATGTTGAGAGAGCATTACAATTTCTCCTCGACTCGCTCGAGGAAGGGATATCGACATGGCTGTTAATTCGTCGGACGTGGTAGTAGGGGAGGCGTACAGTAGTGCGTCTCTCTTATTTATGTGATATTATCATATCATTGCGTTCCTTGTTGCTCGCATAGATTTGTCTATACCCCCGATGAAAACTTTCCGATACTGTATCTCTAAATGATAAATAAATACCTTTAGTTAGCTTTGCCATTGTTATAAGAAAAAAAATACAAAATAAGGAATATCCTAAATGAGTCTTATATAATATAGTCATTCATAAGGAAACAAGGTTAAGTACGAGAACAAAGTCTAGATGTAACTGTTTTTCAAGATTCTTTTGAAGGAGGTTATGCTTTTCACGTCTATCTTGAGGCTGTTATATTTATTAATGCCCTTAAAAATTGAGCTCAGTTGTTTTAACCTTCTGCAGCACAACATTTTGTTTTCCTTTTCTTCTTCTTGAAAAATATCACATTTTATGAATGAAAACCAAAACATCAAACTCAAAAAATTGTTTCACATTAATTCAACTCAAGGCAAACAACATGTCTTCAACTTTCGTGTATCTACTCGCATGGCTGTGTAAAGTGAGGAAATGTAATGGTGTTATAAACTAATTTTTAAACAAGTTTTTACACTGCAATGCCAACTGACCCTTTTTAGAGGTTATCTTGAACGATGGAAAATAGCGACTAAAGTTTGTCTTTCAGTCGCAGATGATTCCACAACAGATTTTATGAATGTCCTATTCATATTTTCAAACTAAAAAGAAAAAGGTATTCGTTGCTTCACGAGGATTGTTTATTTATTTTGAATACAAATCCAAGAAAATGAAAAGTTACTTCGATGGACTAGTTATTCGAAAGTCAAGTCAACATTAATAATAATAATATTGACCTCGATGAATATGGTATTTTAATATTCGCTTCAAATTTTCCATTTTGCGGGATAGTGTGAAGAGAAAGTATTTTGGACTCTGTCGAAACTATTCGTTTCATTTGTTTGAAACTCAATCTCTGGCATACTCTTCGAACTTTGTTCGAATAATGAATCAGTAAAAATATACCAAATTCATTTCATATTTGCAAAAAAATATGAATTGGTTATTTTTTATCAATTGTAGAAAAAATACTGTATGAAACTCGTGAGTAAGGTGTCACTTCATAAATTACTATTACAATTTAATACGTAATCATATGACAAGCAGAAGCGAATGCCTCTTTACAATTTTTGCTCACCCAAAAATAAGTCAATTTTCTTTGTAACGCCACTGGTCGTGACTATTAAAGAAAAGGCACGACAACTTCATTTCCGTTTTATGATTTTTCCCCACGTGCCACGGTAGTCGATGCCATAAACAATTATTGCTGATCATTGGCATCTGCTACGTGGCTGTTAACATTTCAGAAGCAGTCTATTACGCAAAAAAAAACATCTCGTGTTAGCTTACTACTTATTTTTAATTGCGTAAATTCTAGAGTCCCTGGTCGGATGTTATTAATGTTGATAGATTGTTTGGTAAATAATTCATATTTCAAGTTTTCGGAACTAGGCATTCACCACATTATTATTTTTGGTTTATGTTCACGTAGGTGTACACAGGAATTAGAAAAAAGATCAATTATTGGAAATGAACAGGATATGGAATCAGCTTAAAAAAATTAACAGCTACTGAAAATTTATGTTTACAACCGCCTTCCAAAGTTCCAAAATATACATTCAACATTAAAAAGAAGTATTGAAAATATCGTAATATTGTAAAGAAAGCTAATAACATTTCGGATTGGCAATTATTTTCTACGAAAGCGAAGAGGGCCACAAGAGGTTTTTTTTTTTCATCACTTCGACTTTTATGTTGAAATATCGAAGTCGAAGTAATGAAAAAAAAACTCTTGTGACCCTCCTGCTCTGTCGTAATTTTCTACCAACCTGAGAATCACCATTATTTCCTCCAATACTGGAATGGGAAATAATATTTAAGTAGGTTATTAATGAAAAAAAACACCCACACAATGACTGAACTTTCAGTGGTTTCCGGGTTTGTTGGTCATGATCTCGAAATAATTCTATCTTATTTCGTCTAAATTTGCGGCAGACATTTTCAAAGGCGGTGTAGTACCGGACGAACTGTGGGAATCGCGTTCATCTGAGACTGAATGTAAAAACGTTTGATGAAAGTATAACGTTATAAGAATTTTTTTCATTGAAGATGTCAATGATCCATGTTGGGTACTATTCCATTCTGCTCTTCCTCTGGCGAAACAAAAAATGAATACTCTGGCATACAGAGTGTTCCAAAATCTGTAACCTCACTCGTTCGGCGTTTTCCTCGATCGAAATTAATAAATAACATAGCTTCGTCGTAGAAATACCAGCAGTTTCAGACGAAGACGAAGTACATCTTCCTTCTGTTCAATGTATTTTTAATATTTAGCTGTATTGTATATACAGTGGCATTCAAAAAGTAGGCAACAAATGGAAAACATTTTCATTTAAGATTGTTAAAAAAAAATTGTCATCAACACAGGCTCGTCTTGAAACCTACTAAGCCCCTGTCAGATATACTGAGTGATTTATAGTTTCTTAAAAAAAACGAATTTTTCAATATTAGCAAAATCTCAAAATCTATATTTTTCGGACTATAAGAAACATTTGGATATCGTGTGTTAGTAATTCATTGGTCGAGATCGATCGAGTTTTTACAAGCCATTTGAATGAGTATCAGTCGGTTATGGAAGGTATTTTGCCGAAAAAGTGCCTTGCAACAAAAACCTTATATTTCTGCACAAAATTTATTCTTGAATGAATTCTATGAACTGTGTTACAGTTTTCAATGGTTTTGCCAACAATTACTTCGCTGAAAAACAAACGGAGTTTTTGAATCAATTCCTGATATAAGAAATTTGTAATTGATTCAAAAATAAAAAAAAGTCGATCATTGTAGAATTTCACGAATAATTCAAATTTTTAAGCTCCAACAAAGATCTCCTTGAAAAATCCCATCTAAATGTTACTTATTTTCCGAAAAATATAACTTTTGAGATTTTGGTAATTTTGAAAAATGTAGTTTTTTTGAAGAAAATGAAAATCACTCAGAATATCTGATAGGGGCTAAGTAGGTTTCAAGTTGAGCCTGAGTTGATGACAATTTTTATTTTTTTATTACAAATGAGGATTTTTTCCATTTGTTGCATATTTTTTGAATATCACTGTATGAGGATAGGTAATTTCTCCACTATTTAATTGGGGGGGTAATTCGTAGAGCGGGCGTGACAGAAAATAGGAAAACGTTCAAAGTCAAATGCCTTTAAATTGATAGTTAGGTTTGCTATGAAAAGGTTGTCAAATTCAATTATTTTTATTTGATATGAAAAAAGAGAAGCATAGTCGAACAAACAAACAATGACACCTTCCAAATAAAAGAGAAAATGAGATCAAGTATTATGGAATGTATTCAAAAAAAACAGATGCATTCTGAAACTAATACATTTAACTTTTAAATATATAACTTGAAGTGAAGGCAAATCAGGTAGGTATAGAAATCAAATCACTCATGTGTAATAGAATTTAAAACTGATTATATTTAATCAGGTAACTTTAAGCAAAGAAAAATCAGTTTCACAATTCAAATAACGCAAATCAATCAGATACGTAAGTCCCAAGTCTAATAGAGAGTAGAATTTTGGAATTAAATATTCTCGTTACGTTGTACCTGTACGTTCCTGCAGTTTTGGCATTTTTCAGTTTATAGGAAGAAATAGATTAGATGATTTTGTGAATCTCAATGTTAATTTTAATTGAAACACTAATTTTCTTCGAACATGGGGGGTAATTCCCCCCCCCCCCCTTGTATACGCGCCTGATCTTTTCAGTGATTTTTTCAATGAATTTACATCGTCTTTTCTACCTTTTTCTTTTATGTCCAAAATTGTTCCATGATAACCTAAATCCTAGGAAACTTCGTCAAAATATTTCAAGGCAATTCGAACTTGCTTTTATGAAATGATATATTGTGTGATACTTCAATACGCCGAAAAAATATATATATAATAATAAGAATCATATTAAAATAATACAGTAAAAATCAACCATCTAAATACATTATTACGAGAATCCCAACTTCGTCTTGACTCCAAAAACCACGATTCCACGAATGTCCAGCTCTAAAATGATAAAACCCATTACATTTTCTTTATGTGATTTTTCAATTCCACATTTTTCCATTAAGATTGTCTGCGATGAAACTTCGTTCGTGTGGGCATCATTTCACTCCGAAACAAGATCGAGTAAAGCATGTTTAAAAATATGTTTTTCCAGATACTCCTGTCAGCCTCATCAATCATAAAACTAATCCAACATTAAGGTTGTTATCAAAAGAATTCAGCGTTGTGACATTAAATCACAAGCTGTGAATAGCGGCAATACAAGTTGTTGGAGTGTATTATTTTAAGTATGAAATTTTCTACGAGGGGGCTGTCTTTCTCTCGGTGCCCCTGTATGGTCCTGGATATTTTCACAAGTGGTGAAGAAAGGTAGAAAGGTAGAAAGGTAGAGCTATAAAATCAAGAACGTGGAAGGAATGGGGGAAAACTGATTCAACTGGATATCTTTTCAGCTATACCACTATCAGTTATGTTAGTTACAGCGAACAATCGAATTGCCTCTTTCTAATGATAATAGTAAGGTAAAGTTGCCTAATGTGGAATACCATTTTATTTTCATTGAATAAAAAATTTTAATTTTTTACTTTTTCTGGATATATCTTCTAGAAGTCTAGTTTTAGTTATAATTGATATATTTCACACAAAAATTTAAAATCAAGTAAAAAATGTAAAATAATTGAAAGCGTAAAAAGACATTTTTTCTGTGACGGGAAAAAAGTTTGACATTTCATCTCTGTTGACAGGTAATAAAATATAACTTTTAATGAAATTACTTTTTCCTCGATAACCGGGAAAAAAGTGGGTACTTTTTTCCCCGATATATGTACACATAGGTAAAAGTAGATATTTAATTAAATCGTCGTTTTTCCCATCACAGAAAAAATAATGTATTATATACGGCAAAAATATTAGATTTTAGCTCGAGAGCTAAAGTCTAATATTTTTCCTTTCTTGCGGCCTTGCAAAATGTTGTAACGTAGGTCTCTCTCGAGAATTCCGAGAAACCTATAGCATTACCGTTTCACGTCACAATCAACCCGATTAGAATAGGCCCTTTGGCTGATTGGGCTCGGGAGAGTACGTCACAAAGGGCGCCAATATTAGGGAAGAACCGGTTCCGTAGGGAACTAGTCGAAAGTCAGACTGAAACGCAGAGTACTTTGACCCGGTTTTTTTGCATCAGCCTTTTCCGGGGTTTAGCATTGAAACAACCTTCCTCACAAACTGCAACAATGGCGTATCTACAAGGAATAGAAACTCGAACAACACGCATAAGCTTTGCAGGAGGCGTGTTTTACCGACCACGGCCACTATGTAATGAAAAGTCCGGCCCAGCATTAACACCAGTGCGGGCGGACTACCGCGCCCTTTCGCGGGGGCGCTACGTTCGCCTCGGCAAGGCACCCCCCCCCCTGCACCCCTGATAAGGTGCGGGGGGGAGCTGCTACTATTGCGCCTCATGTATCCTCTCCCCTTCCCCCTGGACTGTGGAAACTAGATACATGTATTGTGACTTGTCTTTATAAGTGAAATGTCAATGATGGAATAGTTTAATAAAAACCCTATTTATTTATTTATTTATTAAGTTGCTTTGAAATTTGCTGATTCTCAGAGCGAATGGGAACGGCTGTGATTGAAATTTGAATCCAAAATAATAGTTTAAAAAAAACTAAAGAACTCGCTTTACTTCCAACATGGGCTGAAAAGTAAAAAATAATTGACAATATAATTACTCAAATGGAAAAAAAGCGTGGATGCTAACGATCTATATTCTCGTATTTTTATTTTTATTCAACTGAGCGTTCAAAAGCTCAAAAAACTTTGTCAAGCACCCCTCGCTTTTTTACATTTAAGTTATTACATTGTCAATTATTTTTTACTTTTTAGAACATGTTGGAAGTAAAGCGTGTTCTTTAGTTTTTTATTTTACTAAAAAATCGAATTCTCCGACCCCGAAAACTCCCACATGCCAATTTTTAATCGAGTCTGATCATAATCACAAAACTCTTCCACCACCTTAGGCCGCTATCTTGGATTCATCATGAATTTTTACAAAAAAATCACAATGTCTGAATCCGACGTTAAAATTTTACTCTTGGGCTAGCCTGACAAAGTACCGGAAAGGGTTAATTTTCATAATTATATATTATATTACTATTACTTCAGAATTTAATTAGAATTGCAAAATTAATCACGAATCATTAATAGAACATACAGTTCCTCGTGATTAAATTTCAATCTACTTCGTAATCAATCATTAATAAAAGATCCACATGCTATGTTTTAATTAATTCATTATCTACGGTTTGACTACTAATGAGACGCTATGAATTAGATTTTTCTAAGTAATTAATACTAAAGCCAAACAGATGATGGGAATATCTATGGTTATTTCTAAAAAAAGCTCCACATTTATTGCGACAGTGTCACTGCTAATTTTAGAAATATAATGAATCTATTTGATTGGAGATGTCGATTTGTTTATGTTAGATTTGTTTTATTCATTGGGAAATGGTTTTCGTCGAATCAAGTTGGTGGTTTCTCAGATAAGCGTTGTATATTTTCATTATGATTGAATAAATAGATGTTACATCCTTGGAATAACATCCGCTATATTCGAAACGATACGTTGAGGTCTATACTGTATAGTAAATAAATCGAATTCACTATAATATACCCTAATTATACCGTATAATTATAGGGCCAGGTAGCACAGTGGTTGAGACTATCGCGTTCAAAACCATTGACTGCTGGTCGGCTAGGTTTAAATCCTAGCGACTATAGATTTTCATCTGATGGCCCGAGAAAGTGCTAGGAATCGCACGTTAAAAGGTAAGACCCCGTTAATCCTTGGCTCGCACAAGTTTCGACTTTTGAGGGCTGCCGTTCGTAAGGGGACGACAGCTGGTTGAAGGAAAAAACAATTTTAATTTCAACAATTAGTGGCTTTGTGGAGGGGATGGATAACGGGTGGCGGAAATATGATCGAAACACAAATGATAGAAATTTTTTTAATAGAAGTTTTTTGATCGAAAGTATTTTTAATAGAAATACATATGATCGATTTTTTTTAGATAGAAAATACATTTTATAGAAATATAAACGACAGAAAATACAATCGAAAGAAACACTATTTGACAGACGAAAAATTTGATAGACATGTCATTACATCGAAAAAATAAGTAATCTTTAATAGACCAACAATGACAAAATAAATGTTATAAAAATTGAATTTTAGAAGCTTTTAAATACATATGGTGTTAGGTTAGGTAGAGTATGTTATGTAGGGTAGGTTAGGTGGCTGGATCAGGTTATTTTCCCTTCTTTTGCCTTAATAGATTGGACCTGTGTTCAGTTAGGTCGGTACGTTATAAGGGCGAGCGAAGCGAGCCTAACCTAACCTAAAACGTTAAGAAAAGAAGGCGCTCGCTGCGCTCACCGTCGTTAGGCTCGCTTCGCTCATCGTCGTTAGGCTCGCTTCGCTCACCCTCATTACGTCTCGACCTAACTGCACACAGATCCAATCTTTCAAGGTAAAAGAAGGGAAAACAACCTAACCCACCCACCTAACCTAACCTACTCTACCTAACCCAGCCTTACCTAACCTACCTAACCAAACCTGCTCAAACCAACCTAACCTAAAACGTAAATAAAAATAGGTGCTCGCTGCGCTCGCCGTTGATAGGCTCGCTTCGCTCGCTCTTATTAGGCCTGATTTTCATGCATAAGATATCCAACGATCCGATGGTACAAAAATGTTTTTATTGGTTGAAAAAATGTTTTGCTTGATTGAATTTTTGTCACACCTGCCAATTCAACCAATAAGATCATTTTCGTACCATCGGATCGTCGGATTTTGTATGGCCGCAGCAAAATTAAAAATTTATCAACAATCAAAAATTGTTTCGATCAAATGTGTTTTCTGTGAAATAGTGTTACCAGAGACAGTTTTTGAAGGATGTGAGAAAGTTGTTTGCACAACCTCAAGAAATTTTTCAAAGGACAGAGACAATAATTGATTGATCAATATTGTTAAAACCTAAATCAAATTTGAGCATAGAGTGAAGTGAAATCAAATTTATTATTATTGAATTTGTTACTATATATTAAAAGCTAAGGCCTCGGTGCCAGATTTATTGTAATCTGATTAGAGGTCAGAAATAAATGTTCTTCAAAAAAAAAGAAAACAAACTTCAATCCAGGCAAATTTTGAGAAATGTTAAGTAGTTATTCGAAAGTCAAGTCAACATTAATAATAATAATATTGACCTCGATGAATATGTTATTTTAATATTCGCTTTACATTTTCCATTTTGCTGGATAGTGTAAAGAGAAAGGGATTTCGACTCAGTCGAAATTATTCGTTTCATTTGTTTGAAACCCAACTCTCCGGCATACTCTTCGAACTTTGTTCGACTAATGAATCAATAAAAATATGCCAATTTCATTTCATATTTGCAAAAAAAATATTTTTTTTTGACAGTTGTAGAAAAAATACTGTATGAAACTCGTGAGTAAAGTTTTTTACACTTTACTCAATTGATACTTAAATTACTATTGCTTAAATTACTGTGCTACTAGTTTGCTACTAGTTTGCCCATTTAACCGAATTCGTAGCATCAATAATAACGGAGTTGGCAATGGTGCCGACTTAATTTGGAACACCCTGTATACCCGATTATAATTACATTCCCAAAAATACCAGTTTTTTGCGATCTATAATTCTCCCACTTGATACCTAAATCCGATTAGAGCGCCGTTAACTTATCGAAAGATCGTTTTTGTTCATCGAGTTGATTTACTGCTCGCTTGTTGTTTAGATAACATTTTTTAGAGGAAGGAAGTCAGCTTAATCATGTGTAAAATGCAATAATTTATGGTGGCTGGGAGGCGTGTTCTTTCTGATACGAAGCCGTTGTAATTATTTCCTATGTTTTCTTTCCTAAGGGCTCTTCCTTATGATCTGAGCCGGATATACCGAACTCCAAAAATAAATGGGTATTAGTGCATTTCGTTGAAGCGGTGAAAGAAATGGGGTGTGAACTAAATTAATTTCCAGAGACGTGATATAGATACTAGAATTCCTTTCCACTTTCATTCACTGTATGGAGATGATAAATTCCGAATTTATGAATGGTTATTCCGCAACAGGTGAAAAAAGGCAATCATTCATATTGGCGTTTTTTAGTCAACTCAAGACAATGGTAGATTATTTTATTAGGGGGTAAAAGTGACAGCAAAAATGAACGTTTATTCTACGAACGTATTGATGCAAATAATTCAGCGCTGAGCCACATCAGGACTCTTTGTAAGTAATCAAATCCGCTTATAAACTAACAAGCGTCGGTATTTGTATTTTCGAAAAGGTTTAATAATTTAAAATTTTTTGTTAGTCGGATGCTGATAATTTAGGATATACCCCTCCGCGTTTCAAAGACACAATTCTTAAACTGGTAAACATAAAAATGTCTAGGCACAAAAGTAGAACTTTTACTCCGTGGCCAAAAGTTTAAACTTTCACTCGTGACATTAGTCAGAAGTTGTCACTTTTGTGACGTGTGCAGATACAAATATTTTTGATAATTTCATTTCATAATGGCGACTTTTTGTTTACATTTTGAATGTCAAAATGACGGTCACATTTGCAAGTGTGCTTTGAAATATATTTGGTAACATTTTCGAGGCCTATGGAACCACTCCTTTTGTCTTCACTGCAGATTTTGGAGAAATAAATCACCAAAATTAATAAATTTGATCGAAAGACTGATAATTTAATCGTGACAACTTGTAACCTGAAGGTTTGATGATCCTGGCAGTGGCTCCGCTTCCGGTATGATCACATCTCGAAATAAACTTGGGCCTAAAAACCGGGAAAACCATCAATCGTAATGATATGATAATACCACATAAATAAGAGAGACGCACTACTATGCGCCTCTCCTGTTACCCCACCCGATGCATTAACGGACCACGTGGCAATGCGACGCACCGCACACAGCTCACGTCGATATCCCTTCCTCGAGCGAGTATATAGAGGGGAAATTGTAATGCTCTCTCAACATATAGCAAGCTATTCTATACGCTCTCATGAAATCACCATATCCAAAATGAAAACTTTCCGATACTGTATAATAACTATATTTCTTCGTTTTCGGGTTTGGGATCTCCTAATATATATTAAGTTCAGAATTAAATTTCAAATTCAAAACCGTTGAAAAATTCAAGGTGTTCTAATGTAAATGAGAAAGTTGCTGTCAATTCCTGGTATAACCGGAAATGGAGAAGGTTTCAAGAATTATTACTCATCAGGTTCGTCATTGTCAGTAACCCGTTGTTCCAAATTGTCAGATTTCAATTGGGATAACTTTTCGATTTACATCTAATTAACCGTCATCAAGAACCACCTCGTATCCCCATCATGCTGCTTTGGCATACAAATGTTTTACAAAAAATTCATCCATATCAAAGGAAAGGCAAGGTGAAATTTTTGAGTATAGGGTTGCCACGTTCCTAAATAATACTTACCCCATTTCTTTAATAAGCGAGGATACGAAAATTTAAAAATATTTTTAATGTATTCTGCAGCTGGTGAAAACTCTGTTGGCAATTATCATTTTTTTGTAAATTTTTTGAATCTTAAAAAAATATTCAAAGTCGAGAAAATTCAAATAACTTCTCTTTGGCGCCATTGTGAATTGTTGTGACGTAGTCTCCCGAGAATTTCTAGCAACCAATAGCATTACCTATCGTATCACGTAATTCACGTAACAATCAACCCGACTAGAATACGCCCTTTAGCTGATTGGGCTCGGGAGAGTACGTCACAAAGACCGCCAATATTAGTGCTTTGCAATTTGCTGATTTTCAGAAACGAATGGGAACAGCTGTAATTGAAATTTTACTCCAATTTTTTCTTGTGTTCACTTATATTATGTGCGTTGTGTATTTTAAAGAATATTTGGAGCGATATTTTTTCGTGTTCTCACCTATTATCAATGAAAGTATTATTTCACAGCTATAACTGATTGCTTGTTGAAATATCTAACCTAACTGTACATTGTTTTCATAATTTTCACAAGAAATAAAAATTGCGCTTGGCGAGCATTCAACGAAAAATAAATAATTCAAGTTTCTCAGTTTACTAATTTCAATACTAAAATAAACAATTGAACGAAAATAGCTTCTTGTTACTACTTTTCAGTGGTACAGACAAGCGATAAAAACAAACTGTATTTTTCTAGGAGTTTCCTTTGGAGCGATTAAGAGTTACAATAAAAAGTATTTTCATCTAGGTTCCTATCAAACCAAAATCTGCTTCAATTGAACGAATCCAGACATAAGTGAATTGTTCCTATACAGGTTGTCCCAGGACTTCCTGTTTTTCTCACGGGAATGTTATAGGATGGGGCCAAAATATGGTTCGGTGTAATTTGTTCGAACGGAATCGACTCGCATTTGTTCGAACAAACATTTCTTCGAAAAAATTTTAAATATAAAAAGAATGCAAAATAATGTAGTGTTTGGAAACTGAATACATACATATAATTGAACTAGAACGAACTAACCTTATGTAGACATTTGAGTACGTGGAAATTATGGAAATTAAACACATACATTTTTATTGGGTGTACAAAACAAAAAGGCAAATGATGAATTATTGTTAGAATATCTATTGTAAAATTCTCAAACTTTTGTTAGATATTTTTATGGTTAGGGATTTCATAGCGATGATGCACCTATAGAAATAAATGTCTATTTCTAAAACAATTGGGAATACAAATTTAAATATACCAACATGAATATGAATATACACGTATATCAGGATATTAAATAATCTTCAGGTTCAATCACAAGCGAATAATACCAAAAGAAGTTCTCAAGTTTCGAGAGTCATAATTTCTTCCAATGTAATTGTTAGATAGTAATATCAATGAAAGTGTTGGAAACGCACCTATAGGATTGAAGAGTAAACCCTTTGACATGCAACTTCTCACACAGGAACGTTGTATGTCACTGTACTCTCGTCTCAGTATTGCACAAATAATAACAAGTAACTTCTCACATAAGCACGTTACTCGTTATTATCCTCAATACAGCTCACTGACATGTTACTTCTCACACAGGCGCAGGCAACTTCTCACTAAGGCACGTTGCAAGCTTTTCTGCTCTCAAATCAGCCTGGTAACAGATAACTTCACACACAGGCACGTTATAAGTCATCAGGCTGAAATTGACCCAAAAGTGATATGCAACTTCTCACTAAGGCACGTTTCAAATCACCAAAAGACATTTAAACTTCTCACGCAGGCAAGTTACAAGTCTCTAGATTTTCGATGGATAAACTCAACATATTATTCACTCAATTCCAATGTGCCGAGGCTCATGTACAACCGAAATAGATACCAACAATAATTAAATATTCAGTACCAAGGAAAACCCCGAATTTTAGTCGTAAAAGCAAAGCACACCTTTTTCCAAATGAATGTGTTTGCCACGATTGAAACTTTCCACACAAACTCATCTTTTGTTTAATAATCAACAGACAAAGGGAAATACATTAATATATAAGATATAGATACTAAAATACTTATACTTGGAGTAATAACCTGTTTATATGTTATTAAAAACTCCAAATAAAATATCTTGGATTCACTGATTTTTCTCCATCATTTAATTTTTGTATTCCTAACGAAGTTTTGTTGGATCCAGTATTATTGATTGTGGGTATCGTAGGTCTATTTACTCTGATTGAATACCGGATAATTTTTTTTTACAGATTCTTGCACTTCCAGTTTTGTACTTTCATACATGAATCTAACTAAATCACCTGTCATTTATCGATTGACCTTTTGCAGAAAGTAACTGGTTTCAAACGGACCGTTTCGAAATAAATTTACACTGCCGATAAACATTTTGGATACTTTCACGATTTTTACCAGACACACTTCAAAGATCACCTTCTGAAAAGTTTATTTTTCTATGCCTCGCAAAATATGATACCATATGCTGCAACCCTTCTCAGGTGGAAGATTTATCACATCCCAGGAGGAAAACATGCATCTTGGAAATTGTTTATTTGTATTAGACGGAGTACCTACATATTTTTAAAATATTACGACCATTCTGTTTTTCGACAGTCATTAAATCAGACGGATACACTCGAGGTAGCTTGGTCTGTTGAGAAACTCATTTTTGCGAAATAGGAAAGAGTTGATACTAGGAACTAGAAATATAAAGTGCTTTTTTAAAATAGACACATATCTTTTTTTTTATAATACAGTTAGTTGAAAGTGAAATTTTCAGGTAAGCCAAGGTCCTCTATGTTATTAGAGAATACTTCATGCACTGACTTACCCCTATGTAACTGCAGGAGTACCCCTTTCTCCGCAGCTTCCGTGTGAGCTTTTTACTGTTGTATTTCTAGGTTTTTCCTTATTTCTATAATAGTTATTTATGTATCAAGTGCGTAAAGTAGGCGTTTGCGGCCTGCGGCGTGGATGATGATCACACGCCGAAAGCCATAAACTCATTTTACGCACGTGATACATACAAAATTTTATGCACTAGCGGTTTAATAGCGCGAATCACAAATACTGACTTGAATTCCAATAGTCTACACGTTTCATACGTTATGTATACAATAATTAAGAGTAACATAGTATGGGAGATGTGAAACTATAGTATAGTATATATAACTTTTATATTGAAGAATCTATTTCAAATAAATTGATCATCACTGAATGATACCAAACAGTTATTTGAAAAAACCATCCACTTCTAAAATGAATATACTTCTTTTTGTATCGATGCAGATGTGGTAAAAGCTAGCTTTCAATATTTAATGATTATGTTCAAGAGTTCAATAACTAAAAACTTCATTTTCAATGTTCAGGCTAATGACTTAGTTACATGTTGAAAACTCTCGATCATGAAGAAATATGAGGGAGATTCTTTCTCTATTAAACTGAAATAATTCTGATATGTGTTAGGTCTTGCAAGAAATGATCTGTAAATATAGACAATTTGAGAGTTTTGTATGGACGCGGGCCATAATTCGCCCGGTGGCGGTAAAGTGCTACTTTACGCTCGCTGAACCGGTAAAGTGTACTTTACCGCCCGCTAGTGCATAAATATATTTTGCAGTTCTTATGAATCTCGATTATAGCACATAATATATGTGTATCTTTTTTCTAATATTATTTTTCATGTTCTTTCTTTCTCATTTAGTTATATCATCTACGAGCGATGGTGAACCACTAGTTTATGGTTCATTCATTTTCTTAGATAAATTAGGGATGTACTCTGTTGTGTTAAAACTATTCGTGAATATATGCAAAATGTTAAGAAGAATACAAGCCTTGAAAAATGTCTAAAAATGCTCGTATACTAAATCTATTTCAGATTCGGACAACAACAAAATCCCATTCCCCCCTCTATATTTGTTTTTATTTTGTATGGATGTTTCGAATTTGGTACATCTATTTGATGTCATGAACGTACCATTTAGCAAAGATCTGACCAAATATAACACTTCCGGTTTGCCCGGAAGCGCACCCATTTTTTTTAGTTCAAATAGAAAGTACCAATTTTTTTGAAAATTATGATGCATACAAAAACTATTGTGGAAACTTTGACGTGGAATTATTGTTACTTGTTTCACCTTCAATAGCACACTTTCATGAAAATGTTTCGTTACGACTTGGAAGTAATATGATTGTGATATTTCGTTGAAAAGATAATTTTGTACCGAATCCTAATTTTCAAAATAAGTGGTACTTTCAATTATTTGAAAAAGTTGGATACGCTTCCGGTCAAACCGGAAGTGTCATATTTGGTCTGATACTCGCTAAATTGTAGATTCAAAATATCAAATAGAAGTACTAAATTTGAAAAATCTGTACACAATAACAACTAAGATACAGGGGGGTAAAGTGGACCTTCTTCTATCTTCAAGAGTTGTTAGTTTGGTTCACAAAGTCTTTTTAGATGACAATTTTTCTGGAGAGATCAAAAATTATGAGCGAGGTGCCATTCGATTCGTAATGGCTTACAGAAAAGAATATCAAAAAGATATAGTCCCGCTCACAAAAATTACAAAAGTTATAAAAAAAATTGATAAAAAAAAATAAGAGGGGTTTGGATTTTCGCGAATATCTCAGAAACTATTGCAAATATTCGACAAAAAAAATCCAAAAAGAAAAGAAAATTTCCTGAAAAAAATTCAATATTCCGAAACTGTACAACCATTATTTATAATTTTAATTGAGGAGTAAAATGGATGTTTTTGTAAAAATGCATGATCTCTGACCCCGAAAACCCTCACACACTAATTTTGAATCGAATCGGACCATAATGACAAATCTCGTCCCTCGTACTGGAGCCGCCATCTTTACTTGATGAATTTTGAAAAGAAATTCGAAATCTATCTACGACCTAAGAAAACCACATACCTAGTTTGAATCGAATCTGACCCTAATCACAAATCTCGTCCGCCATATTGGCGCCGCCATCTTGAATTTATGAATTTTGACTACAAATTCATAATCTCTGACTCCGAAACCCCTACATACCAATTTTGAATCGAATCGGATCATTGTCACAAATCTCGTCCGCCATCTTGAAGCCGCCATTTTGTTTTTTTCTATAACAAAAATGTTATGTTGCATTGTCACCGGAACTATAAACACCCGCCAAATTTCAAATCATTCGGACGTCTGCAAGTGGGTGAAAATAGGTTTAAAGATTCCGTTACATACTAAATATTTACGATATAAGTGTCGTAAAGATTCATATTACGATATAAAAAGGACAATCCACATAAAGAAAAATTTCTAATATTAAAAAAAAACAGATGGAACATATTTGTCAAACGACGCCTTTAGGCCGAGTTTGATAACCCATCGTTTATCGTAATATCAATTTACGACACAAATTTGGACAATATTTTACTTACTACCGCAATAATGTTAATTATTTACTCAATATTCCTTAAATGAATGATTTTAGAATCATGCAACAAGCAAGCGTTGCGCCCATTGTTGATTTATTTTGCGAACTGTCAACTTGACACGTTCATACCTATTCAGTAAAATTTCATTGACATTAGTTCAGACCATTAGAGAATAGATTATAAGATATAGAATCCGCTACAAATTAAAAAATTCAAACCTTATTACCTGATAAATCCTGGGATAGATACTCAAATTTATAATAAATTAGTTATTGTTATCCGTTTCAATTAAATAGACTGACATTTAAAAAAAGAAACAAATGAATTTTAGTATCTCATTACGAAACTCATATCAGTATCGTAATGTTTGATATTACATATTGGTGGTAGGTAAATAAATACATACATAAGACAATTTGGGAAAATGAAAAAAATTCACATACCTACCTACTTGTAATTTTCATAGAATATACGTTCAACCTTCCCACTTACCTACCTAAAAAATAAATTGAAAGAGCTCCATTTTCGACCTTGAATAAATCTGTTTTAAGATTGTTTTCTCTAAATATTGTACAAACTTAATGTATACCAATCCTCCTCCACAATATTAGTTTTATTGTTGCATTTTTTTCTTGTCAGCAGCATTACACATGATTGATGATCTTATATTTTTTCAGATGTCGAAGAACTCTCAGCCCGGCTGAGCCTGATGGCCGCCTCCACCAGTGAGAACGAACTTCTTAAAGAGGCCGGATTGGGCTCCATGGCCGACCCAAACTACCTCAATAGCAGATGTGTTTATTTGGAACAACTGCTCATCGGTAAGATCGCCTAAATGAACATGTGCATACGTTTGTTATTCATTAATAGTCCAGGCAATGACAGTTCTTTAGGATATCCATTACAATCGGGTCAATTCTGTTTTTTAATAGCAAGACAACTTTTATAGCGAAATATATCTCAATTTTGTAGAAGGATTGAAATCTATCGGCAGTAGATGTTTCTGCTACATCATCTGCCGAAAAAGTAATGTAGATATCAAGCGTTCTACAAAATTGAGATATATTTCGCTATAAAAGTTGTCTTGCTTTGATAACAATCTTGCTATTAAAAAACAAAATTGACCCGAATATCCATTACAATATGTTGAATCTGTATTATCCTAAATAGCTACAATTACTATTCATCTTGAAGTACCCCATACTTAGTGCCGAAAACAGTCCCTGAAATATAATTTAATTATTATTTTATATTATTCAATGACTGATCTGAAAAAAAAAATTGGTTCGGTTCCTCTAACGATGATCAGGAAATAGATTTTTTTTTATCGCGTTAACCATACCGATTTCGATTTGATATACTCCAATCGCTTTCTATTAAATTCTTTTTTCAGTCCAACACTACACTTTTCTTTGCATATGTCTCTATCACTTCGAACAGTTTCAAAATCAGTTTTTTTTTTTATATAGAGAATATTCAGCCTGGTCCAAATTAAGTCGGCACCGTTCCAAGTCTGTTAATATTGAGGCTGTGAATTCGGTTAAATGGAAAAACTAGTGGCATTTTTTATAGCCATTTCGTCAAAACATTTCAAGAAATGTTATTTTTTTAATGGAACACACTATATTTTATAATGTATTTCGAATCATAATCACAATCTCAACGAAAGAATCTCAGTGACTTTTCTTGTTGAAGTTGAATGTTCGAAAGCACTGCCTTCTTGATGAAAACATATTTAGATCCTTCTGTCAACACTGTCACACTGTTAATACAGCTCGTCAACGAATACCTTCTATTCATTACACGATTTCTATGAAAATTATTCATGTTATTTATTTATTCATCTATATCATTTGGTGTTAATGGATCGATTGCTATGAGCATTAGCCACTATGGGTTAGGCTTTGTTACTATCTCTTTGCCATACCCGGAAAAAGAGGAGTTCACTCCTGCCGAATCAGAAATATCTTTTTCAAATAACTTTTTTTAACTTCAGCAAAATATTTCATGTTTTTGTTGAGGATGCGATCATGATTCAAAATACACGATGAAAAAAAATTAATTACTTGACATGTTTCGAGAACGCGGCAATAGATTATTTTTTTCTTCAGAATTGACTGAATTCAACTGAACTCAATAATAACGGAGTTGCATGGCAATGGTGCCGACTCAATTTGGAACAGGCCGTTGAGTATCAATAAGGCAAGAATGTAGATTCTGACTCATCTTCCACCCTCTTTGAAATCCAAAATTCAGGAAGATTGTAATAATGTTGTTATTTCAATTCTAGTTCAGTTATTCAGTGCGGGGCAGCGCAATGGTTGACTGATTTGCCGCCCACCTTCCATTCTTCGATTGTTCAATACCTACATAAACCACATTTTTTTAGCAGTCGTATATAAATCATTGTATGCAACTCCAATGTGACATCTATTCATACACTCATAAGATATTATTGATAGATACTTGGCCTAAGGCCCAAGTCGTAATTTACTTCTCAATCATATATCAGTAGCTATTATTACAATATATTAATTATTATCATTGCATATTATATTATAAATAATATACCTAGAGTCTTGATCTATTGTACTTCGATAAAATATTTGAATTGCTAGCTGATCTAACAAAACATTATCAGATTTTTCGATAATATTTATATACGCTTTTGTATGATAACAAGCCAAATTTTATACTAGTTTTTGAAAACATTAAAAAATTGTTTATTTTCAACACAGCGGTAAATACCAAACAGGTAAATTTCCTTTTAAATTATTTTTAAAATATTTTGGATTTTCGAGAACCAATTTGTAGGTACTGATTACAAGTTACTGTTTTTTTCATTCAGTCCCTTCTACATCTATTGGATTTTCAGTACTTTATAGCAAAAAAATGGATTGTTTTGTGGATATAAAAAAATAGTCTGTCGCATTTCATTTTCATAAAGAACACCTATACATAAAAATCTTTTTGAAAAAAATAGTCATTTATTCATACTATTAAACTAAAATTTGAAAAAAATAATTAAAAAACATTTTTAAGTTAAATGGTTTTAATGTAATAATGATGCAGATAATGTACTAAAAGCTAAAAATAATTACGTAGGTACCAGGTGGGTACCAGGTACCAGTCATCACACCACTCTTTCCATCAATCTAGGACATTAATCAGACTGAAACTAAATCGTGTTAGTCAACGAATACAAACATTTTTTTGAGCAGAATCCTAAGAAACAGCGTATAAGGAATATTTTAAGGTTAACATTTCGGTCGCATTTCGGTTTCTGCAGTAAGGAATCACAACTTTTATTTAATGATATTCTCAGACCCGGTCTGGCCAGGGCGGCTGGTCGGCGATCGCCGAGGGCCTCCGGCTCAAGGGGGCCACAAGTTTGCTACATAATCTTGCAAAAACATTTTTTTTTAAACGATCGCCGCACCGTTCGGCTCGGCCCAGCGAGCGGTAGTGACGCGACAGCGGCGCGGCGCGTCTGCGCCCTGTCAGGACTCAAGCAGACAGCTCAGCCACAGCTTAGATATCTAATCTATCTATCTATTAAACATAGGCTAACTATTTTGTCGTGAGAGGATATAGTGTCCTCGTTATATTTCCGGCGGGGGGGCGGCTCATATCACCGTCTAGCCGAGGGCCACCAATGGAACCAGACCGGGCCTGGATATTCTGTACCACTCACTCCTCATTATGAAGTGTAACTTCAAGGCTAAAAAAAACAAACTAATGAATTGAATATCCGTTCCCTAACAAGACAGGGACATCCCAAGAACGTCCCTATTATGTCCCAAAGTGTACCTTCGCTACGAGGTCATATTCGGGACTTTCCAGGGATGTATCTTAAAGGACATAGTACAACACTGGGACTACCCAGGAATATCCTCGATACCAAATTTAACATACAACATCCCATATTCTTCCGTTTTGGTGGTCCGTTTGATGTCTCTAATGAAAATTAGGGAATTCCAGAGGATATACCTGCGTTGTTAGGGTTAGGAATGCAAAAACATCCAGAATCCATCCAGAATTTTGAACTTGTTGCGCTCAACCTCCAAAGACATATTTATGTTGACTGGAGTCAATTGGAAGCCACCGTGTTCCATGTTTTCATGAACGAAGAAATATTCTTTGAATTGTTATTGTTTGAATAATAAACTTCCTTATACAAGTGCCAAGAAATTCATCCTTGATCTGATGACATCCACCGAATGGGCGACAAAAACGTTACAAGTGTTGAATAAATATAAGATCATCCATTTCAAAAATAATTCTTTACTGCGAACAATATACGTTATTTCCAGAACGTAAAAATTCTGGCAAATCCAAATTTTCTTGGACTATTTAGAAACATTGTAATCCGAGTAAGTTATCTCGCACGCGTTTGTTTTTGACTTCAACTCAATAACTTCTCCTCCAGACTCCAGATGGGGAGATTTATGGCTGCAAACGAATAAATTAACTGTATTTTGTGGTCTGCCATAAATGCCTTACTTTCATTTACTCTACATACATACCAATTTTTTTTTGTAATTTGGAAATCTATCAGTACGAGTCTGCTAAATCTAATTACGGTTACGATTCCGAAGATAAAAATTGAACGTCGTTTTTTTTCAATTCAACCACAATATGACCTTTGTATTTCATAGTTTTTTTTTACCCAAAGTAAATAATTATATATTTAGGCAAACAAACTACAATTATTTGACAGTTGGAGAAAAAGTTTTTTTTTGTATTAGTGGAACTAATAACTATTTTCAATCACTAATAATGTCCAAACTAAATTGAATTTTGATTTGGTGACCAGCTAAGGGGAAAACATATAACGCATATTGCAGAGCTCTTGCAAAGTTATTGATTCCGAGTAAGGGCGGAAATAGGCGGACCGCAATATGCGGTTGCTGCCGACTGCACTTTGCAGTCGCATCTCAGCAATACACGGTTTTCAATAGGGTGAAACACTCGAGCGTCAACTTGCAGTCAACAGTGGCAGCAGAAGCCATATTGCTGCTCAGACCTCAGACCGCCATGCAGTCCAAATGTAGTCCAAAAAATAACGTAGATACACGAACTGCAATCACTACTCGTTGGGCGGTTTTGGGTTTCAAGTCGTCAGTTTGACGGTAATTCTCTTGTTGAATGTTGCGTGTCCAGAATAAAATTCAATATGATTTCAACACAGCAGCTTTCGTCATGATATACAGGAATAAAGAATATTTTTGCAATATAACTGCATCATAAAGTGACAAAATTGAAAAGAATAAAGCATGACCAGAAGTAATTATTATAGATCAATATCTCTTCTAATATTAATTCCAAAGTTGGATGAATCCAAAATTTTCGTCATTGTCTATGTCTTTTGTAACGTGGCAAAAGAAAGAAGCAACAGTGTTTCCTCTTCAAAGCCGTCCCCACGGCATCAACGTGCAGTTCAGATGCAGTCTATGCGGACTACTCTGAGCTGCCCAACCGGACTTAACGAAGTTGACTTCAGTAGCATTTATGAAGTCGGCAGCAACCGCTCATTACAGTCCGTCTATTTTCAGCCTTAGGATTTTTGCACATATGTTATATATAGTTCAATATCTGTTGGATTATCCACCAAGGAAAGTCATTGTTTTCTGCTGGACAAACCTATACCATAAAATCTAATCCTTATATCTTATAGATGATCTGCAATCATTAGCGAAGGTTGGTTCATCCAGTTAAATCAATCCATATCTGTTGTTTGAAACTGTACTCTTTGAATTCCGCAGGCTCTACCCAAACCATTCTGTTAAAATGGTGGTTCTTATTATAGGGGCCCTTGGTGGTATGATGGACACACTGCTCTCGATCTTAATAATCATACCGGTTTGCCGTAATATGGCAGAAATCTTAGCCGGACGAATGCAGAAGGCCGTCATCCTTGGTTCACTACGTCTGCTCAGGGCACATGATTCTCGGACCCAGAAGAATCACTTACCCCACGGACGTGGGGAGTTGTTATCTGGGTAAACGATGGAGCGCGCCCTCCGGATGTATCGGGGCTCCGGAGACAGGGCCTGACTGGAACATCCTTTTAGGACAAAAAATAGCACTGTACAGGCAATCCAGAGGTCGTGGGTTCATATCCTACACGAGGAGAAACTTTTTTCTAGAATTTTAATATCTGTCTATATGCCGCTAATTTTTCCCAAAATATTTATATCACAGACGCAAACTCACTTCATAAATATACTATTTCGTATTTTTGAAATGTCTTTGTGGAGTTATCTCTTATATGTCTCCGAGATGGATCCTGACGGGTAGCGAGAAATTCCGAGTTAGTAAGTCGTCATTCGGAAATACAAAGTTGGAATTCCAAAAGACACGAAGTAGGAATAAAAAATTCCGAGATACGAATTCGTTATTCAGATATATAATACGGAATTATAAATTCCGATACAACTATAAAATTCACGAAGATTAGATATTGATAATCTAAACCACTCATCAACAATATCTAAGAATCTTGTGCTTACCGAGAAAAACACCTCTTATAATCAGTGTATGACGTCAATACTATTAAAAAAACTAAATCTTGACCTGAAACATCGATCTCACTAGTGTTCCATTTAATGCAATATAGTTTTTTTCACTCTCACATGCAAATTTGAGGTGTGGTATCTATTCATTCGTCTGGTTAATTTCTAGATGCTATCGATATATTTTTTTAATTATATGCTTCAGAAATTCGATCGACTTTGCTCAAGATATTCTGGTTTTGATGAGAAACCACACAATAATTCAGCGTTATTAATATTTAGTTCAACGTATTGGCCTATTTTCAAAATAACCGAGTAGAGTTCTTTACGCCTACAAACAATCCTTTACTTTCTATTGAAGTTTTGTTTACAATCTCAATTTCTACTAATCACATTTTACTCATAAAAATTCTCCGGTATTTTCTTCAGTTTTGGCGCCTTGAAATTATATTTATTCATTTTTGAAATATACAAAGATGTACTGGCATCTAGTAAGGTACCTAAACAAAGTTTGCTAATCACAAAGATGGTAGTTGAGAGATGTACATTTTTTTGATATACATGCTGATAATATATTTTTTTTTTATCTTTGGAGTTAATAAAAAAAAACATTTATTACCGACCGTTAAAAATAAAATGTTATCAAAAAACACCCTCTTAAGGGTTACATCTATATAATAAAAATGATTCGGAGAAGGTTCTTATGATGAAAAACTTTAAAATCCCACTGTTACTTTGCGCTCTCAATACACAAATAGCTATTGCATACTCTTCTTTTGTAGAAGTTATCAACTGAACATGTAAAAAAAGAGAAGGTATTGATGAACATTTAACGTACCTATGCTTTTTCACAGGCTTATTTTTGGTATAATATGGGTCACGAAAAAAATGTGCATAGTACGCTTCCCTCGGGAGAAAGGGTTGCAACTATTTTGTGAATATGTAAACAAAAATAACTGCATCCTTTAACAATATAATCCGTCATTTGAATCATTAAACATAATGCTCATAATAGGGGACCAAGGTTTAAACCCTGTGGAATCCCAGAGGATATAATGAAGGGCATTTCACTCTGCACCGTTTTGTGAATCCAATAATTTTTTTGATGTGCAATTGGTGGAGGAGTGACGTCATCGATAATTTTTTTAAAGGAACCGTATTTCATGTTTAGTATCGTTAGAAAGCTTGTTTTTTTTCTCGTTCCAGTAGTACTGATATTATTTCAACTCTCTTTATAGATACGGTGTGTTTCGAATTTTTTTGTCCACCTCTGTAATTAAATTAGTTACCTATTGCTTGATTTGTTCAAAAATTTACTCCGTTGGGGAATGTAGCCAGATGGATATTCTAGCGATACGGCAATTTGAATCAGACAGTGGCGTACGTAAGTTTTCATAAAAAAAGTTTTTAAATGTTAGATTAACAGTTGTTTCATTGATAAATTCCACTTTGGGATGACATTAAGTATCAAAATCTGGAACTAATCCATTAATTGTTGAAGAAATATTTGATATAAAGAAAACGTGCTACAATCGAGCGGCCAGCACAAAGTCCAGATCTTACACTACTTGACTTTTTTCTACAAGGTTATGTTAAAAGTATGTCGACAGACTTAATGGACGAATGGATTGAATACACTAATTTTGTTTAAAAAAGAAATAAAATATTTTTTCTCTGTATATCAAATATTTCTTCAACTATTAATGAATTTATGGTTCCAAAAAAAAATCCGATGACGTCACTCCTCCACAAAAAGGGGTAGAGTGAAATATCCTTCAATTTTCATCCGAACTTTTTTTCGATAGTTCTAATATTAACTGGGAAAAATTCACGGGTCCATACATTTGACTCACTCTGTATTATCTTATGTAGTGAGGTGGACATTTGATTGTTAATCACTGTTGGCGTAGTTGGATATGAATGATATGAGACGATGGTTTTGAATGTCAGCTGGATCACCACTCTTGAGTATTACCCGAGAAAACTTTGCTTTGAAATGAAAACTTTGTCATCAAAACCTCTTGATCATAAATGAAAATACTTGCAACTCATATTTCGACTTCATGGCTGCTAAGCCTTCTGTTAACGAATCGACCTTATCGTGTCTGCCCTGCACAGAGCTCTAGCTACAAATTGAAACAAATCCAAATCAAATTATCATGTTTACGTCTGTCTGGCCTGGAACAGTAAATTATGATTTGCAGTCGCTCAACTAATGCGAAACAGACGCGTGTGCAGGAGATAAGTAGCTAGAATTACGATTGAAGTTTATATTTTGCATGTGTGGATGAATATGCATGTACTGTAATTTTTTTTTCTTGGGGGGGGGTTAAGGCTTAAATTTAATTTAAAAATACTAGTATATAACTATTCTTGGGGGGGTAGTTACCCCATTACCCCTCCCATATCGACGCCCTTGCTGTGTTCACTGAAAAAGAATCCACCCCAAGTATCTCTGAAACTGAAAAATAATTCGGTAACTCATGTTGGTTTTCATTTCGGGTGCTGAATGATTTATTTGGACGGATATGTCATTATTGGGCTAACAACCCCCTAACTTCCAGCTGTACTTTTTACCTATAATTAAACTATCTACCTTATACATCATGTCATCTAACTCATCCTCCACAATTATCTCCATGAAGGTGACCTGCAATTGATTTCAATTGGATTTCTTCTTCTACGTTTTGTATAGGAAAAAAGCTTTTTCTCCCTTTTATTTTATCCCCGACTAGACTTGTGTAGCGACTCTAGAGTAGTAGAAAATGTGCTGTCTCTAAAAGGCCTACAAGTACCTATACCAACTCTTCAGAGGCAATCGAATCCTCAAAAGAAGCTCACAACGCCAAGGTGCGATCGAAGCTTTTTGAGTGCCCTAACGGTTCCCGCTCGGTTTGGTTATT
Source organism: Chrysolina haemoptera (assembly GCA_958298965.1). Taxonomy (NCBI): domain Eukaryota; kingdom Metazoa; phylum Arthropoda; class Insecta; order Coleoptera; family Chrysomelidae; genus Chrysolina; species Chrysolina haemoptera. The sequence goes on along the minus strand of OY282597.1, from coordinate 10,123,904 downwards.
GGCCAAAGCTGTGGGATTAAATTTCACTTTCAGCTTAGTTCCTCCCCTAACCAAGGCAGATGGAACATGAGTAATGAACGCTCAGGAAAAATCCAATATATTCGCCAACATGTTTGTTATTGTCACGGAAATATTCAGACCTGGCGCCATCTAGGTGGAAAAGAGCAAAATAATAACAGCGACGTGAGTGATCACACCTCCTATGCATGAAGAACGGTGGCTCAAGCCTAGAAAAGGATGGCTGAGTTCTCGAAAGATCTGGAACCTATGTTTCTAACTATTAGAGGTCGTGCGCGTCGCTGTTAGGAAGTCTGGAAGTCGACTGTTTGTACTTTGACGATAAATAGAAAAGTGACAATTGCCAGTTCAAAGTGACAATTGTCAGTTCGAAGTGGCAATTGCCAGTTCAAAGTGGCAATTGCCAGTTCAAAGTGGCAATTGCCAGTTCAAAGTGGCAATTGTCAGTTCAAAGTGACAATTGCCAGTTCAAAGTGACAATTGCCATTTCAAAGTGGCAATTGCCAGTGCAAAGTTACAATTGCCAGTTCAAAGTGACAATTGCCAGTTCAAAGTGACAATTGCCATTTCAAAGTGGGAATTGCCAGTTCCAAGTGACAATTGCCAGTTCAAAGTGACAATTGTCAGTTCAAAGTGACAATTGCCAGTTCAAAGTGACAATTGCCATTTCAAAGTGACAATTGCCAGTTCAAAGTGGCAATTACCAATTGAAAGTGGCAATTGTCAGTTCAAAGTGACAATTGACAGTTCAAAGTGACAATTGTCAGTTCAAAGTGGCAATTCCAAATGTTTCGAAAAATATTTTGTTGTTGGCCCTTCTACGCCTTCGTATATACCTACTTTATCTGACACATAATCCCTTTGGGTCATTGCAGTGGTCGGTGTAGGAAAAGCCGAAAACTCATTAATATAAATTGGGTGTACGAAACGAGATTCCAGGTAGTTTTGCGAGTATACGAAACGAGAATAAACCATCAGTTCTACCTTTTAATCGGTCACTTGGGACGAAATCCGAATTCTTCTCGAACTTCCCCCGTATAACCCATCTTCACAGGAAATATCGTCGATTAGTCATTCGAAAATAGCTTTCGTGAAGTTTCGTAATGTGATATTTTGACACTTCCTGCTTCTGATTCGGGTGGACCTGGAATTTCATTACATCCAAATACTTGTTATAAAAATGGTTCTAAATTAACCTGGTATATATAGCGTGTGGCATCTGTTGGAATGGTATCAACAGTTGTACCTGCTTAAATGACATTTCTGTGAAGTAGGTGTTTCATTCATTAAGACGAAACATCCAGGTGGATATGGTGATTTGCGGAAATGCTCAACGTTTTTTATTCATTCAACTCATGAGGAGCCAATGACCCTTAGATGAATTAAATTTCGTGGACGTCACTTTGAAATCAGAATGCAGGTATTTTATCGGTAATATCTTTTTGGTCCTTGATAAATCAACTCCTGTAGAAATAAACCCATTCAAATTGAGTCATTTTGACAGCGACAAAAAAGGTGCATTCTTTTTTATCGCGATAAATCAACTCCTTTAGAAATAAACCCATTTAAATATGACGCCTGAGTCAGTTTGACAGCGATAAAAAAGGACGCACCTTTGTTCTCGCGATAAAAATGCCTGTTCCTCAAAAACAGACTTCATCTAGTAAGCGGAAGTCTCTGGGAAAGTTTATGTTTTTATATTTGTCATGATTACAGCACGTGAAGTTGAATAACAGATGAGTGCAATAAAAACTTTATTGCACTAGTGCAATAAAGAACTTCTTTTTCCACTAAATATAGTTCAATAAAGTTTTGCTTTCTGCATGAATGTAGAAAATTTTCTTTCTTTAACTCAACATTTTTTCATTAGTAATTTCACTCGAAAAGCTGACATTTTACTGTTGATATGTATGCCCATATAATTCGGACGATTGTGTGGGTGAAAATAGAATTTGAAAATTCTGATTTTAATTATTATTATTAATACATACTTTGCTATTATGAAATTCTTGTATTGTCATCGTTTCTTGATATGTGTTCCAAATTTAAGATTATTTGGACTACTGGAAGTGGGTGAAAATTGACTTGAGATTTTATTTGATTATGTTTATTAGTTCTTCAGTTACATAAAAGCATATTAGTGTTGATAGAAAGACTTGGAGATATTTGAGGAATATTTTCAAATAAGAAATTTTATTTGACCATGATCGGAAATATCCGATGTTGCCAAATCTCCATAAAGCAGAAACATATAAAAAATATAATTATATATTTTTTTAAACCACGCTTATATTTAAATGCACTAAAAAGGGGAAAATAATTTGTTTCATGATTATCCAAAAATGAAGGGTATGAGTAAAGGCGTGGAGCGCCAGGAAAATACATTTCGCAATGATGATTAAGTGCTCCACGGTTTTACTCATTACAATCAATTACAAAACTCGTCCGCCATAATGGAACCGCCATTTTCGAATTTTGACAGAACAATCATAATCTCTGACCCCGAAAACACCCAGATACCAATATTGAATTGGATCGGGTCATAATTACAAAACTCCATTGGAGCCGCCATTTTCTTTTTTTTATAACAAAAATGTCGTATTGCATTGTCACCGGAATTATGTACACCTGCCAAACTTCAAATCAATCGGACGATTAGAAGCGGTCTAAATTTGGATAAAAGATTTGACCGTGACACTGGGTGAGTTAATATGAGCGTGGTAAAAAATGCTTGTATCTTTTCACCAGCACAATCTACACAGGGGTATAGTCACCCGTATTGCAATTTTTTTCATTGAAAACGGCACTTTTTATCAAAAAATTCGACTTTTTATAACCGCAAATATAATCTACATTGTATGGTGATTTGACAACATTGGATATTTCCGATCAACTTGTTCGTAAGTCCGGATATTCCTTGCTTTCGATGGTTTTTCTCTAACAACAAAAAAAGAACCAAAAAAAAACGAATCTCTAAGCTTTTTTAACAGTAAAGTTAATTATTGAAGATTATTTTATGCTTTGCAATTCATATTACAATAAAAGCGCTTTTTTAACCATAATTTTTATAATGCAGTCATATTAAGGATTTGTGTTCTTTATTTTTATTGGGATCCCTCTCAATTTGAAATAATGATGTTAGCTACAGCAAAAAATATGATTTTTTTTCTTTTATTTCAGATCGAAAAGACGGAGGAAAAATTGGTACCTTACCCAAAGGAAACGTGTACATAGAAGAAAACAACTCTAAAGGGCAGTAATGCAAGAAATGTTTTCAAAAGATTCCAGTTTTGCCGCTAAGGAAATACCGTCATTCTTCGGATATAATTAATATGTGACCGTAATAATCTAAAATTTTTGTTTCTAACTATTCTAATTTGATGTACGATGGCACCAT